>FMWQ01000023.1:0-637475 GCA_900102585.1 Microbotryum saponariae | reverse complement strand
CTTGAACTTGTCCGCGCTAAAGGTAAGTAGTAGGTACATTGGACTTTCGATCAAGCCTGAGTGCACGTGACTTCGGGCGAACAGCCGCCGGCCCTCACGCGCCTGCGCACTAGCAGCGACTGAAGACAGTGAAGAGGCCTCCCACTTCCCAGGATGTCCCTTACTCGATAAAATGCGCCATCCCGGTTAATGGGCACTTGCTCCAAAAGTCATGGCGCGGTATAGCGCAATCGCTTCGTCATCTTCTCCGCGCGCTTGCCTTCACATGCCCGCCTCTGCTGGAGCACCACTTCCTCAACCTCTCTTCCTTTCATAGAACGATCACCACCAACATGCCTCACGCCGTCGATACACCTCCTACATCGTTCGACAGCCTCAAGCTGGGCAATGGGTCGAAAATCTCCTATCCTGATTACACCACTGCCTCCCGACCTGTCTCACTCGAGGACTTCCTCAGGCGAGCCGAGGAGGTTTCGGACCTTCTCGGTTTGGATGTTGCCCAGGTGCGTAATATAGCTCGTTGGGCCTTTTGTTCATAAAGTTGATGAACACCACGTCTCCACTCTCTTCTATAGCGTGACAATCGAAACGAGGTGCCCTACGCGCAAATTCAGCTCCTAAAGGACGCTGGCCTCGTCACGGCGCTAGGCCCGACTCGCTATGGTGGAGGTGGACTGCCGTTCGAGGCGAGCTACAAGATTCAGCGCATCATCTCCAGGGGTGATTCTTCGGTTGGCATGATCCTAGCATACAGCTACCTTTGGTCGTGGACCGCCCAGGTCGTTGGTACCCAAGAACAAGCCGATGGGCTGGCCAAGCGGGTCACCGAGGGTCGCTTCATTTTGGGAGGCGCTGTCAATCCTCGGTAAGTACACCGTTTCACTCCTGATTCATGTGAAAGACTTCCTTTATATCTGAATCGCTGTGTACTCAACTTATGCAGAGACTCCGATCTCACTGTCACCGAGAGCGAGGACGGCAAGAGCATTGTTTTTAACGGCAGGAAGGCCTTTTCGACCGGATCGAAAGTGTCGGATCTCACCGTTCTTGAGGGCGTAATCAAAGGCACTGAAACGCACGTCTTTGCCATCGCCGAGTCCAAACAACCCGGTATCAAGTTCGGTGATGACTGGGTTGACGTCCTCGGAATGAGGGTACGTCTGCACTCGTCCCTCCTTTCCAGCCTCGGAACAATTGCGGATGACTGAGCGAGCCAACCCTCCCGCGATTCAGGGATCCCAATCCGGCTCAGTTACGATCTCGGATGTTCGATTGCCTTGGTCTGAGGCACTCGGCTTCGTCGACAAGACCTTCGTACCCCTCGGGGCGTGGAACACCCGTGAGTTCTAGGCAAGATCAGCCGAGAGCTATCATATTGCTGAGCCCGCAGTACCCTTGCAGTTCTTTTGCCCGCGATCCAGCTTCAATTCACCAACTTCTACACCGGCACGGCCCAAGGTGCCTTGAAGAATGGCGCCGACTTCACGGCAAAGAACACGCGCGGCTGGCCGTTCGCCGCCGATCCCAAGCAGACCGGTAGCGAAGAGTTCTACATTCAAGCGCTTTATGGCGAGTGGCAAGCGAAGTTGTGGGCCCTCGAGGCCCAAGTTGACCAAGCCGGTGAGATCATCGGCCAATTGCTCGCTCGCTCGAGCCGTCAAATCACGGAGGACGAAAGGGGCTACGCCGCCGTGCGCATCGCCGCGGCCAAGGTTACTTCGACTGAGTTTGCGCTCGAGGTGACGAGCAAGATCTACGAAGCGCTTGGCTCTCGCAGCATCGCACTCCGAGCTGGGTTCGCGCACTTTTTCAACAATGTACGCACCCATACCTTGCACGACCCCGTCGCCCATAAGAAGGCCGAGGTGGGGCGCTATGTGTTGACCGGAGAGTACGCGACCCCCACTTGGTATACGTGAGCGAGCTCCCAAGTTGGTTCGGCAGCACAATTGCTGAATTGACTGGGACAGGGCGTTTGGTCATTGTCATTTTTACTTTGGGGCGTGTGTTTGAATGACTTGTACGTTACTACCTTGCTTCTGGTACATGAAATTCATGCGTGCTCCGGGCTGCTCTGGCGGGCCCGGCGCGATACTACTTTGTGGAGGCTCCTCACGGCCTCACGCGCCGCGCCGGCTTCGCAGCGCTCGCTCTCCTGGCTTCTGCGTCGACCTAGGACCCAGTCACCACCACTTCGATGCCGCCCAAAGGACTCAAAGCTGCTGGAAAGATCAAGAGGACAGCCATCGCGGCGTTCGACCCGTCTTCAGTCGGTATTGGCAGTTCGTCGACCGCGCCGGTTGCAGGATCGGCTGCAGGCTCCGGAGACGTCTCGACCTCGACGCAGGACGGCGATGTCCGAACCATGCCCTTGGACGGCGATCGACTTTCTGTATCCGATCTTTTCGAATTGAGATCGTCGGCGGTCGCACTTCTGTCGTCAGGAGACGAGGACAAGATAGAAGAGGCGAGGGGTCTGCTGCGAGGGATCCTCCACGGCGTACAAGACCTGCTACCGCTGGTGCCGAAGCATCACTCGTCGCAGGCTCAAGAAGGACAGATTGAAGGCAACGGGAAGGGAAAAGCCTCAAACGAAGACCAAGCTGGCGAGGAGGACAGCGAGACGGTCGAATTATCGGACGATCAACTGCGAGCACTCGGTCTAATCGACAAGGAGCAGAAAACGATCGCGCTCGAAGCCGAGCCGCAACTCTACTATCTCCAAGCCTGGTCTCTACATCACTATGCACTCGTGCTACCAGCCGCCAAAACATTCGCATTCGCTCAAGCAAAACTCCTCTCCGAAGAGACGGGGAAGCGGCGAAAACTCGACCCGAGCGAGTCGAGGGATCCCGGCGAATGGCTTGCCCTGGCCAGCCAGAAGTACGAAGAGGCAATAAGGTGGCATGCCGATTCGGGCAACGACTTCAGCCTCTCCCACCTTCTCGTCCTCGCCGATGGCAACCGCTGTAGTGCCGACCGAACGGCGTTCCTCATGAGTAAGCATGAGGAGACGGCAGCGGGCGAGTTGATGGAATCGGGCGTGGGGGACTTGCTACCTTTGATCACTCGCATCAAATTCCACGGCCAGCATACTCAAGAAATCGAAGTGTTCTTTGAGGAGCGTGGTGATCTCATAGCCGTCATTCTGCGCTCCATTGCCTCTGTCGTTGCCAGTCAGGAAGAAGTGGCATCACTGGCACAGCTCGCGCATTCGGAAAAGGTCTGCTCGGCGCTTGACACCGCCCTCGAGCCTATCAACAACGGCAATGGGTCATGGATCACGGCCGAGACGGCGCTGCAGTGGAGGTTCGATCTTGCGATCATTCGTGGTGACATCGCCCTGGCCCAGTTCGGTGTCGAGATCGAGATCGTGGAGGACAAGTATCGTCCCGACGCGACCGAAGACGATGAAGGGGACGTGGAGCCTTTGCCAGTCGACGCGGAAGAAGTGAATGAAGCCCAAAGACGAGGCGAGGAAGGTGCGTACAGCTTTCAAGTGTGATGTATGCGTCCAGACCGTCCTGTCCGACGCACTGACTTTGCTCCGACGAACCCCGGTGCAGCCATTGCCAAACTCCGAGGCACGATCGAGTTGTACTCCGGTCTTCCGGCGAAAAAGCAAATCGCTACCGTCAAAACGGAACAGTACCGCAAAGTCAGTCCGGCCCTAGTACCTCCCTATCCATTCGCTTCGACTGACACCGCGACTTTGACCTTTGGGTAGCTCGAGGAAGCGTACCTCATGTACTCAGCACTCTTCAATCCGGATGAAGAAAACAAGGCTCAAGAGATCGAGGCCGAGCTCACCAAGATCAGGGCAGAGGGTGGCCTCGATCAAACACCATAGAAGTCGCGTGCAATTCTGCAATGCATGCAATATAAGCCTAGTACGACAAGTACAAAAGAGACACCTATAGAATGCGGTCGTGTATGTCTTTCGAAAGTATAGGATTGTCCGCCAATATGCATTGATTGCGAATAAGATGATATCGTTCTCACCAAACGTAACGAAAGGCGGCGTTCTGCTTGTCCGTCGAATCGCTGAAAGCCAAGTCCTGGGCTTGCTTTTCGACGCTCCGGTCTCGTCGCCGGTTTTCGCGGATGCAGAGGGCACTGCGCGATTTGTAATTCGGAAGACTTTGTTCAGGTTCGTCGTCGGATGTCAAGAAGCAACCAACGCGCGCTGCAGCCAACGAAGCCCGACTGACCCGTAGACAACACAAAGCCCGATGCCAGCGCATTGTAGGATCATGGTCACTTTGAAGGCAAATGGGTACCGCGGTTGCTCCGACTTTTTAAACAAGAAAGCTGTGTAAGAAGGGATCGGACGTGAGCCTCGTCTCTGACGATGATGATCGGGTTCCTGGAACTTTGCACTCACGAGTCGCGATGTTGGCGCCAGCGATCGAGATGAAAACTAAACCGGAGACGGCAATCTTCTTTGTCGCACCAGCGGTATTTGATACTAGTGTGAAACAGTGTAGAGCCGCTCAGCAACGTGACATGGAGTCAAAAGACTCACGCAAGTTGAAGACACGTGCAAGCCAGGCCCGTCAGCCCGCCCAGGGCGCCGGACGACGCAACAATGAGGTACACTCCGGCCAGCAACCCCTCCTTCTTCGCCAGAGTCAGACGCCACTGCAAGGCGGTCCCCGTCGCGCTCAATATTGAGAGGGAAATGATGACTGCAATGCGCGTGTTCTTGTATTTGAGCGCGATATACCTGAGGATGCGAAGGCGAGAAGTTCAGGTCTGACAGAGCTGGAAGGATCGAATGACTGAACCGATCGCACTAACCCTCCTATGATGTTTGAAAATCCAGCGACCACCCCCGTCGGCATTAGCAATAGCAGCGTGCGCAGAGCATCAGCGCCGTAACCCTTCGAGATGACGAGAGGTGAGAATGCGCCGATGACGCCGGCCGATGCGCAGGTACAAAAGGTCGCAAGCACGAGAACAACGACCTTGATGTCGCAGACGGCCTCGAGTAGATGCGATCCTTTCAGCCGCTTCGAGTTCAGCCCGGCTTGATTGTCTCGCAAGCCTATGACGAATGGACACAAGAAGAGCGTCAGCAAGCTGATCAAGGCCATCGAGGCAGCACGAGCTGGGACCCACGCTCGACGGCGACATATCGCTGACGAGAAGTCAGCCACTTGGCGGAAACGGGCGAGTCGGGTAGGAATACGTAGAGGAAGCATGCGAAGATAATCGTCAACACGCCAAGGAAGTAGTAGATCGACTTCCAGGCATGCGCCCGAGATCCGATATGCACGATCCCGTAGACCACGGCCAGCAACGGTCTGCGAGAACAAATAGGGGCTCGTCAACTATCATGTCTCGAGTAGAGCGCTGCCATCTAAATACTTACAAAACGAAGAATCCGTTCGCGGAATATAAAATTGGCGCGCGAAGAGCTTGTTCGCGCTTGCGGTACCACATGCCTGACAACAGAAAGCACCACAGGGTCCCGCTCGATCAGTCCACCTCGGCTGCGAACAAGCTCCTGTGCGCTCGCGCACAACTTACCAAGGATCGTCAGAAACGCCGGAGACACCCCACCTTCTAATATGCCGAGTACAAATCGCTGTTGGCATGAACGGTTCAGGAAGTGTCCCCGCAAGAGCCTTGCAGAAGAGGAAGCTTATGCGCCTCACCTGCCCCATGATACCCTCAAACCCGGTGCAGGTGGGTGTGAGAAGGGTCACGATGCCCCAGAGTAGCACATAAAGCGAACATATCTTGCCCGTCGGAAAGCGTTGTGCTACTGTCGAAAGTATAGGCGTGCCAACGACGTAGCTGTGCGTAGGCGACGGAGGAACGTGGAAGGATCAGTTCGGCGTTGTTGATGTAAGGCGCGCCGAAAATCAAGAATGGAAGCTTGCAGACAGGCGCCCCTTCGGCACTGAGACCTACCCAACATAGTATATTATCGAAACCAAGGTGTATTTCTATCGCCGGGGATGCGGCTCGAGAGTATCAGTGGGTGGTGGACAGTGCGAGCTACTCTAGAAGCCTCACGTGAGTGTCGAAAGTTCCACCCGTCTGTGCAACGAAAAGCTTGAGGTCGCGGATCAATCCAAAGAGAGCACCAACGGACAACCTGTCACGAAAGTTTTTGGATCTCAAAGTATGATCAGCAAACAAGGTGGGAGTCGCCGAACGACGCGTCAGCACGTGAGCCGACGGCAAGAGTTCAAGTGTTGCCTCGAGCACAATCCACTTGACGTGCCGAGTCGATGCTCTGGGCATCAGCGTGTTGCAGTTTCCCCAACTCACGCAGCTTTGTCGGCGTATTGCATAGCCGTCCCAAAACATATCAGCGGCAGGATTCTCCAATCGATCATCTTGATCAATTCACGTTCCTCCTCGTCGGTGATGGGGGGTTGGGAGTCCCATTCAAATTGTAGCACCTGGATAGCCTCGTCGTCATATCCGCGCTGGCGCTGGGAAGCGAGGCCGGACACCGCGTAGTCGACCGACTGGAGACTCGGATGGTCCGCGACTTTCGTATCGTCCATGGACCCGGCAAGGGAGTGCGGACCAGACTCCATCACTATCCCGTGAAGAGCGCAGGAGAACAAGAGAGAGGCGGGCCTCCCTCGAAACGAGGAGCTCGATCGCACACGCTCTGTAAAGCTCAGACTTGGATGCGGTCTGGTCCAGGCACGGACTGGCAAGTGCTCACGTGGCCAATTTGACCGATCAGGCCATTCAGGTCGAATCTCGGAGAAGCGCGCTTAAGCCCGCGAGTGCGCCGAAAAATCCCTTCTAACGCTCTATTAGAGATGAGCAGGGGAATATCCACCTGTGCAGGCTAAAGGACATCCAGTTCCAAAGTATCTACTCAGCGCTCGAACTCGAGGTGTGCGCACTACGTGGGCTTCAGCCGGCAATCAAATTCGAGATCAGGATAATCGCTCAGGCTGCAGCGACTCCTGGTCAGAGTTTAAGAGCAAGCCGCGATAATTCTACCGGCGTCCAACTTATGTTTTGGACACTAGCACCTCCGGCACTCCGGCACCAACACGCGTTTTCGTGATACCGAATTGGCGCCGATCAGCAAGTATGCATGGAAGTGGGCGCGGCAACTTGCTGCCCACCCACTTTGACTGCAGGCAGGCCGACGACAGGTCTGGCCTAATCGTCGGAGCTGTCCAGATTCCAGACCACCAGAGTTGCCTAGTCGAGTCCCGGGATTGGGAGGAAACTCCGGACTTTGGGACCTGATTTCTACTAGCAACTGTTGATCGTTCTCAACTATACAGCGTGTCAGAGCCTCGTATTACAAATAGGTAGCTGAGGTAATCGCTTAACGCCACCGCCGGCCCGCAGGGAAGTCTCAGACTCAGCACCATTCGAAGCCGAAGCGCCAAAGTCGGCAAGCGCCCGACGTCAAAGGTCTACCCACCCGAATTGGTACTTAGGGCAGGACGAGTGTGGACAACCTCGGGATCGACATCCTTTCTGGCGAGAACACTATAAGCCTAATTCTGTATATCTAGCTACTTTATTACCATGAATCAACGGCTCCGGTCACGAAGAACGAGCTCTAACTTTTCCGGTGACTTGTGTTCATGTTCTGATCTGCGGGCAGTTGATAACGCGGAAATGCGCAACTTTCTGGAATTAGAGATTTCGAGGGAGCGAATCCAGTTATATGACAGTGAAGAAGTAGATATCAAGCATAAGAGTACACAACGGGGTGGACCAGAACGTAGCCGGGTGGGTATCGAGATCGGGCAGCAGGGATCCAGACCGCAGAAGCTTGATCAGATGAAGCCAAGGGATGAACAAAAATCCAACAAAAGGTGCGGAAAACGGCAGAGACGAAACGAAACAAGAAAGTAGTGTGTACATATGGGGGCATTATCGATCCTGGAAACCCCGTCAGCGATCAGAAGAGCGTCTGCAAGGTCTCGTCGTCGTCATCGACGTGGGCACGGGCCACAAGGTCGACCACTTCGTCGCGCTTGGCCTTGAACGTGAATCCGACGAAGACACCCCGGCCGAACTTCTCCTCCTTCTCTCGCACTCGGTCGACGTTGCGTTGCTTCTCACGAACGTCGGCATACTTGGCCATGTCGGCCTCGTTGGAGAACTGAGAGGGTCAATTTGGGTCAACGACGTTGGTAGCCGGAATCTTCAGAAAAGTGTGATACTCACGTCATCAAAGTAGCCCGCATCGACCTCCGAGTCCAAAGCTGGGACGAAAGGCGCCTTCTTGTCCCTTAGTCGGCCCCATTCGAGGCCGTGGAAGAAGGGATGACGCTGGACCTCGTCCAAGGTCGATAGCCGACGGTCCTTGTGCGCGATGAGCGCTGTGATGGCGGACCATCCTACATCAGACAGGTTGAAGATGCGATCCTCTGGCCGGTCGTAGTGAGGTCTCCTCAAGCATCGATTCCAGTTCTTGAGGTTTGCCCACGTCTCCTCCGCGGTCGCTCCGGAGAAGGGTGGGAAGCCAGCGAGGAATTCAAAGAGGATGCACCCGAGCGACCAGTAATCGACAGAGAACGAGTACGAGTGACCTCGGAGGGTCTCGATCGCCATGTAGTCGGGCGAACCGACGACGGAGTCGGCGTAGCGGGGGTCGGCCATGCGGATCGACTTGTAGATCGACTTCATCTCGAACGTCGTGCGGTAGATAAGCTCGGTGTCCTTGACCTCGTCGAGCTTATGCTTCATGTTCTCAATCTTGCCTGGGTTCAAGGCACCGGCGGCGAGGCCGAAGTCGGTCAACTTGATATGACCGCTGGGGTCAATCAAGAAGTTCTAAAATACAGAGGGACCCCGTCAATGGCTGTGACTGAGGGTAGGAAATGATGAAGTGTCCTCTGCTCACCTCGGGCTTGAGATCTCGGTGGATGTAACCCAATTTGTGCAACTGATCGACGGCACAGAACATCTCGGCGATGTAAAATCGAGCATGTTCTTCCTTGAGCACGCCCGAGTTATTGAGCAGTGTCCGGAAGTCTCCGCCGGCGATAAAGTCCATCGCGAGGTAGACAAACGTCGGATCTTGGAAAGCATACAATAGCCGCACGAGCCAAGGCGAGTTCGTCGAAGCGAGAATGTCCCGTTCAGTGAGGACGTGCCGGATCTCATCCATCTTGAGCAAAGTCTTCTTGCGCATCTTCTTGAGCGCGACGACCTGATTGGTTTCCTTGTGCCTCGCGAGGTAGACCTCGCCGTAGCCACCTTGGCCTACTTGGGTGACAATGTGGAACTGGTCAAGCTTGAGCTTAGTCCGTCTCTTACGCAACAAGACACGCTCCCGACCACTGTACGACGTCCACTCGGCTTGCTCCTCAGTGGGGGAAAGCTGGCGCTGAGCGACAGAGTCTCTGAACGCGGCAAGGCGTTGTTTGCGAGCATGGAGGTAGGTCAACAGGTCAAAGTAGTGGTCGTAGAAATCTGTTGTAAGAAGGGACAAAATGCTGGGAGTGAGTCTCGTGTGAAAGGTGCAATGCCATGCAATCCGACCGCTCGGGCTTACACAACTGAGCCACGTCGGCTTTTCGCTTGACCTCTGTGCTTTGCAACCTCGCCTTCTCCCACTCTTTGAAACCCTGCCCTTTCCTCCAGCTGACTACTCCTGTTGCATTGGCCATGGTTGAGTCGCGGTCATAGGCCCTCGACGAGTAGTGGGCCATGCCCGTCGGCTGCTCGTGGAGAAGTTGAGTCATGGTCGGCTCGGTCGAGTGACCGGCGCCAGCGGGGCGATGGTAGCGATTCGGATTCTCGAATCCAGGTGTAGAGCCGAGGACGGGAGAGCGGGTGTAGAGGCCAGGGGAAGGTAGCGGCGAGAGCGCGCCGCCCGAGGACGACGACGCTGACGAGCGACTGGTTTTCGCCTCGAGCCCCTTGGTGGCCGAGGCCGAGGCGGATAGCTGCGACGAGATGTAGGACGGCGTCGGGCTATTGGGGTGACGATAAATCTGCGGTTGCACGATCACGTTCGCCGTGGCGACATTGTGGGTGGCGGTGTTCATCATGGTCGTGCTGATGTTGAGCTTGGTAGGCGCGGCAATCGAATGCCGGTGCGAGTTCTCCTTCAACCACGGCGAAGATGTCGCCGAGGACGAGGTCGAGTGCGCGGTCGGCTTGACGGGCGAGCGATGCGCCGCCGAGGACGAGGGCTTGTGTTCGACGAGGTGAGTTCCGTTGGGGGTGAGCACACGTTGTTGCGACCCAAAGTGGGACATGGCGGGACTGATGGTGATTGTCGTAGCCGTCGCTCCCTTTGAGGGTGCGAGCTGGCGTGAGGGGCGCGAGGGCGAGGTCAGTCAGATGAGCCGAGAACGTAAGATGGAGGGGCCGGCGCGCGACTGGAGGTGTACGTTGACGACGTGTCCGCGAGGGGTTATGCACAAGGCTACGAGCAGCTCCGGTGCTGGATAAGAACGGGGTGTTTTATACTCGAGTAGAGGCGTATAAAACAAGGGTAGAAGGTTGAGAGAAGCTGGAGTAGATGGAGTAGTGCGGGCAACGGGGCAGAACGGGGCGGAGGTCGAAGGCGATGCGCGCAGACGCTCGGCACCGACGAGACGTCCAGGCCGCCGGCGCTTTCATTCAACATAAGCGCGCATACAGTCAGCTGATCTGGATCTTGCTTGGATTTCGAATCTTCGATCCCATCGCCGAGCATCCTCGCAAGCCTATTCGTATCCTTTCCTGAAACGGACGAGAAGCTGCCAAAGCTCCCTTTGTTGAAGCTCCAATTGTGTTTACCGGCACCAGGGACGTGCCGGCTCGAACTTGATTCCTCGCCCCTGCCGCCTGCGGCCGCGAAACCACTGCGATTGTGGATTGTGGATTCCCACGCTCGCGCGCTCACGCTGCCGGACGCTGCCTCACGTTGGTGGAAGCAAAAGGCCCCCTGTTCCCCCGCGTTGTATCTCGCCGTATTGACGCGCAAGGCACTCGTCCTCCCGTCTCCCGTCTTCCCTTCCTTCCCCCACCCTACGACTTGTGTCAACGCGTATCCCCCACCAATCCACGATCCAACATGCCCCCATCTGCCTCAAGAGTTCCCCTCACTCACAGCCCGCGCTCGCCCGCGCTCGCGACGCCGCGCTCCCGTCGCGCAACCAATATGTACCAACAACCGTCGACGCCGTCGCGAGCAATGGCCGTCGCGTTCCAATCATTGCCGAACCTGTGCCCTCGGCCGTACAAGGAAACTCACTACACCGACGACGACGATGACACGTTCGTGTCGCAGCTCGAGCGCGACGCGTTGGAGATTGAACAGGCGATCACTCGTCTCGGCCAGGCCATCTCGGAAAGGAAACGCGACTTGGCTGCGACGGTGGCCGAATTGGACGACCAGAAACGATCGTCTGCGGCAGAGATCAGAGCCTTGATCGAACGGGCCAAGGAGGTCAAGCTCGACCTGAGCAAGGAGGTCGAGGATCAGCGCGAGGCAAGGCTAAAGACGAGCGAAGTCACGCAACAGGAGCGTCACCTCGCCGGTCAGATCGACTCTTTGAACAACGAGGTCGAGGAAGAACGCAGAAAATTGCGGGCCAAGCGAGAACGTAAGTGTGTGATGTGCTGAGATTGCCGGCTGGCGCGTGGGTGGGCGAGCGAGCATCCGCAATGTTTACTGATAGTTTCCACATGGATGCGTCGCGCTTCCGCGACCTTACCACAGACAAATCGAAGCAACGAGAAGCTTTTACAAAACAAGCCAGCAAGAATGGACCGGAGTGCACCTTTTTCGAGCAGAAAACGGGGCTCAAGATTGAGGGGCGAGGGCGTGAGTCCGATCCTGCTTAGTCATGTTTAGGAAGTAGCACGAGCTGATTTGAATGCTGAACCTCGAACAGGCGACAAAATACATTTCAAGTTTACCAACATCGATCGCAGAAACTATGGACGGCCGTTCTCGTTTGTGATCGATGTCTCCCAGCCGGCCTATGAAGGTTCGTTCCAGAAAAGCCCGATCTCGGTGATCTCGCGGTGATCGTGTTAATCCGCAAGCTTCCCTTTCCTTCATAGTAACATCGATCATGCCTATCAACTACATCTCGGAGCAAGTCTTGTCGTCGCTGCTGAGCAAACTCAACGAGGACCGAAATCTTTACGCTTTCCTTCGCTCGATGCGAGAAGAGTTCAGGCACGAGGTCGAACTCGAATACCCCAACAAGGAGTATGACGTCGAGAAGGAGTACAAGCGAGCCACGGAGCCCAGGGTATTGAAGGAGCGGAACTAGCTCATCATGGCGAGAGAAAAGTTGGACGGAAGCGGCTCGGAATAGACTGGATCCGCCTGGAAGGTCTTGGGTACACGTGTTGTTTATGTTTGATTGCAGTGCTTGTTTTCTGTTTTCTAATGTGATTTCTATGGGGTAAGGGGTGTTATGAGCGCGACGGACCACGATCAGGTAGCATATTCCAATCGGTAGTTAGCAACTTGGTCTAACACGGCAAAGCTATCATTACCTAATCCTTGCTTATGCCCTCTTATGCCCAATCCGCCCCTGCGCGTAAACTTCGCGGGCCGACTCGTGCGAGGGTCTCCCTTCTTCTTCTCTGTCAAACTCGTGGACAAAGGCAGGGGACCAAGAGTTCGCTGATTTCCCTTTTGATCCTTCGGGATCATCCCAGGGGAGATCGGTGCTAGTCCCTGTTCACGCTTCTTTATGAAGTGCCAGAGCCACTTCCTTCTTTCTTTTTTTTCCTGCGGGGCAATTGGAAAGTCGGATGCCTCTCTCGTTCGCGTGACAATGCTTCTATCTCTGCTTGAGGAGGTTGGGGCTGCGAGCTGAAGGAGGTACACGTTCATATGTGTCAACTTGGGAATGTTGATTGGGTGGAGAGATGTGTGGGCCGGCGGTGACGGGTGACCGTGCAGCATCAGGACCCTTCGCATCATTCTTCTGAGTTGCAATTCACTGATGACCAAGATGATGTTGATCGACGACGACAATCAGAATTGGGGTATAGATTTGGACTCATCATCTCACTTTGCCTTCGTGGGTGCTGTCAAGCTGGGTCATGGCGGTAGTTGCCGGCAGTCACTAGTCAAATACACGAAAGGCAATCCTTATATTATTGGCAACTGCCACCCTGCGCTATTTCCGGCGTCGATCTGCCTTTCCCCCACCCGACGCAACCCGTGACGATTCTCTTGCACGCTTTCAACCCACTTCCCATCCCGACCTCCCTGTGAGTCTGAATTTCTACATCTACCTCAGTTGCACCCTGTCGTGCTGGCCAAGAAGCGTATGCCACCGACGTCTGCAGCCTGATCAGCCCGCGCTTCGTGCGGCACTCGACGTCATGATCGGACGCGGAACGCCCTTCGCGAATCGCGATCTGCCGGCGTTCTCGTTGAAAACAAACGCGCGATGCCACCCGAGAGCGGGAGCTGACACACACCGACGTACTGTCGCCGAAGTGTCTTTTGCTGTAGTGTACCATGTTCGCTGCACGCTGGCCCACACCGCTCGCGACGGTCGCCCGTCAGTGCGCCGCCGCGCGCGTCGTCTTGCCCAAGGCGCCCCACACCGCACACCGAGCTATGATGCGACAACAAGGCATGTGCACCACTACCCGTACCGAAACATCCCACGCAGCCTCGTTCCTCCGCTCGTATCGATTCGCCCTTGCCGCGTCCTTGCCCCTCGTCGCCGTCGGCCTCGGCGCATCACGTCAACAACCGATCCATTGCGCCTCCGACACCAGGGCTTATGCCCAAACGACCTCGGCACAGACCGGCGCCTTGGGAGCCTATGACGAACTTCTTCCTGCCGAATCTATCATCAACCTCCGTGATCTCAGCTTTGGCACGGTGTCGGGTATCTGCGTTGGAATTTTCGTCAAGAAGGGTTTGAAGGTTTGTTCGCGCCTGACCGGATCGCGGAGGTTCGCCGATGTAGAGAAGTGGCAAACACTTAGTTCACCGTTCTAAACATATTCAGGCTGTTGCATTTGCTCTAGGTGGTGTCTTTGTCTTCCTCCAAGTGAGATCACAACCTACTCAAAAGCCGTGTCTGCTTCCGTCAAGCCAACATTTTTCATCTGACCCCTGCTTCGCGTGTCGCAGTACATGTCGTCTCGATCGCTCTTGCAAATCAACTGGGGTGCCATCACAAACTCTTACGACTCGTTCATCACCAAACGCGCAGGGCCACCCGCTAGTGCCGGTGGAAACCGCATCACTGGCTTGTGGAGCTGGTTCGTCGACTTTGTCAGTGCCGACGTTCAAAGCCGAGCTACGTTCGTCGCTGGTATCCTTCTCGGCTTCCGGTTGGGCTAGACTAGAACGAGAAGCGATCCAGAACTTAAGCCTGTTGTTTCAGACCAAGTGGAATATGAGAATATGAACAATCTTAACGAAGAACTTTCCCTCGGAGGCACCCCGGCCAGGACTAGCTCGACCATTTTACCGGGTGGTGTCACAGGCACGGTCGAGGGGATACTTTGATGTCTTCCCCCCCAACTACTGAAACGGCTGAGCTGCGCCAGCTGGGTACCCAAGGCGACTTGGAAACGCGCTAGCCGATAGGGGCTCAGGAAGCTTCCCTAGTTGCGCAACCCGCCGCGCCGCGCCGGGACATCACTCAGACGTGGGCAAGTATTCTCGCCGATCGCCTTTTCTGCTAGTTATACAGCATACCTTCTCGACTCATCTGGAGGGCTAGAACAGTGTTGTTACCTGTAGAGGCCGATCAGCATCTTCCGCAGCGTGAGGACTTGACGACTTTGGTGCGGCCTTCTTCTTGGCCTTCTTGCTCGAACGAACAAAACCCGACAAAATCTCACCTCGTTTCTCTTTCTTTCCTTCACATCACTCCCACCCACACTCACCACTCCCATCGGACTTCAACGCCGTTCTCCTACGATTTTCACCATGCCTTCCTTGCGATCTCTCACCTCATTTGCCTTTTCCGCTCTCGTCGCGGTATCTTCTTCGACTCCCACTGTTTCTTCAATGCCGTCCCTTGTCGATCGTCGCGACTCGCCCCTGTCACCCCCTTCCCTCCCTCCTCCTCCTTCTCCTTCGGTGAAGTCCTCCCTCCCCACCTTTTCCCCTCCTCCTCAAACGTACGAGAACCAGACTATGTGCATCAATTACTACTTCGAGCACCTCCCCGAGTACAAGGACCTGTACGACTGCACCGTCTACGATGCGATGAAGGTAAGCTCATGGATCTTCGCTCACACGCTCAAGAGACGCTATATTGCCAACCCAATCACCCCAATCCGAAGTGATGCTGACTATTCACCCGAGGCCTGTCTGTTTTTCACTGTTTCCAGTCTTTCTACGACGCGAGGTACTACCAGAAAAAAGCGATCGAAAAGCTCGAGGACGAAGCACAGTGTGCCAAGGACCAGGCCGACTTCGCTGACAGGGTCAACCAATTCGCCCAAGCCGAGGTTCGTCAGCAACGAAATGAAGCCTTTCACAAGTTTCGACGCTAACGTTTCGCTCCCTTTTGCATTCCGTACCCGATAGCTGGATTATGCCGCCGAGCAGAAGCGTTTCGAGTGGGCTAGCAAGAAGTTCGAACATGAAAAGGTCAGTCAGTGTTCCGATTGCAGTTCTCGCGAGCGCACGCTTAGCGAGATGGCTAATGCTCGGACGCTTGCTCTTTGATGGCCTAGGCTTCTCTCGAGACGAGCAAAAAGGCGTTCCAAGCTCTCATCAATCAAAAAGTTCTGGAAGCGAGCCAAGCCATGGAGATCAAGGTGAGGGAATCGGTCGGCGCTGCGAGGACAATGAGCCCACTATCTCTGACTTCTTTGTATGCGCTCTCTCGCCTCTTGTCAAACAGCACACCTGCGAGAAGGTCTTCTCCGAACACACAACCGAATACATCGTCAGTCAGAATCCACGTATCTACTGATGTTGACTCAGCTTGCATTGACGCTCGGAGTCCTGTTCTCTCCTAGCCCAAGCACTCGACCTGATGAGACGTCAGAATCCGTGCCATGCGGTCCTCCGCCGCCTGGTCCCGCTCCAACACATTCCCTTGATTTCTCACAGGGTGTTTAGGGCTTGTTCTCGTACCCTCTCTTCAGAACTCATCTCCTTGGAATGATTAAAAGGACCTTTTGATCTCCGAACCGATTTTGAGGCAGTGTGTCAGCCGCCGTCGCGTGCTCAGAGTTGACCAAGTCCGCTGGTTCGAGATCATGTCCTCCGATCGCCGAATTGTGAGCCCCTTACGAATTCGCCGGGGCTTTGCTCAGCTTTTCCGCGCTCCACAAGCGTTCTCAGAAAAGTATGGAAGATTTTTATGGGTATTGAACATGAGCGCTTGGAGATAGCGAACCCCTTCTGGACACCTGGATCCCTCCGACGTTCCGTGGTTGGCCTGGAAACCCAGCTCGACGTCCCTTCCTCCTTCTTTCATCACTCCACCTTCCACGCACAGCTCTTTCTATCTGCCACCATGACTGGTCCCGCGCCTAATACTTCCGTGACTGGTCCCGCCGGCTCAAAGAGTGGCATCGACTTCTACAGCATTGACTCGCCCGAGGGCCAGAAGATCAGTCAATCCGACTGACCGTTGCGGGGTGAGCGTTTTGGTCTTCGAGTCTGGATTGGTCTTGGTATATCTCCCCAAAGCATATCAAGCTGCTCTACCAGAAGGACGGTGAACGTTTTGGTAACCTCGCACTTCTTTCATCTCTAGCACCCTGACGCGTCCTAGGCACTGCAAGTTCAAGACGAGAAGGACGAGGCCGACGTGGTGAGCAACGTTCCTGTTTGCACTGACTCTAAGCGTCTTTAATGATTGACTGGTGATGGATCGTGAAATTTCCCTTGAACATTCATTACAAATCTCGTGTATCTTCCTCCGGTATGCCGGTTTCGGCCCTGTGCTCGATCAGGCGTTCCACCTCCTCACCTTGTCGCCCGACAAGCTGCCCTACCCTGCGCGTCGCTTCATCAACGAGACCAAGCGCCTCCTATCTGATTCCGAAGAGCGTCTCAAAGGCCGCGACTACCCCATTGCCCAGGCAAGGGCAAGTAGGCGTACATTGACATGGTGAGTATCGAGTGGGGGTCTCGTTACTTTAGTGAGTGCTCCTCACCGCCAGAACTTCCTACCGACGCGACCACTTCCTCTGACCGCTTTCATCTGGGGAGCGTGCGGGTTCGGTGCGAGGCTCTTCACGGCGGATTTCTCAATGTCGAGCAGCGCATCCACGAACGATCCGCAGCCAAGGCTGACGACTTTGTCACCAAGATGCTAAGTGCTGGCGTGGAGGGACCGAAGAAGAACATCGAGTGGGTGTACGCCGCCGAGTCGGCCGAGCCCAACTGAAGTCCGAGGAGAAAGCGGAGTAAGGAGCAGTCCGACGGTTCTCAGAATGGTTCTTCACGGTTTGTCTTGGTGGCTGATGTCTTCGCTTGAAACTGCGATGGGAAAAGCAAATCGCAAGTGCTGAGCAACCTGGAGCTAAAATTGAAGAGTGTGTTACAGGTTGAGCATCCTTAAACTGAAAAGTGGGTCCTGATTACCAATCGACCCCGCTCGGCGATCGGGCGCCTTGCACCGTCTCGGTCAGCGCCTGTCGAGTCGATTCTGTCTGCGCAGGTCAGCGCCCACTCTCGCCCACCGCGTGGGTGGACCTGGATGGAAAAGGCAATCTCAAGACATGTGGTAGATTTTTGAGCTTCCTGGAACCGAACTCGAAGCGGGGTCTGATTATCAATCGACCCTGCTCGGCAATCGGGCGTCTTCGATCGTCTCGGTCAGCGCCAGTCAGCGCCTGTCGATTCTATCAGCACCAGCTGCAGGTCAGCGCCCACTTTCGCCCACCGCGCATTGTGGACCCGTTTGGTAGTGCGACGTCATTAGCTCCTTCCTTTCCCTCCCCTCGCCCCACCCGATGCACCTTCCGCTACCCATCTCTCTCCGTTCACTACCCATCCTACTACTCTCATCTCGTCTCGCCATGGCTTCTTCCTCGACCCCCAACCCCAAGGCTCGCAACTTTGCGACCGGCCCTCCCGCCTCGAGCAAAGGCATCGACTTCTACAGCGTCGACACGCCCAACGGCATGAAGATCTCGCTCGCCTTTGCTGGTAAGGGTCTCTGGCGGGTACCTGTGACTGTCGATGCTGAAACAACACCACTTTGTCCGCTCCCCTCCACCGCTCTTCCCGCTCCTCCCCCACATTGCCCGCGCGATCCTGTTCCGCCTGGCCTGCTGCACCTCTTCCTGGCTCACACGTCCGCAGAGCTGAAGGAGGCCGGCTCAGACCTCGTTGTCAACCGCCACAACATCAACTTTGGCAAGAACGAGCAAAAGGAGGAATGGTGCGTCATGGCATCTAGCCGGTCGAAGAGACTTAGCCTGGACGCCCGATCAGACGAACTGGACTTGACCACGTTCGACCCATTTCCCTCCGGGGCGGCGCAGGTTCCTCAAGGAAGTCAACCCCAATGGAAGAATTCCTGCTGTCAGTAGTGGATCGATCGAATCTTGTCGACGCCGGTGATCTAGTATTGACTCTCGGTTGTGATGCCATGCAGATCGTGGACCGTGACCGTGACAATCAAAGTGTATGCAGCCCGTCAGCGTATCATGAACAACTCGTGTGCACCAGCTCATACCTCACGCTTTGATGTCACCAGGTCTTTGAGTCGGGCTCGATCTTGCTCTACATCGCCAAAGTGAGCCGAGTTGAAAAGACATGCAAAACCCTGCCGCCAACCTCGGACACTGATCGGTGTTACATGACTCTTCAGCACTACGACTCGACGTACAACTTGCACTTCCAAGATGACAAGGACGAGACCGACATGGTATGATTTAAACTCTACCCGACCTCGCAGAAAGGAACGAGGTATCTGACCGGACGCTCTCATGTTCAGATCTCATGGATCTTCTTCCAAAACACCGGCCTCGGTCCGATGCAAGGCCAAGCGAACCACTTCCTCTCTGCCGCTCCGGAGAAGATCCCCTACGCCGCTCGTCGCTTCATCGACGAGACCAAACGCTTGCTCTCCGTCTACGAGGAGAAGCTTGTCGGCCGCGAATACGTCGTCGGCGAAGGCCAGGGAAAGTACTCATATGCCGATATCGTGAGTCTTTACGCCGCCTCGACGATATTGCACGGGCCTGAGGCTTACTGATGCGTAAATTTCAATTCTTACGCAGACGGCGTTCACCTGGATCCGGGCCGTGCCTCTCGTCCTGGGTGCTTCACTCTCGGAAAGCGGTTTCCCCAACGTCGAGAAGTGGGTCGCGAGGATAGCCGACCGCCCCGCTTCCAAGGCCTCGTTCAAACCCGACGATTTCGTCACCAAGGCTTTGAGCGGCGGTCCGGAGGCGTTGAAAAAGAGGGTCGAATGGGTCTACGAGCAGAAGGAGGAGCACAAGAAGGACGAGCTTTGAGGGATCGTCTGAGACGGGTTTTGATTGATGTCGGTACAAAACGCTGGCTAGGTGATGAATGAATTGCAAGAATGAACATGAAGGGTATGAAGAGGTATGTTCAAGATGCTTGTACGGTAGTGCGATGAGGCTTTCTTGATGCGGGCTCCAGACATAGGTACAAGGAAACGAGTGTTTGTGTCATATGATGGGAAGTGACAGCCATATGTTGCCTCAAGCCGCGGCTACGGGACTTGATTTGACCGAAGCAGGAACGGGTGCCATAGGCTCGTTCTGGGTCACGGACTCGACAACTGGAGTATTCGCCGCAGGGGCCGGATCGTCGTCGGAAGGTAAGGGGAAGTCCCAGGCTGTGAATAAGCGAGAGGAAAGTCAGACACATGGGTAGTTTGAGTGATACTGTTGCACTTACGTCGGGGGACGAGTGCGATCGGCAACAACCTGGATGAAATCGCTCCCGGCCGACTGACAGTGAGCGAGCGCCCTTCGTGCCTGGCGTAAGCGGAGCTGTTCGGATTTCACTCACCAAGTGGCGGCAAGAACGACTCCATTCCCTGTTCGAGAAAAGGTCAGCGGCTCAGTATGTCTCTCCCAAAAAGGTCCTCGAAATCTCAATTCGTAATAACTTACCTTTGTCTTGTCTCGCAATGCCATCCCACTCCGTGTCCATGTACATCGAGATGTAGCGGATGAAAGGGGCGAGCTCCGGCGCACCTGTGAGACATAAAGTCAGCAGTCTTGAATACCACATTTTCTTCCAGAATACCGATTCCGCGTACCACCTGCAATGACGAACGCTTGTAGCACCGCAAATAGGGTGTTTTGAAAGTTGCGGAACTGGGACAACGAGAGCATAGTCGGGGGAGGAAGCGTGATCTCGAAACCCCAACTGAGAACAAGCCGCCGAGCGTCAATCGGTGCAACTAGAACATCTTCCGACATTCGGGTGGCGGAACGAACTTACTAGTAGATAAAGAAACTCATTCCTTCGAACGAGGCTTTCATACCATTCTGAGCTCCCGATCGACGAACCATCGCCCCCGAAATATCGGCGAGAAGTTCATACGCTCCGTCCTTGGCCGCCTCGATGGCCCCTGGACCGGCGATCTGAGTTAGTTCCTTGGCGACTGTAGACGGGTTAGGGATGACCAAGTAAGGAGTCGAGGAAGGTGATCCTGGAGAGGGGATGGGCGAGTCCGAAGTACTAGCGTTGGCCGTGGAGGACGCGGTTGCAGTGCCAGCTGTGTTGGATGCGGCGCCACCTGTCGTGGAGATGGTCAGGGGTGCCAAGGCGTAGCCTCTGGTCGAGGGCAAGTGAGTACAGCGGGGTAGCTGATTATTCGCAGTTGCATCGATTCCTGCCGCCGTAAGGCTGGGGGGAAGCTCCATTCTCTTGAGGTCCAAAACGATTTTGCGAGCCTGCTGCGGATCGAGCAGTTGCTTCTTGAGTTTGACGATTGACTTGGACGAGACGGCAGGGACGGTGGCGGTACTGCCCTGAACGTTCTGGTTGTTGATCACGGGCTCTAAGGGAGCTGAAGGAGTAATAAGACCTTGGGAGCGGACCCCCGCGACCGCTTTGTCGGCCTTCGAAGTCGACAATGCACGGACCTTGCCGAACGAGAGGGCGGTGCGGGCCTTGAGCGAGGACATTTCTGGGGCGGTCGAAGGTGGTGTCGCGGGAGGGATGCCGGTGAGGACCGCAAAGACCATCTGAGCTGGTTTTCCGACATTGCAGCTCGTATTGCGGGTGGTGGTAGAGCAGGACGGAGTGGCGGAACCCCTTTGTAGCCGGACGGACTCGCGACGACTTCCGGGGTTGGGCAGCAGCGAACCGACGGTGGCCTTTAACGACAATCGGCGGTGCAAATTCGGTGCTCGGCGTGCCGAGGACTTTGTAGGGATAGGCGGTTTCGAAATCAGACCAGAAGGTGGGTGGGACCGCTTGAAGCCAGGAAGAGTCGTGGCATCGTGGCTGGGTATGCGAGTTCTTAACGTCGAGACTTGGCGTTCGGGATGAGTAGTCGACGGCGAACTTGGCGCCGAAGTTGCAGCTGCCGACGGCGCTCCCGACTCGGTTGCGGCGGGCTTGAGCAAACTCTTCTGGCTTTCACTGGGACTGGATCCGAGTCGAAGCGACATGGCACGCTGCTGCCTCGACGCTCGAAAGCGAGTCAACATTGAGTGGCCGATTTGGAAGAGGCAGGACGCAAGTCATGACTCTCGCCTCTTCCCAAGTCATCAAACCGTCCCAGACCATCCCCGAATTGATTCCCCGAATTGATGAACTAGCGCAGAAAGGAGAGACCCGAGCCTGTGCGCCGCTCGGTCCCGCTCGTTCCTGCTCGGTCCGCCTTCTTCCGCCTTCGTCCGCTCTTGACCCAGCGCCCAGTCACAGCCGAGCCATGGATCCGACCACCGGTCTCCCTCTTGCGTTCGGCAAAATTGCACCACAGCAGAAGCAGGTTGCTGACCGATCCAAGCTTGATGCGACCAAGCGCGTTGACGTGAGTGGTGCACATGTATGAGCTAGGCGTGCGCGGTGACTCGGGACCAGCGAACTCTGAGCTGAGTTCATCACCCGACCTCGACTTCTCCGCAGACGGACGAGCACACACCTACGGCTTCGACTTCTAAGGCCACTTTGATCGAAGACGACTCGGACAACGAACCCCTCGACGATGACGAGCGTGATAATGCACGACAAGCAAGAGAGGAGCGCAGAGATCAGCCGCGCGACGAGGATGAGGACGAGGATGACGATGAACACGATCGACGGCACAAATACGTCATCTCCAGGGGACCCGCCATGCCACCACCAGAACCCGTCGGTGACCTACCTGTATCACACGAAGCCATACTCAAGGACCACCAGAAGGTGAGCAAGTCCCAGCGATTTCTCATTCAATTCAAGCTGACTTGATCCCCCTCCAATGCATGCCCGATGCACACAGGCCGTCTCAGCGCTCTCCATGGACCCGGCAGGTGGACGTATTGTTTCGGGCTCTTACGATTACGACGTCAAGCTGTGGGACTTTGCAGGAATGACGGCCGCATTCAAGCCCTTCCGAAGCTTTGAGCCCAAGACCGGTCACCAGGTGAGAGCTCGCAGCCGAGCCCAAGCTGCAAGTACCACACACACAGATCTCTGGAATATTCTTCAACAGGTACACGATGTTCAATTCTCTCCTTCGGGTGCAAATCTACTGGTCGCCACAGGCACCAACCAGGCCAAGCTCTACGATCGAGACGGTCTTGAAGTGTAGGTCCAGATTCGGTGACTGTGCGGCGAGGCTTCTGGGAGCCACCACCGACTGACTTTCGACATTACGCAGCGCCGAGTTCAATAAGGGAGATATGTACATCCGAGATCTGAGGCATACAGAGTAAGATCACCGTTTTACTGGGATCCTCGCGCGCCCCCACGTCATTGACAAGCTCGGTTCGAACCAAAATAGTGGTCACGTCGCGGCACTCACCTCCCTCGCGTGGAATCGAATCAAGCCAACACAATTCGTCACCGCTTCCGAGGATTCGACACTGCGAATATGGGACGTTGCGAACCGCCGGAAGAGCACCAACGTCATCGTCGTCAAGAGCAAAGAGCGAGGGGGTCGAAGCAAAGTCACGAGTTGTGCATGGTCACAGGACGGGAAAACGATTGCTGCTTGTACGTTCCCAGATTCCTATCACCGGAGAGACTTTTCTGCTGATGTGAACATGCTGGACGACAGCTTGCGAGGACGGTGCTTTACACATGTGGGCAGCCAACTCGAATTTCGCTCGTCCGAACGCCGTAAGTCATCATTCGCAAGCTACCTCATCTTCGGTCAAGGTGTCCTAATTCGTCCCGCGTGTCATGAATCCATAGAGTTCCGAGTCGGCCCACACAAAAGGTACCACGACATCTTGTGTGCTCTTCTCATCCGATGGACGCCAGCTCGCATCGAGGGGCGGCGACTCGACCGTTAAGTTATGGGACTGTCGACAATTCCGCAAACCGCTCTTCACAGCCACGGACCTACCCTCGGCCAACCCCGAAACGAGTCTTTGCTTCTCACCGGACGAGAAGTACTTACTCACGGGTACTTCAGGAGCGCATGCGGGTGTACTTGAAGGGTCTGCTGAACAAGAGCGAGCACGGGAAGCCGGTGCAGGTACGCGGGGCACAGGGGGTAAAGTCGTCGTCTTGAATCGCGAAGGCTTGACCAACTACAAGACGATCGAGTTGTCCCCCTTCTCCGTCATTCGCGTGCTGTGGCATCCCAAGATCAATCAGATTGTCACCAGTTCCTCCGACGGCTCGATCCACGTCCTGTATTCCCCCGAAACGTCCGTGCGAGGCGCAACGATGGCTTTGTTGAGGGCACCGAGGAAGAAGGCCGTCGACGATTACTCGAGTGCGGCGGATCTCGTTGGGTCGAGGCCGATCATCGCGCCGCATACGTTGCCTGCGTTCAGGGACGATGGAGCGCATATGAGCGCCAATTCGAGAGGTGGGAAGAGGAGGCGAGAGAAGGAACGACAGGATCCCAAGAAGACGATGAAGCCTCGTAAGAATCTCGTGCTCCGGGAACAGACGAACGTCAAGTCTCACTTTGCTGATGTGAATCATATTTTCTTCTCTCTTGCAGTGCCACCGGTGGTGGGACCGGGTCGTGGTGGTCGGGTCGGAGCATCAGCTACGCAACACGTCGTGCAAGGCCTCGTTCGCGACAACTTGCGCGAACAGGATCCCCGAGAGGCTTTGCTCAAGTACGCGACCGCTAGCGTGGAAGAGAATGAATGGACCGCCGCTTGGACCAAGAATCAACCCAAGCCCGTATTCGATCTGAGACCGGACACCGACGATGAGGATGATGACCCCAAAAAGAAGGGCAAAGCGATGGGCTTCTAGTGGTTTCGTTGTTGTGAACCAGCGGATGTGCAATCATTAAGCCAGGTGTCATTTCACATATTCAAAAGCTACGCACAGGTCGTTAAACAGAGGTTTCCAGAGAAGGAGCACAACGGATTCAGACAAGTCACAGGAGAGCAGGATACGAAACAATTTCAAGAGAAGTCACATGGGATTGAAGGAAGAGGTGGCGGAGAGGGGAGTAAGGGGCTGTGTTGAAAAGCAAGATCCTGTATAGTTTTTTACGAGTAGGTGCTTAGCCGACGAGGGGAGCGCGCTCGTTGTCGCCGAGAGCGATCTGTCCGTCGTTGGCGATGAAGGTGAAGTAGAGCGACTTAAGGATGGCGAGCAACGAAACGATGAACGAGCCGAGGGCGAAGTAGCGGATCAAGCCAGTTCCGTGCTGGTGGTCGTAGATGCCGAACAAGGTCCATGCGACTGTCATAGAGAAGAGGCCATGATACAGATCAGTACAAGGCTACGCCACACAAGCCGATTCCAGTTATTGCATACTCACGGACGGCGGCGCCCGCGACATCACCTCGGCGACTCTTGAACGAGTACGCGACAGCGGTAGAGGCAAGGAAAGCGGACGAGAGGACGACGAGGACCTTGACGGTCACCGACGGGTGGTGATCGTGTCCACCGTGGGTGAAGGCGGCGAAGCCCGAGATGAAGATGGTGACGATCGACCACGCGTGCCAGAGAGAGAAGGGCAAATGGACGAAGAGCGCATCAAGCGTACCCTGGCTCGGATAGTGGGCCGCGAGCGAGTAGTAGATCGTCGAGACGGACGAAGCGACAAAGAGGGAGAAGATGAAGGCGACGATGTAGTGGTGCGTGACGTAGACGTGGGTGAAGATGGCGTTGAGGATGGCCACGATCGCAAATCGCCATCCGATACCGTTGACGGCGTCCGCCGAAGAGTCGAAGAACTGGTAGATGACGTAGCCGAGCAAGAGAACGTCGATAATGGACCTGTAATGAACCGCGCAAGATTTGCGATTAGTTGCGGTTCCGAGCGACTCCGTGTGCTGATCAAAGCACTCGAGATATTTTCGACCGTTCCCCTCGCCTGTGGGTGTGCCACACGGCAATGGATGCAGGTTGCGCAAACTCACCAGGTGTAGAAGACATAGCTGGAGGGGGTGAAATAGGTCTCCTTGCCTCCGTGACCAGCAGGGCTCATGGCGCCACTGAGAGAGGTGAAGGGACATCACGCGGCGGAAGGAACAAGGTTCAATGTGGGGTAAATAGGGTCACTCGGTCAGCGCTCGGATCTGGACGAGTTTGAGTTTAGGCGGGGAGAAGGCGCGCGCGGTGACGGGCACGAGGTGCGGGGTGTAAGACTTACTACAGGCCCGTTCCGAAGAGGAAGATAAACACGGCGACTGCAAAAGCGAAATGGTCGACAAGATGAGTGTTTGTACTGAAGCCTCAAATTTGATGCAGCATATGTTTGGCTGACCATTGACGAGCTGCAGACAGTGAACGTGGGCCGAGAAGAAAGCATGGGCCGGGGTCAGCGACGTAACTCGTCAGCGCGTCCGCAAGCGGCGCTTGCAAGGCCCAGCTGGCACACCGCGGCCGACCGACGGCTCCTCCCACGCCCATGTGACCAATGACCACTCTCACCTTGACGGGAAGGTTCTCATTCCTGCAGGACGGCACCGATGAAGGGTACGGCCAGGTCAGTCGAGTGATATACCCGAGTAGGAAGCTCGCACGCAAGACTCACCATCGGTTGGTGCTGGGCATCTTGGGCAAAAGTTTGAGGCGGAGTGAGGTTAAAGGTGGGGTGGAACAAGCCGGGCGAGCTGCGAGATGGTGGGGAAGACGACCGGCGGGAAGGGGAAGGGGTCGGGTCAGGGATATTGTTGCATGTCTACAAGATACCGGGCACTGGGCACTACTCACAAGGCGGATCAGTCTTTTCGAAAGCGGTGGCAGAGGGGAAAAAAGAAAGAGAGCAGGAGGGGAGAAGCACGAGCACAGGAATGAGTCGGATTCCAAGCCAGCTTCGCCCTGCTTCGCCCAGCAAAGGTGACGCGAAGCGCGCCTGATGACGTAGGCTCTCGATCGGGATGCCGACGCCGACGGCTTTTCAGGGGCAGTGTGATGGGGACTTCAACTGGTTGGCTCAAAAATCGGCTCTAGTACAGAACAGGTCACGAAAAGCAGGTGTCTGCATAGAATTGTTCGACCGACAGCCATCGTACCCGGGGTGATACCGCCTTACAGTGACTCCGAGTCCGACACTTCTTGGACGGTCGATCGGAAACCACCGATCGCGCCGACGGGTATCACGCTCAGGCCGACGGAAGAGTGATCACGGCGCCCTCCATTCCGACAAGACAAGCCATACAGTGACCGTCGGCGGGGCCCGACATCTAAAGCTGGGGTTGGGGCGTTTGAGAAAGAAAGGAAATTCAAACTAAAAGGAAGAAAACGTAAAGGGTTTTCATCCTTATTACTATAGGGTGATTCGGACTCACCATTGCCCGAGCCCACCAGCGAAACCACCGCCTGTGGCGCACGTCTTGAAGCAGACCCAAAAGGGCATGGGCAACGATAACGAGGTTCGTGGAGCTCTGATGCACTACATCGCATATTACCTCTGACTACAACACGTAACCTAATAAAAACCCAAGAAAAATATAACTCAACTGCAAAAACACAAGTAACGTCGTACACTATCTTCAGCGGACACTTTTCGCTCCTCAGAAGGAGGGCGCCGCCTCGGCCAGTCCGGGCAAGATCAACGGCGTTGTCCCCACCTGCGTCGAGACGTAAGGGATCGAGCGAGACATCCTTCGCCCGTGAGAAGCTGTTCCCGTTGTCATTCCACTCGCCACGATAGCTCCAAGCGGCCTCGAGGGATATGACGTCGAGCTCGAGCGGTTTAGGTTCGTCGACGATAATGCGGTGACTACCTCGTAAACGCTCCCGCAGAGCACGGAGGATGACTGGCTCGTCCTCAGTGGTTTCAATGAGAGGCGTCGAGTGGGAGAAAAAGGGCCGGAAGGCGAGCTCGGCAAACCGCACGGGATGGGTGACAATGGGGTCTTGGGCGTAATCGATCCAGAGCGAAAGGTGCCCGTCCACTCCGGAGAGGGAGCGGAAGGATTGACGGCCAGAGTCTGCGTGTGCAGTCTCAGCATAGCGTTAGATTTATAAGATTCCGAACGGGTCAAGTTGGAGAGTCGTTTTTCGCCATAGCTTCCTTCCACTTGTTGCAGCCGAGCGACGGTGGCTAATGGCTTCAAGGACGACGTTGAGGAATAAGTGCGCAGCGGTCGCAGGTCTGTAGATCCGGACTGGAAATCGTGCATTCCTACGGAGGCATGGCGTTGGACTTGATGCCTGTAGTCTTGTATCGAGATACAAGTGTTATTACCGATTTGACCTTGTGTATCGATCCTGGTACTGGTCGATGAACCGAGCGACCGATTGCAATGCCCAGAGGGTGACCAAAAGTCTTGCTCCGGAGCGCCTGCTAGCTCTTGGTCGCTAAGTTCTTTACTATACGCTCCAGAGCTTGGAAGAACGTTGGCACCAAGACCGAGGGTACTATCTGAATCAAGCGCCGTCTGCCACAGCTTTTCCCGACTCGACTGCCTCTGAAGAAAGAGTGTGGCGCCGGGACTGCAGCTTGTCGACTGCTCGCCATAGGACGACGACGTCGAGCTGCGCGAGCGGAGTGACCTGGACGAGAATATTTTGTGGCTTGGTGAGAGGGAGGAGCCATAGTCGAGGGAGAGGTCAAAGTTCTCCTCTTCCTCCGACAAGGTATAGCCGTCCGAATCAGAATCGAAGTGCTGTGAGCGTGGCTTGCGAACGATCTTGTACGGCTGTGCAAGCATGGAACGTGACTAAATCTCGATCAGTCCAAGTGACCTCCGGGTGATATACCAGAGTAGATCGGAGATCAATGTAGGCCCTTACCGTGTGAGCCAACCGCCTCTGCTGGGGACTGGTGCCCCTCACCGATTGATTCTGGCGTGCCATTGAGAGTCGCAGCGTCAACTCCCTCACGCACTCGGCCTGCGTCTCGTCGTCTTCACTGTCGATTGCCATCAGCTCTTTGGCCATCACTCCTGCCCTCCAGGCTGATGCATCCAAGCTCGCGTCGATGTCGATCTCGGACGATTCCCCGGTCGAGTGCGACGTCCCATCCGAGACGTCACCCAGCGGTGTTTGCGGTTCTAGGTGCTCTACTCGCTCCTCCTCGGCTACAATGCGCTTCCGAGCCAAGTTCGGAGACGAAGCGCAGGGTCTTACCAAGCCGCCACGAACCGAACCATTCGAACGACTCGCTTGGGAATCGACAGAGCTGACTCGGGAACGAGAAGAGGTCTGTCTACTATGCACGGGTGTATCGAACAAATCTTCGACTTCGTCTTCCCTTAAGGAACTCAAAAGTTTCGGCGTTGGTACCTCGATCGAGGGCGGTAGAGGAAATGAACAGGATCGAGAGGGTATCTTTTCGCGGGTCATAGACGACAAGGTAGGTGCCGTCGACGGTCCTGTGATCTTGGACAATGGTCGCTTCGAGGAAGTCAGTACCAGCTGAGGCAACGCCGGCAGCTCCTTTGGTACGGCCTGGGAGAATTTGAGCAAACATTATCAATTCAAATGAAACAGAAAGCAAGGAATAAATGAAAACTTACCGGAAGTGGTGATCTGGGTGGGTTGGTCGGCGAAAATTGAGCTGACACGGGTCGAACATCGACGAGGGAGCTAGTGGAGCCGCGCTTGCTCGTTGGCGAGGAAACGGTGAGAGAGGCTCTTTGGGATGCAGTATTGATCGGGTGAACCTTCTTCTTTTCTCCTATTCGAGACGTTGGAGTTGTGGATGACCGCTTCAAAGAGCTGAGGCAGCTCCTAGGACGAGGGACTTGCGAGTGTGACGGCGTGGCCCCCATCGCCAAGTGTGGGGGCAGGGAGAGAGGGGCTACGCGCTTCGTGGGTGTGTGAGCAGCGGCGGAAGGAGGTGTGGGGAAGGCCAGCAGGACCGAAGCGATGTCGCTTTTGGAGGAAGAGTTGGAGCGTGGTAGTAAAGTTTTCAGAGTCGTTGGAGGAGGCTCGGACATGCGGGTCTTGGTACGAGGTAACGCTGGCGCACTCATGGATGAGGCCGAGGGCTGTGACGTGCCAGTTGGTTGGGGTGGACGTAGCGGCTGCGGAACAGCTGGGAGGGGCATGTCGAGACGTGGATTACGGTGAGGAATCTTGGTGGGTACCGGGGATTGATACCGCAGGGGTGAAGCGAACTTTCCTCCCCCACTTGGCGTTGACCTCCCGTAGGAAGGCAGCGCTGGGATCCCCGATCTCTTCGCAGACGGGTCGCGTTTAGAGCTTGATTGAACCTTGCTACCGTTGAGCATCGCGCGGTATCAGACCAGTGGCGAGTTGTACCGAGTAAGTGTGAGTCGGTTCTGGGCCTCACAGACGACAAGATTACCGAACAGCCCCCTTCACGAAGGCGAAAGTCACAGAGAGACAGCGAGCCCGCCGATCTGTCGTGGGGGTCTCCTGCCCGAGCCGCTCAGCACGGACCCGTCCGCGCTAAGTCCCGCTCAGGAGGCCTTATTACTTGAGGCACGTTCTCTGGTTCCGGTCACACCGATGGGGGCATGTGCGCTTCATGCGCGAGGCGACTGCTGAGAACTTTTCGGAGAACAGCTCGCACGGCGAACAGCTCCCCGAAACATTGGTCGGGCCCTTTATACGCAGAGCGGAAGATAGGCCAGTCCACCCGAGTTCAATCGTCTCGCGGCGTGATCGGCGCGAGCGAAACACATCGAATAGGGGGCCGACACGTGACCTGATCACTAGGCAGTCATTTAATCGGTACATTGTAACGTGAACGAGCCGAGACTATGGTCGATCAACTGACCCTTGTGAATGGCAAGGGACCAGATCAACAGCGGATGTGGGTATAGCGGTCCTGGCGGCGAGAGAGAGATCCAGTAGGCTTGGGCGAGACTTTCCGGGACGAGGTGCGAGGGGATCCTCGAGGGAGGATCAGGCGAGCTATAGGGCTGCGAAGCACCTGAAGCAGAGCTTAAACTGTGAGGGACCTCGAGAATGGTAAGGAGTGTGATTGGAGTGTGTTATATGAGTTGCTGCTTGCAGGAAGTAACGGATAAACTGGAGTGTGATATATGAGTTGTTGCTTGCAGGAAGTGAAAAAAACCCAAAGGGCCGGCGGCTTTCATAGCAAGAGCCCTGGAATCTTGCAATTGGTACCGATGTCCGGATTACCAGGTAGAGTGATCGAGCGAGACGAGCGTTGGGAAGTTTCGGCATGCTGTCTCGAAGAGGACGGGGCATGGCCGTTACAGTGGGGTGGCCACTGCCCGCGTAATTTGAGCCGAGCCGCGCGACGCGACGCGTCGGTCGAAGTCGCGACGAACCGCGGCGCGCGCGGTGCACGGATGTCGTCGCGTTACGTTTGAGCTGGTCTTCGCCCTCTCTCTGCAACCCTTCTATCGCCCTTTTGCCACTTCCGCTTGCTTTGGTCTGCCGGTGTTCGAAGTCACATACATTTGCTTGTCTTGTACTTCCGGCTTCGGCACCTTATACGCCGTTGCCGTACTTGCCGTCACTCTCTGCCGCTCGATCACCTGCCGGTTCGGCTCAGATCGGCAAGATGCCCTCAATTGTAGGCACCCCGACGCGCTCGCCTAACAAACGGAGACGAACGACATTCAAGGAAGAGGAAAATTCTTCCGTCGAAGAGAGCCCGAGCGCTCAAGAAGTTTGCAAGATGCTGCTTGGCACACCGCGTCGCACGCGAACCTCGCCTTCGCAACTCGTCACACCGACGAAGGCAACGGCCAAGCGACGAAGCCACAGTCCTGTGCTCAAGGAGAACGTGCCCGTGCACAGCGACAGCACTGAATCACATAGCGATCAAGACGAACTAATCTTCACTCCGTCAAAGGAGATAGTCAAACGTGAGTGCCGGATGATGCCCGTTGTGTGACCCCCTTCGCGACGTCGACGCTTCCGCTGACGGTGGCTGCCCTCCTGATCATTGTAGCCGAGGATACACTACCTACACCGCACTCGACACCCACAAAAGATCGCGTGACAGCGCGACCGATCAAAGACATCTACACCCACGCTCTTCAGCTGCTCAGTCCCAGTGGGTCGACGCTCCCGACCATTCTTGGGCGCGATTCGCAAAGGGCCACCTTGGTCACCTTCCTCGCTCGACGCTTTCCGCAAGTCTATCGCGATCATCCCACGTCTGCTTCCGATAGCGCCATCCCACCAGCCTCGCTCTATGTCTCGGGTCCACCGGGGATCGGCAAGACGGCTCTGCTCTCCGCCGTCGTCAACGAGTTCTCGGCGCTGGTCGAGCAGCAGGACTTGGAGGACGAGATCTCAGTTCACATGCAGACATGTCAGACTTCCGGAGCTACGCAAAGCAGCATCTGGGACAGGCTTGGCCGAGGATTGGGGCTTGACATGTCGCTCGGAACAGGGCACGCCAAGTTCACGAGTAAGCAAGCTTTCGAACGAGGCCTCGCTCGAGGCGGAAGTTTGTGAGTAGCCTCCGAAACTCGTTGGACTCTCCGGACAAGAAGCTAACTCATACCAATGGTCGCCGTAGCCTCATCATCCTGGACGAGATTGATCACCTCCACGCGGCGTCCGCGAGTGCGAATCTGCTGCAATCACTCGTCACCCTCGCGCACGCTCCCAATTCGTCGTTGACTCTCATCGGCATCGCCAACACGCTCGACCTCATGACTCGGTACGACCTGGCAAGCTCGGCATCGTTGGTGCCGTCGTGGAAAAAGGGCAGGGGCACGTCGATCGATACGCCGACAATGCAGCAGCTTCACTTCAAGGCGTACAACGCTTCGGAGATCGAGCTCATCCTTCGGCAGCGCCTGTCGATGCTCGCCGACTCGTACCCCCTGGTACCCGACCTCGTATCCCCACCCGCACCGAGCTCACGAACGATCGTCCCACTCTTGCACCCGGCAGCGCTCAAACTCTGCGCCATGAAAGTCGCAGCCAGGTCCGGTGACATCCGCCAGGCATTTCGAGTCGTCGAGATGTGCGTTTCGTCCCTGAAGCGAAAGGCACGAGGCTCCCTCGGTGACGGTCCGGAGGCGCAGACCCTTCTTTCGTCGCATACCCCCGAGACGGCTCCGAAAGCATCGCCATCCGATATCAACCTGTCGCTCAAAGACGTCGGCTTGTCCGTCTCGGCCGAGCTCGCTTCACAACTGAGCACTTTGCAGAGGAACGCTCGCTTCGTCCTCGTTTCGATCTGCATCGCCCTCTCGCGCGAATCGCTAGCTGGTTTCGAAGCCAAGGCGCTCAATCGCACCGTCAACGTGTCGAGCTGCTACGCCGTCTACCAGGAAATGCTCGAACTAGACGAGGTGTTTCGGCGCAGCGCGAACCTCAGTCGCGGCGATTGGGTCGACGCGCAAGGTCTCGTCGAAGCCAACGCTTTCGTGCGATCATTCTCGACGCAAGGAGCGGCCAAAGGACGTAAGCCCAAAGGGTCGCCGACTCGAAGATCAGGCGCAGACGCTGCGGATCCAATGCTTGGGCTCTCGTCGTACGGACTGGACGAAGTCGTTGATGCGCTCAAGACCGTCCCAGCGGCGGAAGGGATGAGCGCGGGCGTGCTTGAGGATACGTTGCGCATCTCCAAGATGATGTTGCATTGGGAAGAGGAACGCGTCTCGAGGGAGAGGAACAAGAAGATGTTTGAGCAGCAGAGGGATCGCTCGAGGGATCACAATGCCCCGAGTGAGGGATTCCATGGTCTTGGATTAGAGAAGGGTCCGGCGTCGACTGGTGCGGGGAAGAATGGGAGGAAAGCTCAAGATGCTTCGGGGCTAGGGAAATGGATTGGCAAGAAGAGGAAGGTTGAAGACGAGGATGAGGTCGATAGGAATGGACTGGTTGTGGGAGAACCCGAGGAGGAATGAGAAGGAGCGGACCGCGCTTAGAAGTTTTCGCAGAACTTGGATCACTCGCACCTGGCTAGAGTTGTGTACATCATGTGTAGCTATCGCATTGCATCGCAGTAATCGCAGGTGTTTACTTCTACATTTGACCCATCCCTCAGATGTAACCGGGCCTCTATCAACGAAGTCTGAGGCGACAACGGCTGTGACCCACCTGAGGGGGTTCAGTCACGTGATTCAGCCCTGCTCGAGCAGGGATCGGCCGGTCAGCCTCACAAGGCCTCACACCAGCTGCTCACATCCGGGGCCAGCGTGACGGGTCGTGCGCGCGCCTCTTGCGCTGCAACGCTCCGACGCTGTCAACACTGGTGCTCCACAGAGGCTACAAGAAAAAGCGACCGTCCGTTCACCCACGACGACAGCATAGGTAGCCGCAGCTTACCGAGCCGGGCAGGCCTAGACGTGCACTGCTGCTGGCGGCGAGATGGTGCTCAAGCGTGCCGACAGCTCGGCGTCACAATGGGCCACCCCGCCCGAGCCGGCCTCGCTCGACCATGACGAGATCAAGCAGCAGGTGAGTCGAGGACGAACATGTTGCAAGGATCTTTCAGTTTCGTACAGGAGTCGGAAAATCTCGCCGCTGACTCGTCATCATCCCTCACGCGAACCCGACCGAACTCGACCCCACACCTCGCACCGCGCCACAGCGACGGCTACGGCACCTATCCGCCGTCCTCGTGCGCAATCTCACCGTCGAGCCCAGACGAAGCCACAATCCAACGAGCACATCGCCTTTCCTAGGCGACGCACCCTTCGACGCGGTCGGACCTTCCTCGTCCTCGTCTTCGTCGTTGCGCGCCTCCGCCCCTGAATCGTCTTCGGGCCCGATTCGGCCAGCGTTCGCTTCCGATGATCTTGACTTGCTCGTGCGCAACAGGAGGAGACGGGCCACAAGTAATGCCAGCTTGCGTTCAAAGACCGGACCGAGCAGATCTTTACTCAGGGACACTCTCGTTGAGGCGGCAGAGGAAGGCGTCGGTGTCGGGTCGAGCTTGTCCCCTTCGAAACCCGAACGGACGTCCCTACGGCGCAGCATGACCGGGGACAGGCGGATAAGGATCCAGGAAGAGAATGACGAGCTATTTGGAGCCTCCGTGTTTGACGGCGATTCTGCGACTGCCCAAGCTTCGAAATCCCACCTCCCCGACGAGGAACAGCTCGAGGCCGACGATGAGGTCGACGTGGACGAGGTCGGACACACGGACTACTTTTCTCCCTCTTCTCCCTCCGAATTCAAACGTAGAAATCGTTCAAGCTCTAGCACTTCCATAGCTTCGGCGGGTACGACTGGTTCGGGCTCTACAATACGACCCCGTAGCGAGCTCGACTCGAGCGTCAGCGCGCACGCCCCTGCTCGCACATTCTCACATTCGGCTTCAAATTCTCGACTACCCGATACCCTAGCCTCCCGTACAGCATCGCGGGGACGAACTTCTTTCTTTTCGGATTTACAATTGGCAAAGGAGAAGCGGCGACGGATCGAGCTTCTTCATCGGCGTATGGTTGACAGCACCATCATGCTCTCACTCTTTCGGCCACGGGAGCAGACCGAGGATCCCGTTGACCCAACTTTGACGAGGCGGCCGAGCACACTTCCGAGCCCGAGACCCCATCGACCGAGACGGAGCGGGAGTACCGCCTCCATCCCTGGCCGCAGTGCAAGCCGTGGGCTGGCCCTGCCGTCTGCCGTTGAGTCAGCTCCACCGCTCGACGTCTTGCCTCCGTTCTTCATCGCCCAGCCGGCTCGCAAAAACCTCAATCCGACGTTCATAGTCGAGCCCAACGACTTTCTCGTCGATCCCGAGACGCAAGATTTGGACGATTGGCCTGGGCTTCAAGAGGAGCATGTGCTGGTGTCGCTGTGGACCAAGAGGAGCGAAGTCGGAACCGATATGGACAAGGGAAAGGCGAAGGAACAGAACGCGGACGCGGCCAAGGCTGATTGGACGGTGCTTGTTGAGTGGGACGTCAGTTTGGACGGGCTTGTCAGCTTAGGGAGAGATGTAGGTTCTCCCCACTCTCGCAGATGTATGCGGCAAGTCGAACAAGAACCCGTCTGACTGACATGCGCTTTGTCTCATAGCCCACTCAATTCTCACAACTTCAACCCAACACCATCATATTCGCCATGGCCGACGAGTACTTCACGGCCCCCCTACCCCTTCGGACGCGATTTCGGCCCTTCGCTTCGGACGACAATCACTCATCGAGCTGTTCCGAAGACGACTCGGATGGGGCCGCGAATTATTCCGATCCGGGGGCGGGTGGTGTATCCCATTCTTGGCGATCGAGACGACGACGTAGGAGGGAAGAGGAAGAGGCCGAGGAGGCGAGAAGGATGCGCAAGGTGTTGGTGGAGAGAAGTCTTCGTGAAACCAGGATGGTCAAGGTCGCTGACGTTGAGGCTCTCCTGAGGTCGGTCATTTTAAATGAGGCTTTTGCGAGCGGTGAAATGCTGATCAAGTAAGCTTTGATGCTCGCAGGTTCAAGCGGGTCGAACACGAACGCTGCGAGAACAAGAGGACGTTGCACGAGCAGAAACAACGACTTGGTGCAATTTTTGGCGATGCGGATGGAGAGGCTGCACTGGTGCGTTGGATGCGACATTGATCTGCCGACGCCGTTGAGCTAAATGTTCCGCCTTCTTACAGTTTCGAGAGAGCGAGGAGCTGCAGGATCAAGTTGACGACTTGGTCGCCGTTCGCGATGACCTTCGCCTTGATATCGCCGAAAGTACGTCGAACATGCGGATTTTGCGACGACCATTATTACTTGCTGACGAAGAGGTACTCCCACAGTCGGGTCTGAACTTGAGCAAAGAAAGGATGAACTGCGCCAACGAAGGATACGGCTCGAATCCGCTCGGTCGATGAATGAGGCGCGAGCAGTCGGACTCGACCAACAGAGAGCCTCGCTACGGCAGAGCGAGGGTGCTTGCGCCAAGATCCGACGTGCGATCGAAGCCAGACGAGCGCAACTCATCACATTGCTGACGCACATGTTCCCCATCGAGCCCGTAGCCACGGATGGATCCTCGTTGTTGTTCTCCATCCTCTCTATCCCCCTTCCGAACTCGACCTACCCGCCCAACTCATCCGACGATCAGCTCTCCTCTGCACTGGGATATGCAGCTCAAGTCGTCTCTGCTCTGGCGGCCTACATCGGCGTACCGTTGCATTACCCTATCAAGTGTTTAGGCAGTCGCAGCGCCGTTATCGATCCAATAAGCATGATGCGAGGCCCTCGCGCCTTCCCGCTCTACGGCAAAGGCGTCGACAAGTACCGGTTCGACTATGGCGTCTTTTTGCTCAACAAGGATATCGAGCAACTCATGTACTCGCAAGGTCTGACCGTGATCGACTTGCGAAATACGTTACCCAACCTCAAGGCTTTGGTACTGGCGCTCTCTTTTGCTTCGGCACAGGCGTAAGTCCATGCTAGAGCAATCGTTGGAGGAATTGGGGAGCTGACAGAAGGATATGTTTGGTATCGCAGTGAATTTGCCTCGCTGAGCTTACACCCTCCAGCTCGCTTCCCCAACCTGTCGGCGTCCTCGACCGATCCCGAACAAGATCTGACGAATGAGCTCGAGGAAGCGAGCCTTTCACGACCGACCGTCGCTCGCGAGGCACCACACGCGACATTGACGAACGGTGATGGAGATACCGTGCCATGTTCATCGAATGCAAGTGAACGCGCAAGTGAAAGTAGTGATTCGGATATTGAAGCAGACTCTCGATCGGTCGATACGATGCGAACCGCGACAGCTTCTAAACCGCAGTCGACTCCAACCTCATCCAGCAAGATCGAAGCGACCAAACCGATCACAGCACAGGAGAAGCAGACAACCCGGACCCTTGAACGCACACCGACTTGTATTGCTTCGAACGGAGCGACCACGACGGCGGGCTCGAATGGGAAGGTCAAAGCGACGGTCAAGGCTAAGGAAGGGTCTTCGGCGACCAAGGCTTTGAGGAATAGTCTGTGGACGGCGGTCGGGTATGGGTCGCATGCTTAGATGAGGGGTTTGAGGTGATGGTCATGATCATTATAGCAATAACAAGTAAGGATACGTGTCTTGCTAGTCCCCGACGTCGACCTTTGCTGAGAGAAGGTCGACTTTGGCCAATCGCACTTGCAATCGGCTTGTCCGAGAGATGTCCGAGCCTGTCCGAGACGACGACCTGCGACGATTGATCGAACTGATCACGAGTTGGCGCGCTTGCTCGCGCTAGCTCGCCCTCGCCTCGGCAGTCCCTCGGCCCGTCGGCCTTCTGCTGAACCGCCTGCTCTACCGCCGTACGCCTCCTTACACTCGTTCCGGAAATCAGAGCCCGGACGATCTTTCCCCCCGACACCATTAGGGAGCATGTCGACGCCTTCCGAGTCCCCGGCGCCGATCGCGTCGCCGTCGGGAATGACGCCGTCGGGCGTGCCCAAGCCCAGGCGGGATGCTCAGACCAGGGCTTTGGAGGGGATTCGACAGTTCCTGGTGGGTCGGCGCCGGGCAGAGTGGTAAGCTTGGACGTTCCTTACTGACCTTGTGTATGTCGCATCTCGATACAGCAAAGCAAGAGTTGTTACGACATCCTTCCCGAGAGGTGTGTCGGCGCATGCAAGCCACTGGTTCGTCGTACCGATCTACTGCTGTGACTGAACTCGATCTTCTTCCGTCACCTCTAGCTTTCGCTTGATCGTCTTTGACAACAAGCTGTCCATCACGAGGAGTCTGCAGGCTTTGGTCACCAATGGCAAGTCCCACTTGTGCTCGCCGTCGCTATAATCGTCGTCATCGAGCACTGCTCGTCGGTGAACGGTGCTATCTCCGTTCAGGATCACAGCTCCCCGGTGCTGTACGTTTTGCGTAGCGTGTAGCTGATCATCATGCCCGTGTTGATTCTCATCCCACAGGCGTGGTCTCGGCACCGCTATACGACTCGACGACCCAACGCTTCGCCGGCATGTTCACCCTCGCGGACGTCGTTCACCTGATACAGTACTACTACCTCACATCGCACGAATATGCCAATGTTGTTGCTGAAGTGGAAGCGTTCCAGTTGGGCAGCTTACGCAGTCAGTGATCGACGCCGGGACGGGATTCCTTATCTGCCGCCGAGCGCTGACCGAGTGCCTCATTCGTCCTTCCTCCCCACAGAGATCGAGCAGGCCATCGATGTTCCGCCACCGCCGACGATATCCGTACACCCCGATCAGCCTTTATCGGATGCATGCGCTGCGCTCGTACGGACCCACGCTCGACGTCTGCCACTCGTCGACCGCGACGACCAGACGGGCAAGGAGACCATCGTCAGCGTCCTAACGCAGTATCGAGTACTCAAGTTCATCGCCATCAATGTGAGTTGGTTCCGTCAAGCCTGTCATCGCTGGTCGTGCTGACTTTTGCTTTGCTCGTCAGTGCCAACACGACTGCGCTCGAATGGAACAATCGATTGGCGCGCTCGGGATTGGGTCATACTGCTCGTGGTATCAACCCTCCTCCGCACTCTCGTCGGACTTATCGAGTGTGACTCCCCTCAGCCCAGCGCCATCCACCAGCAAGCTCATGTCGCCCATCGATGGCGTCTCGCTCCTACCATCCGACAAGGTCAAGAACCTGTCCTCCGCCCAACTCGACCGGGATAACGCTGAAGCAACAACACCGCATGGTGATAATGCAGCCACAACAACAGCAGAAACCCATCCTGCGTCAGGGCCAGGTGACGATGTCCCCGCGTCGAACGCCGAATTTGGGGTGCGACCCACGGATCGGTATTTCCCGCTCTCGACGGCAACGCTCAAGACGAGTGTCTTTGATGTCGTGCATATCTTCTCCGAACGTGGTATTTCGGCGGTACCGATCATTGACGAGGATGGGATCGTGCTCAACATGTACGAGACGGTCGACATCGTAGTAAGTCCATACATGCGCCAAGGTTGGCTTGTCGGGAGCTCGAGCCCGCTTGACTGACGTCGCCTTTATTTTTTAAGGACCTGGTGCGGCAGAATGCATACGAGGTGCTCGATTCGACGATTGAAGTCGCTTTGGACCAACGCTCTGCCGACTTTACGGGTGTGATGACCTGCAGCCCACGGGATTCGCTCGCCTCGATACTCGCCTACATTCGCGAGCGGCGGTGTCATCGATTCGTCATCCTCGAACCGGATGGGGTTCCGCCGCAGGGCGGTCGACCGGGAAGGAAAAAGGGTAGCTTGATTGGTATCTTGAGTCTGAGTGACGTGCTACGGTATCTGGTAGGGCAAGAGAATCTAAAGGGCATGGAGGTCCCCGGTCTCGGTAAGTTATCTCGGCACCTGCACTTCATTCGAATGCAGTGAGTTATAGCTAAGCGAAGGCGCAATCACCTTGTTCGAATTAACAGGTCTTCATGGATTGCGAGGCGTCGGCAATGTGCCCCCGGAAGAAATTGATGTACTCGACGACGGGGTCTCGCTGCGGTCCAAACCGGGCAGTCGGCGAGGATCGGGAGCAACGGATGCTGGCAGTTCGGGGATCCCTTCGGCGGCCGACATTATCGCGTCCCAGGTCGAACCAGGCCCCGCTGCGATTGCCGGAGCAAATCTAGGGCTCGAGGACGTGGTCGAGGACGAGGTGTTGAAGGCCGCGGCCGAGAGGTGAACGAGGGCCCGGTGACTGGCGGTTGCGATCGCGCTGTGTTTGATACCCGTGTGTCTGCTCTGCATCTTTCTTTTGTTTGTACCCTGCTTCCTGAAGTCTCTTCTGATGTGACCCTACGAATGTATCATCCCACAATTGAAAACTTGGATGACTAGGCGAGCCCGCGAGACCAGGCGGTTCGCACGTGACGGCGCTCGATGATGGAGCGTGAATTTGAGAACCAGTCAGCAAGTGCGATCGCGCGATAGCTTCGCCGAATTCGATCTTGGGGCCTTTCGTCTTTCGCCCCATACTCCCCCGACTGGACCCTCTTCACCCATGCCACGTCGATTGGATTACGTGTACGGCGATAAGCCCGAGATTTCCTCGCCCACCACAGCCCGGGCAGTCGAAAGCGTCTCGTCGATTTCGACCGCGGCTCAATCGCCGGAGATTGGCGGTCTCGGTCGCACTATCGCGTCGCCCTCGACGAGCAGTGGCGCACGACCTACGGCACCGTATCGCGCACAACTACCAGAAAGGGACTATGATGACTATGTGAGCTCCTTGACTGTGCTCTGGGCTGCCAAGAGTGGGATGTGGTATGCCTGGGATCGGCCGCGTTGCGCGTGCGCTGGGCCCGCGTATAACGTCATAGGCTATCTATCTCGCAGCGGAGAGGGCCAGCGGGCTCGTCGGCATTCGGCATCGGCAAAGGTTGCTACATGGGGCTACATCACGTACTTCAGCCGCCTAGCCTTAGCTGTGTAGTGCCTGGTCTAGCTGTGAAGTGGACACTGTTCGATCGTTTCGGCTGACACCCCTCTTTGCTCCCTCAGACCCCGTCCATTTCGCCCGCCAATGTCAGCTTGCTGCACGAACGCGTGAGTCTAGGGGGGGCACCGACGACACTTCAGAGTCGGTCTCAGCGCACCTCGTGCGCAACTTTGAAGGCCAACTTTTCCTCGGCGTCTTATAGGTTTTCCCATCAACTGACTTTGTCTTCTTCCGTATTCCACTTCCATCTATCTTGTCGCACTCCCTGATGATCACACAGCTACAAATCCTGACGGCGTCACAACGTCTGGCCATCACTTTTCACCCGCCAAGGGGTTCGTCCGAACGCGATGATTCAGGAGACCCTCTCTCGATCAGCCCCCGTCCCTCGGCTAGTCCGCCAGCGACCACTTCCCAGGCCGCTTCGTTGAGGCTACAAGAATTGGCGAGGAGTTTGCAAGTCCAGGCGGCGACGGAGAGGGAGCGGGTCGCTGAACAATTGAGGACGAGCACCGCGACTTCTGTGGGATGGGTTGGAACGACGAGTTTTTCGACTGGACCGGCTGGATCACCTTTGGTTATGCGCGAGCGGTATTCACGGGGAAGAAACACAGGGGTTACAGTCGATCATGCACCAGAAGAGGACGAAAGTGGATCCAGCCAGGATGAGGATGACGAGGAGGAGGATCATGGATTGGACGGCGACGTTATCACATTCGCGGATCGGACCGTCCCGTCTGAGGAAGTTTTACAGATGTGGTACGATACAAGAAGATTGGAAATGGGGCAAGTCGATGCGAATGGGGTCAAGCAGACGAAAAGGACATCGCATTGCGGAACACTTGAAGGACGATAGGCGATGCAGCATCGGATTTTCGCAGTGCATCTTATTTGGATCTCGATCAGCGATGTTATTTATACAAACCAAGGTGGAACTTATACAACTCTCCGTCTTACTTCTCTCTCTTTATGTGTTGTGCTTGGATTATGACGTAATACTAGACGAATTTTCGCAAAGAAGAGCTGTTAGAGAGATGGTGGCTGGCTGTTGAGATCTTTCAGGCCGGAGTTGGGCTCGAATCCTCGAGTCGGTGAGTTTACTGAACGTTGAGATGTAGGCGGAACGTCCAAGCGAGCCCGATTACAAGTGTACACAGTCAAGAATCAAGAAAAAAGAGAAACTCCAGGCCAGACCGTCTATGTCACAAAGAGGCAAGTGAAGGGAAGAGAGCTGGAACGAAAACGGATCCAATATTTGGGGAGCCCAGAAACCCGACCCAAAGCCCGGAATCACCACTACTGCAACTGATTGTCCTTCTTGTCATCGTGGTCGTAGCCGTGGCCGTCCTTCTTGTCGTGCTTGTCGCAATCGCCACCCTTGTGACTGTCGTCCTACCTCAAGTGTAGTCACCACCGGCCTTTACGGCTGGCCCCGCTGCGAAAGTCTTTCTTGTCGTCATCGCATTTCTCATCCTTTTTGCCATGGAACTTGCTGTCCTTGCCGTCGTACTGTCTGAAGCCCTTGTGGTGATGGGGCTTGCCGTCGTGTATTTTGCCGTGGGAAAAGACGTCCTTGCCGTCGTGTCCGTCTTTGCCATCGTGTCCATCCTTGCCACCAACGTTCTTGTCTCCGCCGTGACCACCATCCTTCTTGTCCTCGTCGCATTTCTCGTCCTTCTTGCCAGCAAATCCCTTGGCGTCTCCCTTCAAGTTGCCGCCACCGTACGAGTTCTACAGATTTCACGAATGCAAGGGCACGGAATTAGTGTCAGCAGAAGAATGACGAGCGAGGCAGAAAACCGTAACAAGTGCTGACCTGGTGACCGTCGATGTGATAGGAGTGCTTGGGCTAGGGTCAGGAAGAAGGAATCAGGAATTACGAAAAAGTCAGTGTCCACGCCGCCTTACAAAGCCTGTAGGACAAAGCACTACAAGGACACTCCATTAAAACTTGCGAGCGCACACTGACCTTGAAGTACTCCTTGACCTCTTCAAATACTTTTTCGCAGTACTTCTGTGGGGCGTGAAGGCGAACGCAGGAAGAGGTCCGAGTTAGATAGGGGGTCTCGCTAGTCAGGTTGGATGGGGATCGGGAACGAAACGAACCTTGGTCTCCTCGTTCTTCCTTTTTTCTTCCTCCCGGGCACGCTTGAACGCCTCGTAGTTCTTTTTGTGCTCCTCGTATTTGGTCTGAACGGTGGAAAGGCCCACCGGGTGGACGTCGGGTCAGCGAACTGAAACCCACTCGAGAGGACATGAGCTTGCGGCGGTGGGAACTGACCGTCTCTAAGTTGTACTGCTTGTACAAAGCATTGTACTCCTTTGCCTTCTCCTCCAACGAGTTCTATCCGCGACGATAGAATCAAAGAAAGTCAGGGTCAGAATCGAACTCAAGTACCCGATAACTCGGAGGACGCAAGGACAAAAGACGGAAGACCGAACCTTGAGCGACATGTAACGCCAGGTGTGCTTTTGGAAGTCGTAGTCTTGCTTCTTGCACTCAGCGTCCTTCTTGTCCTGTTCGGCTTTTTTCTTGGCGTAGTAAGCGTCGTCGTACGAGCCCTGGGAAAGAGTGGGCAAGACAGTCAAAAGCCCGCAGAAACAGAGTCAGCAGCCATTCGAAAGAGAGGAGTAATTCCAGAACAGAAAGCAGAAATAATTGGACCTCGACACTGACCTTGTACTGCTCGTAGTCCTTGCACCCGTACTTGTGCTTGTACTCGCCCAAGTGATCAAAGTAGTAGTGGAAGCACTTGCTGTCGGGGCCGTACTTGGGCGAGACATCGTGGACCGAAGAAGGACCACCGGAGGTGGGGGCAGCGTGGGAGAGGGCAAGAAGAGCTGAGGCGGAGAGAGCGGTGAAGAAGTAGGTATGCATGGTGATAGGGATGTGGTCTGTGTGGTCTGTGGGATTTGATGTATGTGGAGTCGGAAGTGTCGAATGAGGGATGTGATGGACAGGAAGCAAAAAGGGAACGACGGTGAAGGTCCAATTTTATAGCCTGGCACTTCGCCCCCAGAAAGCTCCGAGACGGACTTGCACACCGGACATGCACATCCACAAGAAAGATCGAACGTCACCAACTGATCACCGAACGATCGACTTCGCAGTGTCCTTGTCTCGTATCCTTCCCTTCCGATCGGTGTCTCCGAGGATAAAGCAAGGTTGCCCCCGGCGGCTCGCAGAAGTCCTCAGAAGTTCAGAAGGCTTCCCCCGCTCCAATGGGGTAAACCCTCTCCGGTGCGACCTCGGAGACGCTCGGGAATCAAACAAGGACCTTCTGGACTTCTTCTGGACTTCTTCTGGTGCAGGAAAGGTTCGTTTCCAGTGAACATGTGACCAGACCTAGAAGCCAAGGCATAGTATGCACATCCGACCTGACGGACCGTTCCGATCCGAGTAGCCCCTGTAACACCGAAGAATCCCGATGCACCGGAAAGGAGCGGCTTGGGCACTTGTGCAGCGAATCTTTCCGAGCTCGAATAGCGCGAGACAAGCACAAGCAAAATACAGCATGGAAGATGGTTGCGAGCGAAAGAGTATATGGGCATTACAGCTACCACGAACAAACGGAGCTATCACAGCATTTTTCGTCGGACGGGTCAAAGCTCGGACCCAACAAGGGCGAGTTTGCCATCGCCGTCCTCGTCGAAGTCGTCTACCACCCAGAAGCGGTAGCATCGGCAGTGGCGGCAGCAGGAGCAGCGGGCTCGGCGGCCCAGTCGGTTGTGGTGTCGGCACCCCAATTATCTGTTGCGGGCCAATTGTTTGGGTCCCGACGCAGGTTAGTTCACATCTCGGAAGTAGGGCAGGCGGAACGGAAAAGGGGACATGATCTCTCATCGAGTACGAACCGGCATCGGTCGAAGGAAGATTGGCAGCGGCGGCCACTCCTGAACTGACTCCCTCGACGCCCCATTCGGCTTCGGCGGGAGCAGCGGTTTCAGTCGCCTCGAGGGCCTCGGCCTTGGTCGCCTCCTGGTCTCGCTCGACTTCATCGGGGTCACGGTACTGTAAAGATTGAGAGAGGTCGAATAAGCCGCTGGGCAATGGTCGATGAAAGAGCCTACCGTGAACTGACCAGGAACAAATCAACCATGACGGGCCACGCGCCAGGAGCGCGCGAGATGGTGCCTCGGAGGCGGAGAACCTCACGGGCGAGCATCCACCAGATGAGACCGATCGAGTTCTTGGACTTGTTGTTGGCCGGGATGGCGACGTCGACGAAGGAGAGGGGGGAGTCGGTGTCGCAGAGGGCGATGACGGGGATGTTGACGTAGGACGCCTCTCGGATCGCTTGATGGTCGACGCGGGGGTCGGTGACGATGATCAAGCGGGGTTCCTTGAACGAACGGGTGATGTAGTTGGTGCTGCACACAAATAGACTCTCAATATCTTGAAGACCAGCACCTTGCAAGGCCTTCGTGAGGTCAACTCACAAGTTACCGGGCGTGAAGCGACCCGCGATGGCTTGCGCGCCGGTGTTGGCGGCGAACTTGAGCACGGCGCGGTGGCCGTAAGGGCGAGCCGAGATGACGCAGATATCGTTGGGATTCTCGATGGCAGCGATAACTGAGGAGAGTGGGAAGTCACGAAGTCAGGTTCGTGCACCTCGAGCCACGAGCGGACCACGTGGGCCAAGAGAGCCCACTGACTTCGGGCAGCAAAGACGAGCTTCTCCCAAGTCTTGCCGAGGTTGATAATGTTGATACCGTCGGCTCGTCGCTTGAAGACGTAAGGGACCATCTTCTTCTCGACGCTCTTGGCACTATGCAGCAGAGGAACGGGAGATAGCAAGCCCGGAAGCACGGTCAGCGGCAGGGTCGATACCGACGACGATGCAAGTTCAAAGAACTGACCCAATGTGGGCCTGAGCGGTCAAGAGAAGACTAATGTCCTCCTCGGTGGCTTGAAGAGCAGCGGGCAGTCGGGATGCGGGGGCCATGGTGGACGGTGAGCGGGGTGGGAAGACGCGTAAAAAGGGTCGAGGGCGAGCTGTGGGCGTGCAGGTCGTGTCAGCGGATGACCTCGAGTGCAATCGGAACAAAATGGGTCGTAGCAACACGATGAATGCGGTCTCGGGACTGGAGTGGGATGCAGTAGGTGGGGAGGCAGATGGGCGTTTGACTTTTTTTCCTCGCACGCCTGCCTGCCTACTTCTCGCCTGCCGTCATCCGCGGCACCGCATACACTTCATCGGAAGTGGTCGAGTAATCGTAGCGGTTAGAAACTCACGGAATGGGCCGGTGTAGTAGAGTGTGGATGGGGAGCGGGGTGTGGTCTGGATGGGCGGGCAAGAGCAGAGCGTGGCTGGGCCTGGACGCCTCCGCCTGTCCCGGCCCGTCGAAACGCGCGTCAATAAAAGACAGGGGGAGGCGGGGTTTTGACCAGTTTTGGCCCATGCTTAGCCAATGTGCGGGCAGAATAGGCGCTGCGAGCGGGATAATTCCGCTCAAACGGTTCTGCAGCGCGTGCAACGACCTTAATCGACGTCAACAACCAGTAATCGTATTAATCAGTAATAGGGACCCGTTTGCACCCATACATCAAGCTGTAAGACCTCTACCGACCCTGGAAAAAAATGGCGCACTCTGTGTGGGGTTGGCAGAGATCGACCGATTCGCTTGGCAGCCCCCACATTCAGGCGCAGTGACCGTCGCCCCTCCGTCTTAATGCCGACGTCCTTGATTGAGACTGCAATCCCGATAGCTCGAACGGTTTAGATGCCACGAAAAGGTACGTTTCTACGCGTCAAAGGGCAAGATGACGTCCATGGAACGGTTTATTCCTCCTTTCCCACGCCATCCTCGATTCGAGGCGAGCTTCTTCCGGATGCTGGTGGGTCATCTCCGAAGCTGGTTGCTTCTTGTTCTCTCTCCTCCACCTCGTTCCGATCCGACATTTCCTAAGGACTCTTCAGTACCCTCTAAAACGGCCTCGAATTCCAAATGTTTGATTGGCTTGGCCCTAGGCATGTGGCAACCCCTCGCTCTGCTCGTTACATGATGCCACCGCACAACGAATCAATGCCCAACTCACCCAACCCCCACATCTCCGGGACCACTTGACGCGCGATCTTGTGGCTGCTCAGACATGGTACCGCCCCGGACTGGGTCCTCACATCTGATGGCTCGGTGTGAGCTCTAAAAATGGCTCAGAGGAGGGGCACGAAGATCGGGACAAACCGCTAAAACGAAGCTGACGAATGAGCCGCTTGTGCCCGGTCGCCAGCAGCGGTCGCCCACCATTCGAAATGTCCGTCGAGGGCGGAGGGATGTTCGCATCTCATCCCTGTTCCCCCTCCCTCCCTCACGCCTTACTCGTCCTCTGCCCCCCGCTACCTCCCGGTATCGATTCACCCCTTCCACTTATTCGTTTCATTCCCACACCAAGATCATCATGAAGTTCTCCCTCGCCGTGCTCGCGCTCGTTCCCCTTGTTGCTGCCCACTTCACTCTCGACTACCCTGCCACCCGTGGCTTTGACGAGGACCTCGAGCCCCGTGCGTACAATCCAAACGTCGATTACTGCTCCTCAACTTGCTCATGCTAAACTCGACTTGTCTGTGCACCTCGGTGACCCGCCCCTCCAGGCTTTTGCGGTGGATTACCTAACCCGTCGAGCGAACGCGCGCCGTTCCCCCTTTCAGGCCCCGGGTCGATCTTGATTGACTCGCACCACCCGAGCGCTCAAGTCGCCATCATCGCCGCCGTCGGCTACACCAACGTCACCTCGTTTGCGGATTTCAACAAGACCGCTTCGGGTCAGGCGACGACGGGTATGCTCATGCCTTTTGGAACAATCCAGGGACAAGGAGAGGTGAGTTATTCTAAAAAAATGCCTAAGGAGGGCAGAAAAAAGCGTGGTGTGCCGAGTGACGGAGATAGTACCCCCCCTTTTGGCGCGCCGGTCCAACAGTCCCTACTCGGCTGCGTCCCCACGCTCGGAAACTGATCCACCCAATCTCATTCCTCACACAGTGGTGCTTCAACGTCGACTTTTCTACCCTCGGTGCTACCAACATCACCGACGGAACCCCTGCCACCATCCAGTACGTCCCTCCTCGAACGTACCCATCTCTCCAAAAAAGTTTTCTCAGTGAAGCTGATCCCTCTGCAAAACACCCCTCCACCCACCAGAGTCGAATATAACGGCGGCGACGGCCTCCTTCTGCAATGCGCTGACGTGATCCTCGTTAACAACTACGTCGCTCCTTCCAACCTCACATGCCGCAACGCCACTTCCGCTTCAACCAGCACCTCCAACGCCTCGACGACGACGACGGCGACGACGACCGCATCGGACACGAACAATACACCTGCCGCTACGACGACGGGGGCCAAGAGTGCGGCTGGAAAGCACGTGGTTGGAGGTTTGGTAGGGTCACTTTCGATCGTGGCTTTGGCGCTGCTCGTTTGAGTGTAGTAGAGCTTTCCCAGCCCCCCGGTCTAGATTCTTCGATGACTGCTTCAGCTCTCATCTTAATGCTCTCCGTCTCCGTCTCCGTCTCCCTCTCTCCCACCCTCCACAAGTTCGGAACCGTACCTATAAGTTGCTTGGAATCCCAGTTCACACGAGTCTCAAATACTACAGTAGATCTTGGATGGCGACATGCTCTACACCAAGAATTTCAGTTGATTGCAGTTACGACGACGAAGAGGAAAGAAAACTACATGCAGCGGGGACGATCGGGAAAGCTGGCATAGAGAAAGGATCGTAACGAGCGCCCAAGACGAGGGTCCATGCGTGACAACCCTTGAAGTCTGTCTAGACTCCGTACGCCTCGATGTGTAAGCCTATGCCACCCAACTTGACTTGTTTGGCGAGCGGGATCCGAGAGAGCGTTTGTCGGGTTTCGACCTGTGGAAGAGAAATTCGATCCAGGTCAGAAGATGCTTTCTGATGATGTTGACGAGATGCACGCGACTTACAATCATCGAAGCAGGTCCACAAACAATCATCTTGTAGCCTCCTTGTCGGACCTTGATAGCGCCTTCGACAACGCGAGTCTGAACCTTGGCCGAACCGGCGCCGGCACCGGCGCCACAGCATCCCAGCGATCCGTTCGAGTTGGAGCAACCAGACCCTTGATCCCGTTTGACCATCTTCTCTTCCTGCAATTCCCCATTCTCCTCCAAACCGGAACCGACTCGATAACAACAGCTCTTCTTCCCCTTCTCTGTCCCACACCCCTCTCCGTCCAACTCAACAATCGACTCCCTCAGATTCGCAACCGTCCCTGACCCAACACATTCCTCGTCATCATTACCGCACATTCCATCCTGTCTCAGATCGGCGCATCGACAAATAGGATAACAACGTCGACAAGGGGTTAGAGTCGCGTCGATGGAGGATTGGATGAGGGTAGGGAGGTTGGGTCTGGCGTTGACGACTTTCTGGAAAGGGGTTTCAGAGTCGAGGCCTTTATCGGGAAAAGGGGTTGTGACGTAAATTTGAAGATCGACGACGAGATCCAGACCCGATGTCGAAGCAGCCTCGATCAAAGCTTGTAGAGGCAGACGGAACCATTCGACGTGTTCGAAACGATGTACGACCCAAACTACCTCGATCCGACCGCCTTGACGAGTCCTAATTCTATTCCCAACCACTTCGTCCAATGTTCCCAAGACGAAACTCATCCCACTTCCACCGGCGAGGAAAAGCAGGGTTTCTTGCTTCAGCGGGTCGAAGGCGTCTAGTCCACCGTAAGGGCCTTCGAGCAAGGCGAAGAGATTGAGTTTCTTGCCTAAGTGACGCGGGTCGGCTTGGCTGATTTGTTGGGCTTGGAAGGCCGTTTGGTAGAGGTCTTCAGTCCAGGTCGTGGGTCCACATGATCGGAGGTAGAGGTCGATCCCACCCAATGTCAAAAAGGATTGCAAGACCGTCGTCGAGGATGATGCATTGGCGATGGAGAAAGGATGTTGTTCCAAGCTCCTGAAACAACTCCAGAACGACCTCCCTGGGGCAGTGAAGAACAACCTTAGCTGCACGTGTTGACCACCTCGCCAACCATCGTGGGCGAATGGTATGTGAATTTTGGTCATGCCTTCTCCGAGGGGTTCGACAGTGACGTGTTTGACCCTCATGGTGACGATGCGCGCAAAGATGTCGATGGCGTAAATGAGACCGATGGACCAGGTCGCCCATGTGCGCGCATAGATGGTGTGCATATTGACGAAGGTGAGGAACCCGATAATGCCGAGGTAGTGGAGGCAGAAAAAGAGTGGGTACGAGTAACGACGCAAGGGACCGGCCGAGGACACGGCGATCAAGAGGAGGAAAGAGAGGGCGCCTATTCCGCGCCGTTCTTTGCTTCCCGAGAGGAACTCGGCCGTTCCCGAGGGGGCGTACTGTGGGTGGTGAGCAGTCAGGAAGGTTGTCTCAACGAGGTGGGTGGGGTCGAGCTGACTCACCTGAATGGTCCAAAAGTAGAAATGAAGAAGAACGAGCAACACGATCGTCCTCGCGAGCCAGCGATGGAGAAAGTTGACTGTGGTCCAGCTCTTACCCAAGAGCCAACTCGCGGCGCCGTTCTTGGACGAGAGGAGGAACAGAGGTGGCAACCCGGCGAGGGCGAGGAAGCCAAATCGATTGGGGTTCTCTCGTAATTGTGACTCGGGGAAGAGTGTGAGGAGGTAGAAGAGAGGGATGAGGAGCACGAGTACGAGTTTGCCGAACGGAAAGGCGAGGCGGGGGAAACGTTTTGCGAGGGGTGCGCCGAGGGAGAAGCGAGAGACGGTGCCGTAAAGGGAGGAAAGGACGGCAACGGGGCCGTGGAGGAATGATCTAGAGGGATTTCTGGGTGCGGTTTGGGTTGATTCTTGCTCGGCTGCACGATCCTCTATGCGTTGGTACGCCGCCGAGGAAGGACGCTCCGAGATGCCGAGCACGAGACCAGCCCATGACCGGCGGCGCCATTGGCCCATCCTCAGCGATTCGATGACAGACGGCAGCGTCAGCAGCGTGGCGAAGGCGAGCGTTGCAGTCCATGCTATGGTGAAGTAGCGTTGGTACTCTGGGTCGGTCACGTAACTGTTGTAGACTGTTCAGTGGAAAGTGAGAGAGGCGCGCAGGCAAGCAGGGTCAGTTGCGATCACGTGGTGTGGCTCTTCAGCCTGCGCGGGCCAGCTGAGCACGAGTCTGGTACCAGCCATCAAAGCTCATGAAAGCTGAGCACTTGCCTGTGAAGCCACCACAGGGCACGGGAGCACCCGATGTGGGATCATAACACACGTTGCTCATTGCTGCCCGTTCCGTCGTAGGTGGGTTATGGAGTCGCGCAGTTCAAGCCAAGCGCTCAAGCTCCAGAGCGCGAGCTTCGTAGACAACCGTGCACAATTGGCGCAAGGTGGGCGAGGGTGGGCGCACCGACCGACGGACCAACGAACCCACGAACGCGGACGAGCAAGCTCACGCACGGACGACGATGCGAGTCTGAGTAGGTGGGGCCCTGCTGTGTGGTGCTGATGCAATGTGTGAGGCGGTGCCCGGGATATGTAGGAGGTGGGGTTGGGAAGCTGAACAAGGAGTTGCTCGCGGTGTCATTCGCGACACGAACGTATTCGGTCTTTATAATTAGTCGCTGCTCGGCCGCTCTGGGCAAGGCGCGGATGACCGGTGACCTGTGAGCGCTGAGCGCTGAGCGCTGCTTGCGGTCGAGCCCGCGAGGCGAACGCGCAAGACCGCGCAGGACCGCGCAGTGGTCACTGGTGGGGCGACCGGTTCGAGTTCAATTATAGCCTCTTCTCTTTGGTCCGCCTCGGCATCTTGGCACCAATCCCCAATTCGCTCCTTCTACCCATCCTGCAGCAGCACCGCAGTCGACTGCAGACATGATCCCCGCTCGGACACACCCCACCGCCCCGAGTACGATCGCACTGAGTGTGCTCGTCCTGGCAGCAACCGGGCCTATGCTCGCACTCGCTCACGGCTCGGATGTGAGATCAACAGCATTCGTGCACTCTGGATCGAAATCGCTGACTAACAACCGACTGTTTGTCTCCCGCAGATGCAGATGGACATGAACATGTCCAACTCGTCCACGGCTACGATGGGCACTTCCTTCTCGACCACGTGAGTCGCGCGCCGACCTCCGCCGTTCGAGGTTCCCCTGAGCCCCCCCCCCTTGCTGACTTGGCACTTCTGTCCCCCTTTCCCCAATAGCATCGGAAGCTCTCAGCTCTGGTTCGACGGTTGGATCCCCACAACCTCAGCCAGTACAGCCGGCGCGTGTATCGGACTCGCCCTCCTCGCGATCCTCTCCCGTTTCCTCGCCACCGTCCGAACCTCGTGTGAAGCCAACTGGACCCAATCGATCCTTCGCCAAAGACTGGCACAACACCAACCACTCGTCGATGCGACCTTGCTCAATACGGTCCCGACGATGCCCTCGCGTAAGGGTGAGCTGGATGTTGCTTCGGATCCGAGCGACAAAGCCCAAGCGAGGTCCGAGCTCGCGGATCTGTTGCACAAATTCCATTCGAGTCCGGCGCCTTTCACACCCTCGATCGATTTGCCTCGTACCGCCATCTTTGCTGTGAGTTAGGGAGTGCTCATCATATGTCACCTCGCCCCGCCCTGAGATTGAACTTCTCGTTTTTCGGACGACACAGCTACAAGCGTTCATCGGCTACTTGCTCATGTTGGCGATCATGACCTATTCCGCATGGTTCTTCATCTCCATCATCTCCGGTCTGGCACTAGGCGAACTCTTGTTCGGCAGATTCATCAACAGCCATGGTCACTCGAGCGACTTGGGTTTACACCATTAAGCGTTGGGCGGGCCACTTAGGAGACGTTCCCGTACTAGTAGATATCGTACACTGTATTTCACGGTTTTTGTACACTTTATGCAACCCTTCATTTCTCAGTTGATGCCCAAGGAAAGAAAAAAAAAAAAGGAAAAAAAAAACCGACCCGCGTAGTCTTAACCTGTGTGTGTGTGAAGGTAAATGTCAATTTGGTGTTTTGGAATTTGCCGCGTCGCACCAACACCCGTGGCAGCAGCGTTCGTGCTTTGGGTTTTTTAGCCTCCTCTCCTCACGTCGCGTCGACGTACCACCTCCCTACTCGAGCAGTTGTGTCTCGAGGACGTGCCACATCGCGCGAATGTACGCATGAAAGCTCGTGTAGGACACGATAGCCAACTCACGCGACACACGACACACCTCCCAGCGCGTGGAAGCTCCCCCCAGCACGAGCGCGTGTGGGGGGTTTGGAATCGTGGCGCAGTGATGGCAACGCTCAAGAATGATCAGCCACGCCGACCAGCCCAAGTGGAGCCTCTCACGCCTCATCGATCGCGAAGCGAGATCAACAACGGTCAAGCCCAAGGTCAAGCTCAACAGCAGAGCTCGCTGTTGGATATGAAGGATGAGGTCAGTCTTGTGCTGGCAGTTGGGAGACGACGCGCTCGAGTCGTCGTGTCGTGCTCTTTCACCTCTTGCCAGAGCGTGTCGTTGCTTCCCCCATACAAAGTATAGTATCCAAGGAGCTGACACGATCGATTTTGTCCTTTCCCCAACGCCGCGTCTCGGCGCCACGCAGCTATTCCGGATCGTCAGAGATACGAGAAAGCGAGCGCCTGTCCAGTACGACCAAATCCTGGACGCGGCCTGGGCTCGAATGATCAAGGATGAGACTACCGCTGGAACACTCGAGGTGGCCAATATGGACGCTCATCGTAGGGCTCGTGAGTTGATTGCTGATCATTCAAGTGTTGACCCTCCCGAATCCGTTCGAGTTACAGAGTGGATAGAAGCAAAGCTTTGCTCAACTCGGTCTAACCTTCGCACAGAATTCATGCTTTACTGTGACCTCATGCCCCTCTACAAAAAGACGCTTCGCAGGCCTCACGTGTACGGTCCGAGCCCTTTGATCGGACAAATCGAAGGCTACGACGACTTCAACGACGATCTACCTCACGGCGCGACCACTTGGGCTCTCCTTCACGATCGTTTCCGCCATCACGACGTCAAAAAGGATGATAACAGCGATGTCGAACGTGAAGACCCTGACGATGTGCATTTCAAATGGGTCCCACCGACCAAGGACAAGGGCAAGAAGCGAGCGATCGAAATCGACCATCCCGAAGGGCCACCGAGCAAGAAGACTTCTTCGAACAACGTCCCACCGCGAGATGACAAGGAGAAAGGGAAGGGCAAGAGCAAAGCGAAAGACAAGGGCAAGGGGAAGGCGAGGGAGAGGGATGTCGAACCTGAGATCTTGTACCTCAGCGACGACAATTGGATGGGAGAACGATACACCTTCATCCCCCACAAGGCTCGACCTGCGAAACCTCGACCCGCCGCGGGCGGACAAGGTCCAGCGCCGCGCGCCAAAGCTAGACCGTTCCAACCGGATGAAGACGAGTGGGATAGCTCACCGCCACCACGAAGTCCATCACCCGATAGAGCTGCTTGTCGACCGGCTCTCCCATCTGCTCCAGCAGAAGCGGCTCCGGGACCGTCCCGCAACAACATTCCCGAACAACTCGAGAAAGCGGCTTTGGAGATGATCCTCGCCGTCATTCCCGATGTCGAACCCCAGCACGCACAATCGCTGTATCGACAAGCCCTTTATGGTCAAAGCGTCGACCATATCGTCGAGAAACTACTCACCGAACCTTATCCCAAAATCGTGGTGGGAGCTAAGACCAATGACCACAAACGTAAGCGTGACGATGCCGAAGACGATATGATCGACTCCAAGGGTTACCTCAATATCGAGACTCGTGCCTCGCCCTACCCTCTTTACCAACAAGCTGCACAAGGGTACTTGCTCGACGACTTCCCTCTGATGCGACAAGCCGACATTATGAGGGTGTACAAGAACGAGTGCAAGTACTTCTACGCGCCAACGTACATCAAGCTCCACGCGGCGATGAAGCAGAACGATCGAGAGCGCGGCTTCACCTTGATGAAGAAATTAACGACGCGACAGCAATACACGGGCTATGGTGCCGAGAGCGTTGAGGATGAACGAACGTGGGTACTGCGCTACGTCGATCGTGATGCGATTCGAAAACGAAGAGAGGAGGAGAGGGCCTGGCAAGAAAAGGAAGAGATCGAGAAAGAGATCAAGAGTGGCGCTTTCTTTGAATGTGGGTGCTGCTTTGGTGATACGGCTTTCTCGAGGATTGCGACGTGCTCCGAAGGATGTCAGTTTTGTCGCGATTGTGCGACGCAGAACGTCAATACGCAGATTGGGATGCGCAAGGTGAGTAGAGCACAGGCTTCTGGAAGGGGTTCCGGTTTTCGAGGTGGCAACGTTGGGGCCTGATCCAAGCTCTGCTGCCCGATCGCACAGTGCGTGATCCCATGCATGTCCGTTGATGGCTGTGCAGCAATCTTCCGCGACTCGGAATTGGAACGATTCCTCCCCTCCACGACCCTCGCCGCGCTCGAGAAGATTCGTCAAGAGAAAGAGGTCGATTTGGCCGAGTTGGAAGGGTTGGAGAAATGCCCTTTCTGCAGCTTCGCGTGCATCATCGATAACCCCAACGAGAAGCTGTTTCATTGTATCAGCGACGCTTGCCGTAAAGTTTCTTGTCGTTCATGCAAGAAGGTGAGCGATCGCCGTAATATTTCGCCTGGTCGGGATTACAAAGGCTGATGATGGTTTGATTTTGGGGTCATGCAGAAGGACCACTTGCCGAGGACGTGCAAAGAGGAAGCTGCTGCGGAAGAGAAAATCAATAGCGTTCACAAGGTCGAAGGTCAGTACGACCGGGTTGCTCCCGATTGCTATCAGCATGCTCATATTTGCTGGTATTTTCCCCAGAGGCCATGTCGGAAGCGCTGATTCGCAAATGCCCCAACACTCGCTGCGGAGAACCCTACATCAAAGAAGACGGTTGTAATGTGAGTGGTGTGGACCGTTAGTGATGATGCAGCCGTTTCTGACCCCGATCATTACTTGGCTATGACGATAGAAAATGACGTGCCCCTCGTGTCGAACGATGTCATGCTTCATTTGCGGAAAGATTGTGAGTCACTGGCGTACCCTGGGCAGTCGTTCGTCGCGAACTGGAAGCTTACACTCCACCTTTCTTTTCTTGCTATAGGTCAGCGTGAGTATGATGGCCTGCCTCCGACCCTTCCATTATTCTTCCACTCGGAGTTGATCTGACGCCGAATCCGATGCACTGAACAGGGCTACGAGCACTTCAAGAATGCAGGCTTCGCCAATGCGCCGAAAGGTTCCGACGCGAATGCCACTTGTCTTTTGTGGGACGATCACAAGACCCGAACGTTTCAAGAGGTGACTGCTCGCGTGCCCCACAAAATGAATGATCGGAGAGCGCTGAATTACTTTGATCGCGCTACAGGTTGAAGCCGCTCGCGCAACAGCAGCTGCCGAAGTACTCAACGCGAACCCCAATATTGACAAAGAGGCGCTCAAGAAACTTGCGGACAAGGCACCCCCCATCGATCCTCGGTATCCAGTGCCTCATCTGCCCGTACAAGCTCGTCCGGCTCCCGCGGCACCCGTGCCTAATATGGCCGCTCCTGCTCCTCGAGGGGCTCGAGGTAAGGCTCGTTAGGCTTTGTATGATCGAGTCCCCTAGATAGTCGCCGCTGTGATCGGGCATCCACTCGATTCACTCATCGTGGCAAAGAACGAGGCCCGTTCCGGTACCAAGACGTTCAATGAAAGGGTTTCCGACAAGCTCTCCGATTTCTTCTGTCCCCCTTTACCTGCTTTGCTCTCTCTGCATTCTGCATGAAGTGGCTCCTCGAAGCCGTAATTTCTCCTTTTGCTTTTGCTTTGCATTTTTCTCGTAGTACTGCTGTGTATACCATGACGCTTCAAATAGACTGGCCCACGTACATCTCACTCCAACGTATAATTCCTCGAGAGAACCGATTGGGCTTGTCCTCATGCTTCAAGTCTCGAGTCGAACCCGAGAAACCGATGGCACGGGGTTGATGCTATATATCTTCGTTACGTCTAATCAAGCACAGATATATCATCAAGAAAGCTGCTAAAAGCATCATCAGTGTCTACTAAATCACACCATGGTGGTGTGCTATCGTCATCATGTCGATCTTTGCCTTGACAGGGGAACGAGTCTTGTACTCGGGCTCAATTCGACTTTATGCCACGACGAAACCGAGGGCAACGAGGAAGGTGGTAAACAGGCCCTGAGCTGAGGTCAAAGTCGAGGCGCCCGATCCCGCAGTCGTAGTCGCCGAAGCGGACCCGGTCCCTGTCGAAGAAGGACCCGCGCCATTAGTTGTCCCCGAACGTCCGGTCGACGTCGGCCTAGAGCCGGAAGTGGTCGCACTTGCTGCAAAAGCGACGAAACCCGTCCCCGTCGCACCCGCCACCGTCGAAGTCGATTGAATCACCGCGGTCGTGTTGTCGTTCGTTTCGATGTAGGCGTTGTTGAGATCCTCGCCGATGCACGAGTTGATCGTTTGCAATTTGAGAACACCGGCTGAAATGACGCTCGGTAAGTAGAAGTTGACGGCCAGGTCGACGGATTGTTGGTACAAGTCGTGCGACAAGACGATGATCCCGTTCGAAAGGGTGTTTTGGGCCAAGGAGAAGAAACTTTGCACGTTCGTCAATGCTTGAGCAGCCGTGACGGTGCCGGCGCCGATTTGGTAGTCCTTGGTGTCGAAGACTTGGTCATTAGCCCTCGTCCAGATGATGGGCCTCAGTCCCATCTTCATGGCGATGTAGCGCACTCGGTCGTCGATGTCTCCGAAAGGGGGTCGGAACGTGTTGGGGGTCACGCCGGTGACGTCGTAGATGATCTTCTTGGTCCAACCCAACTCGGCAACGATTTGTTCGTTCGTCAAAGTCGTCAACGCTGTGGGAAGTGGGAACAAGCTCGGAAGTCTCAGTGTAGTGCCAGCCAAATATGCGGGAAAATAATGCTGCAGATCACTGACAGGAGTGAGCCCAAGTGTGGACACTGATCTGATGACCTTCCATGTACTCGGTCTGGACCATCTGGGGCCTCGAGATGACGCGCGAACCGACGACGAAGAACGTCGACTTGATGTTCTGCTCAGCCAGCAAGTTGAGCAAGCGCGGTGTGTCGGGCGAAGGTCCATCGTCGAAGCTGACACCATAGTCGTCCTTGGTCGGGCAGTACGAGATGTCGGTCGCGCGGGTGCACCCACCGCACGTCCACCAGCAATAGCCACTCGAACCGGCATTCTTGAGTCCGTCGGCGTTGAAGGTCGAATTGGAGCACCCATTGACTCCTGTGACGGGGATGTTAGGCGCGTTCGCGAGGTCGGTCTGAGCGATCCACGCTTGCACCTCGGGGGAATTTGTCGGCGGGACCTTGTCGAGCGTAGGGTAGTTGGCCGGGGTGAGTTGCGAGACTGAAATAGATAACGGAGAGCCAGGAGAGTCAGCAGCTGAATAGCGGTTTGCGAGACGCCCTTTGTATCCTCGTCGAAAACTCACTGTTGGGGAGGACAGGGGCCCTCTTGACCGGAGGTGTCGACCCAGCAGCGTAAGTTGATGGCAATGGCACGGTGACCTCGGCCGTGGTCGTGGATCCAATCAATGAGCTGTAGGGTCCGGTCAAATTCAGTTGATGCACGGAATACTTAACAAGTATGGTGTCAATCCAGCTTCCGTGGACGGCGATCTGGCGCCAAGCCCGAGAAAACGTTGCGCGCGCGGGGTAAGGCGCAGTGGGGCCGACACCAAGGACCGCCGGAGCGCGTGGCCTCCGCAGCGCGCGTGCCAACCTCGCCGCGCGAAGTCGAAGGCGCCGGAGGGAAAGCCCAAGTGGACATAGTCGTAGATGCGCCACGGCAGGGCAAGGAGGCAGCCCGTACGAAAAGAGAAGCCAAGAACAAAAACTTACACAGACGCCAGAGGTAGCGAAGTAAGGGGAGCACGCGATGCGGTGGCAGTGGCAGTTGTGGCAGCTCGGGAAGCCGAAGCCGAAGCCCTGGCCGTGGTCGACTGGGCCGCCTGGCGAGCTAGATGGCGGTGCATGTCGGCGGCATCGACACCGACACTCGTCAGAGCGAGTAGCGTGGTTGCAGATGAGAACAGTTTCAGCATCGTGGCCTTCGTCGTGCTGGTCGTTGTTGTCTGCGGGTGAGTGAAGAGGACGAGACGAAAGCTAGTCGACCCTGTGTGCGGCGGTTCGTGCCAAGGCCGAATCGATCGGTGGCAGTTCGGTGGCCGTCGGGTTGTCCGAGCTGTTATTGTCAAGGTCCCACAACGGCGCTATCTTGTTGCAAGTAAGAGGTGTCGCTAGTGGTGATGAAATTAAAATAACGGGAGTTGTGAAACATCCTCCATCGAAGTACATAGGAGTTGAGACCTCTACAGCAGCCCACCGAGAACCAGCCGCTGTTTGGTGGATGCTATGAAGGCGCGTGCGCCAAGACTTTTGGCGACGCGTACAGGCGCGTAATTTTGGCGCGCTGGATGTATGCATTGTCGGTGGTCTCATAACGCTCAATGCCTTCGAGCGGGCCTTCACGTGACTTGAATGGGAGGAACTAGGTACGTGTCATTCCCCAAGTGTCTACATAAGATTGCGTGAGGGTTTTTGCAATATACAGCGAAACAATCAAATAAGAACATAAGGCCGCGAAAACAAGATCGTAAAAGTTGCGAGGGATGGAGAAGCGCTCACCAGACGAGCAGAGCCCCGACGACGAAAGCGCCGAGCGTCAGCAATCCCATGATGTATCCAACACCATTCGAGCTCAAGCTTTGAGCAGCCGAAGCTTTGGCCGTCGACGTCGCCGACGTTCGCGACCCACTGGCGGAGCCGGTGGCCGTGGCCGAAGAACCCGATCCGGTCGTGGTTGCGGCGGCGTTGTTGGCGGCGTGGGCAATGGTATAACTGAGAGGAACGACTAATGAGCCGGTCTGACCCGTCGAAAGAGGGATCGACAGAACGGGGCCGCTCGTGGCAGTGGCCGTGGCGAGCGAGATCGAAGTCGTGCCCGCAGTGAATTGGGCAAAGTTCTATATATTGAGGGACGAGCGAGAACAGGGAAACCGAAAATCAATTTTAATATATGATTGATAGCGGATCAGGTGGGTAGCGCCCAGACTTACGGGATAAGTGTAGTCTGTTTCGACGTAGGGCTGCGAGTTGTTGTAGCATACCGCGATGGGGACCACGGCCTTGAATTGGCTCTTAATCTTGGGCAAGAAGCTCTTGGACTCAGACATGGTGCCGTTGTTGAGCTCATGCGTGAGAACGATTGTGCCTTGACGGGCGAATGTGCCGTTCGACTGCTCGGTCAAGATTGCATTCTATGCAAGCAAGGACGGCGGGTAAGCATCGATCTCGGTGCTGCGGAGGGCAACTTGAGCGTACATAGTTTGCCTCGATCGTCGCCGTGCCAAGGGTGCTAATGTCGTAATCAAAGGTATTGTCGGACCAAACCACAGTGGTCAGACCAAGAGCTTGAGCGATGTATCGGACACGATCGTCGACGTCGCTGAAAGTGGAAAATGGGGCTGGAAGTCAGCAACCTCAAGTTTTTCTCGCGTCGACTCCTGTCATTGGACGTCTGCTCACCCATAGGGCGGTCGCCAGCATCGGACAGTCACGCCGATCACTGATTTAATAGCCTTCATCGAGTAATAGAGCTCCGAAAACACTTCCTCGTTCGTCAAAGCCGTCATGTAAGGATGACTCCAGGTGTGGGCGCAAATCTCGTGGCCATCGTCGAGACCGCGCTGCGCTTCGTAGGGCCAGTCGACGACGTTGGAACCTGCAGCGACAAAGAGGGAAAAATACAACGGGTGAGCTTTCTACTTGCCTGATCACGTGCGATCAGTGATCGAGAGCGAAGCGCACCAATATAGAACAAGGTCGCCTTTTGTTTTTGCTCGTAAAGGTAATCATAAAACGCGTTGTGCCTGGAGAATACGATTGGCACACGAAATAGAGCGGCGATCAGCCTCAAGTTTATCACGGGTCACTTTGGGTATGAGAGATCTTCCTCACGAGCAATTTGGGCCTGTATACCCGTTGAGTGTGGAACGTGGGAACGAAAGCAAATGATGCGTATTGCATTGTTCAGTTGTTGTCACAGCAGGCGCAGCGACGCGAGCGGTAGCCTACGATGGACTCACCATCATCGAGTGTGAAACCCCAGGTCTCGGGCTCAGGGCACCGCGTGACATCAGCTTTCAGCGCAGCGATCTTGGGTTGTGTGCAAAGTGTGTCCGTCCACCAACAGGCCGGGTCGGCCGCGATGTCGTAGGTCACGCCCGTGAAATCGCCTGCTCGCGTTCCGCGAGGTGCGATGTTGGGGATGGACGAGCTCAAAGCGGTGAAAAGAGCCTTGTCCTCCGCAGTGGCTTTCCTGTTCCGATTTTTGGAGCAGATATGGATAACAATGACGGAAGCTAGGGTCAGCTGTACCCCCGGCAAAGACTTGAGTGAATCCGACCATCCGGCAAGCTAAAACATCGATGCGCGCAAGCGGCGTCTCTGATAGGGGCGACTCAAGATGATGCACTTACGAGAGGTTGGCAGTCTCCCAGAGCGTCGGGAATCCACCATTGTTGAACTAGAGGGAAAACAAACCGTAGATACCGTCCGCAGTCAGGTATGCGCGGTCAGCAAAGTCCTGCCTTGTCGCGTTCGCGCAGTCTAACCGTTCGATCACAATCAACCGCCACCGGCCGCCGACGGCCGGAGGACTTGCCAGCAGCAGCAACAGCGGCGGCGGCAACGGGCCAAACTTTCTGCGCAGCAACTCGGACTGACCAGAGTGGTGACGGGGGCAAAGTTATAGAGCTTGCACTCCTCAGTCAAGGTCTCGTTTGCGGCATCCTGTTCACTGGTCGGGGCTCGGGCTCGAAGAGAGGGCGAGTTGCGGCGAAGGATCTCAAAGTCGGCGCAGGCCGCGGACGCGCTGGCGACCATCGAGGCGACCGCCGATGATGTAAGGGCGAGCGTGTCAAATCGCATGATGACGGTAGACGGCGGGATGGCAGGCGGGTAATCGACTCCGGGTGAGCTTAACAGTGGTAGAGGGGTAGCAGTTCACAATGGGAACGACTATCCAGGTGGACGTCCAGGGGGTTAGTAGATGTGAGAGGAAGAATAGCCGGCGCTGGGGTCGCTTGCGAATCTCACGTCTAAATGAAGCGGGGAGAGGGCACGCGCCGATTCGCCGAGCGGCGGCAGCTCCGCAGTAGGGCAATCCGAGACGACCGCTAAGAATAGCACTCGGCCGCGAGCAGTGCACTGCCAATCGAACATCTTCAAAAGAGGGTACAGCTGCCTGGGGCCGAATGTCAGGGCACGAAGCTCCCTCTAAAAGGATAGTTCTCTCTCATGACATAGGTCGTACGCCGTCGATTAGCCCCTGCAAGTTCTTTGTTGAAGGTCTGTCACCTCGAGGTCACCCTTAGTAGTAGCTCGGGACTCCACTTAAGCAGGAGGAGTAGTAGCTCGGGACTCCACTTAAGCAGGAGGTGCGACAATGGTATCGACGTCTTGCTCACGAGCAATTTGTACCATTAGACGTAGGCCATGAGGAGATCGTATACCTAAGTACCAAAAAATGATTTGACGTGTTTTGGACCCCAGGTCAGCTCCCATCCGGCGAGGACTCCTCGTTTCACCATCGCGCGACAACCTTAGTTTACAGCCCCTGTGTGGTATCACCGCCAGTGCGCCACAAGTCTGGTAATACCGACGCCCTCCGGGTACCTAAGAACTAAACAAACCGAGACAATTGTGCCTGTGCACTGGTACCTACCTAGCGGCATGCTGTGCGGACTGAGAGGCCCGTCTCTCGGGTCCAATAAAGCTGCCGCTACGTCGCCACGCGCCTGCGCCGCTGTGCACCTCGGAGGACCGTGCGCTCGAATGCGCGAGAGGCCGCGCGAACAAGCGATTCGTCGTCGCCCACAGCTCAGTCACGTCCGCCCCCCTTTGCGTATCACCGAACACGTCGACATATGTCCCGTCCTACCGAGGACACATGGTATGGTGGGCTTTACCTGCCTTGAGGTACCCTATCGGCCAGGTCTGGGTCCATATGTCGACTACGCCAACTGCGCCGCCGTTCCCTCTTCGCAGCGCAGGGACGTCCCGGGCCTGCGCTCAAGTGCTCTCCGATCAGCAATGATGCGACATACTACTCGGACCATCGACAGACTTTATCTGCAACCACGCGGCTCCTGTTTCCGTGCATGCCACACTCTCTCCTGCACAGACCCACGCCTCTTCCTCTTCCCCTTCCCTGATTCTCCTCCCCTCCCGCTTCCCCCTATACCATCCAGCCGCTCACAGTCCATCTTGTTCGCAAGATTGGATCCCCACGGCTAAGCGACGGCGTGAAGGCGTAGCGAATACCAACATGACCTCGAGCCACATGTTGGACTCGAGTGTTCCGCCTAGTTTTTTGCTTCGTTCGAGTTAAGATTCTCATCCTTCTTCCTGGTTTCGACCAGGGTTTAGGGTTCGAGCAATCGATGGTGAATGTGCTTCACAGCTAGGTGACATTGTTTTGCACAAGTTGATTATGTGTTTGTAGCAGGTGCAGTGCTTTGGTATGCCAATCAAACTACGCTGTCTATTCTAGATCGCTTCCGGGACCTTGCAATAGTGGCTCGGCCTTGATGTTGTACTGCACCTCAACACCTCCCAAGCAAGTGAACTTTTTGAACCAAATACACTGGCTTTAAGATGAAGGGGCTTGAGAATAGGCTTGTGACATGTGCTGAGGCGAAACGTCCTCCAACCCGGGACTCCATCTTGCAGCAGTCCCAGAGGTCGTAATTGCACGAGGTGAGATATGTGTAATTTGCATCTTGGACCAGGAGTCCGGACCCATCAAGCTTAATCTATGATTACAAGCTTCTCCATTGCGCGTTTCGACACGTGCTCCCAGTCGTCCTCGGTGCCGAAGCACGCATGGCCAATCCCTTCCTCGCGCCATCATTCAAGGATCCTTTCGGTCCCCAAGTACTGTGCTGCGAAGGGACAGCACGCAGCTTCAAGTATCCATCGTTGCCCAGGTTGTTTCCAGTTGCCTTTTCCGGAGGTACGAGCTCGTCGAATCGCACCAGCTCTACGCCGACTTGGGCTCGCCAAGACAGGGGCAACATTCCTGACGTCGTCTCGCCTTTTGTGGGCACTCCTGCCTCAAACGCGACATGTAGCGGAGCAAATACAGACCAGTGTATTCGTTCGCAATGCTGCCTTTATTGCGAACACTAGGTAGGGTATCGACAGGGTCGCCGACAGGGTCAAAGTACATCTCCGAGGGTGGGGTCAGTCGAGGCTGCGAGTCGCGAGGGGAGCGCACCTCTCCAATCGATGGAGTAGAGGATGGCCACAGAGGTGGACGAGTAGCCACTATATGCCAAGGATTTGGTGAATAGGTACGCCTCGATCCATTCATTGTTGTTTCCTCGGGCCAGCGACGGGAGGCAAGGTCTGTAGAGCTGCGACTGAACGTCGGACCAGTTGCCAATCGGCACCGAGGGTTTTGATTGCAAGGTTGATGAGGCTGTAGCGAGAGACGTGAACGCCTGTCGATTGATGCTCGAGCTGGGATTGGGCGGGAAAGAGAGAAGGGACGCGGGCGATCGATGTGAGACAATTCCGATTCTCCGCGCGCGATGGTGACTCATTCTAGGAGCCAAGGTCGGTGCGCAAGTGGGGGTGAGCTGATGCTCTCTCGCAATCGGAGCCCGGCCGAATGCTGCTGTCCTCCCCGCCATCACCGATCGCCGACCCCCGCCACCACGGACAGCGGGGATGACGAATATCATGGGACCATCCGAGCACTCGTTCGACACCTTGTCTGAGAAAGGACCCGAGACGAGCACCCTACTCCCTCAACCGACGACCTCGCGCGACTCTCCGCCAGCGACCTTATCGTCGCGCCTGAAACCGTTGCTGTGCATCCTACTCGTGCTCGTCGTCACCAAGCATCAGCTCGCTCCCTCGACTCCGAGTACGGCCGTATCTAGCTTAGACCTCTGCCCTCAATACCCAGCCCTAGCGCCGCCCCCGCATGCAGCCGATGCCAACATCGATCTGATCCGTTCACCGGCCTATCTGAGACGAAGCGTTGAGCTGCTCAGTGGGTTGGTGCAAATCCCGTCAGTTTGAGGATCGGTCTACTCTGATCAGCTTGATAGTGACTGATTTACCCTATCCTCGATCCTCGTCTGCAGAACCCCTTCGTTCGATGACAACGGACCGGTGACGGGACCCGATCGAGATCCCCGTTGGGACCAGTTCCCCATCTTCTCCGCTCAACTCGAAAAGAGCTTTCCGTTACTGTGAGTGGTTGATTCGATAGTAGGAACTCTGTACACTGGGCGGATCACTCACCGATGGCCCGCTTCGGTACTCTCGCCCCGCCGAACGCTCAACGCTGCAGTCACGCCAAGCTCGAGCTCAGTCACGTGAACGAGCATGGACTGCTCTTCACCTGGCCTGGAACGGACGCTTCACTCAAGCCTTCGATGCTGATCGCACACCAGGATGTCGTACCCGTCGACCCTTCAACCAAGAACCAGTGGACCTTCCCTCCGTTCTCGGGTCACTACGACGAAAATTCGAACAGCGTGTGGGGGCGGGGCTCCGTCGATTGCAAGGATGTGCTCAGTGGGATCTTGGAAGCGGTCGAGTTGCTCGTGGAGAAGAACTGGACACCGAGGAGAACGGTGGTATTGGCCTTCGGCTTCGATGAAGAGTCTAAAGGCATCGATGTGAGTACAAATTGATCAATTTTGGATTCGGCAACGCCCCACATCCTCAGCTGATGCGCAGCGTGACTTGAAATTTCAACCATAGGGCGCTGGTCAATTGTTCAAAGAGGTCAAGAGACGGTATGGCGAGGACGGTATTGCGTTCCTCTTGGACGAAGGCGGTCTCGGCGTCAGTGCAGATTTCCTCGGGCGACCGATGGCGCTGCCCGGCACGGGCGAGAAAGGCTACATGAATTTGACCATGACCCTACATACACCCGGTGGTCACTCGAGCATCCCACCTCCGCATACTGGGATCGGTATCATGTCAAGCCTGATTCACAACCTCGAATCGACCCAATTCGAGCCGCGACTTTCTTCGACTTCGCCCATCTTCAACCTGTTGCAATGCGCCGCCGCCCACGGCAAGCTCGACCAGTCGCTCAAATCGGCCGTGCTGGACGGCTCACAGAAGGGGAAGAAGGGAGAGAAAGGCCGGAAACGTTTGGCCAACCTGTATGCCGCTCAAGGTCGCGAGTCGAGGTACCTCGTTACGACGAGTCAAGCTGTCGACGTCATCTCGGGTGGGATCAAGGTCAACGCTTTGCCAGAGACGGTCACTGCGGTGATCAACTACCGTATCTCGGTCGACGAGTCGGTTCCATTCGTCAAAGATCGCGTTCTCAAACATGTAGGACGGCTTGCCAAGGTCCACAATCTCGACGTCGAGGCGTTCGGATCGACGTGGCGCAACGCGTCCTCCTCCTCGTCGATTGCAAAAGGTGGTCTCTTGCGACTATCGACGGGCATAGCCGAGATCGCCCCTGCTCCCAACTCGCCGATCGATGCGCCGAGCTGGAAGGTCCTGGCTCAATCGATCCGACGGACCTTCAAGGACAAGTACCCCGACCTGGTCATCTCGCCTGCGATGGACACGGGCAACACCGACAGCAGCTTCTACCTTGGGCTGACGCGCAACGTCTATCGCTTCGGCCCGACCGATCCGAGTGCGAACGAGAGGATCCACACCGTGGATGAACATGTCAATATGGATGATCATCTTAACGGGGTCGTGTTTTACCACGAGTTGTTGCGTAATGCGGATGCTGCGGACATGTGAAATTACAGGACCTCTTCCTTCTGAACGATCCGACAGCTGCTGGGACCTCGAAAGAGGCCAGCTCTTGTACTGATCAGGGAGAGTCTACCAGCCATCATTTGGCACATTTCTTTGTCGCATCGATCACCCCTCCCCGACTCTGTTCGCCCTGGACGGTCCCGTACCACCCGTGCAGTCGGCTGTCCTGTCGCGGATCGCTGTTGATGCAGACGCCGGGGCTCCCAACGGGAGACCTTTCCAACGGCACGCTCGAAACAGCTGCGAGTAGGTATCCCAGAGACTGGCCAGGGTGATGGTCCGGGGGAACATGATGGGTACCCACTCGTTCAACGCCTGCAGCGTGAGTAGCCGAGTGTGAAGCGTGCGCGGACAGAGCCGATCGCAGCCTCGTGGCCCACGACCCCGCAAGATCAACCACCTGCATGACTGACCAAGTTCAAAGGCTGGACTGGTGACGAGATCTACTGCAGTCGGCTTCTTCTTGACGAGACTGATTGACTTGGTTGGAGCCGGGGCCGGAGATGGACAAAGTGTGGGTGGGCGGGGGCGCTGGGGGGTTTTGTCGAGTGTGAGTCGTTCTTATGGGGTGTCATTGGTGATGGAGAGATGGGAGGGCGGCGGGGTGTTGTCGTAGGTGCTGGAATGATCTTGATCGCCCAGAGAGCCAAGATCTCTGCGGGTATTCGGCCAGGTCAAGGCGTCAGCTGCCAGAAGGGGTGCGCCCAGACCGTGCTCGAGCGCAGGCTCCCCATCGCCGTCCCCCGGCGTCACACAGCGTGCTGGGTGCCTTGCTGCAGTAGATCGTAGGCCGAGCAGCGTCGATCGACAATGACTCGTCGCAGGATGCTATCGTCGTAGGTGAGCGTCTGCTGCCAATCGTCGGAGCGTACGCGTCACGGGCCGAGAGGGGTTGCGGGAGGGTGGGGGGCGGGGGCAACTCAGCTCCTCGCGGGTGGGGCCGTGGGGGGCTAGTAGGGGCTAGTTGGTTGATAGGAGAGGGGAAACAGCTCTCGTTGTACCACCTACATACGCTGGCGCAGAGAAGAGCCGTCGACGTCGGAATTATTGTGCTGCAGTTGACAGAGCCCAAAGAGGACGAATGTTGGAATGGGTGGCTGACGTAGTCGAACACTGGCCGGGAGGGTCGGGAACAGACCGAGCCTTTACAGAGGCCTTTACGGGGGCGTGCGCAGGCGTGCGCGAGCGCGGACGCGAGCCGATCCGAGTCGGCCGGTTCCATTCCTGTCCGTTGCCACGACCTCGGCGGGGGCTGGCCAACTACCACTGGGTCGTTCCCAAGCTGGAGCCGCTTCGAGACCCGATGCGCACACCGCCAGTCGATATTCTCCCCGACGAGCTGCTCCATCGCATCTTCTGCTTCGTGCAGTCCGAGCCGCTGTCGACCACTGCCCCCCTGCGCTCCTCCCGCCGTGCGGGCTCGCCATCGACTGCGCCGTCCGCGCCCGCGACGAGTCTTGGCAACGCGATCTCGTTCCAACTCGGGCGCATCCGAGCCTCGCTTGAACGCTTGCGCAATCAGAATGGCCAAGCAGAGCGCATCAGTCAGAGGATGGATCAGATGGGCCTCTATGGACTGTCGATCGATCGGTCGAGTCGCGAGCTGATCGCGAGCAGGGACCGCGTCGCCGCGTTACGATCGTTCTCGCTCGTTCATCGTCGATGGACACCGATCGCCCAACGCTTGCTCTTCTCCCACGTCGCCATCACCCATGAGCTACAGGCCAGGGAGCTGTTCCACTCTCCGACCCCACGCACGCACAGATTTCAGTCGCTGAGCATCACCGGCGTCAGTAACGGCGCGGTCGAAGCGCTGTTGTCGCGCGTCACGGCGGTCGCCCAGCTCAGGCTCGCGCTCGTACAGGAGTCACACAATGCAGTGGGTTGTCAAGGGTCCATATTGCACTCTCACGGATTAAAAGGTGAATGCTCGTCGTCCACCGTGCTGGGGGATCCTTGGCTGATCTGAACTCGGGCAACGCTCTCTCTCCCTTTTTCTCTCTCTCTCTCTCTCGCGACGCCCCGATCGGACTTAGATCTCGACACGCTCGTGCTCGGCGACCCGTTCCGGTTCACCGACTGGCCCGACTCTTGGCCTACGCACCTGCGACGCTTGTCCGTTACATCGTCCGCGTTCTTTGATTCGAGCGAGCAAGACCGTACTCGGCCAGTCACACGCCACTTCCCTCCCACGCTCTCGGAGCTCCACTTTCGAATGCGCGGTGCGGACCAGCTCCCTCACCCGCTTCACCGCTTGATCGAGGCGCTTCCGTCGAACTCGGTCGCGCCCACCCCTTCCTTACCCGACAAAAACCCACTCCAACACCTTACCCTCACCTTGGACGTAGTCCCTTCCCACTACGACTCGACCCACGAACTCGACCAAGAACCCGACGCCGACGAGTCACTCGAAACGTCTCGTCGGATCGACCACTTCGTACAAGGAGTCACCGACCTCGTTCTCTCCGCTCAGTTCCCTACCTCGCTCCAGCACCTCAGGATTCAATTCATCATCCCCGACCTGAACGAAGTGACGCGTTCGGAGACCGATCCGTTTTGGGGAACGGGAATCGAAACCGATCCTTGGGATTGGCGCCTCTATCCGAGTACGAGGGGTTGGGTTCCTGTGGACGAGATGTGTGCGGAGCGAGGGATCGAATTCGAGATGAGCCGCTTCACGAGGGATCACGAAGAAAGGACGTTTTGGAAGGACAGATGGAACAGCTGAGCACCGGATAAATGGGTTGGGTATTTCGATTGCAGGGTTTGTATTACTGGAAGCATGTACACGCGTTTACACAAAGAAGAGATGGGGTAAAGCACGGAGCAATGTATCTTGACGTTCCTGCCATTTAGGTTCCAGGTCGTACCGTCTTGATTTGGAATGTACCTGCACGCATCACCCCACACTACCCCATCAGTGACGATCCGAAAGAAAGGTTGGGTAGAGGAGCTGACGTGCATTGGGGTATGCCCGCTGATTCGGCCGAGACTGCGCACGGCACACCGAGGTTGGACAAGGCGCCTCGGATGATCCCATTCGGGAATGCGAGGAACTGCAGGGACGGACCAATCTGGTCAACTTGCCCCACACGCCGAATTCAGGTCGCGATGAGGGACCCACAAATTTGACTCGTCGATTCACCTCGTGCGCCTGCCCTGGTCCAGCATTCCCACTTAGCCTCAATAGCGGTTTGAGCCCATTGTCATGCAGAACGTAGACGCCTCGATGGTTCGTGCGTAGGTTATCGATCTGCTTGTCGTAGAGTGCGATCCAGAGGTCCTTGCAGATGAACTTGACCGCTTCGAGGGGGTCCGGGATGGGGGCTAGAGAGAGGGTTGAGGCGCCGACGGGGTTCGTGGTGGAGGTCGTGGCTGGTGTGCTGGGGAAGCGAGGTCGGTCGCGGGCTAGTCTGTGGCGGGGGGAGGAGAGTAGGATCAGCAGTGGTGCGGGAATGAATGGGGATCGCTATAGCCCACTTTTCTGCCATGGCCCACCCGACTTTGAAGCCCATCTTGTCGAGCCTGGACCGGACAGCTTCGTCGGCTTCGTCCTGATTCGGTGGGGGGGACGCGGACGATTTAGACGGGACAGACGGTGCCATCGCGGCGGACGTCTTGCCGTTGCTGGTGTTGAGGGTAGCTGGGGAGGTGGCTCGTGCGAGTTTGAGATCGTGTTCGACTTGTCGTTCGTAGGCGATCCGTCGTTCTCGCGCGACGTATTCGGAAGTGATGATGGTCCGAATCACCTGGCCGTGGCAGCCAGTCCTGATATCAGCATCCGGGGGAGTAAACAAGCACCCACCACAAGGTGTGAGCTCACTCACCTCTTGCATCATGTACTCGAACAGGTGCTGGTCGACCATCGTTGGCGGTGGATCGGCGAGCGCGGTCAGCTGCGGGGTGATGAGCGACGTCGAGGACAGGTTCACGTTCGTTGTCGAGGAGGTGTGGTGCTGCAAAGAGCCGAGTGCTCTGGAGCTTGAGGCCATGGTCGAGAGCAGAGGCGGGTGCGTTGGTGGATGCTGTGTGTAAGCAGAGGGAGAGGCTGGGAGAGGCGCGGCTCGGAGGCACGCCATCAGCAGCCATCAGCTGGCGCTCAGAGGCGCTCAGCTTCCCCCACACGAGTTGAGACGAGTTGTCCCCGCGGCCGGCGCGCTTGAGCTGACGTGGGCTTGGGCCCGCTCCTCCCACTTCTCACCCTTCCCAAACGGCGCTTTGTCCCGGGCCAAGACCAGACATGGCCAGGTCCAGAGAGGTGTACCCGATACCGGACCAGCCCTACGCCTCGGGCTCAACCTCGCACCTCGCCCTGGCCTCGTCGAACTCGAGCGCGCACCCGTCAACGACGCCCATCATCATCGACAATGGCTCCACCACGCTCCGAGCCGGATATGCCGTCGATCCTCACCCAAGTCTGATCGTCGACAGCCTCAACTCGAGGTACCGCGACCGCAAGACGAATCGGACCATCATGCTCGCCGGCCAGCACGTCTACGCCGATGCCGCCAGTCGCAGCAACGTAAAGTCACCCCATGAGAACGATGTCGTCGTCAACTTTGACGTCATGGTCAGTTTGCGAGGAGACTCACCTCTCGACGCTGCATCTCCGTGCGCTCGTGCTCCTGCTGAAACCCCTGTCCCGTCCTCCCACCCCCCCCCCCCCCCCACAGGAGAACATGCTCGACTACGTCTTTCACCAACTCGACATATCCTCGACCGACGCCAGCATAGACCATCCCATCGTCATGACCGAGGCCTTGGCCAACCCACACTATGCTCGATCACGTACGTCCCCCAACTCCATTCTTGCTACCCCAACACGAGACTGATCCCGATCCATTCGACCCAGTCATGTCCGAACTCTTGTTCGAAGGCTACAACGCACCCTCGGTCGCATACGGTATCGATTCCCTCTTCGCCTTCCACCAATCCCCTTCTACAACCCAAGACGGACTCGTCATTAGCTCGAGCACGAGTTCGACTCATGTCGTTCCCGTTCTCGGAGGCAAGGCGATCACCTCTGCCGCCAAGAAGTGAGCCGAGAGCGCACAGGGTCAAGCTGCGTCAAGGACCTCATATTCAACTTTGTTTCTTTTGTGACAGACTCAACTGGGGTGGATCACATGCGTCCGAATACATGCTCAAGCTCATGCAACTCAAATACCCCACCTTCCCCGGCAGGTTATCCGGTTTTCAAGCGGGCGTAAGTTCGCACTCGTACAACTCGTCTGCACTTCTCATAGGCGACTGACTGAGACCATTGTGGTGACCCTACAGTGCATCTATCGCCAACATTGCTACGTCTCGGAAGACTATCGTGCCGACCTGCAGGCCATGGCCGACCCTGCCAAAATGGTGGACGTGAATCGGATCGTACAATTCCCCTTCATCCCTCCGGCTCCGGTGCGTAGCTCGGCAGAGTTCAGCTCAACAACGTACCCGGTCGCTGAGGTCTCTTTTCCCCCCCTCTAGATCGTGGAGGAGAAGACGGAAGAAGAATTGGCGAGGGCCGCGGACAAGAAGAAGGAAAGTGGACGACGATTACAAGAGCAAGTGCAAAAGCAGAGGTCGGAAAAGGTTCGCGTTCCGAGGTTCTCGCCCCCCCTCGCCCCCCCTCGAACGTACTCTCAGCTCACTTTCGCCTGGATCCTTAAACCAGATGGCACGACAAGAAGAAGAACTCTTGACGTTCGGAGAGCTGCGAGCTTCCAGAGCGGGCTGCCGTCGGGTCGATTTTGAGAAGCGTTTGAAAGCCGCTGGATTCACTTCTGAGGAGGATTTGGACGAGTACCTCAAGAAGGTGGAAAAGAGTTTGACCAAAGCGAGGAATAAGGATTTGGGGATCATTGAAGATGATCAGAATAAGGTTCGTGGTGAGGTGAAGGATTGTGCATATAGGTGGGGAAAGATGCCTGATCTTTCTGGACTGTCGAACATGGTGCAGGAACCGCCGGTGTTCCCTCTCGTCGATGTGCCCGACCATACGTTGAATGAAGCCGATCTCAAGGAGAAGCGACGACAACGCTTGATGAAGGCCGGGTACGACGCGAGGATCCGTATGAAGGCTGAGAAGGAGCAGGAGAACTTGATTGAGCAGGAGCGAAGGAGGTTGGATGACGAGAAGCGCAGAACGGACTTTGAGGGCTGGATCGGGGGGATGAGGAAGGAACATGAGGTGAGAAAGTCATCTCTTTATATGAACTTTGAATGGAAACTTACGGAGAGGATTCATCCCGTTGTGCCTGTGCACAGGACGTGATGAACAAGATCAAAGAAGGCAAGAAGCGAAGGCAACAACTTGGCGATCGCAAATCCTTGGCTGCGCAAAACCGAATGAAGAACATCGCCAACCTCGCCAGCGACGCCAACACCCCTGGAGGAGGCGGGGGACCCAAAAAGAGGAAAAAGACGGAACAGGATGACGGGTTCGGGAAGAACGATGATGATTGGGCCGTGTATCGTGAGATCGTACGTCGCTGGATCATGCAACTTCGAGTCTGTCGTCTGCATGGAAGCTGATACCGCATGGGTCACAACGAACAGGGACCGGCAGACGACTCGGACGACGAGGAAGACGACCAGATTTTTCTGAACGCGATTGAAGCCAGGCTTCTGGAACATGATCCCAACTTTAGCCTCGACGATACCGCCGTGCGTCTGGCCCAACGACGTCACCGATTGCTCAATGCGTTCGTTCGAGGTCTCGCACCCGACGACCCGCTCGACACGTACGATCCTGAATCGATCGAGCACAACTCGCAATTGCATCTCAACGTCGAGAGGATCCGTGTACCCGAAGTGGTGTGGCAACCTGGGCTGGCGGGCGTCGATCAAGCTGGGCTCGGGGAGATCTTGGAGAATGCGTTGAGGGCTTATCCGCAAGAGGTCAAAGATCGGTTGACCAATGTGAGTCGGCGGCTGCTCATTGAGGTCATGGTCTTGTCTTGACTGAATGGAGAGACTCTCTGTCACAGAACATCTTCGTGACCGGAGGCAACACCCTCATACCGCAATTCGACACCCGCTTACGAGCGACCTTACGTCCCATCCTCTCCGTCGCTGCACCACTCAACATCGTTCGAGCCGCACCAGATTCGCTCGACGCTTGGAGAGGGATGGCCAAATGGAGTCAAGGTGGTGGAGGAGGGGATTCGTATGCGAAGGCGAGGATCACGCGGGCGGAATATCAAGAGTATGGCGCGGACTGGTTCAAGGGACATGAGTGGGGAAATCAGCCTTGAGAGGCATTTAAGAGAGGGACATGTAGCTTTGTGCGAATGATTAGTAATGAAGATCTACCAATCTTACACTGCTGATGCACGGATGCATCCAGTTGTCGAATATCAATTCTTGTACGTGCACTCGAAATGTACAAAACAGAAAGGGAGACACCAGGGAAACACTAGGGAAACGAGAATCAGGAGACGAGGGGGGCTCAACGTAGGAGTCGGATCTGACTAGGCTTTTCAACCAATCCGAAATGAACCGAAAAGAAAAGGCGATCTTGTCGACCGAGGTGGGAGATGGCTTGGAGACCTTATGCAGCTCACTGAATGAATTATCTTATCGATACGACGCCATGCGGTGGCATCAAGCCTCCACCTCTCCACCTCTGCCGATGCCGAGTGCGGCCGAGCGCGCGGCCGATCGGAACCGACGTGATCGTGATTGGAATTCATGGACAGGGGACCGTGCACCCCCACATCGAGGTCAACAAGAACCCGCGGAAAGACCGAATACCTTGTTGATCGAGCTCGGTCAAATTTCAGCAAGTAGGATGAGCTCTGAGGGTCACCCCAGATTTATGATCGCCACGATCGATACAGTCTTTGTCGCTCCAGCAGCTTTGCTCGAGCTGGGACGACCTCGATTCGACCTCGATTCACTGCGAACCCCGAACTCCCAGTCTGCCGCGGAGCTGGGTTGCGGGGCCGAGTTCACCCGAGAGCTCCGGCGCGGCGATTCGACTCCTATCCAAGTAGGATGGCACAAAAAAAAACCACTGAAAGAAGAAAGATCGATGGCATGTCACTTCCCCAGAGCCTCAGATCCCCGTCGCAGCCGTATTTACTCCGGCATCATTTGCCGAGCAAGCCCTAGCTGACCCTTTACGCCGTCAATCACGGCACCCTACTCAGTCGCTATCATTGACGGCTCTACCGCGTTCAAACACCAGTGCAAAGCTGCCACGGACGGCTTGAAAAACAACGAGCCAAAACCAGGCCATGGCAGCTCCTCCTCGATGCGATCGTCCGACACCTCGAAAGGCTCATGGTCGCAACGGCAAGATGAACCAAGCTGTCTTCGTATATGAACATCCCTTCCGTCCTCCTGAGTTCAAGGAGAAGAATCTGCTCCGTCGCCAAGATCGCCAGCAGCCGATCGAGCGAAGAATGGGAGCTCGCATTCTGCGACGGCGGAAAACCATCCTAAGGCGCCACCTTTGTTCGCTGGCTCGATACTAACCGCGTCGTCTTCGTAAGCGCCGACAGTGACTTCTGTCATTTGATATGTGTCGTGCCTGTGGTATCTGAGCGAGGTGCGCGTGTGCTTAGTCACTTTGGTATTGGAGTTTGATCTCTTCAAGTTAGGGAGCGCGCGGGGCTTTCTTCCCGTGCGGCTGTTTACTCTTGGTAGCTTTTTCATCACTCGCTCTACATTGTGGTCCTGACTTCTCGGCGTCGGGCATCCTCACCTATGGGAAGGCTGTACTTCCGCACTCGCATCTTTTCTGCGATAACTTCTTCGTGCACGGTGACCGAGCAAGCTCGCTCGAGCCGATGGACGTGGACTCTGAATCGGCTTTGGCCGCAGACGAATCCCATTCGCGCAGCTACCGTATTGCATCAATAAAGATTGATAGGTGAAACCCTGCGAAGAAAGAGGAGGTCGATACAGGCTCGCAGCTTTCGGGGTTTTGTCGCATCCTCGAGTGAGTCGGAGCGATTTTTGTCAGAGAGTACGATGCTGCTTCCTCCCACTTAGAGTCCCGATTATGATCAGTTACTACTTGAAGAGAAAGAAGAAAGGCTATGGAAGCGCGCGCGAGCTACAGGGGGGACCCACGGGCGCGCGGAGCAAGCAAGCCGAGGAGAATGCGCCAACGAGTGCTCGGCCTCTTTGCTTCTACACCAAATATTCTCGTTCCCAGTTAGCCGACTGCTCTCTCTCCGATGATTTCCAGTTTTTTTTGGCTTTTTGGCCCGCCTCCCCAGTTTTGCGTCCCCTTGCTTGAGTCGCTGCCCCGCCGGCGCCGGTTCCTTCGCGGGGCCGTGTCGTGGGCAAATCTGGCCCCAAGCCCAAACACTTTACTCATTATTTCATAATGTCAACTAAGTGAGAATTGGGCGAACGGCAAGGTGATCGCCCAACTGGTAATTCTGAGGACAATGACTCGCGAGTCGTCGCTTTCGACGAGTCGAGCGACAAAGCGCCCGATCGCTGGTCACGGCCTCAGTACGGCCTCCGGCGGGCTCAGCTGAAACTGGCTCGGTCGACCGATCGGTGCTGATTCGCTTCATCCAGCTGAGCACGTCGAGCGACTTGACCCTTTTCCACGCCCATTCAGCCCAAGCCACCGCTCGCGTCCACCGCTCGACGTTGGAATCGTTCACCAGGGTCACACGGTCCGGTCCAGCCCCTCGACGTGCGTTCGTTCGGGTGAGAACGCGGCGCAGTTGGCGCATCGCACCGCCGCCGACGACCGAGCGGTCCGGTCCACCTGCACGCCGGTGGTTGCACAGCCCTCCACACTCCTGATCCAAGCGGAGGGCTGCCGGTGCCATCGTCATCTACATCGTCTGGGTACGCAACTCCAATAGGAGTATCATCTTGACGAACAGTGATGTTGCCACCTCATAATCGAGCCCAGCCCTTCCTCGCGACCGCGAGTTCGACGTCGAGCAGCTGGCTCGTATCTGGCCTCACGTGGGTGCTCGTGCTCGCGCTACACAACGCGGTCAGCGTGCACGCCTTCATCCCCGCCCAGCCGGTCAACGATACTAGTTCCTTCAATCAGTCCCAGGATCTCATAACCGTTGCCTTCTACAATGGTGTCTACCAGTCAGTTGCACAGGTTTTGGTCTGTTGCAAGGCCAGCTGCAGCCGCTGACTTTCTTTATTCAACGCTGCTCGCGCCTCCGTGCCTCTCTTTGGTCACGCTTCTCACCAATAACCGCCTGCCCCTGACCACTGCCATCGCCGACGATACAACCGCGATCTCGCACGCAGAGCCCCCATCTCGCGACAATTGACGGCCGAAGCATTCGATGATCAGGGCAACTACACCGATATTCCCACCATCGTCAGCTGGACCCGCTTCTCAAAGGTACTTCGATCATTTGATTTCGACCCTTTCGACTGACGCGCGCGCGCGTTATCCCTTGTCGGCGTCCGCGACACCAAATTATGAGTGCCCCCCTGATTCTGGGAATAACGCGCTGACGCTTCCCCACTTCTCGCGCGCAGGGCGTCTTGGTTCATTTCGACGAGGCCGATCGGAATCAAGGACCTTCGAACGTGCCTTGGATCGCCATGATTAACTGCGATACCAACGGCACCAGCTACAGTCTTGAGGACGACATTTTTACGCTCACCCGTGACCAAGGCGCGCAGGCGGCGCTCCTGTACTCGCTGCATTCACAGGTCCGTTTCATCGTTCCGAGTAACCCGAGAGGATGAAACGCTCATCAGGAGGTTGTGACACATACAGGGGTGCCTGATGAACCAAGAGTACATTCAAAACTTCTCCAAAGTTCTCGACGTATACGCGACGACGACGGTATCGGCGTCTCGCATCATTGAGAATCAGTTCTTGTAAGTTCGGGGAAAGGTCATAAGAGCATACTGGCCGTCTCTGACATATCAGCCGCGTCGATCCAATGTGCAGCAATCCGGGCATTTCAACTTCGGCTTACAACTTTAATGCCTCCCTGCTCAACGCTTCGGTAACGACGATCGACTCTCTACTCAACAGCGTGTCGCTCTACGTCACGGGGAACGTGCCGACCAACGCGTCGCTGTCCACTTCAGACACGATTGAATCGGACAACTCGACCGAGGTGACGAAGACGTATTCGATCGACTCGACCGATTTCACAGATGCCACCGACTCGACGAGTTCCGCAACGTCCTCAGCGACAAGGGTTAGCAACATCGAGTCCGAAATCTTCCAGACCGCGAACTACACCGTGGGGGCCACCACTCAGCAGCTTCAAGCGGAACGGCGGCAGCGGATGCACGTGCTGAAACGTGCGACCGCGACGAGGACGAGCTCGATTGCGACTTCGACGGGTGCACCAAACTACCTCGCAGCGGTCATGGCTGCGAGCAACAACACCGTCGGTGGGACTTCGGTCGCTCAACCCTCCGCCACGGTCACGCCTGCAGCATCCAAGGGAGGCAGTGCCGGCACAAGCTTGGCCATGATTGTCAGTGCCAGCAGGCATCAATCGTGTGCGCACAGAAAATACTGACCTACAATACCGGTTCCGCCTTGACAGATCCTCTACGCTATCACAGGCATCGTGTCGTTCATGTTTTTCGTCGTGATCCTGTCGGGGGCCATCAGAGCAATCCGACACCCTGAACGGTATGGCCCTCGTGCGACGATGTACAATGACGACCAGGACGGTGGTGGAGGCGGTTACGCTCAAACGCGGACGCAGGGGCTGACGCGAGCCATTCTTGACACGTTCCCTGTGGTCAAGTTTGGTCGTGGGCAGCACACTCCGGTCGAGACGGAAACGAGGGGTGAGCCGCAGGGTGATGGCAGTTCCACTTCGCCCCACAAGGCTGTGGAGATGGAAGCGGTGCGCAGCGCGCAGAGAGGGGAAGGGTCCATTAGGCTATCACCGCCGATACATCTCGCGGCCATGACCAGGTCGGCGCCGGAGGAGATCGAGACGCTTCCGTTATCAGGTAGAATTTCCACCTCAAGCGATAGCCGCCAGACCTTGACCCATCGACCGAGTAACGCTTCCGACATGAGCTTCGTCTGCGCCATGTCGTCCCCCGAGCCTGCTCCTTTAGCCGCTGTTCACACTTCGATCCCCACATCCCCGACCTCTCCCACATCCCCGACCTCTCCCATCCCGCCCGTCAACAGCAACGCCTTGACCTCGACTTCGGGACCTGTCGCCTTGCCCATGTCGACGAACCTGGGGGATGTCGATGACAACACGACGTGCCCGGTGTGCTTGTGCGAGTTCGACGAAGGTGACGATCTGCGTCTGCTGCCGTGCGATGGCCGACATCGCTTCCACTGCGAGTGCATCGACCCCTGGCTGCTCAACGTCTCGTCGCATTGCCCCTTGTGTCGCCTCGATCTGAACGGAGCGATCAGAGCCAAGAACGAGCACTCTCGAACCGAGGAAGAGACCGAGATGGACGCGGAAGAGGTCGTACGCGCCAACTTACGCGCCATGTTGCCGGCTCGACATCGTTCGGAATCTACGGCGAATCCGTTGTTGGGGACGAGTGGAGGGTCGAATTCGGCTGGAGGCGGGTCGTCAATCTTGACGGCGAGCAAGTTCTTCAGATATGTCGCAAAGAAAAGACAGCAAGGGGGTGGTGCGGGGGAGGCGCCAGTTTCCCCGATCTCGCCTTCGAATGTCGAAAGGTTCGGACCGTTCTGATTCCCGCCGCAGCGGGCTACCTCGTTCCGAAGTTGACTTATGTTCCTGCCTTTCGTCATCTGTTGTGTTGTTCTTCCTCGGAGCCACTTTTGTTGTGTATCTTCTGATGCTCTGTTCCTTTTTTGTTGATGCTAATCATGGATGATCCTCAGTGCTCACCGTGGTTTTTGGTTATGACTCAGGGACCTTTCTCACACTCTCTCGCATGTTATAGATCGTGTAGCGCTTCTAACGATGATGAGCCTCTGCATGCTGACCCGGACCAAAACTTACCAGTTTGACTGGATTGATTTGTCGAGATCGATCGAAATGAGATGAAAAACAAGCGATGTTGCATCGAATAGGAACCCCGGAAGACAGGAGGATTTTACATAGAGATGAATGGCACAGGGATCTGGTGGGCACGGCGCGATATAGAACCTTTGATCTATTTCTTGTACGCATCTCCGACCTCGTCATCGAGTTGTTGGAAGCTATGGGATGAGAGAGTGTGGAAGTCAGTTTTGGCTTTGACTGATGCTGTGCATGTGGAGGAGACAGCTTACAGGGGAGAAGCTGGTAGAGAAAAGTTGGGTTGAGCGCGCAAATAGAGGCACAATGTCAGTGAGTACTTCACGAGCATAAGAAACCTGGATCACAGAACAAGGACTCACCCATGAAGTATCCCGAACGTTCCGAACCGGTCTCTTTGAAGGTGAAGACAGCCTCTGAGATAAAGTACAAAATGACGTGAGGAGTTGCCCGCTCGGCAAGACGACGCTGCGCCGGAATGACTTACGGGCTTCATCGATGAGAACCGGGGTGCCTGCCGCCTTTGCAAGAAGTGCGACTTGGCACTGGGCCTCGAGCATGACGAACCAGTTGAGCGCCGAATCGATCGATTGGCCCGCGGTTAAAATGCCATGGTTCTGCAAGATGATGGCCTTGTTCTGCCCCAACGTCTTGGCGATCAAGTCCCCTTCACCTCCCGAAACGACGACACCGCCGAATTGGGTTAGGAGAGAGATATGACCGTAAAAGGAGCAGGCGTCTTGGGTTGTGATGGGTAACTCCTCGCCGAGGGTCGAGAAGGCTTTGCCGTACATGGAGTGAGAGTGAACGATCGCCACGACGTCGGGTCGAGCGCGGTGAATGGCAGAGTGGATCTGCGTTGAATTGAGCGAGCGTCAGCGAATGGAACCTCATCTTCTTGGGAACTCGATCCGAACTGACAAGGAAACCGGCGACGTTGACGACGCGTCGACCAGGTTTTCCACCTCCGATGACCTTGCCCTCATCCGAGACCAGAATCAGATCCGACACGGTCATGACTGTTGGAGAGCAGGAGTATAGGGTAAGCACAGGCTCGGAAAAAGATCACAATGCCAAGTCGACGCACCACTCATAGCGAGACCGAAGGGGTTGACCTATATCGAAGCCCGCGTGGAGGTCAGCACCGAGCAGTTTCGCCACCGAGATTCAAAGTCGAACAAAGTCTACTGCCTGTAACTGACCCAAAAGTTATGCGGGTTCTCGGGATCGCGAACGGTCAAGTGTCCAGCCTAACAAAGCATGAATGAGGTCAGTTACGGTGAAGTGAAGCAATCGGTGGCTCAGCGGCTCCGCCTCTGTGTCGGCGAGCACGCCGAGCTCCAGTCGCTCGCGCGATCCGCTCGGGGTGGGGTCGAAAAGTGTGGAGTTTAGCGACCGTGGGTTTTGGGCCCGGAACTGAGAGACTCCGCCACTGGGGAACAGGAAAGGATAGGTCGTGCGGCGTATACGCACGACATGGTGATCAAAGCCCAATCGTCCAATGATCCTCAAAGCCGCGGCGAGTCGTTCCTTGAGGTATCTCCTCTCGTCCTCGACGTTGTCGAACTTGGGCGGTTCGGTCAACTCCTTGAGCGAGCCGCCATAGTCGAACCCCTTGACGTTCTGTTGCACGTGGTCTGAGGATCCGTTGCCGACTTTGGACATGGTGAAGGGTGGATTGAGAGTGATGTAGTGAGGTAGTGATGTAGTGAGGTAGTGATGTAGTGAGGTAGTGATGTAGTGAGGTAGTGATGTAGTGATGTAGTGGTAGTGATGTAGTGATGTAGTGATGTAGTGATGTAGTGATGATGTAGTGATGTTGTGATGTTGTAGTGATGTTGTGATGTTGTGATGTTGTAGTGATGTAGTGATGTAGTGATGTAGTGATGTTGTAGTGTAGTGATGTAGTGATGTAGTGATGTTGTGATGTTGTAGTGATGTTGTGATGTTGTGATGTTGTAGTGATGTTGTGATGTTGTAGTGATGTAGTGATGTAGTGATGTAGTGATGTTGTAGTGATGTAGTGATGTAGTGATGTAGTGATGTTGTAGTGATGTAGTGATGTAGTGATGTAGTGAGGATGGGTAGGGCGGTGTTGTAAGCGGTGGCTGGGTGGTCGGAGAGAGGGAGAGGACAAAAGTGTGGAGACGTCCCCGAGCCCGGCTGTCTTGTGGACCGGTGGCTCTGGTTGCTCGCGCTTGGACCCATCGGCGCGTTCGGCTTCGTCTCGCTGACCATTTTGGCCAGGTGTCGCCAGATCGAGAACAGCTTTCGAATTCGTCCGCGGTTTCGTGGTGATTGAAAAAAACAATCATCATCATGGAGATCAGTAGATAAACGTTGACGGGATCTCACTGCGAGACCGACTAGGTTCCTCATCATTGTTTCCATGCATCCAAGCTATCCAAGCCTGCTGCTTTCAAGTGCCATATGCCAACCCATTCAGGCACCGCTGCCACAAACAAACCACAAATATAGTTCTGTAGCTCTGTAAAAATCAGCGATACGCACTACTGTTCCTGGAAAGAATTCGCCGCCGAACGGGCAGTGCTGCATTTTTAAGCGAGGGATGCGTTCGGGCTAGGGCCACTATTGATCAATTTCAAGCGCTCTGAAGCCGCGGAGGCTGCAGGAAGCCCGGGACGCTCAGCGCTCATCTCTCTCGAGACGTGTTCACGCGTGTGGTGCTTTGTCTTTGATCGCAGTGCCCGTGTACGAACTGTATCAAAGCAACTTTTCTCCCTTCTTGTGATCGCTCGTCCACCTCGTCGTACGACCTCCCCACCTCGCCCAACCCCTACTCTACACTCCTCCTCGCGACCTCTTCCAGTCTTAACGCTTCCCTCCGCAAGCCAGAACCTCGCGCTCCCTCTCCTCTTCCGCAACGTCCCTGTGCCGCGTACCCGAGCCCGTAACGACACCTCGAGCCGTTGCAGACATCGCACAGTACCTCGACTGTCTCTGTTGTATTGGACACCTGTGACAAGTGTGAGTCGCGCGGCGCTGGCGACTGGCCCAGCTCGTTGTCGTTCGCTCCGCTGACCAGACTGTAAAGCGCACCCTTTTCTCCACCTCGCAATCGATCGTTGTCGTCGTCGGCTCGCCCGAAACTCGTGTCGCCGCCTCTGCAACGACGAATTTTCTACTCGATAAATTCTTTTTCAATTTCCTTCATTCATTCCAACTAGTTTGGATTGTACTCGACCTTGTCTGAACTCGCAACATGGCGCCTTCACAACCCGCATCGCCGGCGTCGTCGACCTCGGCTGATGAACCGAGCAACGCTGCTATGGCTTCCTCGCTCGCTGGTCTGCCCGTGCGCACCAACACCACCTCCAACGACCCGAGCAATGGCACTAACGACAGCACCGACAACTCGGAAGCCAAGGCCCAATCCGGCCAGCTCAAGGACTTTTTGGACCTCGCCGTACGTCGCTTGTCGCTCACCGTTTTCCTTACCGTAACCGCCATCGTCACCACCGGCCGCGCTCTCGCGCTCGCTGCGCCACGCCTTAGCCGCGAGGGCTGCGAGCTCGCTGCTCGCCCACACACACACACACTCGCCCCTCAACCAAAATCGCGGAAGCTCGGACTAGTCCGATCTGTCTCTGATCCCACTTGTGGAAAGCTGACCTGCATTTTTTCTTTCCCCCTGTTTCTTGCTCTGGTTCCACTCTTTGTCTGCACAGACGGCTCGAGGTGGTTCCCAGCAGCCCGCCGATATTGCCGCGGTAAGTTGGAATTTTGCGTACTTGCGTGCGAGACCCGCGAGCGCCATGCGGAGTCGTCGTGCGACATTGCTGTAAGGAGAGCCGCTCGGGTCCTCCTGCAAAGCCGACGGTCGATCCGCTCTTTCGATGTCCCGCTCGCGCGCCATTTTCTGTCTCACCTTGCTACGGATATGGCGAACTGACCTCTTTCGCTTATTGCGCTCGGTCCTTTTTATTTCATGCCTGCAGCGTCTCGAGCAGAAGCGACTCGAACACGAGAAGCAACGTGAGCTGCAGAAGAAGGTATTCGAACAGCAGGTGCGTGAAACTTCTCCTTCTCCCGCTTTCCTTGTCGCGAATATGTCCCATCGCGTGTCGCCGAGGTTCAGGCCACGGATTCCAGCTTGCTTGCTCGAAGACCATGGCGGCGAGGCGATCCATGGGATCTCCTCTCCTCTCGATCGACCTCCTGACGACTGCCACGAAACGCAACGAAAAAAGGCCTTTGCTGCGAGGAACACGGTGCGGATATGAACTCATAGAAGGGCTTGCTGACCTCCCGTTCCTGTGCTTCTTGCCATCCTTCCCTCACACGATCGCTCGACTGCGCAGATGAAGCAACTCGAACTCGAGCAAGAGCGGGAAGAGCGGGAGCTCATGGGCGCCAACGGCACCTCTTCCGGCGCCGCCGCTGAGGACTCTAAACCAGTTCGTTCCCGGTCGGGCAACGATCTCGCCTCGTTTAACGACGGTCGCTCGGACCAGTACGCGAACGCCAAGTCGCTCCCTGCCACTCGTCGTCACTCGGGCGAGGGTAAGCAGGACAAGGCCGCCGGTGCTGTCGGTTCTGGTGCAACTGCGCCTGGCGACGGGGCCAAGCCCCCGCGAAAAGGTGCCGAGGGTCAACCGATGCTCAACAGCTTCCTGTTTGACGATGAGCTCGATGCCGATCTGCAGAGTGAGTCATAGCTGCGCCGTGAAGCCCTACACTTGGGGAAGAGCTGCCCCCTATTTCTGGCGCCTACGACGAGGCCGACCTGACACGTCGCGTTTGCTTCTCCCTCCCTTCTCCCATTCCTTGACCACTCTAGACTCGGCATGGGGCGGCAAGTACTTGCAGATGAACACCGACGACGACAAGTTCCCCATCCTCGTCCGTCGTGATTCGTACCCTGGCATCCTTTCGGCCTCCTCCGCTGCACTCGACCTCGCCCCCTTGTCGCAGGCGCCGTCGCACGCAACTCGCGCGTTCGGTCCTGGTGGTCGCGCGGCGCCCTCCGAATGGCCTCAGTTCCAAGGCGGTCAGAACGGCGCCAACAAGGCCGATGGTCAATCGAATGAGGGAGCTGCGAACGCCTCGACCCCCGGCTTGACGGAACGTCATCGTTCGGTCACAATCGACGCCTCCTCCCCTTCGGGAGCGACGTCGTCCTCGACTGGCGCCAGTTCGAACAGTCCCTTGCCCGTTCGATCGGGCACTGGTCAGCTGCCTCCACCGAGGAGTGGTCTCGGTGCGCCCGCGAGTGGAAGAAGCAGTCCCGCCCTTGACAAGAAGCTTGGAGGGCTAGACGCAATCGGTGCTGGCAAGGCCAACGGGTTTGGCGTTGACCAAATGACGGACAAGTTCTCCAACGTGAGTCTTGACTGCTAGCCGATGTCTTCCCGAGCGAATGCTTACGCTCGAGCCCGTCACCTTTGTCCACAGTTCAACATCGACACGAATGCTTTCGGGTCCGACCCCACGACGGGCCCGTTCGGTGGCTACGTTCACGACCACGGCGCCTTCGTATACGATGGGAGTGCTGGGCAGTACGGCTCGATGGGCGCAAATCGCTTCGCCGGCCTGCGTCTCGAGGACCTTCAAGGTGACATGCTCCCCTTGTGCAAGGACCAATTCGGCTGCCGCTACCTGCAGAAGAAGCTCGAGGACGGCAACCCGGAACACCGTGACATGATCTTCAACGAGATCTTCCCCCACTTCGCCGAGTTGATGACGGATCCGTTCGCCAATTACCTCTCGCAACGCTTGCTCGAGTACGCGACCGACGAGCAGCGAGACGCCCTGATCGAGTCCATCTCCGGTGAACTAGTGTCGATCTCGCTCAACATGCACGGAACCCGAGCTGTTCAGAAGATGATCGACTACCTCTCGACGCAACGCCAGGTCCAGAGCCTCATCCTCGCGCTCAACCTCAACGTCGTGACGCTCATCAAGGACTTGAACGGGAACCACGTCATTCAAAAGTGCCTGAATCACTTGCCGCCAGAGGATAACCAGTTCATCTACAACGCCGTTGCGACACACTGTATCGAGGTCGCGACCCATCGTCACGGTTGCTGCGTCCTGCAACGCTGCATCGACCACGCCTCCGAGTCGCAGAGGATCCAGCTCGTCACTGAGATCACGTACAACTCGCTCACGCTTGTCCAAGATGCGTTCGGCAACTACGTCGTGCAGTACGTGCTCGATTTGAACGACAACCGATTCATCGAGGCGATCGTGCGTCAGTTCTTGGGCAACGTCTCTGCCCTATCTGCGCAAAAGTTTTCGTCGAATGTTGTCGAGAAGTGCATCCGTGTCGCCGATGCGACAGGTCGACGTGCGATCATCGACGAGCTGCTCAACAAGCAACGCCTCGAGCGATTGTTGCGCGACTCGTTTGCCAACTACGTTGTCCAGACCGCACTCGATTACGCCGAGCCCGCGCAGCGCGCGCAGTTGATCGAGACGATCCGACCCATCTTGCCCATGATCCGCAACACGCCCTACGGCAAACGCATCCAGTCCAAGATCCAACGCGAGACGAACGATCACCACATGGGCCGAGGCGGATACCATGGCGGACACCACGGCGGACACGGTGGCATGCATGGAGGACACTTTTACGGCGTCCCCCAGGCCATGCACGGCATGCCCCCTCACCTGCAGCACGCACAGTTCCAACCTCACCCCCACCAAGGCTCGTTTATGGGCCACATGCATGCACCCCCGCACCTCATGTCGCCCGGTGGTATCGAGTCGTTCGGTGGCCCCGCGCCCGGCACGCCCGGTCCGACGAGTGGACAAGGTCGAGGCTCGCCTTACCTCGGTGGGCCACAGTTCGGCACTGGCCTCCCGCCGCCTCACATGGGCCACCACCCGCAGAACGGCTCGCTCAGCTTCCCTGCTGGCGGCCAAGCCGGCTTCGCTCCCTTCCCCGGTCAACCGATGATGGGCGTCGGCGAAGCCTACGGTGCCAACGGCGGAAACTTCATGTAAATCGGAAAGAACGTATCTGTCTCTGTCTCTCGCTCGGCCTCTCAAGAATCAGCATGACCCTCCTCGTCGTTGTCGTTTCAGTTTCCTGCTTCTCTCGACATTTGTTCGTGACACCACTTTGCCCCTATCGTCAATCATCAATCATCAACCATCGCAAACCCCACTTGTTCTGTTCCTTCCTCTTTCTCCGTCATCACCGACGTCAAACCACAACTTGTCTCCCATCCATCGCCCTTTATGCGAAATACTCTAGTCTTAAAAACCCCGCCTTCACTCTATTTGTGACGAAGAGCATGCCAACATTCTGCTTCTCTTCAAGACGGAACGACGATCTATCGGGCCTCGCGCCCGCCCTCGGCCCTTCGCATCTTCTTCGACGACTCGCCTTCCCACACAAGTCCCTCAAGATCAACCAAACCCGAGGTCGGACGTCCTTTTTGTTTTGCTTTACGAACCCAAGAGCGGTGTTGTACTTCCCTCCTTCCCCCCATTTCGAGGCCCCAACAACCCCTATTTTTGGGTGCCTTCTTCGCCTTGCTCGACATTCGAAAACAAAATCCAAAGGACCTCGACACTCCACCAAAACAAAACAAGAAATCCAATTTGACAATACTTCTCTCAAGGTTCCCTCCCTAGATATTTCTTTCATGTGCGTGGACTGGTTTTTGTTGACACCGATTTGTAGTGGGGAAAGGGGGACGAGTTTGAAGAAAGGAATTGAGAAGCAAAGTGGGCGTTCGGTAGTTTTTCGATCCGTATTTTTCTTCTCTTTCTCTTTTTTTCTTTTGTCATCGATGTTTATTCTACCTTGTGTGCCCCTTCTCAACACTTCACTTTCGACAAAGTATGGTCCTGATCCAGTGAGCTGCTCGGTAGTCCGTGAAGAGGCTTCTCCGGATCCAAGGTGCACAGCGACAAAACCGAGATCGCCATTCCACAAGCCGACCTAGAATTCGTCGTTCGTTACTTCTTCTTCGTCGCGGCGCTTCCTTTCCCCTTCTTATTCGCCCCCGCCGCCTTATTCTTGATCATCTTATCTTTGGTTATATCCATCTCCGACCCCGAATCGTCCCCCTGCTCAGCCTCATCCGAATCGACCACCTCCTCATCATCCAAAAGCGCCTCTTCCAAATCCGGCGCCGGTCCAGCATTCGCGATCTTCATAGCTGGTTTACCCACCGAATTCTTGTAGAAAGGTACGGGGTGGTCGCTGGTGTTGTATTTGCGTGTGAAGGCGGCTTTGGCAGCGGCGGGGATCTTCTTGAGTAGGGGTTCACTGGCGTGGTCGCCTACGCCGAGCTCGACGATCGAATCCCAGTCTTCTTTGGTGAGGTAATAGTCGTCCAAGGTCTCGATGACGGAAGGCACCGCCTCCTAGAAGTCGAGAAGATGCACCTCAGATCAGTAAGCAATACCTTGCAGCCCAAAGGACCGGTAAACATGTACTCACAGCACCCCTTTCGAGTATGGGCGTCACGATTTGTTGGAACAAGGTCGGGATGTAGCTCTGACGGATCTCGCGACGATCGCCCGAGACGCGAAGTCGCATGTGGATCTGAACATCACCCAGCAAGCGTTGCATCTTGCCTTGAGCCGAGTTCTTGCCGAGCCAGCTATTCGTGACAGTCCGTAAAGAAAGTAAAGTGAGTGGAAAGTTCAACAGAGGTAGTTGAAGATGTTGAGATGGCTTACGCGGGGAACATCGGATAGCCTCCACCGCCATGGCAGTAGAACGCCGGACGAACGCAAGAGAACATGCCGTGTGTGGGCATTAGAGACCAGTGTTGTTCGCTCCTGCATCGGCCTTCGTCAGATGATGAGTCAACTGAACACAGCGTCGCGTGACTAACCCATGGATCATCCTATCAATCAAATCCGAATCCGACAACGCATCCGCGGCATTGCACACGAGCTCCAACTTCTTGAGCTGTTGCTCTTTGCCCGAGAACCGACTCGCCGAAGTGAAGTTGCCGCGCAGATAGTTCTCTTGCACGAACAAGGGCATGATGGAATGGTCGTGGAAGTAGACCTCGAGCTTCTCGTTGAGCGACATGGCCGAGTTGGGTGCGAACGAGCCGGGGGAGAAGAGCTTGCCGTACAATGTCCAAGGCGTTTGAATCATGTTCTTTTCGTTCATCTTGGCACTGACCAGAGCCGAGGGGCCATCAGTATCGATTGCGGCCCCCGTGCACCATTGCTCCAGGCCACAACTCACAGTTTCTTGCTATCATCAAAGTCCATCGTCGCCCGCTGGCTCAATTTCCACGTCGACAGCATATTGACGACCTGTCGAATATCCGACTGCGACCCCGCGATGAGCTGGTCAACTGCATTGACGGGTATTTTGAGCTGCTCTTTGAAAGCGATCGACATGATCCTCGAACGAATTTCGGGGGGCGTCGGCCGACGGAACGACATTTGGAAACAGGTCGTCGCGAGCGGCTTCATCTTGGGTGACTTGTTGTCGTTGCAGATGGCGATGATGGGGACTTTGGTCTTGCGAATCAAGGCGTTGAGCGCACCGACACCACCGCGATCACCGGCGGACATGCCGTCGACCTCGTCCATGATGATGATCGACTTCTTGTTGATGCCGAGGTTATCACCCTGGGCGACCGAAGTGGCATCCAAGGCGGTCAGTTGGTGACGCCATCCCCACGTATTGCCCACCACCACCCACCTGTTGCAACCCATCGTCTTTCTTGAAGAAGCCTGAGATGGTCGTGTCCGACGTCTTGGACTTGAAAGCCGACTAGGTGAATGCGAACGCGCTCGAAACTTGAAACGATTAGCATCGTATTCTCAACCTTTTATCCGGTGAGGCCCCACCTACCTCCAACAATTTCTTGCTCCTGACGTCACTTGCGTTCAATTCGAGGATGTCGTAGCCGAACTGCTTGGCCACGAGATGGGCTGAGGTCGTCTTGCCCACGCCGGGAGGTCCACTAATAAGCACGGCTCGGAAGACGCCCATCGCGTCCGGTCCCGGTTTTTTGAAGTCGGATTTGAGTGATTTGGGCCTGTACGGAACGCAGGAACGCCCACATTGCGTGAGCATCGATGGGACTAAGAGGCCGGGTTCGCGGGACGGAAGACTGACCAGGCCTCGAGCCACTTGGACAGCTTTTCGACCGTCGATTTGTTGCCGCACACCTCTGACAACTTGGTTGGGGCATACTTGACGGTCCACAATTGGTTGAGTAATTCACTGTGAAGTTTTCGCAATCTTCGAAAGCAATCAACTCCTCTGGCCTACCCTTTTGCGATCTCGTTGGTCACTCACGGCCCATCCTTCTTCTTGCTCATCTCCTTGACCATGTCCTGCACCTTGGCCTCTTCCTTCTTTTGCTGCTCCTTGAACTTGGGATCGGCGGCTCCACTGGGTCGTTTGCCGATTAGTTCGAGAAAGGTGTCCTCATTCAAAGTCTTGAGCTTGTGCTTTTTGATCATCTCGAGCTTCTTTGGTCCGGCATCTTGCCCGAGGACGACGAAGGATGTCTTGGAAGAGGGTGCTGACGTCACGCGGCTGCATGGTAGTCTTTGAAGGATCAGATAACATCGGGCAAGTCGGTGTCGAGCCAGTCGCGCTCACCCTCCGTAGCGCTTGACGAGTTCCTGCCCCTGCTCGCGCGACAGACTATCCAATTCGCCAGTAAAGACGAAGGTCAACCCGGCGAGACAGTTCTCCGCACCGACGGGAACATCCTTGCTCCCTGGGATTGTTGTACCTTTTCAGCTTTCTCCCCTCAGGTTTGGAGACACTGACACCAGTCTGACCGACCCACCTGGCGCAGAAGGCCCTGCTCTCGGTTTGTACGACCATTTGGGCTTGGGTTTGGCTTCGACCTTGTCCTCGTTATCGTCGTCCTCGACTTTGGCTTTTTTCTGAATGGGTGCGATCTTGGCTTTAGCTTTCCCCTTGCCCTTGACATCGTCGTCGTCATCGCTATCCTCATCGGTAGTCGGGACGATGGATTTTCGCTTTGCAGACGACCCGGTAGCGGTCCCATTCGTTCCCTTCTTCTTCAAACTTGACGTCGAAGGCTTGTACTCCTCTTCCTCCTCCTCATCATCCATCGCATAATCACCATCATCATCTCGTTTCTTCTTCGTGGCAGAAGCGGACGTCTTCTGGGCTGGGGTCGATCGCTTGCTCGACGAGGTGGCGGTCACGGCGCCCATCTTGGTCGTGGTCTTGGAAAGGGTGGTGGCCTTGGTGCCGTCCTCCGAATCGGAGGAGAGCGTGATGGTCGCTGCAGCTTTGTTTTTCTTGGCTGACATGGGTGCAGAGTCCTCGAGCAGGTGCTGCTGCTGGTGATGTAGGGGAGGGTGGGGGAAGATGGGATCGACGCGTCCGGGCGAGTTCTGTGGCACGGGATCAAGGTGAATGCTGTTATGAGCACGGCTTCATACGACCATACCTTTCGACGATATGATGGGCAGAGTCGAGCGACCGCAGCAGCTGGTGCTTATGTTATGCACACAGCGCGTAACGCGGCACGCGTGACGAGCGAGCGGCGACGCGTCGACGACGACGGCGGTCGGATGTCAATTGGCCGCGCCAGGGAATGGGGAAACACTGACACAATCGATCTCGGAGTGTGACAAGACCTTGACGTGTCAGGGTCCGATTGTTGAGTGGGTGGCGATAAGGGTAGTGAGAGACCGGAGATCGCAGCCGAGTCAGATCCGAGGGCTAGAGAAAGAGGAGCGAGGAAGCGCCAGGGAGCGCCGATGACGAGGACTACTCGCACGGACCTTCTTGGGCCCGCGTAACTTACCGGCGCGAGTGCAGCGCAAAAGAGGGAACAAGTCTTAGACATCCGACAGAGTCCTTCAGGTAGTGCTAGTACTTTAATTCCAATCATGCGCTACATCATTCTTGGCCGATCGTCCGAGACGTCTCAGATTCTGATCTACAGGTTTTGTGAAATACCGCAGACGAGCTCGGCAGTACAATCCGGACCTGCCTTCTTCAACGACCCCGAGTCCCCGTGTCTTAAAAAACGAGATTCTTGACGCTTGGAAAGCCTGAACGATGTGGAAAAGATAGGCTCAAGTTGTCGACTAGGGGTTGTTGGTCGTTCGCACAGGTTCGGTGCGGCCGATCCGTTCGGGAAATTATGTCCGACCGACCGAGCAACTCGGCATCGAAGAGGTGTCTTGATGAACCGTAGCGTAGAGTGCCGACGTAACCCTGGATGAATTGCATCCAGTCCATCCCAGCGTGGCGTGGACCAGAAGCGTGGCGCACGCATCTCCATCTCCCGAGAGTTTCTTCATCCCCTTCTCCCACCCCAAATCTTGACGGTCGCATCCGCCGAGGCTGTAACTAGCTCATCCTGTTTCGGATGATGAGCAGTCCACAAGATCGCTCTTTCATGCGCTCTGAAGCCCGAGCCGAGTTGCTTGCCCTGTCCAATCAGCCGACCCGGTCACCTCAGAGATCAGCGTGCGGTGCAAATCCCCACCCACTCGGACAGAGACCGGACTGACCGTCTCCACATCCCACGTATAAACCTTCCCTTCCTCGTCACCCATCACAACCGTGCGTTCATCTTTCCCAAACGACGACGGCGATCGATAGGATTCATTCTTGTGCCCTTGATACTTGGTGAACATGACCCCCGTATCCAAATCGAGGTTCCTAATCGTCGAATCGAGCGAAGTGACGAGCAACATGGCCGAATCATTCGAGATGCTGATGGAGGTGACGGGGTCTGTGGGGTACCTCCGTCAGTTGGGCAGATCAAGAACGGAAGGTCGTCATGACTTGTTCAGTTGTGGGAACCTACGATCGAAATAATCGGCTCGGAGTTCGCCCATCCTCAAGTCGTAGGTTCGGACATGACCATCGACGGATCCGACGCTGATGAGGTGGTTACGGATACAGATCGAAGTGATGCTATCTCTCGCGTCTTCGAGGACTTGTAGAGGTATCCGATTCTGCGACCTGTCGTGATGGCCGAGTGTCAGCTTAGAGCGGCTCCGATCGAGCAGCAGCAGTTCAACAAGAGACCCGACGTACTTGATGTCCCACAACCTAACCGTCGAATCGAACGAGCCTGTACGTCGTACGCGCGTTTCAGCTTCGACAAGCCGAGATAATGAGATGCGTGGGATGCACGCTAACGCGTTGTAGTAACGTACCACTCGCCAAAATGGAAGCATCCTGATTGAAAGCGACGGCATTGACTTTGGCCATATGGCCCGACAAGCGCCGGATCAGCTCACCGGATGCGACGTCCCAGACGAAAACACTTCGATCTCCTCCACAAGAGGCGAAGCGGGAGTTGTCATGTGTGCTGTCGTTCTCACGGGAGGAGAGGGGGAGCACGGGTTTCGCAACGAGTCGAGGAGTGGGGGAAAATTAAAGCATCCGATGAGATGGACTGAGCGGGTACAGCCCATACTTGAGACGATTGCTCACCAATCCAAGCCCAACACCTCATAGCCATGCCCCGCATAAGTCTTGACCAGTGTCCCCTTGACTGGGTTCCACAACTTGATCGTGCGATCCTGGCCAGCGGTGAGCACGTACGAGGCGCCCGAGTTGTACACCGCCGAATTGACGGGTCCTTTATGGCCCGAAAGAGTGTGGACTAGATTTGAGAGGGCGGGGGTGGGAGGCGCCATCGTGAATGGGTCGCTCAGTCGCGTCGGCCGACGGTGAGGCCGGTGAGGCCGGTGAGGTGGGGGGAGCGCAAGAGTTGACAGGGGGCACATTCGTCATCGACTTTTTTGTCAGCCGTCGAATTTGGGGTCATGGTACTCGAGGAATGAGACCAGCTTGCCCGGTTAATCCGAGGACTTGAATGTAGGAACTGGATCATGTTGTTGTTGATCGGAAAGGAACCAAGCCGAATGTTACCTAAAATATGTCGATTTTCGATGAGCGCCGACTCGAGCACGCCGAACTCAACGGCCGTCGGTCGTTATCAAAGAGGGTCGACTTTCGCCCCCACCATCGTCGGGACGCCATGCGTTCGACCGTCTTGGTCAGCTGGTTGAGCCTGGTCAGAACAGCTCATACCAGCTCGTTCGACTCTCGGTTTCGGATACAAGCCGCCTCGCCGAGCCTAGCCCTCTCCGCACCGTTCGCCGATCGAGTCTCCACCGCCCCACTTGACCGATCGCTTGAATCGACCGTCGACCGTACTGCCTTGACAACTCTGCCCACGCCCTCCTCTGCCGAAGCCGATCACGCACCACGAGTCGCGTACGATGACCAAGATTTCTACGATCCTAGAAGACGAGGGGGGAGACTGCTGAATGTGAGTTCAAGAGGAGGCACAGCGCTGCCCGAGTCTCCACCGTGACTCGGAGCTGCCGCCCCTACCTATCGCCTGCACAGCCAAAGGCTCGATTTCCGGGGAGGAAACCTCGCACGTGACCGCGGGACCCCATTCATCTTTGCACTTTGACGTCTTACGCCTGACCCATCTTTGTTCAGCGAGTCAATGACTGGAACGGCGAACCCTTGAACATCATCATATCCGCCCGATCATCGCCCGACGTGCTACGAGAATCCGGCTTGATCGCCTATTCCAAATCCCTCGGGTTGTGGAAGGAATGCCTCGATATGCATGGTGGGGGTGCACAGTATGCTGATCTGGGCGATGGGGGAGGTGAGTAACTCATCCAAGAACTCGGTTTGGGCACAGGCGGAGGATGCTGATCATGGATCGAGGACGACGACAGGTTTTCAACCCGAGCTTTTCGTGCTGAGGCAAAGCGACTGGCCCTTTGTCGGATCCTGCGTCGAATCAGTCGTCGGTCAGTTTTTCCCCCAGCACGGTAAGGTGCAGGTAACATTCTCAGACAACAATTGCGACTGTGTCGTTCAGGTGGTAATCACTTTCGAGCATGGAAACAAAATGGCACCCAGGCCAACTCAGGTGCTTGGTTCCTCTCCGCTTCAAAAGAAATGGTACGTCTATCCTAGCTCACACCTTTCGGCTTTCAACTTCCTTCAATTGGGGCGTAGTTGATTCATCCACGTACCACAGGACATCCGAGGCCGCCACAAAATCATCCCCGATGGGTACAACATCGGGAGGGATTTGATCGTCGCTAAAGCGATCGCTGGGACGAGGTATAGGAGACGGACTTGGACCGCCGAAGTCGAGTGGATAGAGGGGTTGCTAGAGCCGGGGAGCGAGGGTGAGGTTGTGTCACGAAGGGGTGGTCGGCCGATCTCTGTACTGATCTGGTTCTCCGTTCGTGCAGGAGTCAATCATGGCATCGCTCAAGATGGCCGAATCGCGTTGCTCACCGTGACGGAGTTCTAAGGCCTGAAACCAAAGCCTGCAGTGTACACCTAGCCGCACATAGACACACGTGTACCACTGCTTCCCACTAACGTATCCTTCTCTGAATGATGACGAGATCTGTAATGCAGACATTTGAGATTGCACGGTTAATCACGACAATAGCATGCTAGCGATCAAAAAAAGAAACGAGACGATGTTAAGATCCGCTGCAATGAAGTACAAAAACAAATCTTGATCATACACACACGCGCGCCCTTTCACAACCATCCCCATCCATAAGTCGAACTCCCACCAAAAGCCCCTCATCTCCACTCCACCCCGCCAAAACACCTCCTCTCCCTCCGATCCACATTCCATTCCCAAACCCTCCCTTCAGTAGCCACCACCAACCTCCCCCCTTCTTCATCCCAATCCAAGCCCAACAAATCCATCGGCGTACTATCCGTAGGGAAGTACTGGGAAGTAGGTTGATAGCCCGTCCTTCTTGAACCTGCTCGACCGGGGGAGATGAAGGTCGAGTAGCTCGATAGGGGCGTGTAGCCTGATAGACCTGGACGCCAGCCTGGGGGTGGGGAACGGGCTGCTGTGATTGTTGGTGGTCGGGGAAGGGGGAGGGGCGGGGCGGAACCAAAGGTTTGCGTTGAAGATGGTTGTCGAGGATCAGGGAGGAAACGATTCAAGAGGGTCGGAGCGACGTTCGCGGGTGCAGAGGACCGGATGAAGATCGTTGATGTATCGGGTGGGCATTCCTCTTCCTCCCCTTCTTCATCTTCATCGTCTTCTTCATCTTCGTCTCCCTCCTCTTCATCATCATCTTCATACATCCCCCTTCCTTGGCCCGGCCTCCGTCGCGAATGCATGATCGTCGCCGTCGTGCCTTCTTGCTCCGCATTATCAGCCATGCTCCGTTCACGCAATCGTTGGCTCACTTCTATCGCCTCCCGAGAAAAAAGGCCCGTCGCACCCTGAAGCAACCTCCTGTACGCGACGTCCTGGGTCCCATAACTCGTCGATGCCATCGCATTCGCATTCGCATTCCCATTCGCCTGGCCCTCGTCCTGCACGGGTCTTCTCGAAGGAGGGGGCAACGGCACCTCTTGTCCCAACGAATAAACCCCATCCGGATTCCTTGGAGGCAATACCTCAACGATCTGAGATTGATCCCATGTCCTCGCATCGACGATATGGACCTTTGAACGGTGTTCCGTAAACGCGAGCAATTCCCCATCGACGCGATTCCCAGGACTGAACTTGACCTTGCGAACCGCTCCCGGAGGCCCCGTTTGGGTCGATTTGATCGTCGCTAATTTCCTGGGTGGGGATTCGGAAGGACCGGTTCCTGATCTGGGCATGTAGCGTACGTCGTAGACGTGGACGTAACCATCTTGACTTGCGACGGCGAACTTGTCCCCCGTTTGGGACCAGTCGCTCGAGAACGACGCGTCCTCGGAGGCTTCGAACGAGTGCACAAAGGTGTATTCACCCAAAAGGGAGACGTCGTAGAGGAAAACTTCGTTCGTGTCGCCGACGGCGACGAGTCGACGACCATCGGGGGAGACCGAAGTGTGGTTGATGGCCGTGTCAAAGTGGAGATCGTGAGAGTGGCCCAGGGGAACGAGGCGGCAAGTACCCCCAGTATCGTATGTGCCATGCTCCTCTATGGATTCGTTCGAAGCCGAGTTGTTGGATAATTCCTCGGCCCTGTTCGTGCTCTGATCGAGCCATGAAGATCTGATCGGAGTGTGGGATGTCGAAGAATCGGACATGGTCGCATCGACTCGGCCCCCCCACTCGGCCCGTCCGACCGGAGTCAGGGTCATGGATCGTTCCGAGGAGCCACCGAGATGCAGCTGCCGCCGGGTGCGCTTTCGTCTTCTAACTCCCGCTCTGTAATCGGGTACCTCGCCGGCGACGTCATAGATCTTGATGGAGGCGTCATTGTTGCTGACGAGCAGACGCGGTCGATCGGGAAGGAGCGGACTGGGTCCGATGAAGATCGAGTTGTTGATCGAGCCAGCGGACGAGTCGGTGATTTGATGTGACCTGGGAAAGAGGGGTTTCCAGAGTGAGAAATCGCAAGGGATGGCGTGGCTGCGCACCCTGGGTACTGACCAGGTCGCGTCGGGATGGGCGGACCTGAGCGCGAGTTCGGACAGTTGGCCGCCGACGGCGATCAAGCCACAGCCATAGGCCAACGTCGAAGGGCAGAAATTGAGTTTGGTCACGATCGGATCAACCTGGGTGGGATGGGGACAAGCCAAGTTCAGTTCACGGGTGCCGTTCCCCAGATCACGATGGCGAGCGTTGGCGCAGGGTGACGTGATGCAAGTGTGGGGGCGGGGCCACGTGACGCGCGCGAACGAGCGACGATGAGCGCCGACGGGGGACCCATCAGGCAGCAACACTGACATTGTGCAAGAGGGAATGTCGCACGATTCGGTCGTAGCACACCACGACGACCGCGTCTGGGTCCTCGGGTGGACAGACGACGAGGTCGCGTAGTTGTGGGTGCGACGCCGTAGTGGTCAGCGCGGTCGAATGAGCCGCGTGGGGATGGTCCGGTGGCAGGAGCAGGTGGCTGGTCCTGCAGTGTGAGAGGGGTCAGGTCAGGTCGGGTTCGGGTTCGGGTTCTTTATCGCGGATGAATGGAAAGCGATACTTGCAACCGCATCATCGTGTTGAACGCCGCTGGGGACGGTGGCGTGCACAGCGAGACGGCCGAGACGGCCGAGAGTCGAGCCAGAGTCCGGTCCCTGTCGCTCAGCGCTCAACGCCTTCCCGGCACTGCAGTTCAAGTTGAACCGGCGTACCGAATCCGTGTAGGGACTTTGCATCATTTGTCCTGCTCCTCGAATAGCAGTTCGAGTCAGACCTTTTATTCTGGAATTTCGTGCTCGTCAGGCCTTAAGTTTTTCTGGAAATTCGTGCTCGTCATCAGACACCAGTGTGCAGTGGCCGGACTGGTGCCCAACTTGAAGTCGTGCCCCCTTTCTTGCGGCGGTGCCGTCTGGCGGGTGCCGTCAGTGTGCCGTCAGTGTGCCGTCGTGGACTCGGCTTCGCAGTTGGCGCGCCCGGTCGCCCGCTCAGCGCTCAGCGCTTTATAGTCTCACCCGGCTGCCGCTCACTGCCTTACCTGCACCTATTTTTCGCCCATCATGTCGAGCGCGGCGGATATGGCCGAGCAGAACATTGCCGTGTGGAAGGTCAAGAAGCTCGGTCAGTTGTACGCGGTTGTCGTAGTGCGAACGAGCTCGTGCGAGCGCTGTGGCCGCCATAAAAACGGTCGTCGCTGCATGTATCGAGCTCGTCTCGGCCGACACACCCCACGAACGATCAGGTGCTGACCTTTATCTTTGATCGATGTCCATTCGTACACAGTACAAAGTCTGCAGGCCGCCCGAGGAGCCGGCAAGTGATGTCCATCTGCTCCGTCGGTTCCGCGATGAGGCCGTGCGCGGCATTCGCTCACACGACACGACCCTTGACGCTGACACTCGACCCCTTGGATCGTCACAGGAACGTCCATGATCTCGCTCATCATCCCACCAAAGTAAGTCGCGCCAGGGTTCGTCTAGGGTGGGGCGCAGCAGACGACTGAGACGGACCTCTTCGTGCGAATGCGAACCAAACAGAGCTCAGATCTCCCAGATCTCGGGTATGCTCACCCAGGAATATGGAACAGGTCAGTTTGCAACCGGCCGTAGGGGGGTGTAACGCATTTGCCAATCACACTCACCCCCCGTACTCCGTGCACAGCTTCCAACATCAAGTCGCGTGTGAACCGACTGTCCGTGCTCGCGGCCATCACCTCGACCCAGCAGCGACTCAAGCTCTACAACAAGGTGCCCCCGAACGGCCTCATCGTCTACTGCGGCACGATCCTCACCGACGAAGGCAAGGAGAAGAAGGTCAACTTTGACTTTGAGCGTGAGTCCGATGGTCGGCTAGGGAAGGGGGAAAACCCAGCATTGACCGACACCTGGCACATGTCGCTCTCCTGTCCATGGACCCAACCACCCACAGCGTTCAAACCGATCAACACCTCCCTGTACCTGTGCGACAACAAGTTCCACACCGACGCCCTCGCCGAACTGCTCGAATCCGACGCCAAGTTCGGCTTCATCATCATGGACGGAAACGGCGCCCTCTTCGGCACCCTCGCCGGCAACACGCGCGAAGTCATCCACAAATTCTCCGTCGACCTCCCCAAGAAGCACGGACGTGGTGGACAGTCGGCGTTGCGTTTCGCGCGTCTGCGTATGGAGAAGCGACACAATTACGTGCGCAAGGTCGCCGAATTGGCCGTGCAGCATTTCATCACCGACGACAAGGTCAACGTCCAGGGCCTCGTCCTTGCTGGTTCGGCAGATTTCAAGACCGAGTTGAACCAGTCCGATATGTTTGATCAACGTTTGGTCGCAAAGGTCATCAAGGTCGTTGATGTGTCGTACGGTGGGGAGAACGGTTTCAACCAGGCGATCGAGCTCGCAGCAGAGTCGTTGAGCAATGTCAAATTCGTTCAGGAGAAGAAGTCAGTTCACCCCACCCCACCAACCTGATCTGGCGGCCCAGTGCTTACCCGAACCCTCCGACTCTCACAGACTCATCCAAAAATACTTTGACGAGATCTCACTCGACACGGGCAAATACTGCTTCGGTGTCGAAGACACCTTGCGCGGTTTAGAAATGGGTGCCGTCGAAACCCTGATCGTATGGGAGAACCTCGACGTCACACGCCACGTTCTCCGCGAATCGACGGGGGCCAGCCTCGTCGTTCATACCGCCGCTCCACCACCTACCGCATCCAACGCCAAGATCGACAATCAAATGTCTGCTACGGGGATCAATGCGCTTTCCGAGGTCGATCGGGCCAAGTTTATCGATAAAGTTACGGGGTTGGAGATGGAGCAGGCGCAGGAACCGATGCCGCTGTTGGAATGGTTGTCGGATAACTACAAGACGTTTGGTTGCGAGTTGGAATTCGTTACCAAGTCAGTCGGGAACGGTTATGGGTCCACCGAGTGCAGGACTGTCTCGCTGATGCTGCTGTTGTTTTCTCGTCTCACCCCACAGCCGTAGTCAGGAAGGATCGCAGTTCGTCAAGGGTTTCGGTGGGATCGGGTCAGCCACCATGCTCCCTTTACGGTAAATTTTCTTCACATAAAAGCTCACTCCACACTCTCCTTTCTGTAGTGGTTTGCTCCGATACAAGGTCGACTTTACAGTCATCGCCGAGGCATTGGACGTGAGTAGTCAATCCAATGCCTGAGACCCCAACCTGACGAGCCCAGCTTAACCCATCTTCCTTGCTTCGACCTACTTACAGGACTTTGACGACGAGTTCATGTCGGATGACGACGACCCGTACTAGACGCCTTACATCGACGCTTCTGTAAAAACAAAATTCGCTGAACCGTTCACTCCTTTTTTCTTTCCATTCTGATGTAATACCACCACCACCATCTTTTACTTTCCAAGCAATACTTCTCCAGGGAGGCTCGAGGGATAAGGATAAGATTGCAAGAAGGCCAAGATGTAGCTTATTCAATAAGGAGGTAACCCCCATTCTTCAGGGACGAAATCTACCAACGAGTTGAGGATCTGCGTCGGGTCTAGGTCGTGATCACCCATCGTTTTGAGTAATTGCGGATCGGGGACCCAGACCACTGCCAGGTCAAAGAAAAAAGGGAAAGATCAAGTTCTACCCACCCCGAAAGTTCGTAGAGCACTTTGTTCGTCAAACTCTGGAACTGACCTGGCATCCCAGCAGATTTCGCTGCTCTGACCCCCGGTGGTCCATCTTCGAATACCAACACTCTGGATCTGGACTCGTCGCAATCAAAGCCCAAATGTCGCTTCGCGGCCTCGATAAAGATGGTAGGGTCGGGTTTGCCTTTCCCTGATGGGGGATGCGGGCGGAAGATCAGATCAGGTTTTTTCGGAACGATCTCGGAGAGGGAGGATATGACGTACCTTGCAAGCAAGGATCATCGCCCACCATGATTCTTGTTCGGAAAGGTTCGAAGAGGTGGGGGAGATGAGTCGACTTGATGGCCATGTTTTTGGCTTTGGATCCGGTTGCGATCTGGGACGGGTGAGAGTGGGGTTTGAGTGGACATTCACGGAACGGGGAGGAAGATGCAGGGCGTAGTGACTTGCAGCGATGGGAATACCGTGCTTTTCAAGATGTTGCACCTGCCAGGTTGACGAGCGCACGAATCAGCTCCTTCATCACCACTCAATTCAGGACGCCAATTCGCAGTCACCTCAACTGACCAACTTGACCGCCCCCGGCAAAGGTTGTACCTTTGCAAACGCCTCCTGCACCTTGGCATCCATCAACTCCAACAAGACTTGCGGTTCCAGCTCCATCCCCGTCGCTTTGACGAGATAGGTCGCTGCGTCCAAAGCGGGCCGTCCCATGATCCCAGCTTTGATCTCCCAGGTCAGTTCTTTACCGTACGGAGCGAGGACTTGGTTCGAGACTTGGGTGTAGATACGTTCGGAATCGATCAAGAGCCCGTCCATGTCGAAGAGGATACCTTTGATTTGTGGGAGAGGTGGGGAAGACATGTTGGGTGGAGGAGGTGCGTTGACGGAGCCGTGGAGAGGTCTGCGAAGTGTGGGGTCTCGAATCAAGTCGATGGGGTCGGGCCGCGCTCTCCGATCGACCGGCCAACTTGACGTCAGCTCCTCAACAAGTGAACAGGACTTGCAGTAAGTGGCCTGTGAATTTCTGCGGTGTCTACATTGAAAACTACCAGACAACAATGGAGTGCCGGGACGCTCCGAAGAGAGGAGGAGTAGCCCCTATTTTTCATCGAGCCACAATCGCCGGGCGCTTGAATCCTGGACGAGGAGCTCTTCCCGATCGAGATGTCAATTTGTTATCAATTGCGAGACGGTGATCTCGGAATTGACAACCGGCTGGACCAAATTCGCCTCGATTGGCCGATCGAGGGATGTGACCCGACGCAGCCTCCTGAAGAAAGTCGAACAAACGCCGCGGGTTTCCTCGCAAAAAGGGTAGATACATCTCGTGAAATCGTGAAACGACTCGACGCAGACTCGACAGTGACTGCTTTATCACTAGACTGGATTGCTTATAGGTATCGTCATGGTTCTGGCATGCTTAAAAACTGTCGCCGTTCAAGGTGGACCCAGCGCGATTGGTCAGCTGACTAAGAAGCACGTCATGGGCGCCGAGGAACCGAGAAACCGGCCGGCTGAGTAAGAGCAGGTAAGAGCTGCTCTTTCGCTGAACGACTTGCATCTCAACTCTCTCGTTCATCCTTCTTCTCTCATCTCATCACACCGCTCATCACACCAGTCTCAAGTCTCATCCCACCCCAACCATGACCGCCACTCTGCTTCCTCAACTCTTGCCGGACTCGGCTCCCCACATCTACGCCGACCTGTCCTACTTCCAACCGCCACCCAATGGAGGTCAGTCACGGCTCTGACGTCTTTACGCACTCTGGATCATGACTGATACCAATTTCTGACTTTGCAGAGGTCCCATGGACCACCCAATACCCTGCCCCAGGAGGCAAGAGTCGCCAATCGAACGTCACGCCCAAGCAAGTGCAATTCCCCATCTACGACTTGCGAGGCGTAGACCCGGCCCAAACCGCGATCGATGTCACGGGGTTCCAAATCGTTCCTGATATCGAGGAGAGGAGGACCAAGATGAAGTACGAGGATTGGCAGGATGAGGGCAAGATTACCGAGGTTTATTATCCCGAGGTTGAGCGGTAGGTCTCCATGATGTCATTTCCTCCGAGTCGAGCGAACTTTCGCATACTAATAAGGTATTTGGGTTCGTCCTACTTAGCCTGCTCAAGAAGGTGACGGGGGCAAGCAAAGTCATCATCTTCGACCACACCGTCCGACGAGCCGAACGAGAAGGCGAAGAAACCCCCGACGAACCGACGAATCGCAAACCCGTACCTTTGGTCCACGTCGATCAGACCGAACAATCCGGTGCTCGTCGAGTCCTTCGACATGCCGAGTCCAAAGAGGAGGGCGAACGACTACTTCGGGGAAAGGCCAAGCTCGTCAACTTGTGGCGACCGTTCAAGACTGTGTAAGTAGCAAAACGGGTTGGCGAGATCAGATGATGGGAGAGGTCGAAAAACTCACCCTCCAACCAATTGTTGCCTACAGATACGACATGCCTCTCGCTTACGCGGATGCGAGGACACTCTCAAGAGACGATCTCGTCAAGTCTCGTCTCTTGTACAAGCCACCGACCCCTGAAGGCGAGACTTACCAAGTCCAGCTCAACCCGAACCATCGCTTCTACTACCTCTCTGAAATGCAACCCGATGAAGGTGAGCCACCTTAGCGCGGTACAGAACCACTCCGGCTGCAGCTCAGGTCAACTGACATATCCTCTGTCATGCAATTACAGCCGTCATGCTCCAATGCTGGACGAACGACGAATCGGGAGGTCCGATGACGCCTCACACGGCGTTCAAGGACGAGCGCTACTTCGGCAAGGAAGGCGTCGAGCTGCGCGAGTCGATCGAGATCCGTTCGCTGCTCTTCTTTGACACCGAGTGAAAAAGAGTGCTTTAGCTTGTAGAACTGAAGAGTCTTTCCAACGATAATTTGCAATTCATCTGTTTGTCATATCCGCTTCACTATAGCGAAATTTCCGCCAAGTAGAAAAGTTTCCCAACACGCCGGCCGACTCGCATCAAGCTCCCCCTCCTAAGACTTCCAAGCCTGAATGAAAACACAATCTCACTCCTCCTCGACCATCCCCATCAACTCCTCCACCAAGTCCAGTTGACTCTCCGTCAGATACTCCCCCAACGTCTCCATCACTCCGTCGCCCAAAGACCACAGACGATGTACCATCGACCCATCGAACGTGATATGCAGCGGCACCATGCGATCGCACAACAATAACACCTCCATCAAACTTTGCAGCGCGTGAGAAGTTTGAAGAAGTTCGGCTGATCGATGGAGGTGATTCAGGGGTGCGGCGGCGGGGAGTTTGATTCGCTCCGAGATGCGATCGTAGGTCGGTTGAAGTTTGACGATCACGGCTGTTGCGATGGCCGCGATGAGGGTGGCTTTGCTCCATTTCGTGGTAGCGTGTCGTTGGAGGTGACGCAGGGCTAGGACGAGGGAGAAGTAAGGCCAAGCTCGGTTCGATTGAAGAGGGATCGTACCCTCGTAGCGCAGAAGAGCGCAGAGGAAGCGCACACGCTCGTGCTCGGGGGCCAGAATGATGGGTGACGACCACGAGGACTCAAAGTCGTCGACGAGACTACCAAGTCGCGAGATATCGATACGAACAGACTGGAGATAACTGCCCTGGCGACAGTACTCTTCGATCGACGAGCGACCCAGACCGATCGCGTCGTCGAGCACGGCGTAGATCATTTTGCGCAGCGGACGACCCATCATCACTGCCGTCGAAGGCAACTTGGGCTCCTCGAGGAGGTTGTTGGGGACGGCGATACCGGTCTGCATCGCTTGGAGGGTGAGGGTAGTAAGATTACCCGTGCCCAATGCCTTTTCGCGGTAGAGCTTGCGACACGCGGCTTGGTTGGCCGTGTCCGAAGAACGAGGCGATAAAAGAAAATCCGGTCCAAGATCCTCGACGGGTTGCAAGGTGTACCCGGCCGCAGAAGTCGTCAAGTCGGATATGATCTTCTCCAGCAGCATCTTGGTGCCGAGGGTGGTCATCATCATCGATGGCAACACTTGACGCAGAGCGGACTCGTGCGAAGAAGTAGTGAACCGGACGCAACCAAGACGCGAGGCGATGGCACGATGATCGACCCAAACCCTGCCGTAGTGCGTCGGAGGACTGGCGAATTTGAAGTGCTTGTAATAGTCGGCTAGATCGTTACCAGCTAATGCAGCGAGAAGGGGTAGACGGTGGAGGGATAGATTCAGACTTGCGGCGATGCGTGCGGGCTGGAACACCTCGAATTCGAGTCGGGGGCTCGTCGTCGAGTGCGCTGGTTCGAGCAGTGGAGAGCGGTTGTGACCAAAGCGAATCGAATCGACGGGCACGTAGCCTGACAAAGAGCAAAATCGAGTCGACGATTAAATCGGATCTTTCGCCCTGAGAAAGACTGGGGGCGCTCACCTCTATATTCTGCCGGAAAGATGAAAAAGTCGCTGTCATTCGAGACGGCGTAACCATTGCGACGTTGCGCCATCTCCGCCGTAGGAGAATCCGCTTCTCCGGAGGCAAAGTGAATCTTGACCTTCATCTCGTTCAAGACGTAGATGAAAGTCGAACGAGTGAGGAGGGGACTGCCGGTAGCGTTCGAGATCAAGTCGGCCTGCCCGCGGATGTCGTCGTTGAAGGACATGAATTCGCGAACGGCGGCAATCTTTTGCTCGGTGCGCTGTTTGATGGTGGAAAGCTTGGAAACGCCATGGGCTCCTGTCGAAGGCGAAATTGGATCAGAAAACGATCGGTCGCCTCCGATAGCCCGTTGATCCGACCGCACTCACCATCCCAGACGAACTCTGGCTCCAGACCGACGGCTCGGATGTACTCGATGATCCTCTTGACATATCGACGGATAGCAGTGTAGTTGCCTCCCCGAGCTCCATCGAGGGTGACCAACCCGACCGAGCTGTGGAGAATGTAAGCGGTGAAAGCGAGCCCATCGATGATGAAAGCCGTCGGAGTTTCTTTCGCGGTTGGAGAGGTGAGAACGTGCGTCTTGCTTAGACGAGGCTGGTGCTTGTTGACAAAGGAGGTGAGACCGTGAACGCCCATGATCGATGTTATGAGCTCGGAGGTGGTGGTATCGGAGGAACAGAGAGTAGAATCGATGCTGATAAGGAAGAGGATTTCCTTCACATGCAGGGCCATCAGGGGTGAACGAGGCGCAGGCGAATTTGCCGGGTTGGCAGTCGAGTGATATTGCGACGATGTCCGTCTCTGACGCCTCGAACTTTGAACGTCCACTTCACCTGAACGGCTAGGTGTCGCGGATCGGGATTCGCACGGTGTCGCCTTTACGTCCACATGGCCGCCTATGCCCGGTCGGCAGTTCGACCGGGCAGTTCAAATCGAACCGGCAGTACGACGCCTTGGCCGTGCGAGTTTTTGGCGTTCGTGGCCCTCGGATCTACGGACAGGGGGTCGTTCACAAAGCCTGCTCATTGTTCCACCAGTTCCACCAGTTCCACCAGTTCCACCAGTTCCACCAGTTCCACCAGTTCCACCAGTTCCACCAGTTCCACCAACCCACCAACCTCTTTCAATACCTGTTCTCCCAATAATTGGCCCAAAAGCTTCTCGACCTCGTCCCCCTCTGCCAAAAAAGCATGCAAAACGCCGCCATCGAATAGGAGATGACAAGGGGTCAATTCCTGGGCAAGCAATAACGCCTCGAGCAGGATTTGTAGGTAGTGCAACGTCTGGACGAGTTCGACGGAGGATTGAATGTGTTCGATATTGGCCGCTCGAGGGAGTTGAGTCCCGACTTTGAGTTGGTGGTACCGGTCTGGAGAAGAGAGGGTAACGGCTGTCGCGAGGGCAGAAATGAGCATTGACCGGGACCAAGGAACTCGAGCGTGGGATTGAATGTGTCGAAGAGCAAGTAAGAGCGGAAGGTAACGGAATATTTCATCCTTGGTCGTCGATGAGGGTATCGTGAAATCGAATGCGCCGACCAGGAAGCGTAGACGCTCGCCGATTGGGGCGAGCAATAGTGGGGTAGGGATCGGCGACTTTGAGCAATTCGCGACGGTGCGAACGGGGACGAGGGTCGCATGTAAATCATTCTCCCTTCGACAGTACTCGGTAATGGCCAGAGCGCCGATACCAATTGCATCGTCGAGTACGGCATAGATGAGGGATCGCAAGGGACGACCCAGTGTCAAGCAGGGCGAACGAAACTCGGGCCGTTCAACCGTGATCTTGGACACCACGAGTTGCGCTTGCGTTGCTTGGTAGATGAAATTGGCCGAGTCACCCCGAGCAAAGATCTCATCAAAGTACAGCCGTCGACATTGGGCTTGTTCGGGGCTGTCGGAGATGCGCGGTTGTAGAGGGAACCCCGGAATGATGGTCTCGATCGACACGAGTTCGTAGGACCGAGCCGAAGCAGCAAGCTCTTCAAGCATCGTCGTTGAAGGTTGGAATTTGCCCAGAAGCTTGGCGAGTGCGATCTGCAGGGTCTCTTCGAGAGTGCAGGTGGATTCGATCGATGCGATGATGTTCGCCACTTTGTCAATGTCCATTTTGCGCAAAGGACGTGACCTCGAGCGTTTTCTCTGACTCGACGTTGAGTGGAAAGTCTTGGTGAGATCCGCTAGATCGTTCCCCGCCAGGGCAGCAAACACAGGTAGACGTTCAAGGGGGATCCCCAACATTTGTGCGACGCGCGCCGGTTGATAGACCCCTATACGTAGCACGGCTCTCGAGCCAGGGCGAAGCATCCCGGGTCGTACCATGCGTCCGGGGCCGTATCCGATTCGGTCCAGCGGTACATAGCCCCTCGAGATGGCAGGGAGAATGAAGTAATCGCTGTCTGCAAGCGGACGGACCAAGATCAGCCTCGCATGCTCTCAGCCCAAGCCGGAGGTGGGGGCCCACCTTGCGAGACAGCATAGCCATTGCTGCGTTGAGCCAACTCAGCCGTCGGAGAATCAGCTTCAGCCTGAGCCGAATGCATCTTGACGTGAAGCTGATGCAGTTCGTAGGTGCACGCCGACCTAGCGAGCAGGGGCAGTCTAGCCGCTCTAGAGATCACGTGCAAATGAGCTCGCTGGTCGTCGCTGGAGCGCATGAAGTCGTGCGAGGTGCGGATCGCTTGTCTTCCCCGGCTGAGGATCGTTTCCGTCTTGCTGATACCGTAAGGTCCTGCGAGCAAAACGGAGATGCACTAACCATCTTTAGCTCACGAGCTCACAGCGCTGGTCGGCATAGGGGGCTTCTTACCGTCCCAGACGATCTCGGGTTCAAGCCCCACGGCGCGGTAGTATTCGATGCATTCCCGAAGAAGGCGTCGCAGCTCGAGGTAGTTTCCGCCTCGGATAGGATCGACGATGGCGAGGTTGTTAAGGCGGAAGAGGTATGACAGGAAAGCAAGTCCGTCGATGATGAACGGGATCGCGGCATCGCCAGACCGGACGCTGGCAGCACCATCGGATGACAGTTCGTGGTATTCGCATAGGGTCGTATGCTGGTCGACCCAGGTCGTCAGACCCTGGACGCCCATGGAATGCGGAACAAGTGTGGCATCAAGTTAAGCGATGGCCAGAGCAAGAGCCGGTTCGTCGCCACGACGAGCAAAGGCTTCTCCGAGTCTGCTTACCCAATAAGCAGGTAAAAACGATCTCAGCGGCACTCGCCCTGTTGAAACATATTCTCGACATAATCATACATGAAAATTCAACGCGGGCTGCTGACTTTGGGCTCTATCACTTACGAGATGCTGGTTCATGCGGTGTCACTGCAGACCGCACTGGCAGTGGAAGTCTGAGGAGTCTTTCAGGCTGATCAGGCTAGCAGGGCCTCCTGAGGCCGGGTCGGAGACCAACGATTTCGCACTGGCTACTAAGTCCAATGTCCGAGGGTGGATACCAGAAGACTCGAACCGATCTCTGGGCACAACAAGCAAGTATACTTCAGACACGGAAGACGTTGAAGCCTGTACAGAAAACTCGCATTGATTGATTTTACGCATGTCAGTGGCCACTATTGGCATTTGTAATCAGAGAAATTCCGTATTGGGAGTCAATTGTGCCGCTCGGACCAGCTCGCCGGAGCGAAACGCTTCGCAGCCTCGCCGTCGCGCGCGATGACTCTCGGCTTCCCTTGCCCACTCTCACACACACAACGCACAAGCACCAACCCCCCACAACTCTACTGAAGCGATGTACAAACACGTTGCGAAAGCGCGCAAATTGGCGGCTTCGAACAAGGAGGCCGTCATGTCGGATGAATCCGAGTCGGAGGATGATTTGGAGCAAGACGTCTCGTCGCAAGGATCAGGATCAGGATCGGGATCGGGATCGGGATCGGATGAGGGATCTGAGGAGGAGGACGAGGACGAGGAGGAGGGGAGTGACGAGGACGATGAGGAGGGTAGTGGTGGAGATGACGAGGAGGCCGAAGAAGAAGCTCTTACACCTCCACCGCCCGGATACCCGACTGCGGAAGAAGCGGGAAAGGATCCGATCGTCACTGTACCAAGGGAAGCAGGGGACACTGCAGCAGATGCAGAGGTGGGAGAGGACAAGATGTTGTGCGTCATTTGCCCGACCAAGAAGATCAAGAAGGGGAGGATGTTGGAGGTTCATTTGGCTTCAAAGGTCTGTAGCTGTTTTGACGATGGCACGAGGATGGAGGCGATTTGCGCATGGCACCGGATCACAAAGATGACATTGACTGATTGACCTTCTGTGTTGCTTTATCAGGACCATAAGCGAAGGCTCGAGCGCTTCCAAGCACACATCGCCAAACCCGACTTCCCGGCATCCTCCCTCGCCGTCGACGCACGCCAAATCTCGGCCCAAATCGACAACCTCGTCATCCAACGCCTGACCCTCCAAACCCTCACCGGGGGTCCGACACCGGCAGAACAATCCAAAAAGGACAAGGAAGCCGCCGCCGCTGCATCGAAACCGAAACCGAAAGCTGCAGAGGAGAATGCGAGGATCAAGACTCAGGCTGAGCTAGAGGAGATCTCAAAGAGGGAGGCGATCAGGGCGGCCAAGAGGGAGAAGCATGCCAAGCTGAGGCAGGCCAAGGCGGAGAAGAGGGCGAGGAAGAGGGCCGCCAAGAAGGAGAAGGCGATCAAGAAGACCATGACGTGAGTCGCGGTTTGATGCGCGGCGCACGCCATTCGTTGGTCAAGAAGCTGACGTTTGTCGTGTTCCTTTGGAAAGAGCGAAAGAGTTGAAGAAACCCAAGAACAAGGAAAAGTACAAGCCCAAGCCCAAACCATCGCCCGAGGAGATCCAACAAAGGCAGGCGTTGAAGAAGGTCAAGAGGGACGCCGATGCGCTCGCGGCCAAGAATGTGCCCAAGGACGAGGTCGCTTTGAAGAAGGAGGAAACGGTCAAGCCGGCGGCTAAGAAGAGGGCAAGGGACGAGCCCAAGAAGGAACAACCCAAGACGAAGGAGCCATCCAAGAAGGAAGCATCCAAAAATGAGCAGCCCAAGCCGGTCAAGGCAGCTCCGGCACCCGTGATTGAGGAGGAGAAGGCCAAAAAGCCCAAGAAGGCGAAGATTGCGAGTGCGAGTGAAGCATAGGCCTGCGGGGAGGCAGAAAGATGCAACGTAGTATTTGGTGTAATGCTTGACTGGGGGTTGAACCAAGACGATGCGTTGCGGCCGTGGCTATCGCTGGGAGAGCCAGAGCAGCACTTCCCCCACTTTGGATCTTTCGCAAGTCACGTGCGGGCAGCTCGAGCGGACCGCGCCGGTTCTGGCCGCGTAAAGCGATGCGCTGGGTCCTCTCCCTTCGCCTCCGGTCAAACAGCACTTTGCTTTTTCAACGTCTGCCGCGGAGGAAGACCCTAGACTAGCGTCCATCACCATCGTGGCAGCTTGTGGCGGTCACTTGCTTCCCCTGTAGCCCAAGCGTAACTCGATAGGGCTCCACAGCCCACGCAGGCATCGCGTACATGTCGTCGCGCATTTGAATACCCCTGGTCGATTAGTGTGTGTGTTCCTCAAGTGGTCGTAGTTGGCATTCGTTGGGATCGAGTGCAGTGCCGGTGAGTACAGAGTGTATGCCCGCAGCGATCGATGCCTCCGCAGAGCTGACCAAGTGCTGCAAGGGCTCGACCTGTTCCTTTGACAGCCGCGGTGGTAGCTGCTCGTCTACACAATGTCGACGAGTCCCACGTCGCCAACCTTCGCTTCCCAGCGTATGACGGCCGACATCCGTACCCGTTCCGCGTTCGCTGCCTCGACGTCCTCCTCCGCCCCTCGACCGATCGCGACCCCTGTCCCTCTGCACCAGCGCATCCTGTACCCCTCGCCTTCCCCTCATGGGCCCCGACCACCCCGGATCCTTCACGCCGCAGCACACACCGAACTCGATCCTCTCATCCTCGACTTGATCGCTCTCATCTGCCGCGAACACGTGCTCTCGTGGTACTCGTCCATCTCTCGCGACCCCGAACGCGCCTTCGTGCAACAGGTCACCTCGATCCTCGTCCATGTCATTCAGGCGCTCGAAGTGAGGCTAGCCCACGTCGACTTCGTCCAATTGCTTGCCGTCGATCTTCCGGCCTTGTTGGAGACCCATGTCAGGGATTGGGATAAAGCCATGGATAAAGCCCACACGGGGCATGCGCACAATTTTGATCGCGACAACGTTTTCCACCTCTTGCAACCGCACATCGCTGTCACTTTGCAAACAACATCGGGGGCAGGGAAAGGTATGACCCAAGTCCAGGTCGATCCGACTTATCTCCGAGCGCTCGTCGATCATCTGTTGAGGTTGCTTTTACCTCCCGAGGATTATCGCGCCGAGACGAACCGAGCGATCACGAGGGAGATCATCGTGAATGTCATCTTGGGCAACGTATTCAATCGGGTTGCACAACCATGGTTCGTTTATTCGGCCATCACCAAGATCATCGTGGCTCAGAAATCGTCACGCGTCGCCACGGGCGTTCCGGACAAATCACCGAGCACGACCCCGTCGCTCCCCGATCGCATCCTCGCGACAATCTCCTCGATTCCACCCGTCTTCCGAGCACTTTCGGCTTCCCTCTCGACACTCTACCATACCACCATATCATCCCCTGTCCCACCACACTACCGTCATCAACCCCCTCTGGCCTCACCCTGGATCTCATTTCTCCTCGTCCTCTTACCCTCCTCACCCCTCCTCGCCCAAGTGACGCATTACCTCTCCCTCCTCCTCTCCCTGTTCTCCTCCTTCATCACCTCCTTAACCTTCTATCTCATAAACAATAAACTCTGCACGGGGGATCTGGTCAAGACGGTCTTGGAATCGACGACCCAAGCTCTGTTCCCGAATGGGCATTCCCCACCCAAGGAACCTGATCCGAACGAGGCGCAACAAGAGGAAATCAAGAAGGGGTGCGAAGAGGCGATCGCGGGGGTGTTGCCCAAGGTGGCGGTGAGGATGTTGGTTCCTCTTTCCGGGATAGGGGCGGACAAATCTTCGTCGGCCGAGGATGAGCTTGCGAGAGCAAGAGCCTTGGCGCGTCATTTGATGAGGTCATTGGATTCGCACGTCGCGAATGTGCATCTGTTCGTGTTGGTGCTTGATCTTATCGTCGGGAGGGTGTTTCCGGAATTGGTGGTACCGACGGAGGAGTGAGGCAGCTTTCTCTACGATTGGGGCTGGGTTCTACACTGCAGTCGATTCGTCGATTTCGATTGGTCAGGGTATTTTGGGTTTGTTGGCGAGTTCGGGGTCAGTTCCTTGTTGTTATATTGTTTTGCTTTCCAAAAACGTGGACTTGTTCCCCCCGGGACATGTTCCCCCCCAAGTGGATTTGCATCTGCCCAAAAACTTGTGAGCTCGAGTCGGCCGGGATCGAAACTCGCTCCGTTCACGCGCCTCGACGCGGGAAGCGCTCTTATCCTCCTCCCTTCATCCCGCGCTGCGACCCATCACGTGGTCCACCTCTTGTACACACCATGGTCAGTCATCGATACGCGCAAAAAAGTTTACATCCACTGACTTCTCTTGGAACTGATAGGCAGCAAACGCAGCGGCGGGTAACCGATGGCAACAGCGCAATCGAGGCTCGTTCGTGCCTCGTAGTGAGGTCAGTTCTAAACCATCCACGTTCTTTGAGCATTCGTAGCTGACCTAACGCTCTCTGTACTCGAAGCTGAGCTCAGAACAACAAGCCATCTTGGCCGCCGTGCCCGTGCGTAGACATGCCCACTCCGACCTGGGGGGCAGCAGTCATACTCATCCTCGTCGGGTCCACTCTCTACGCCACAGACCTTCAAAAGGACGTGGGTTCGACCGTCTTTCCTTAAACCTCATCAACGGCCCAACTACAAGAGTCAGGCCCCAAACAAGGAGCCGGGTCGCGCGATCCTCTTCCCCCGAATGCTGATTTTCGATCCTCTGGCGCACAGTTTGCAAATGGGTGATCGACGCGACCCCTTCGACGAGGATGGAGTTCGAGAAAGACACGACGAGTGAAAGAGGTGCGCTTCAGACGACGGGGGCATCGACCGTACAGAATTCGACGCCGACGCCGACGCCGACGCCGGTCCCTATCTCGGCGGTCATCGATCTGACTGGAGGAGCGACGACCCCCATACCCATACCCGTAGCTACTTCTGCACCTGCACCTGCACCTATCGTAGTCGTCCAAACCTCTGTCGAAGCGGCACACACACCCATCCCCATCCCCATCCCCGCCCCCACCACCTCCACCACGACAACCACCGTAATCGTACCCCCCACCACGACCCTCGACCCACCCGTCCCTTCCGTCCCCTCAGCTTCCAAACCCGCCCAAGGCACCCCTCCCTCCGAACCTACGGCTCATCAACAAATTATTGAAGCAGTAAAGGACGTCCAAGGGAATGAAGTGCAGAAGATTGAAGAAACCGCAGTGGAGGATGTGGAGATGAAGGATGGGGCTGGTGGTGGAGAGGACGGTCCTACGAAGGAGTTGGTGGAGGATGGGTTGCAAGTTGCGAATGAGGCGACGGAGGGGGTTATGTAGGGCTGCAGAAGGGAGGGCTTAGGGAGAGACTTCAGCGTATGTTGATTTCTATGTTGCTTGGAACGATTGGTGTTGTACCATTTGCTCTCAGAGCGAAAGAGGCATGGCTCGAGAGAGACAGAGGGAAATTCTGCTTCCCGAGAATTTTAGCACAACAAGTCTGATTCCTATACTCTACATCCTCCCCAACGCTTCAACTTCCTCGTACCCATCCATCTCCCCATCGCTGACCGCCTTCCACCCCTCGACATCCGAAGCCCAATCATCATCACTCCCCGCCCCCTCCTCAACCACCTTATCCGCCTCCTCATCCTCCAAGTCCATCAGCCCTTTCTTCACCCTGTTCACCCCCGCTGAAGGACCTTTCAACAAGTCATCGACCGTTCGGTTCCTTGCCAACATGCGTTTGGAGGCTGTCTTCTTCATGGGTGAAGATCGGAGGGAGAGTATCGAGGCCAAATCTTCGGGTAGGGCTTCGTTGGCTTGGTCTTGATCGAGCCAGGTCGGAGCGTCTTCACCCATCGATGTGATCGGGATCGATGTTGACGGTGGTGGTGTGCCCCTCACATAAATCAAGGACCCCGTCGCAAGCACCAACTCATCCTCTTCCCCCTCCTCCGTCTTGCTCATCCCCGCTCCGCCTATCCCCTCCCCAGTCGACCTAATTACAATCCTGTGTTGTTCCTCGTCGTCCAAATCGACAATCAACATCGAACCGACTCTGCTCGTCTTGCCGATCCGATCCGAGGCTGCTTCGTCGTCGTCGTCGGAATCGGGATCGACCGCCATTGCCGTCGAACCCTTCTTGGGAAGAGCTTTGCCGCCAGGTATTTTCTTATACCTCGGCCCCGCCGGCGCACGTTTAGGCTTCTTCTTGCCCTTCTGACCATTCGTACCGGCAGAACTACCTTCCCCCTTATCCCCGCCGTCCTCATCCTCGTCCTCCTGCACCAATTCGGCTCCTTCGTACCCCGTCCTCTTGACCCCCTTCAGCGTCGGATGCACCGCCTTCCTCAACCACCCATCCATCGCTCCTCCCTTCTTTCCCGGTTCGCTTTCCTCGTTCTTTTTCCGTTTGCCGTTTCCCTTGCCATCCGCGCCAGAGGCAAGGAAAGGATTCTTCATACCCCCCTCGTGCTCTTCATCCTCGTCGTGATCGAACAAGGGAACGAACGATTTCCCCTTGGTCGCATCGTGCTTGACGGGACTTTCTCCCAACATCTCTTGATCATCGTCGTCGTCGTCTTCTTCTACTGCCCCACCCGTTCTTCTCCGCGCCGCACCGAACAACTGCCCTAACCGGACACTGCTCCTCTTCAACGACTCCTCCCCGCCGCTCAACTTGATCCTCTTAGTAGGCGACGCCGTCGTACCCTCCCTAGCGAACGGGTTATACTTTCTCGGACTCTCCAAGCTCGTCCGAGCGAATAAATCTTGCGCGGAAGTGGTGTCCTTCTTCGATTGGGTCGTCGAATGACGATGGTTCGGTGAACGACGAGAGGAGAACGAAGCGGCTAGATCGCGCATCTTGTTCGGCGAGTGCGCGTGGACATAATTTGGGTGATTCGGACTCGTTGTTGTTGGTGCAGAGCTCAAGTTCGGCGGTGCAGGACGAGCTGGTTGACTTCGTTGAGGAGTGATCGAGGAGGGGGTCGTCTTGGATGGACGAGGTTTCTTGGGGGTTTGAAAGAGGGTTTCTCCGCTGGTGCTTGGGAAAGTGGAGGTGGTGGGTGATCGTTTAGAGGGATTGGAGGAGGAGGAGGAGGCAGTGGTGGTGGTGGTGGTGGTGGTGGTGGTGGGGTTGGGTTGGGTCTTGAGCTTTTGGTACAACTTGTATTTCGCCGCTGAGCAAGACGAAAAAAAAAAAAAAAAAAAAAAAAAGTCAGTTTGAGTTTGGACGCGGCCCCCACACCCATACGCGATCCGAGACGATCACAGGAGGAGAGAGTCACACGCCCTACACAGCCAAGAGAGGGGCTTTTCACTCACCTATCGCAGTATCCCTCTTGATGTCCTCTTTGGTGGGATCTGTTCCGTTGTGCGTACTGCGGAATTCGTTCTCCCATGCTTTGAGCTCGAGCTTGAGCTCGGCCCGCGCGGAGTCGGAGGTGGTGGGAGGCAGGTTGGGCAGAGGGGAGGGGGAAGGGGGAGATGGAGATGGAGGGTTGGGAAGGTTGGGAAAGGGGTGAGTTGGAGTATGGAGTGGGGCGGTGGATGGGGAGAAGAAGCAAAAGACGAGCGGGTCGACGCGGCGGGGAATTGGAATCGGCGATCGCTTTCGCTTTCGCTCTTGTCTTGGCGTCGGGTACAGTCGATCCGGAATGGCGTGGGTGGTCCTGCATGGTCGGCTCTTGCTTTGTGCTAGATCTGACCCCCTCTACCGTGTCCCACCCTCGATGCCGGTCACAGCGCGTCGAAAGCTTTCGTGGAGCGCGTATGGCAGGTCAGTGCACGATCGACCGTTCCAGTGAATCAGTTGATCCGACCCCTCCTATACCCATACCCACCCCTACTCTTACCCCTTCGCACAGAGCTTCCTCAAGAACGCCGGCCACGACGCCAACTCGTTCGGACACCTCAAGGTGACCCATGTCCCGAAACCGGGCGTCGTCGAGGCCGAGATGGTGGTGAAGCAGCATCAGAGTCAGCTCAGCGGACGCACTAGACAGATTCACACATCCATTCGGGGCTGATTCAGGTTTGCTCTCTCTCTTTTTTTGGGCGGGTCATATCTATCGTGCGATGGACTCGTTCGCGGCTTGACCGTTCACCCCACACCCCCACTTTCTCAATCCTCCGTCTCGGCCATCCCAACGTTCCTGATCCGCCTTGCATACCCGTGGGCTAGTCAACCGAGTCGGCGTCAGTCATCGATCCCCCCACCATCGAATCTGCGAGTAAACCCACTCATCCCCTACCCAGCTTCCTCCGTTCACCACAGTCCCTCCACGGTGGTCTCACCTCGTCCCTGGTCGATTCGATGGGTTCCCTCGCGCTCTCGAGCAGGGGCTTATGGATGACCGGCGTCAGTACGGATATCAACGTCACGTGAGTCACGAGCACACCTTGGAGGGTCAGAGAATTCGATTCTTTGAGGAATGTATAGAGTTGGGTGGCCGCTGATGGAGAAGAAAACTTTTCCCGACCGCCTTCAGGTTCGTCCGCGCCGCTCCGTTGGGTGAAACGGTCAGATTACAAGCTCACGTGATCGGACAAGGTAAGCCACCATAGCATCTTTCTTCCCATCCTCACCTCCATCTCGTAACAAATTCATTTCTCCCTGTGCTTGATAGGTAAAACCCTCGCCTACACGCGCATCGAGATGTTCTCCACCAAGACGGGCAAGTTGCTCGCTTACGGTAAGTCAATCCTAAACATCCCCGCTCGAAGAAGCAACAAGCCTGATCATCGAATTTCTGATCATATCCTCAGGCTCACATACGAAATACATCGCTTTGGCGTTGAAGTCGGAGCAAAACGTCACGTTTTCGGAGGATGGGGAGACACAGGTAGAGTAAGGAAAGGAGACAAAGTTGTCTTCTCCGATCTTGTAATAGAATGATGGAACGCATAGAAGATATATATTTCTCGGCTCGAACGGATTGGAGAATCAGGACCGGGATGTGGGTTTTTTTTTTTGGGAGGGGTGGTAGTGGGGGTTTGATTTCATTACTTCACATACACAAGTACCTTTCGGTCATCATCATCATCGAACTCCCGTTGCAGAGATGGACATCCCTGTGTTTTGCTACTTCTTCTTCCATTCGTACAAGCGTCGTCATCTCCCCGTCATCATCGCCGGAATCGAGACGATGGTTCGTTATTCCTTCAGTCGTGCGGACCCAACCCGGACCACTCCTTCTGGGATGTCTCCTGGGTTTATTATGAGGATTCACCAGCAACCACGCCGACCTTGGCTGGTCGCAAAAGGCGATCCTTGATCATATCTGCAACGAGTTCGTAAAGGGCTCGAAGTGAGATTTTCGCCTCCCCTCGATTAGAGATTCTCTTCACCAGCTCCCCCTGGGCGGTGACTCACATCCAATTTCCTGACATTCCAAGACCGTCCCCGGTTCCTTGCCCGGCACAGGCGCCTGGTACAACGCCTCGTGTCGATTCGGATCAAAGGTCTCCCCCGTCGGATCGAACGCCTTGACCCCATTCCTTTCCAACGTCTTGAGGATCGAATCCTTGGTCAACGAAACGCCCTGATGTAAATCGATCAAATCCTTGGTAGCGCCTTGGGAAGGATCGAGTTTGGTCGGAGGTAGCGAACGAAGCGCGAGGACGAGGATGTCGATCGAGGAGATGAGGTCCTTGGCGAACGATTGAAGAGCAAAGTCTTTGGCTTGGGCTTTCTCTCTCGTCGAGATCTTTTGTAGGTTCTCATAGTCCGCGAGAGAACGCAAGCGGGCGTCCTGGGCGATACATCACAAGAGGTAAGAGAGGATGGTAAAGGAACGTAAGCTGCCGAGACTGACCCTGAGCTCGGCGATGATCTTGTTCTTTTCCTCGAGTTGCTGCGCCAGTTCGGCGGTCTTGTCCGTCGGTGCTGCCGTAGCCGTAGCCGAAGCCGTAGCCGAAGCGGCGCCCTCTTCTGCGTTACTGGTCTCTGCTTTGGGTGTTTCAGAGCGGGATGGTCGGGTGGTGGAGAAGGATCGCAGGTAGGGGGAAGGGAACGACGAAGCGGGAGTGGGAGTGGGAGTGGGAGTGGCCCTAGTAGTGGCGCCGAGGACGACACTCCGGAACGCTGGTCGAGCGACGACGTTCATCGAGGACGAAGCGGACGACGGGGCCGATCGTAAGAGCGTTCGACCAGCGGAATGGAACATGGTCGTAGCGAGGTGGAGAGAGTGGAGTGAGGGGGGAAAGAGAGCGCAGAGGAGGAGATGCGAGCGCGGTTCCAAAGTCCCCGCGCGAATTCGATTCGATTTGGGTTCGCGTGTGCGAAATGCGCGAAAGGACGACGCCGGCCGGGGGAAGTTACTAACAATAATCGGCTACTATTACGTTCCAAAGCTAATTAATGCTCGGTTTACCGGCGGGTGGCGCGTGGAGGTCGTTCGTCACGCGTCACTCTGGTCACTCTGGTCACTCTGGGCCCCCCCCACCCCTTTCCCACACCTCCCACTGGCAGGCTGACAGTACACCTCACCCCGAACCGCCGCGCATCGCATGGTATATCAGTCCCCCTCGCTTGACCTCGCCACCACCACCTTGTAAAGTCGACTGGCGCCAACATGCCACCGCCCGCGCACACCCCCGTCGCGCCTCCGCGAGAACGTCCCGGCCCGGCCGAACTGCCTACCGAACTGCTCCAACTCGTCGATTCGCTCTCCGTCCGTTTCGACGACTTGTTCCAATTCCAACTCCCCCAATTGAGCCATTGCGATGGGCCGATGCAGCAGCATGAGGCGCTCGTCGCCGCGTTGAGGAACGAGCTGAATGGGATCAAGAGGGATGTCGAGGTGCGTCATCCGTTCGAGTGACGATCGTGCATGCTTTTCAAAGCAGCGGCCTCGACTTTTGATTCTTTCCTGATCTGATGCACCCCGTTGTCCGACGCGCACACTCGCTCAGGAACTCAAACTCCAAGTCGACGACCTCGACCGGGCACGCGATCGAAGGGCCGGACTGCAACATGTTCAACACGTACAACAACTATTCGACGCGTACGTACATGTCTTTGTTCTGCGCAGGAACTCTCTTTACTAACTCCTCCGACCCCATCCACCTGCACAGCGTCTCGAAGCAATACCGAGCCGCCGTACTCGCGTCCAAGAAACGGATCGACCAAGCTCGGCCGATCACGGGCAGAGAAGAATTGTTCGCTTCGACGAATAGCAAAGCCGCGTACCCCACTCGCAGTCAAGGCTTGCAGCCCAAGCCTCCGATGATGGGACAGGGAAGGGGAGCGGCGGATCAATCGTCAGTTTTTCGTTGGGAAACCTGATCTTCTTCCTGTGCTCATTCTGATTCGTTCCCCATCCAGTGCCGACGACGCCCTCATGTCCGCCACCTCGGACGTGACCGAAGGTCTGCGTCGCACTCTCCAACTGATGCAAACCGAAGTCGACCGTTCGGTCCTGACCAACGAAGCCCTAGAACAACAAACTTCGACCTTGCAAATGACCAACGAATCCTACTCGACCTTATCGTCCCTGCTGAACGTCTCCAAAGCGTTGATCACCTCCTTGGAGAAGGCCGATTTCTTGGATCGGTTGATCCTCTTGGCCGCGTTGGTGTTCTTCGGGTTGTGTTGCGCTTACGTTTTCAAACGAAGGGTCGTCGATAAAGGTGTTCGAGTCGCCGGTTTGATGGGTCAAGTCGTAGGGAGAACCAGTCAAATTTCGGGCAAGCTGTTGGAGAGAGTCGTCCCCGGTGGTACAGAGATCTTGGACAAATGGCTACCCTCGACGGGTGGGGACGGGGGAAAAGAAGGTACGATCGCCCAAGTCGTGGACAAGGTTGGTCCTGTGGTCAGGAAGGTGGGGGGGTTGGTCAAGAGGCATGGGAGTGAAGTCGTGATGACGATCATCACCACCGTCGGGGCTCTGGCAACGCAGGGGCAGAACTTTGTGATCGCGAAAATGAACAACGGGACGGTGGTTGCCGATGACGATGACGATGACGATGACGATGACGATGATGATGACGACGAGGATGACGACGATGACGAGGATGATGAGGAAGAGGACGCATCGGTCGTCAACACGATATTGCCCAAGGATGACAAGGAGAACAAAACGGCCGAACCTGTTCTAACGATCAAGGAGGAAATCGAACCTCAGACCGAGCAATGGGTTAGTAAGGAAGAGGCGCCTGCTGCGATCGTCGTTGAAGAGGCGAACGTACCCCAGGAGGCGGTCTCGATACCTCTTTCCGTAGTGGAGGTGAAGAACAAGGTGGAGGAGGTCAAGGAACCGGAGCCGGAGCCGGAGAAGGTCGTGGTGTCTCAAGAATCTGAGGAGGACGACGACGATGACGATGACGATGACGATGACGACGACGAGTTTGAAGAAGAGGACAGTGTCTTTGCGACGCTGGTCGAATCCAAACTTGTCAATGATGACTTGCCCCTTGAGGTCAAACCTCAAGTCAAGGAGTCGAAGGATGTCCCCGTTTCGGACAACACGGACGCTCTACTCGAAGAGGAGGTCACACCCGTCGAAGAGGCACCATCCGTGAAGGAGGACATTAACGAACAAGCGGAAGCACCTACGATGTCCGAGGTCGAAGAGCCACTTTCTCAAGATGAAGAAGTCCTCGACCCCGCACCCGTCTCCGAAGCTCCCGAGCTCGTACTGGAAGAAATGACCCCCGTCGATGCGCCCGTTGAAGCTTACGACGTTTCCCCTCCCACCGAAGTCGAGCTTGAACCACCCTTCGATCATGCATTCCCAGAGGTCGACGCGACGCTCATCACCGAAGTCGTAGAAGAAGCTCAAGCGCCTATCGAAGAATCCGAAGTCATGGAGGACATCGTTGATGGACGTGTGGACATCGTCGAGCCTGTTCCGGTCGACGAGACGGCGACGATGGCGAGTGAATACCCACCTGCTCCTACGCCCGCTCAAGAACCTGTACTCGGTGCGACGAATGAGGAACCGGCTCAATTCGAAGCGACGCCTACACCACCACCTGAACCCGTCGTCGACGACGCGACCCAGCTTGAGGAGGAGACCGTCGATATCGATGCTACTGCCACTGCTCCCGCCCAAGCTGAGATCGAAGTCGAAGCTTCTCTGCCACTCGAGACTGGAACACTCAAAGCCGCCGCCTTGACCAGTGAGGAAGCTATGGACGACGCGTTCGACCTTCCTGGTGGCTCGGGGGCGTTTGGACAAGATGTGATGGGGGCCTATCAGAATGCGACTGCGAAGGCGGCGCCTGAACCTGAGATTGAGATTGAGGAGGCGGAGGTGGTGGAGGTGGCGGAGCCGGTCGTCGTGGAGGAGTCGACATTGGTCGATGCGGGTACTCAGACCGATGAGGTGGGAAAGGAGAAGGTCGAGGAAGCGCCTTCGCAACTCGACGAGGTCGTACCCACTCCTGGACCTGCTTCCGAAGCTGTCGAGGAGGCCCCATCACCCGAGGAACAAACCGAGAAGGTCTTTGATCCTCTCGAGCATCAACCCCCCCATCGACCTACTCAATACGTTGAAGATGCTCAACAACAGATCGAGGAGAATGTTGTCACATCGGACGAGGCTCAAACAAGAGCTGAGGAAGCGGACGACGATGACGAGGACGATAAGGACTCGGATCTTCTCGACTTCAATCTCGACGATGATGCCGATTTAGAAGCGTTACTTGCACCTCCTACGACACCTTCTTCGACGACAGCTTCGGAGGAACCCGCCATTGCTGAGCCTGTACCCGCCGAGGCGGCTGTACCCAACGTTGAAGAGGCGGAGGAAGCGGCGGAAAAACCTGCTGCTCCGGGCTTTGCGGCTCTCCCTGTCAAGGATGTTGAGGTTGATGAGGCGCTCTTGCAAGCTGAGGAGACTGCGTCGGCCGAGGAGCAGAAGCAGGCTCCGGAGGGAGCAGAGCAAGACACGCTCGTGACGCCCACAACAACGACAGAAGAAGCCGAGCCTGCCGAGCCTGCACCTGCGGCAACAGTTACTGAGGAGACTCCCACCGTAGTCGAGGACGAGGAAGATGTGGAGAGGGTCAAGGATGAGTTGTAGATGATTGGGCAGTGGAAGTCATCGTATAACGTAGGAACTCTCGTTGCTCGTTTTTTTTTTTTGATTTTTTGGAATGTGTAACAGCTTGGTTTTGCTTTCATTTTCTTGGTTCTGCGTAAACCATGAATCTCAGGCTACAAACCCTCGCAATTTGGACCCTTCCAATATGTCTGCTTCGACCAGATGAGGCGCGTTGGAGATCTGTAGATCCAAACAAGAGGTGAGCACATTGAGCCAACTATCCGGAGAACAGGTCATTCGGAACGAACCCTATCTTCGATTGAGGGAGATTCTTGACCCGTTACATTGGCTGATGTACTCGCTTCGATCTTGATCAATGTCGGAACGCGTTGGACGTTCCATGGCTTTTGACGCCATACGTTGTCTGGCTTCGTCCATCTGTAGAAGGAACGGCACAATTCGGATCTCGGTCAGCCCTAACCCGGTCGGCGCACGTGACGTCAATAAGGATCAAATCCGAGGAGAGCCTGATGTTCAGTGGGGCGCTGGGTATGATGGTCCTGAACTTACTCCTCCCTTGACCCCACCCAGATGACCGTGGAGTTCTTCTCGTCGAGATATTTGACGATCAAAGGTTCGGCCGCTTCGCAGTCCCTATGAGTGGAGAGGTAGGATGTAAGCCTCGCGAGTCAGCGAGCCGACACTGCCTTCCCCGTGATTGTGTCTGGCGTGTGATTATAGTGGGGAAGTCATCGACTCGATGGAGGAGTTTGGAGATCCATCCGAATCGCTCGCCTTCTCCAATAAGAATCGACGCAACGAACTGACCTGCACCAAGGTCGTCCCCTCTCCTCGTGCGAAGCGAGAAAGACGAGCATGTGTCGTTTCGAATCCAGGGGGAGGGAAGCCAACACGGACGCCGCGTCCTGAGTGGGGGGAGGGAAGAGGGACATAGTAGATCGAGGGGTCGGAAGTGGTGTGGGATGAGGTTAAGGGTTGCAGGGACGTGTAGGTGGGTAAGAAGCCTACGACTCGCGTGTTGGAGGAGGTGGGAGTAGAGAAGGAACGCTCGCGACTCGGCTGGGTCAGGCTTTGCTCTTGATCACGTCACACCTGGTCACGCTTGCCCGAGATGGCGATTCGAGAGCGCGGGCCGGTTGAAATGCTCCCCGAACGGGCTTGCGTAGAAACAGGCGTGACAGAGTACGAAGCCCTTTTTGAGGATGAGTGTTGCAACGAGTGTTTGATTTTCAAGTTGGCGCAGGAGAAAAGTTGAAAAATCTGGCACCCATCGATTTTCCCAGAAAACAGTGTATATCGTCCGTTCCCGCGCTGACCTCCATCTCTATTCGAAAAAGTGCCCTCCGTTGCACCTATGACACAGCGACCACTAGAAATTGAACTGCATCATGTTCACATAATCATCAGTACGGATTGCGCCGGTCCTCCTTCGAAAAAGTCTCCCGCACTCACAGCACTATCATCCTTTGGCGGGGTAAGGTACTTATCCAACGACGGCCACTTCTTCGGCATCGTACCATGCACAGAATGACCACTACAAATCTCACCGCACCTCGGCTCCAACTTCAAGTTTTTGCACACGTTGATTCGAGATACCGGTCCTGCACCTTTCCAACCACGCCAGGGGGCGGCGGCGTTTGGTTCGAAACCTATAAGAACGACCCGAGGCGAGTTAGAGTAGACGGACGATTTGAGACGCTTGATGATTTCGTCAACGCCGATCATGTAGCGGATGTCTAGTGAGAGGTAGACGTGAGGTGAGTACACCTCAAGGATGGAATTCGAATGTTCAGCTTACCTAGCTCCACTTCCTGCGTGGTATTTAAAGGTCCGGATCGTATCAGTCGGCGCCGGCAAAACACAGGGGCTCGGCTTGAACACCCGCTCGCACTCACGGTGCGGTCCTCGACTACCGGATCATCGACACCCTCGGTCTTGAGATGATACTTCGCGGCGTGAGAATCGAATCCTGGCTCGTGGATGCGTATCCCCATCGGTCCAGTGATGAGTGACAACGGGAGCGCGCGCCAGACGGGTAAGGTCGCATCGACTGAGTCGGTGAACCTATCGTTTGATAGAGGTAGGATGTAGGCCCATTCTCAGAAAGAGTTGGATTCGCTGATTGGCCTCAGTCTAATAACTTACGTCACCGTTTCTGGTAGTTGGAACGCCCGTCCCGTGTACTTGCACAAGGTGAGCACGATGCGCAATTGTATCGCCAACGCCCCCCTCGAGCCCGACATGCTCTTGATACGCAAGGAAGGTGCCGGTTTCGAATAATAAGCACCGACATTGGTCCACATGCCATGATATTTCGCAAAGAAGGACCTCAACCCTCCTCCATCGACACACGGCATGAGAACGATCGAGGCATCGGCGTAAACATCGTCGGGGGAATTGATGTCCTCGAGATCGAGAAGGTAATTGAAAGCGGCAATTTCGGAGTGTTCCTCGCTGAGAGCATGAACACGAAGGCCGTTGCCGGTGTTGAAGTTGCGTCGTAGGCGCACCTCGGAGAACTCATCCGTAACTCGGAGTTCGGTCGAATGCAGAACCTGGACGGGGTAGAGATGTCCCGTCAGGAGGTTTTCTCACAGGGGTGTTGTAACACACGGGGAAACGCACCTCATTGAAAGCTTCCTGCAGCGTGAGCACCGTCCATACTTCTGCAGCCGCGTCCGGTATGGCAAGCTCCCCGGCCTCAGGGGTTTCAATCAGATTATGCGAAGCCGTGGCGTTCGCTATCCGCTCCAACACATCGTACCACAACTCGATCGTTTCGGGTATGCTCCTCATCCAAATCAAACTTGTACTGAGGTGCCCCGAGTCCGTACCGGTTACATTCTCGGCGATGATGACGTCCGAGACGGGGAAATATCGCTCGAGTCGAGGAAAGGGATCTTTTCGAAGGACGAGCTCGGAGCCGAGTAACACGTTGCGACCCGATTCGAGGACATCACGAGCACCTGTAATGCAACTTCATCAGACTGAAATCAACCCCAGCCGTATCAAGCGCTATCGCGTTGACGCACCGCAAGCTTTTGTCCAGTCGAGCGCATCCCAGTGCTCTGGCACGTCTCGTGCGAACCCACCATAGCAAAGCATTTCGTGCTCGACCTTTTTGCACTTTTTCAAGCAATCTGGATCCGAGCATAGTGTCACGACATGGACGATTTTGTCCCCTGCTGCTGCCCTTGCCTCATTCTTCATTTTCCAAAAGTGGGTCAAACTCCTCGCTTCCACGAACGAGTACCGATTCACCGCCGTCAGCCAAATGTGGTAAGGCTGTGGCAGAGGGGGCGGTGGGACGCCTGTCTCCAAACTGGTCGAAAATAAAATGTGGGCCGCTTTCTCTTCCTGGGTCAAGTTGAGCGGCAAGTGGTAGTCGAGGAATTCTTCGAGCGTCCATCCCTCGCCGGACGAGGCGCGCGACCGTTCGGGCAACCCTACGAGATGCCTTCGCAAGAAACCCCAACCCAACCCGAATCCGCCCGACGAATCACCATTTGTCCCCGAAAATGCGAAGAAGTTTCTCAAGAAGACAATAACACAGATCCCAAAGAGCGCACGGGCCATGAGGGTACGTAGCCGAGATGGGCGATTGCACAGCCGTGCCACGCCGCGACGAGTATAGCGAGGGAAGGCACTGGGGCCCGGTACTGACGAGCCCGCCTTCGCAGGTCCATTCGCGTCCAAGTCGAACACATTCGGCACACTCATCGCACGCTGTCGTAGTCGATTCCGGTCCGCCGGTCGAATGATTACTTGCGTCATCGTATCGGCTTCGCAGAGTGGTGCTCGGGGGAGAATCATAAAGGCAGCCTTGCGAAAGATTGGTGACGTGGTGCGCCTGTGAGCGCTCGTCTCTTGCTTACTCCGCGACAGGAGGCTGACAGACGCGAAACACGCGCCAGGTGAGATCGCGCTGGCGCCAAAAACCGCCGATGACGAGGCGACGCCGGACTAGTCTGGGCAGGGCTCAGGCGCTCAGGGGCCCGAGCCACAGGAGCGTCGACGGATGATCGTCCGAGTATCGCCCGAGTATCGCCCGAGTATCGCCCGACGCGCAGAGGCCGCCTCTGCAGAGGCGGTGTAGCGTGCGTTCGGACCGTACAAAGTCCCTTTCCAGAGCAGCGAACCCTCCAAAGTGTCGATCAAGCTCGAGAGGAACTGAAGTCGAAGCGTCCGTGACTTTCGGGGGACGTTTAAAGACGGCCTGAGCACGGGCCGCCGTACCCGGGTTCGCTGCCACGTTCCCCGCAAGTCACTGGGGCCGGGCACCTTGCGGGAGTCGGCCTCAGTCTCGTCTCGACTTCTGTCTTTCGGTTTTCTATACTAACCCCCCATCAAATCATATGGTGAAAACACCTGTATGGTGATCCGAGGACCGCCGCTTTTTCAAAGATTAGCTGCACTCCGCTTGACTACGAACTAGGCGCTCGCCGGCGCTAAGCTGTACGCGCCTCCCGCCGGTAAGGGGCCGGACACGGCTTGTGACTGTCACAGGAACTCATCACCAGCAGGTATGAACAACGCGTAGTGTTTCGGTTGCAGTCAAGGCCATTCCCTATTGTGGACTCGAACAGCCAGGCAGTCAGGCAGAGTCCGTCTTGCTCCGCTTGCCTCGACCTCCGACGTCACCGGCCTTGCGCTTCACCGATTCGACGAGTTGTTGCAAGTTCTCCGACTCCTTGGACTGCTTGCTCGCCTGCTTGACCGATTCCAAAGGCGGCGCACTGACAGGAGCTCGTGCATCGAGCTTATTGGATCGACGCTTCCTTCCTTCGGTCAACAGGGCGTCCATGTTGCGTGTCTTCTGGAACCTCGGGTTGGTCGGGTCGATCGCAAACTCGTGGTCTTCGTGCAGGCTCTTGAATCGATCGTCCTTCAAGTCGATCTTGAACGAGTCCTCGACCTGCGGCTCCTCCGCAGCACCCTTCTTACCCTTCTTCTTGTGCCGGTTGCGTTTTCCCGAAGTCTTCTCGGCCTTGATGATGTTGCGCATGTCAAAGTGCTTGGCTCCGTCCTCGTCGTTGTCCGATGCGACAAGCAGCTCGAGCAACGCTTGTGACTTCTTTGCTTCTTCCTCTTCGCGCTCCTTCGCCTCTCGCTTCTCCCGCTTCGAAATTTTTCCGTTCGCCTCATCCTTGCCTTTGCCTTTGGCGTTCTTCGGTTGTCCAATCTCGTCTCCACTCTCCATGCCTTCATCATAGGCAGCGAAGGGGTCTTTCCCGCCATCGGCGAAAAAGGCGTCGTCGAATCCACCAGGTCCGGTGTTCTTGCCACCAAACTCAGGGCCTTCCTCGCCCTCGGCAGGAAGCGTAACCCCATCGCGCTTGGCCTTGCGGTCTAGTCGCTTGCGCTCGCGACGCTCCTTCTCCTTGCGCTTGTACGTCTCGATCGCGGTTTCTTCTGCTCGTCCATCCTGCTCGTCATCGCTATCATCCTGTCCCTTCTTGCCCTTCTTGGTTGACAACGCAGAGGCGAATGTGATCTGCATCTCCCCATCCGCACCCTTCTTGCCCGTCCCACGACCACCATCCCACGTCTGTTCCTCCACTTCGCCGTCAAGCCCGAACAAGCTCCTCAACTTGCTCCTCTTGTCCTTGCCTTGCTTGTTGTCGTAACCATCGGTCTCGAAGAAATCGTAGACCTCCTCTGCCTCCTCGCCTTCCCCATCGTCATCAGACGAGCTGGCCAAGTATGCCCTGACACCTTCATCGTTGGCGAGGCCCTTGCCCTTGCCTTTCGGGTCCATGGCAGCTGCGAGGTAGGACTGGATCTTGGTCTTGCGGTGCGGATCGTCAGCGTCCCATGTCAACTTGACTTTTGAATGTCGCAATGCCTGAAGATAACCGAACGCAAATGCGATCAATTCACCGCCTTCTGTATCTTGACGTGATTCGCGACGGGAAAGCCACTCACATCCGTAACAAAATTGATGCCGGTGTATGAGGTACCCTCGGAAGCAACGGTCGCTTCTGTCGCTTCATCATGGACCGGATCGTCCTCGAAGGATGTCTCGTCAGGGACGTATCTGGAGACGAAACCCCTCTATCAGCAAAGGCGCGAGAGATGTTCGGGGAAAGAGCGTTCGTACTGAAGATCGAAAAAGTTCGCCGTGTGCTCAAATTCGGTGCCGAGGATTTGATCGTGAACATGAGCCGCCGAAGGAGCCGAGTCAAACGTGGCGATGGCATAGTAGTATCTGTGATTGCGATCAAAAACGCCGCGCTTGAGCTCACAGCGCGTGCGCCGTAGTAATTTGAGACCCAACTCACCTCAGCCTCTCGAGTTGGTACTTGCGCAGCGCCTCGTGGTCATACTCCTCCTCCCCATCCTCAACCTGGTCCCGCACAACGTCTTGTTCGGTGATCGCCACATCGTCCTCGCTCTCGTCGTCGCTGTCGTCACCCCGTCGCTTCTTGCTCTTCTTGGCCTTTGTCTTGCCCTTGTTCTTCTGCCTCCCCAGCACAAGTAACTCCCCTTCACCTTCGTCATTGTCACGTGCAGCGGCTTGAGCGGCCTTGAACACTTCTGTCGGAGGACCCTCCCTCGCCTCTCGTTCCATTCGTTCTCGACCGAATTGGGATGGGTAAATCCTCAGATGCAACAAACGACCGGGTGCAATGACCAGCCTCGAGCTAGGCTTGAACCCTTCGACCTCTTCCCCTCGCTCGTCGAACTTTTTCGCTGCTCCGGCAGTAGCTCGGCCGCCTAATGCCGCGGACGTTTCAGCAATCGAAGCGGCGGTCGCCGACAGAGGGGAAGCAAGAACTCGATAGAGATCCACGGCTCGGATGTTGTCCCAATCCATGTTGACGACGGCCAACCGTTTCGTTGGATCAGGGTCGTCCTCATCATCATCGTCCTCGCCTTCTCCGACTTCGTTGTCCGATCCAGCGACAGCGTGTTCTGTTTCCGAAAGGTCGATCGATGGCGATCTTGGTCGTCGTCTAAGACCCGACTTGGTGATGCCGCCGAACGTGACTGACCCTTCGTCGCCCGAAGATCCTACTTCGGAATCGGACTCGTCTTCGTCCTCGTCGTCTTTGTCGTTCTTGCCACCTTCTTCGTCCGAGGACTCCATCAATACCTGACCACGGGCGAGATCAACGAACGGTTTGGCTGCACCACCTGCCTCCTCCTCGTCTGACTCGCTCTCATCACCCTCATCCTCATCCTCTTGCTCCCCCACAACGTCTTCCTTGGTAGGAGCAGCCTTCTTGTCACTCTGCTCTTCCTCCTCTTCCATCCTGTAGTACCTCTTGAGTTCCAGACTCTTGTTGTCCTTCTCGACCTTTCGCCCGTACTTGTCGACCTTTCGCTGCTGCTTCGAGCCTGAAGCAGGGTCGTCGACCACTATCAGCTCACGAGCACTAGCCCCAAAGCCACGGCAAGCGACCGACAAAGACGTACCCTCATCCTCATCTTTGAAAATAGACTCGAACCGCTTGTCGACGACGATCTTATTCTTGGCCGCTTTGGGTCGCACGAACCGCGGGTCGGTATGTAACCGCGCGAAACGTGGGTCGCTCGACATGCTGTACGAGGTCCGCCTTTGCTCACGATAAGGGGAGGATATTCGGGTGCGGAGGCTGAGACTGTGAAATGTAGTGCAAAGTCGGGATGAGCTCGAGCGGAACGGCAGCTAGCGCCTCGAACAGGTGCGCGAAGGGGTTGCGAAGTCAACGTCTTTTGAGCTTGGACCCTCTCTGCTGTCCAGCGGGCATCCGATCGATCGCCGAGATGATGCGAGAGCGATCGCCTATCGTGTTGTGAAATGTAGACCATGTTCATGGCCTCGAGAGAAGTCCAGATGAATACTTTGACTCCATTTTCATCTACTACGCTCAACTATCTGGCCCTCGGTCGCGCCCCGCATCATCTAGTACTGCTCCGCCATGACTGTGAAACGGCGTCCATCCCGTCTAACATGAGCGAACACATCCCAGTCCTTCATCGACGCCCGACTTACTCAAAACGATCAGACTGGACCATCCAGTGAACGGATAGCTCCGCTGGCCCTTGCCCGTCTTGTCATTGTACTGCTCAAACACAAAGCCCGTCCGTTTGTACTCCTGTTTCGTATACCGGCAATCCAGTCAGATTGTTGGCTTTCTCTTATCCGGATCTCCGGAGGTGTTTGGGACTGACCCGCTACATATTCTTAATCAAATTCTGACGCAACTCGATATAGACTTTTTGAGCTCGGCCTTGATAGGGGCCAGGAGTTGTCGCGTAGGTCTGCAAAAAGCACAAGGATTGAGCTTCTCAACTGTTCCTCCCCGGCTTCCACCACAGATGAGTCAGCGTACCGTAAACAAAGCCTTCAACGCCATATAACAAATCGGGATCCAAATAGGACCTCTCCAATAATCCTCATCCTTGCCATAATACTTCTCCCCTGGAGCCAGCGACCGAAGTCCATAATCGCACCACAGGGTATTGAGGATCGCGCATGAACTCGAGTGTTGCTCCAAGTTTGGGCGAGTCGACGGGGATGAGGGAGAGGAGCAGAGGGAAGAGGCATACGTAGCCTCGTACGACGACAAATCCAGAGATATCTGTGGAACGCGTCATAGGATCAGCTCGCTGCACGCAGTGGAGACTTCGCTGCGCACGGGGCTCGAGACTCACTCCGCGAGTCCACCGTCGTGTCGAGGTACAGCTGATGCTCCTCGCTCCAATGAAGATCTGTGCATGCATTGTTGGTCAGAGTTCTGTTCTAGAACTCTACTGCAGGACTTCGTCCTGCTGACTTACCATCGATATTACCCTTCACATCCTCAAACTCCTTCTCAAACCTAACCCGATCCTCAACCTCGCCACACGCACCCGCCAACTCCTTCATCGTCTCCGCAAACGTCGCCATCCAACAAATCAGATCCACATGTAAGTCACTCCTAGTCGGAGGTTCGGCGCGAGGGTAATCGTCCAATCCAGAGGTCAACAGCAGGTCAGGGTTTAGACTTTGTCCCCTCCATCTCCAAGCTTCCTCTGAGTTCCGAGCTTGTCGGCCTCTGACGCCTGAAATTTGCCCGCGTTGCGTCCGACGGAACGATTCATAGTGCGATTTGAGCTTGGGGTAGATTGAAGTGAGGAATGAACGCGTTCTCTTCATGTCGTCCGAACTCGATGTCGAGGCGGATCGTTGCACGAGCTGCAAGGCCGCTCGGACGGCCATCACGAGCGTGGGCGGATTCGCATACGCGGGCAGTTGAGGCACCAACTCACATGGGACCTGTAAGCGTAACGCACGGGATGGTGTCAGTTGATCGGTGCTCTCACTGTTGCGCCAAGCGCCGAGTGCTACCAAGCGAGCAAGACCTACCCTAGATCGAGCCTCTTCACCCAAGATTTGCTCTCTTCCGATCCATCCATCCTGATCGATCAGATCCGCCCAGCTCGAGATGATCCTCAATCCAAGGTCTAGATCCCAACGATTGATTAAGAGCAAGTGGAAGCCCTCGTCCCAATAGAACCCTCGGGGGAAGAAACTGCGGCAAGGGGTTGCCGTCAACAGCGTTTGTGCCGGTACGATTTCAGGATGAGATTTCGCTTCACCCTTGTCCTCGCCATCCTCGCGGTCCCATGGATATTTGAAATGGCGGTCAACGATCGAAGTGCCATAAAAGTAGCCTATCCCGCCCAAGAGGTTCGACAGGGTGCTCCGGGCGAAAGCGACTTCGGAAGCTTCAAAGTTGCCGAATCGATCGAGCTCAAAGCAAGATCGAAAGCGATTGTGGAATTGTAGCCTATTCGAATCCAGGAGTGCGGTGAGGGAAGAGGTGTCCATGTGTGTGGTGCCAGAGTCCGAGTTGAAGAAGATGTCGATCGTCCATGAACCGTCGACCGTGGTGTGGACGGCATAAAGAGTTGACTCGACCTCCACGGTGTGGCCATCCAGGACTTGGGAATTGATCGCGTCAACGATGATGTCTGTAACAGCACAAGATCAGCTTTTGAATTCTCCATCCACTGATTCAGATATCGGACGAGGGAACAATCTTTCACCTTTGGCTTTCCATATCTCGCCTGGGGCAACCTTGAAGCCGTACTTTTTGGCGGAGATGATTCCTTTTCGAATCATGCCATATCTCGGTCAACATACTTGAACCTCTCGTCCTGTGCCCGGTCATCCCGATTCGCTTACCGTGATCACTTCGGACTCGGATCTCAAATTTGCCGAGGCCGGTCATTTCTCCAGCGATTACGACCGTTCCCTGTGGGTCCGATTCGGTTCCTCTATAGTGTCTATAGTGAACAGATACTCTCCATCGAAAAACGACGAGGACGTACATCTGGGGCATCATCCCTGAGCTCGAGCTGACCTTGCTCCGAGTCTGCCGAAATAATTGATGAACTCGAACTGGTCGGGACGGCTCGCTCGATCCAAGGGTTCGTCATCTGCAACACCAAAGCGGCCGGAAATTCATACTTTGATACATCCTCTCGACCGAAAAAATGTACTGCCCTAAAGCTGACGCACCAGCTTGTAACACTCTGCCCTCGATCCTGACGCCACACCCGTTCCCGTCACGACTCTTGGCGAACCCCACTTCCATCGCTATGCCCAGATCGTCATCAGCGATCGTCTGCAGACACCCCATTCGTGGATCATGTCTCTTGAATTCGTACGTCAGACCAGGCGATTGCGTGCATTCATGTCGGACATCCTTGGTATCGAGCTTGGTGGCCTTGGGTGGCGCTGGTGAGGAGGAAGAGTCGGTGGGTGATGACGACGTGGGGGCACGATACCAGAGGAGGCCATAGAGCAAGGAGTCGTGAGGGAGCAGAGGGCGGAGACCAAAGTACAGACCGGGTCGATACGTAGACCAGAGTAAGGAGCTGTCCTCCGCAGTATCCACTGCCATCGCTGGGTCCAGATCCACGGTCTGAGCGAATCTCGAGGAGGGGAGAATGGGGGGCACGAGACAAAACATGAGCGCTCTGCCCCGGACCCGATCGTTTCTCGAGCACCCTGGTGAGATTGCAAATCTTTGTTGAGAGATCACTTGAGACTGTGCTCTTTAGCCAAAAGAAGAAAAAGAAAAGAAAAAAGAAAAAGGCAGAGGAGAGAGATTACGAAGTACAAGCACAACTAGGTGAGGCCTAGGGGCGGGTGGATTGGGGTGTTTTGGTAACAAGAGAAGAACCCGTGCGGAGAAAAATGCGAGGGTCGCCAGGTGAAAGCAAATGGGTGGTAAAACGAGAGGGAGAGGCACAGAAATAGAGACCAGTAGACCGAGATCACCCGAGCTTGCGGAATTCGCTCAGCACAGGATAGATGTTGGCGAACGCGGCGTAGATCTCTTCTCGGAACTTGGCACCGGTCAACACGATCTTGCCCGACACGAAAATCAACAGCACAACCTTAGGCTTGACCATGCGGTAGATCAGACCGGGGAACAGCTCGGGTTCGTACGACGAGAAGTGGCCGTGCGCGAACGCGAGCCCTTCGAGTCGGATCGGGAATTTGACGTCACACGACCCGACAATGTTCTGGATCTTGAAGTCTTGAAACTTGGCCTCGAACCCGAGCTTCTGGATAATACGCGCGTACTTTCGTGCGGCCAGTCGCGAGTCGTCTTCCGACTTGGCACCGGTGACCACGACCTTGCCCGAGGCAAACACGAGTGCTGTTGTCTTGGGTTCTCGGATTCGCATGATCACAGCGGCAAATCGCTGAGGCACGACGGACGGAGGGTCAGCTTCTGAGATGCCATACGTCGGGGCAATAATCGCTACTCGCGACTCACCTTGGGACTGTACTCGGCGTTCCGCGCATGCAGAGCAATCGTCTTGAGATCGAGCCGGCAATCGAGATTGACGGTCGAGACGATGTTTCTAATCGCATGACAAACCAGACCCAGCCAGACAGAACCCAACGGAAAGAAACGAAAGGGAAGAGAAAATGATAGGTGTCAACCTCGCAATATGTTGAAACAATATTTGAGGTGCCTCTGTCTGCCAAGATGCATCCTGTGCTTCGTTTCCCCCGCCCCTTCCGATGCGCGTGCGCCCTCACGCAACTGCCGCCATGGCCCAACAAAGGCCGGACCAGCACACCTGGCCGCGGCCGAGCGTGGGCGATGCGCATCCGTCACAGCCGCGCTCGGCCCAGCGGGCAGGCGGGCCAACCGTGCGCGCTCTACACCATCGAGAGGAGCCCAAAGCGACAACTTACTGAAGTGTAGGCACAATGCCATGGACTCCAGGGATGACGGCATTCGCCTCTGCACCTGCCGTCGATGCAACTGCCACCGCTGTCGAGTCTTTGCTCGTCGATGCGTCCTTCGGGCCTGCTGCTGACTCGGTACCCGCACCCGCACCCGCTACACCCGCAGTCGTGCTCGCACTCGTCCCCGCCGTTGGCCGTGTCGGCAGCGACAACGACGTAGCCTTGGGACCCGAGGGCAGTGCCAATCCAGTCGACATGGTGTGGAGGGAGAGGAGATGGGACGAGAGGGCGGGCGGTGACGGTTGGACGGTCTCGACCCGAACCTGCTCAGCGACGGTGACGAGTGACGGGAAGCCTGGTGAGGTGCGATCGAGGGGCGACTACTAGCTTAAAGAGTCGGACGTCGATCTGGGGTTGGGGTGCACACAACAGGTTCGAGTACAGGCGATCGGAGTGGGCAGCGAACGCGACCAGTCGTGACGGAGCGCAAGCCAAAGGACGATCGTCGAAGCTCATCCTGAAAGCGGTTTTGGCGCGGGCGAAACTGGGCGAAAACCTGCGAAAACTCGCATAAAGGGCTCCTGCCGGCACCCGGCCATCCCATGCGGGCATGTAGCGCGCGCGATAACCCCGCCGCATCAATTGGAAACTAGCACTGGACTGGCTTCGGCGCCGCAGAAAGCTAATAGTGAATAGCCCCTCGGCCAGCAGCGCGCGTCGATGACGATCGGGGGGCCGCAAAGAACACTCGAGGCAATGTCAATTCGGTCATTCAACATCAAGCGAGCTTGCTCCACACCGTCATGTACTACAGCGATCCAGATCGCGGTCGTGTGCGCCTTCTCCGTTCGGGTTTGGGGATTCGGGGATTCTCCTGTCGTCGTCGAGCTCGGCCGGCTCCAGGCCCTGGCTGACGACGGCCTGCTGCAGGATGCTTTCCGGCCCGGTGTGATGGCGTGCTACACCGAGCATTAACGCCTCTCGGATGTGTGAATAGGTACCAGAACCTCGCACTAGAGAGCCTCACCCTAGATCACTCTCTGAAGACTAGTACATCATGGCCTACAGCCGTCTTTCTCACTCTTGCCGCTGGCCGCTGAGAGGCTGCGATGGTCCCGATCGCTCCGGCGAGGAAAAATCAACTTGCCAGGCGCGCGCCAGTTTGATCGCCTCTCTCCCTCCCGTTTACCACTTGTTGGCCAACTTCGCGCCTGTTGGTTGCCGCTCGGACCCACCGGAACCTCCATCGACCCGCAACGGTCGATCATCTGCACTCGACCCCATCACCTGCTCGACTCGGTAAACGCACCTTCAGCACCAGTGAGATCGAGCGCGTAGCATAGCAGGCAGACTCGAGAGACCAATGTCTGGCGAGTTGGCCTCGCAGCTGGGCAGCAGTGACCCGGCCCCGACGTCTACGACCACCGCTGCCGGCACGACCACCGGCACCGGCCTGCCCGCGTCGGTTCCAGCGACCGAGACCGCGACCGCACCGCTCGCTGCTGAGTCGCCCATGTTGAACATTGCATCACTCAAAGCCGACTCGCTGCTCAGCTTGGCCTCCACCACCCATGAAGTCTCCCCTGGAGCACCGGCAGCAGCTCAGCCGACGCCCATCGAAGCCCAGCCGTCTCCGATAGCGACCGCGGCATCGATCGAGCCCAGTCCGGCAGCAGAAGCAGCAGCATCTGTGGCACCCGTCGTTACAGCTGCCGACATTCCGGCCGAAGGGACGACGTCCACGACCGCCGAAGCTGTGTCTGCACCGTCAGAGCCGATCGTATCCGCCACCGTCGAGGCTATCACCGACGCCGCGATCCCCCAGCCCCCCGTGTCGGATTTGAGGACCGAGGTCGAGGCAGAGGCGCCACCGGCCGAGATCGTTGCCGCTAGTGAAGCAGATCCGTCGACGGTAACCGCCGCCCCCGTGGAGGCCAATGCTTCTGAGCACCCACTCAGCAATGGAACAATCGCCACTCCGCAGATCTCGACCGTCGAGGAGCCGTTGGTCAATGGCCATGCGCACACAAACGGCACCGCTGATCACGGCTCGCAACCCACTTCTACGGCACCGCCTGCCGAGGTCGTATCCTCGCTTCCAGAGGCTCCGATTGTCCCACCGGCGCCTCTCTCTGCTCCGGAAACGATTCCGCCACCGCCCGTTGTGCCGCTGCCAGCCGTAACCGAGTTCCTGCAGATGCCCCAAATGCGCCGTGCCGAGAGCACCAGCAGTAGCATCGCCGCTCAACCTGCCACACCCGTCACCTCGACCGGCACGGTCCCACCTCCTCTCCCGTCTTCGGCTGCAGTCGACTCGCAAGCGCCCGCTCCTGTTCCTGCAGTGACCTCGGCGAACGCATCGTACGACGCTTTCGTTCACGAGCAATTCGGTTTCGACCCTACGGCTGCGGCTCCCGCAATGTCGACAGCACCCGAGCCGATGCAGACCGAGTCGACACCCTCCGAACCGAGTGCCCCGGCGCCTGCGCCCGCTCCTGTTATTGCTCGGGATTCGACGCCTGCACCTGCACCAACACCCGCATCTGAATCTGCCTCCGCTATTGCTCCCGCCCCTACCCCGGTGAATGTCGAGTTACCTTTCTCTGGGGACGGCTTCGCTCCCCCTCCTCCCGCCCCCGCCCCGATTCAGCCCACCCCTGCTGCCTCGTCCGAAGACGTGCAAATGGCCGACTCATTAGCCAGCGCCGTCGAGTCGCCGTTGCTCAAGCGAAGCTTTTCGGACGACGCTCCAGCGGTTGCAGCGGGTGTAGTCGGTGAAGTCTCGCAAGAGCGCGATGCAAAACGTTTCAAGAGCGATGAAGCGGCCACCACGGTAAGTTCCTGCCGGTGGTCCTGACGAACATGACCACTCGACGACGGGCTTGTTGCCTCGCTATATCGTACTCACAATCGCGTTCTGCTTCTCCCCTGCCTCAAATAGCCCGCTGCGGCTCCGGGCCCGGTCCCGGCCACGACCTCTGCACCGATCTCGTTGGCTCCCCCAGCAGCTGCGGAGGCGGCTCGCGTTCCCAGTCCGACGCCGCAACCCGTGCTCGGCTATGACCCGTCGGCTTTCACGCACGTCGCGTCTCTACCTCATTCGGTCGTCTCGCAAGCGTCTGCGCACAACTCTTCCACCGCCCCTGCGCCGACGCATTCGCATCAGCCTCATTTCGCCACCTCCTCGGCATCTTCCCAGCCGACCCCACCGGCACCCGTGCCGTTTTCCAGCGGTTACGCCCAGTCCCCAGCACCCGAGCTGCCTCCCTCCGCGACCGCCACGGGACCCCTGCCGATCATGACGAAGGAACAGCAAAAGTGGGCCCTGACGATGATCCGCAGCTTGAAGAAGAACAAGAGCGCCGGTCCTTTCTGCCGGCCCGTCGACCCCGTCGCGTTGCTCATCCCCGACTACTTCCGCGTCATCACCCGCCCGATGGATCTCGGCACGATCGAGACCAAGCTCAACGCAACGGGCAAGGCGATGGCTGCGGCGAGTAAGCTCGGGCGTACGTTCGGCATCGACTACACCCGCGGCGCTGGAGCATGGGAAGGCGCGAGTGACAAGGTGTATCGCACCGCGGAAGAGTTCAAGGAGGATGTGATGCGAGTCTGGGACAACTGCTACCGATACAATGGGCCGGCGGACAAAAATCCCGTCTCGGCGATGGCTGCGGTGCTGCAGGCGATTTGCGAGCGTCAATGGAAGACAATGCCCAGCGCACCCCTGATCGAGCACGTCGAGCCTCCTGCACCCCCACGACCTGCGGTGCCTCAACCCGTCGCCGTTTCGCCGATCGATGGCGGTTCGAGCAAGAAGGATCGTCGACCGTCGCAGTCGTTCGTCCCGACCATCCGACGCTCCGAGGATGGCACACGTCCGAAGCGAGAGATTCACGCCCCGACTCGGGAATTGCCCTACCTCGTTGACGCCGCGGAGCAGCAGCAGCAACAGGTCGCTGCCGCACCCAGCCGATCCCGAACGGGTCGCGTCAGTGGCAAGACGGCGCAGGAGCAGTTGCGCTTCTGCAAGGAAGTGATCAAAGAGATGTTCAAAAAGGTCCACGAACCCTATGCCTACGTGTTCTACGAGCCAGTCAGTGAGTCCGAGCGTCTGTCTTCTTTGGGTCGCGATCCGCACGCTGTGAGGCACGACAAGTGAGCTGATCTATCCCCTATTGATGCTCTTGCAGACTACGTCGCTCTGAACATCCCGCAATACCCTCAAATCATCAAGAAGCCCATGGATCTCGGCACCGTGCGAAACAAGCTCGAGCAGGGCCTGTACAACGCGAACCCTTACTCCGCTTTTGAAGCCGACATGCGCCTCATTTTCAAAAACTGCTACACATTCAACCCCGTCGGGTCCCCGGTCAACGAGTGGGGTCATCGCGTCGAGCAGATCTTTGAGCAAAAATGGAACGAGCGACCGATGGCGCCAGTCGACGACGAGGACGAGGTCTCGGAGGATGATGGCATCAGCGCGATGGAGAAGCAATTGCAGATGATGCAGGCGAACCTCGAGTTGATGAAGCAGCAGAAGCGGGCCGAGAAAGAGCAGGCGCGCATGATGGCCGCGATGCAGGAGATGCAGGCCGGATTCACGCGTGCACCCAAGCCGTCCAAGAAGCAATCGACCCAAGATCGTCGAGCCTCGACCGGCGCGGCTCCCAAGAAGGCACGGAGTTCGAGCACTGGTGGGCCTGCCGCGGCGCCGAGTGCAGCTGGCGCGGCCAAGAAGAAGCGCTCCAAGCATCGTGAAGAGGACCCCGGGTACGGTGCACCTTCGCCGCCTCCCGCGCAGCCCGAATCGGTCACGTTCGAGATGAAGCGCGAGCTGGCGGTCAAGATTGTTTCTTTTGAAGGCGAGAACCTCGAACGAGCGATCGACATCATCCGTCGCGGTCGACCGGACCTTTTGAGCGATGCCAACAAAGAGATCGAGCTCGACATTGACCAACTCGATCAACGCACCTTGCTCAACCTGTACCGCTTTGTCTGCCCTCCCGCACCCAAGCCCAAGCAAGCCCGACGAGCGAACGGCGCTTCGGCTGCTCCGAGCAAACGCAAGTTGCTCGACGAGGACAAGGAGGCCGAACGTATCGAGGCGCTCGAGAAGCGGTTGCTCGACTTTCAAAAGGGCTCTACCGCCGGCGGCAACACCGCTTTGCACGACGTCGCCAGTTCGGAATCCAGCTCCGATGACGAGAGTGGCAGTGACTCAGACGAGGACTAAGCGTGTCCCCTCGCCTCTCGCCCTCTCAGACCTCGTCAATTCGATTCGAAACCAAATTCAACATACCCCCCCGCCCTCCGGCGCTCCCGACGCGCTCACCTCGCTTCTGTTTCGACTCGATGGACCCTACCTTTCCCTCTCCTTTTCTACGTGCATGGTCTGCTTTTGCACCTACCTTTCTTTTCGGGCTTTTTGCGTTTGTGTGTTGACGATCTCGTCTAATCGAACCAAACGGGGGAGGGGTTGTGGGTTCGGGGAAGGAGAGTGCGTGCTCTGTGTTTCATTTCCTACTTTTTCTTCCTTTTCCTTTTCTTTCGCTTCCGGTCCTTTTTCTGTGCTCCCCCTTCTGGGTGCCAGAAGCCCCTGTTACATTGTGCGTCGATGATGTGTTGTAAGTTAGATTAGCCACTCCCAAAATTTTCTGGCTTTTCGTGTGATTCACCCCCCCCCCCCCCCCCCGGACCGCTTCCCATAGCCTTCAATGCAGTCTACAATTCAATGAATAATCCTTGGAACATGGAAGAAGAAGGCGCACGAGTGCTTGCTCAGAATATCTGGCAACTGTAGTCTATGGTCGTATCAAGGGCAAGAATAGTCGGCGGCGTCCACACCGAGGTCTTCTGCGGTTCCTCTCATGCCCTCTGCCAGCGAGAAGGTGTGAACGCAAACCGAACGATAATGACATTCCAGATCAGTAAATGTGACATCAAAAGAGAGAGATGTAGAAGGACGAGATTCAGAAGCCAAAAAAATGCGATCGAAGGTATGTGGTTGTGCGGGCGGAAAAACATATGTGCGAAATAGAGCAATTCAAGAGTCCATGATGTCGTAGATAGAGGGAACCGAGAGTAGTATAAAATGCGATTAGAACTAGAATATGTCGTAGCGGTAGGAGTAGTATAATGCGAGCGCGTATGAGCAATTGTCGAAGAAGTGAATCCAGAATGGGAAAGGGAAAGGGTAAGACTGAGAGTGTGTCGTGAGACGTTTCCAAAGATTAGGCGGAACGGAAGTGGTTGCAAAGGGTAAAACAGCATAAGGGCGATGATGGTGACACAACAGATTGGGTTTGCGAATGGGTTGTGCGGCAAGGCGTGCGACGCCGGAAGAGCGATATTAGGGGAGGGGGAAAGGGATGGCGTCGATCAGAAAGTCGACCAGAGGGAATCGAAGCCTCGTGGGCCGAAGCTCGTTTCGCTCGCGACCAGCATCCCTGCCTTAGGGACGTGAACATCGTCTTCTTCTTCTTCTTCTTCTTCGATCAACTCCTCATCCGTGATGTCGCCGTCGTCGTCCTCGATGGCGCTGGTGACCGTAGGGAACGGCTGATGGCTCAACAGCGCCGCGCCGCGAAGACTGGCCGCAGGAGAGACACCTCGCGACTTGTTGTGCAAGCCTGGATTTGAGCCTAGTACAGAAAATGAGTCGTACGAGGTCGGAGGCGTTGAAACGAAGGAAGGAGGCGTCGACGAGGCCGAGCCCGAGGCCGAACCATGTCGACTCCTCGACAGTCCCGAAGAGGAATCATGCCGCGAGCGAGAGCGCGACTTGCTCCTCGAGGTCGACGTCGGTTGAGCCCATTCGGGCACGTTCGTCGAGTTCGGCGGTGACTGGCTCATGGGCCCCTTAGGCGAGCCCATGAAGGACCGAGTCGAACTCGTGGGGGGCGGGGTGAGCAAAGCTTGCGGTACCGAGGCGGGGGCGTTGAAGTAGCACGAGTCGCAGACTCGGCACGACATGGGCTTGCCCAGAAAGGGTCGCCCATTGGGAGGCGAAGAGGTTGGGGTCGAAGACGAGTTCGAGCTTTCGGACGAGGCCGCGACGGAGAAAGCGGAGTTGCTAGTGTTCGTCGATTTCGACGACGACGATGCAGCAAAGGCGAGTGAAGACAGGTCGACATAGGATGATCGCGGAGTCGACTTGGGGGTTGCCCTTGGAGTCGGCGGAGTCGAGATATCGTGTTCACCTGGGCTCATGGTAGGGGGCCACAGTGACACCATGCGCGACGAGTGTGACGAGCAGAACACTTCCCCGCATTTCCTGTCAGCCGACGAAGATAAGGTCAGTACAAGGTGGAAACCAGGACAAGTGAACTCCTATGCGCTTGTGATGTCACGAGAGTGATCGAGCCCGTCTCCTCTCAGCTCGGTCTCGCCATCTCCTCTCGCGCGCCCATGCGATCGGCTAACGCACCGGCAATGATGTCGCCGGTTGATCAGGTCGAAACGCAACGAGCAGTCACTTGCTGCGCAAATCAATGCCTCCTCGTCGGGCTGTGAACGGTTTGAAATCGGAGCATTTGGTGGAGGTCAGCAAGCGGAGCGAATATGCAAAGGGGGGGGGGGCAAGGTCGCGGCCTAGCGAGTTGCCAGCCAATCGGTGATCGACGGTATGGGTCGGCCCAAGCGGCGTGCGCACCGCATGCCACTGGCACGCGAGTTGCTCGCAGCCGCGCGCCAATCCGCCCCCACCAGGCGCTAGCGCAAGCGCGGATCGGTCTCTCGCGCTCGGCGCACACATATCGCCCGGTGTGGAACGAAGTGACGCACCCTCCATGCCGAGCGTGGCAATGCTACACCAGCAGCAACGCTCGAGTCCCCGGACTTGTAGTGGTTTACATCCGAAGCCCAGGGGAGTACACCGAGCCATGACTGGGGCGAGATGGCCTTGATGGACGCCTGCGACAGTTCGGCGGCCAGAGCATGTGGTGATACGGGCGGTGAGACAGGCATGGCCGACACGGGGGTTTGCGAGCCGTTGCGTCGGAGCGCCGCGGGTCGGTACAGTGGCTGGCATCGCGTGTTGCGCGGTGCAAAGGAGAGTTGGCACGAGGTGTCGACCTTGGGTGTGGTCGTATGCAACGTGCTGCGATGGTTGCGCTGGGTGTATGCCGTCGTCGACATGGCGCACGGACGATCGCTTGTCGTCGGCCCAACACCGATTCGGTGGGACGACACCCGGACGGGTGGATGAGTGATGGAGGTCGACACTGGGTGAGAGAGGTACGTAGTTCACACACCGGAGGTGTCGAACAGATACCGGTGAAAGGGGTGAAGAGACTAGTGTGTACGAGTAGTGATGGCAGGCGAGGCGGAACTGTTCAGCAAGCCATGGCTGTATGCTTCCTGGGGCTTAAGAGGGTGGCAGCAAAAGGAGAGCCTGGTGCTAGCAGCACAGGGGAAGGCACTCGGCAGAGCGCTGCAGGCTGCTGCAGGGCCACTCGCTCACGCTAGCTCACGCTCAGTCACTGGGGCTGCGCTGGTCGCGCACGCGCATCTTGGACTCGCTTCATTGCCAACGCCTGCCCAGGCTACTTATGGGGCTGTTCTGTAAGGCATCCCCTTACAGGGATTGATTTCGCACGGATCCGCTCCTGGTTTCCGCAGGGTCTGACTTGCGCTAGCTTCGCGGTGCTGGATCATACGGATTCCATGGTGGACACGAGAAGAAGTTAGTTGAAAATGTCATTTTCTGAGCGCATGAAACCTATTGCAGACGGTTAATCAACTGTTTGGGGATGCTTAACATCTACTCCATTCATAGCAACCGCTAGTGAGCTGATGCTGTAATGTTTTTACATTCCATATGGATTCCAGAGTACCAAAATCTAAGTTTTGCAGAAGGGTTTCATAAGGAACGCGTACTGCCAGCTCTGCTGGACACGGACTCATGTTATGCGCTGCTCGGGAAGCTCGCCGAGTTCTCGTCAGGTCTCGTGTGCAGGGCCTATTTAGAGCAGACCCTTTTCTTTTTTGGTGGCTTCATACCTACCTAGCAAAGCATAGTTCTACTAATCGGTGTATCTATTCCAGACCCTCGACTGTACCTAGGTAGTGCTAGGTACCTACTGCGCCAGCTGTTCACTCGACAGTCGTCGTTCGAGCATAGGGCTCGACTCTCACAGATCTCAGGCGCGGAAGCGCACCGCAACCAAGCTCCCCCGGGGGCGCCGAAGTCCATCCACACGCGTGCACTATGCTCAAGTAAGCCCTCCCTTTGGGAGGTGGGGCGTCGAGCTTACGCGTGCACGGGCGTCGACTCGGAGCGCTGGGGTAATATTTTCCTGCTTTGAAAAGCTCACGCAACCTCTTCAAGTTGATGGCCGGCGGCTGTTAGCTGCCCAGATATGCACCAGCAGCTGGGAAGGTATCTGCCCTTATTTTCACGGCCAGAAGGCACCTGCACATGCCTGCTGATCGATGAGTAATCGTTCCCGAGCTCGCCCTGCAGCTGTGGCCGAATCGACAGTCGTCAGGTCGCCCAAAGGTCGCTTGAATTTCTTGTCGAGTTGCTTTGGCTCCCACCGTCCGCCATGAGCGCTCGAGGACATGCCAAATGTAGTCAATAAAGAGGTTGTTCCTCACCTAATCAGAGGCACACAGTAAATTACGCAGCTCCAGTCAGTTGAACAAACACTCTGTGCGGTGTGAGCTTACCCGCAGGCGCCACGGGTCCAGCTCGGGAACCCGCTCGGAAGCAGGTTTGCAGTCATAATGACGTGAGCCCGATACCGCCTCCCGACCCTGATTCGGGGGTCTCTGGATCATGCCATCAGGGCGTCCGTATAGCGAGCCTTAGAGCTGTGCCTCCCTTGCATGCCCGGGCGAACTTTCAAACGAGCGGAGCGGCGCCCCTATCAGACGGCTAAACCTTGCGCTCTGAGCTCTGCCACGTGCAGTAGCCAACCGCCGCCGCCGGCCTAATTGAATCTGATCGTCTTGTGTAAGAGTGGGTTCGATCCGCTAGGTACTATGACATCATCGTGCTGACCCCACTCCACGATACGTTGCAAAGGTTGAGTATAGACGCGGAGGCACTATGGAAAAAGAAATGTTTCATACGCCGTTGTCGCTCGGAAGCAGTTGAACACAAGCTGCAAAGGTACGTTCAGGACTGACGACCCCATCGTTGGAGCTGGTGGTGATTATTTGGACGTCTTTGCGATATGATGTGCTGCACCCCCGTCTTGTATTCGCACTACCGCCAACAGCCGGAGTGCTGACCAGTGCCAGCAGCGCCAGCCCGAGGAGCATGTAGGTGGTCTTAGATGGTCATAGCGGGGAAACCCAGGTCTACGCAAAGGGCACCGGCCGTGGGGGTTGGAAGCTCTCCTCAGCCTGGCACGCCGCACCTGCGCTACACATCAAGGCGTGTCTCCGGACTCTAAACCAGAGTCACTCTCCCTTACCTTTCAATTCAAAGAATCGATCAGCTGCTGCAAGAAGTTCGGGTGGAGCCGTCTTGTGAGGGGGGGGGGTTCTTTCGCATTCCACCGCCGGGCGATCGTGATCGCATTAGTCGGTTACACGAGCGATCCAACCTTGCAGTTCCGACCATCAGTATAGCATCTACGGGGATTAGCTGGTCCTATCTTGGAAAAGGAGTGAGTTATGGATTCGATGCTGCTGACAGTAGTGGAATGCAAGCACGTTTGCCCCAAGGCTGATGATGCTGACTACGCTCGACGACCCCCTTTGCTACCACTCGCTCACTCGCCCCTCACGCCCCGCCACCCCCCGGAAATTCCCATGCCCGCCACCAAAACGTGAATCACAAAATCATCAGTGCGCATCAAACGAGCACCGAGGCGACATGGGTCAACCAATCCAGGCATCGCCGCGTTTGTGCTGCGCCTGTCGAACGAGCAATCGACCACGCCCCCAGACTGGCCCGAACTGCTGCTACCGATCGTTCAAGCGGGCTGGACGTGGCCCCGAACGGATCTGCAGCACTGGATCGTGCCGCTCAACCGATTTGACCAGGTCCTTGAGAAGCTCGTCGCCGACTACCGCCTCGACTCGATGGAGCACCCGCAGCTCAAGCCGTTCGACGGCCCGACCAGGAAGATTGTGCTCGCCATCCTCGCCTTTATCAAGGTGTTGCTAGAGAACTCGACCAATCGCAAGATCTTTTCGAGCTTTGATGTGAGTCAATCGCACCACAGTTTTGGCGCTGCCTCTCGACGCGCTCCTGCCCGAGCTAACGTCTTCCTCGTCTCGCAGCGCCTCAATGACCTGCTGCACACGACCGACCTTGAAGTCTTGCTTGCCACACTGCGACTCGCTTTGAGACCCGCCCAGCAGTTCTCGAGCACGAACACGGGCATGACCTCGTTCGCCATCTCTGAGAAGCGGCTGCTCAACCTCGCCCAGGGGTGGGGCACGCGCGAGTACGCCCTGGAGATGGTCGATCTAGCAGCAGACGACGTCGAGATCCCACCCGAACTCGACGAGGTCGAGTGGCAGTTCTACAAGAAGGCCTTGGCGACCGCGCCGCTTCCATCCAGTCTGTCGCCCTCGACGCCAGCGACCGGGGTCTTGCGCAAGGACGTCGACGACAAGGGCAAGGGCAAGGAGTCTAAATCGAGCGATACGATGGACGTCGAGGATGATCGTCGACCTGGCACTTCTGCGGGTCCGTCCTCGAACGTTCACTCGACTCCTGCCCCCAAGCGCCAGTCTTCCTTCCATAACTCGCTCCTGTCAACGCCCCTGCCCTCGACGCCGGGCCAGGGCCCATCATCTTCGAACGCGCCATCTCTTCAAGAAGGTCTAACCTCGATTCATCTCGGCAATGTGCGCTTGTCCAAAAAGTCCGCAGTCGAACTGCTCGTCGAGGCGTGCGAAAAGTACGGCGTCCCCGATTCAAGCCGGCTCGAACTGCTGCAAAAAATTCGCATCGCCCAATCGATGCGATCGACGACCGAGCGGAGGACGTTGTTGCTCATTCGCTTGCTCGCGATGACGATCTTTGCGCACACCACGACCGAAGCTCATATGCAGACTCGCCTGTTCCTCTACGAACCCGACCTCATCGCGCACCTAGCCGAACTTGTGCACCCGGACCGAGCGGTCCCGATCGAGATCCAGGCTGCCTCGTTCTACGCGCTCGAGGCCCTAGCCCACTTCAAGACCAAGCTCGGCGAAGTCGCCAGCGCGCTCAACGCCAGCGTCAGCCACGGTATTCTGTTGCACGTGTTCCGACGCACCGTGTCCGACTTTGACAGCGACAATGCCGTGACGACACACGAGTTCGTCGATTCGCTCTTCACGCTGCTCGTCTTTTTCCAGACGAACGCTTTCGTCGGCAACCAGATCGTCGCGGCGGGGATTGTACCGATGCTCGTGGACCTCATCAAGAACACGCGCAGAGATCGCTTTTGGATCGTCACCAAGGCCGTGTTGTTCCTCGACAGCCTCATGTACGGCTACCAGAGCGCCTTCACGCTCTTTATCTCCAGCGGCGGTTTGCCCATCTTCGTGGACCGCATCAAGCAAGAGATCGATCGATGTCTTGAAGAGCATCGTGGCAAGACGGTCGCCGAGGAGGATGCCCTTCCTATTGGAACGCTCTCCTTCGACGAAGCGTCGCTGCTCAAGGGTTTGCTGCGATCTATTCAGCGCCTGATACAGACTTCGGGCATGACCGAGGGTCTGCGCAACTTAATCGACACTTCTTTGCTGGCTGCGGTCAAGACGATCCTGCAGAACCGGCCCATTTTCGGAGCGCAGGTCTTTGCACTCGCCATCAACATCACCGCGACATTCGTGCACAACGAGCCGACATGTCTCGCGACCATCCAGGAGGCCAAAGTTCCAGAAGCTTTATACGACGCGATTGGGGAGTCGATCCCGGCCTCGATCGATGTTCTGCAGGCCATCCCCAACGCCGTCGGCGCCTTGTGCCTCAACGCAGCAGGTCTGGCCCTGTTCAACGAGCGCCCCATCATCGCCAAGTACTTCAGCATCTTCACGAGCGAACGCCATGTTCGAGCATTGACGGAAAGGGACAACGGGAACTTGCTCGGCACCTCAATTGACGAGCTGATCCGTCATCATCCTACGCTCAAGGACAAGGTGTTTGAGTCGATCATGCAGTCGCTCAAGGACATTCGCGACAACGCGCGATCCTACAAGCCCGACTCACCTGATGGCTATCTCTTGCAAGTCGTGCGCGGGGAAGCCGCCGCTTCGACTTCGACTTGGGCTGCAGAAGGTCCGCCGTTGACATCTGCGGCCGCAGCCCCGCCAGTCACCGCCATCGCCACCACCTCGACAACGGGCGACGTCGAGATGCAAGACGCGACTGCGGCCAAACCAACCCTGCCCCCGTCCGAGGGCAAGGACAATGCTCACTTGCAAGCGATTGATGCGTTTGGGAGGGTAAGTCACAGCAGTGGACACATGTCGAGACGGAGATCGAGTACAAACTTGAGGCTGACCCCTGATCGAGATGACGATGCTTGCAGTTCCTCGAAGGCTTATTCCAGCACATGGCGCACGGCAAAGACTTTGCTCAACACGAGCCGTACGACCTCCTGCTCGATCTCCTCGGTCTACCGTGCATGCCGAGCTACGCCCCTGGTACAGGCGCTTTCAGTTCCATCTCTGCCATTTTCCGCATGTTGTCCGAGTTTAAGGGCGTCGAAGCTGTCTCGGCCATCCTCAAGAAGACCAAGGCGTGCCTTGAACAGACCGAGTGGCTCACGTCCACATATTCCGGTGATAGCAAGCTCAGCTCGATGATCTCGCCGAGTGAGTTCGAGCCGATTTCATCTTGTCATTCGATGCACGTAACTGACTAGGGTTCGGTGTGGGCTTTTCTTCGACAGCCGACACCACGATTGATGCCGAGAATGAGCGATTCCGCCAGCTCTGCACCTTGCTCTCGCATATCACGCTTCTCTCAGATACGTACAACTCGCTCTCGTACACGCATGGACGGCTCGCTACGTCGATGCTCTCCGTCTTTACCACACAGGAGAATGCCATCGTGCTTAAGCAGCTCTCGGTCGTCCTCGCGGCGACACAGCGCGAAGGGTGGTATTTGCAGGGCGTGCTGCCTGAGGCGACGGACCCAGACCATGCCGTTCGCCAGACACTACACAAGGCGCCGATCGTGACGCCTCCAGTCGGGCAGTCGGGCACCGAACAAGCATCGCAAGCAGCTGCCACGCCAACGTTTGATCCTCCTGTACTGGCAACGCCTACGGCGACCGCGTCACCGTCCAACGCACCCAACGTGCGCGCTCTTAAGGAAGTCATTCTCGCGGTGCCTCAAAGCGTGCAGGTGACCCTTCAGTGCATTATCAAGCTGCTTGTTCATCGAAGAAGTAACGATACAGCCCATCGAGCCGCGTCCAAGCACGTCGCCACGACCATCGCGCACAATTTGGCCGACCTGTTGCAATGGCCCGGCTCGAGTGCCTTGTCGAGCGACATCGCCTACGCGACCAACCTATTCCGTGATGTTTCCGCATTCCTCTTCGATCGTAAGTATGAAGGCATCAGCGCATTGCTAGATTACTCTACGTGCAGACTGACTCGAGTTGCCGCGCCGATATTTTTGCAGCTGATCGCCCCGTCCAGTCGGGCTTACAAACGCTCTTGGCTGCGACCTTCGTCAAAGTAGGCGGACTCGACGCCTATCTTTCCCTGTTCGACAAGCTCCAGGACGTCGTCTCCGAAGACGCCAGCGGCGGGTTCGGGGATTTGCTCACAACGTTTGGCGCGCTCAAGATCGCTCTCGAGACGTTGAACCGCCTCACCTCGCACCGCATGATCCTCGAGTCGTCGCAAACGGCCCAACTGCTCACCCGAGAACGCGATCGATCCAGCCCTGACTACTTCGACCCCCACGCCTTCCTCGTGCAGTTGCGTGCGACCATCCTGCCTCACATCCTGCAGGTGTGGAACAAGCCGTGGCTTCGTCGGTGCCCGCCGAATGTCGTTCGCAGCATCGTCGGCACGCTCGTGGGCATTCTTAAGGCCCAAGGCGAGACCGCCGCTGATCCTGCCAGCACCGGTCAGACCCCACTTGGCCGTGTCAACGACACCGAGGATCGGGATCGAGCAAGCGCTGCACTGGATCGGCTCAGCGTGCTCGGTGGCTTGCTCAATCGCGACCGCGCCGCCGCCGCCGCACAACAAGGTCCGCCCGCCGTAGATCAGACACGAGTCGCGCAGCTCGTCGACATGGGGTTCCCTCGATCGGCGGTCGAGCTCGCTCTGCAACGGTGTCGCAACAACGTCGGGTTCGCAACAGAGTACCTCCTTCAGCACCCCGATCTTGTCGGTGCCGCTCGAGCTCGCGAAGCAGCCGAACCTCAGGCAGCCGCCAACGAAGCCGAAGATCCTGCCAACCCCCCTGCGAATCAGGCCCAAGCCCAAGACGGTGACGCCGCAGGCCCCAATGCGCCGGCACCGGAAGCGGGCGACCCACCTGCTCCGGGGGCCGCTAATGGCGACGTCGAGCTCGAAATTGACATCGTCGTTGGCGAAGATGCGTCTATGGACGAGATCGTCGCTGCCGTCGAGCAAGAACTTGCGACCACCCCTGTCGTCCCTCCCCCAACGACCGAGATGATTGAGACGCGTTCGCGTGAGCAGATCGACGAAGAGAACAAGGCGACTCAGGCTAAACTCGACGAGATGCGGAATCAGTTGAAGCCCGAGTTTTTGGCGAAGGCTCTGGTGCTCGCCGAGGACTTTGGAGATCTCGTCTTCGATATAAAGAGCGCGCTCACCCTCCTCGAGACTGGGCCTATTAGCCTAAAGCCGTTGCTCGAAGGCCTCGAAGGTGTCACTTTCGCCGCTGAGGACAACGACGTGCGAAAGGCGCAGGACAACGCCGCTGCGGTACGGTGGCGCGTCATTGCTCTCGTACTTGTCGATCAGTCGCTTCGCCAGATCATTGACCCGAACGTCGACACCATTGTTGCGGCCTCGGCGAGCTTCCAGCGCGAGTACGTGCTTCGCTCCACGGATAAGGACTCGCGTCCCAAGTGGCTCGCCTCCGTCATGCTAGTCGCCGATTCCGTCTTCTCGATCGGGGAGGCCGTTATTCGAACAACGGTGGCTCCCCCTGGCGAGGAGTCTTCCGTTCCGACGCTCACGACACTGGGATCGAACTGGGCCACAGAACGGAGCGCATGGCTCGACTTGGCGATGGACGTGCTCAAGAAGGGCATCTCAGATCGCGAAACGTTCGTGTCGACGGTGCGCCTGTTGATGGTGCTCACTCGCGATCATGGCCATGCCGCTCGTTTCGTCGCCGAGCAGGGTCTCGAGCCCTTGTTGGCCGCGTTCGCCGTCGAGAGACCCGAGACAGCTGCTTGTCGCGCTTACGTGACAATCATTCTGAGGCACGTCGTCGAGGACGCATCGATCCTCCTGCCGATCATGGAGTCCGAGATCAATGCGTGGTTCTCTTCCTCGCGATCCAAGAACGTCGAGCTGGCCATCTTCTTGCGCGGCTTGACGACGATTGCGTTCCGCAATGTGACAACCTTCCTCGAAGCGGTCAAGACGACGTGCAAGCTCATACCAAGAGTCGATAGCTCACACGGCTACCTGATTGGTCTGCAAAATGAGCCGCAGTCTAGCTCTACGAGATCCGCCGAAGCAGACATCCGCTCGCCGATCGTAGACCGGGACGGCGCCGGGCCCGCTGAGATGTCAACTGACGAGGCGGTGCGAACGACGTCCAAGACGCCCTCTAAGCTCTCTGGATCGATGCAATTGCCGCCCAAGAGCGTCCCCGCGCACGTCGAGGCGCTGATGCAAACCATTTTGACCACCGCCATCGATGCGACCAAGGGCGCGCTTGTGCCAATTCCCGTCCCCGCAGCCGAGGTTGCCGTACCGGTCGCAGATCTTAAGACGACTGATGCGGCGACTGCAGCCGATACCGATGCTGCTCTTGCATCGGCACCGACAGCCGCTGCCGACGCCGTCAAGAAAGACGCCAAGGATGCCCACATACCCGCCGACTTGCCTCTCGGCGACTACTACCAAGGCACCTACGCGCTGTCGGCCCTGGCTGAGCTGGTCGCTGCGTACCCCGTATGTAAGACAAGTTTGCTGTCGTTCTCGAGTCGTCGTCCCAGGGATCCGAGCTCGACTGGCCCCGTCAAACCGAAGCTATCGTTCTTGCACTTCATCCTGAACGATCTGCTTCCTGTGGGATCGATCAGCACACCCTCGGACTTTGAGTCGCGCCGTCGGACCGCCGTCTCCAACGTTGCTGCGATCGTTGTCGTCGCGTTGTGTCACGATCCCACACCGTCTTCGATCGGTGCCCCCTCGGCGGACGCTTACGTGCTCGAACTTACGAACGCGCGCAAAAGCGTGCTCGACTCGATCGCCAGAGCCTTCCGGGACGCGACATCGTCCAGCGAGCCGATGGATATTCGTTACGGCCGGTTGCTCATGCTCTCCGAGCTTTGCCATCGCCTGCTGTCGAGTCGACCGTTCACTTCCGTCAACAAGGGTTCGGACGAGACGTCGATGCAGATTGCCAAAATGATGCTCGAAAAGAACTTTGCAGGCATCCTCACCAACGCGCTTGCCGAAGTCGATCTTAATTTCCCTTCCGTCAACAACCTCATCAATTCGATCCTGCGCCCCCTCGAGCAATTGACCAAGGTTGTGACCAAAGTCGGGCGTCGCCCGGGGGCCACCGGAGGTGGCTCGCTGGTCGGCGGGGCTCGTCGCAGCGGTGCCGACATCGATGACTCGACAGGCATGGAGGAGTACATCGACGAAGACGATATCGAGGAAGTCATCGAGGTCGGAAGTGATGAGGAGGAGGACCAAGAGCCACCTGACCTGTACCGCAACTCGGCGCTGGGAATGTACGAAGGCGAGCTCGAGCCTGGCAACAACGAGGACGCCTACATGACGGGCGAATCCGAAGACTACGATGATGAGGACGACATGATGGACGAGATGGACGATGGAGCCCTGCCGGGCAGCGACGTGTCCGACATCTCGGACGACGAGGATGAAGACGCGATCGACGAGGCCGAAACCATGGCCGACGAGATGGAAATGCGAGACGAGATGGACGATGACGACGACGATTCCGACTCCGACGATGAAGACCGCGATGACGATGATGACGACTCGGATCTCGACGACGACGATGCCCTGATCCACGATGACCTACTAGGCCCCGGCTCGGGAGATGAGGACGAAGATGAGGACGACGAAGGCATCGATGAAATCATCGAGGAAGGCGGAATTGACGGCGATGACGACGGCTGGGTCGACGAAGACGAAGGGGATCTTGTCATCAATGACGATGGGGACCTGGCCGACATCGAGGCTGGTTTTGTCGATCATGAGGGTACGCCTATCCGCGCCGCTGCCGCCGAGGACGATGACGAAGAAGGGGACAGCGAGGATCCCGACTCGTACACCGATGAGGAGGAACATTACATTGCGGGAGAGTTGGAGTTTGAAGCTGAGATGACGGATCAACTACACGCTGCGCAGGGCGGTGGAGGCGCACTCAATTGGGGACAGTTGGCAGGAGACACTGGTCGCCGAGCACGGACTGGTTAGTCCTTGTTCCGCCTCTGATTATGCTTGGACTTATTTGACATCCGTTATTGTTTTTTGCAGACATGGTCGCGGATGCGGACGTTTTCGGTAACCCTCGCCGCAACCACCCGAGCACCCAGGCGGCGGCAGCGCACCCTCTTCTGGTCGAAACCCCCGCGAGTGACGGTGGAGCGGACTCGTTGGTATCGCGCCGCGATCGAGGAGCCGGCGCCCGTGGTACACCAGAGTACGAAGCATGGGCCAACAACATTGAACGTATGCTCGGACCCGGTGGCGTCGACACGCTGCATCAACTGCTTGGCCAGCACGGGCTCGCCCATCTATCCGGTCCCGACCAGCTCCGCGTCGGCATTGCTCCAGGACCCGACGGTGGGCTCGCGATGGTGATCGATCCCACGCCTTTGCCACACGCACAGGGCGGAGAAGCTCAAGGCGCCGCGCGAACCTATCGTTCAAGTACGACACCCACAGGCGCGCCGCCATCATCTCGCTCGGTGGCCCGACAATTGGCCGAGCGACTGGGCGCCACTTCTGAATTCTTTCCTGTTCAGACGGCGCAAAGATGGCATGACGAGAGCAAGATCATCCAAGGTGCGTTGAGCCTCTGTTTTTGTGAAGGCATCTTCTCCATTTGAACTGACAATGTGCATTCTCATCCTTGCGACAGGTGCTATGACCACGGTGGAACGCAGCAGTCGGCTGACCCAGCATGTGATCAACGCCCTGATTGCGCCAGCTCGTGAGCTCGCGCAAAATGAGGAGGCGACTGAACGTCGCGCAAAGGAGAACACAGACGATCGCGTAGACGTCTCGGGCGAAGTAGCGTCTGAGGGTCAAGAGGATGGGGAGCAGGTTGACGGAGCCGAAGAGGGGGACGACCACCCAGTCCCCGAGCCGATGGACGTGGAAAACCCCTCTGCTCAAGCCGCGCCAGCAGTCACGGTAACAACTGCCGCCCCACCGACTGCAGCTGCGGCACCACTTCCTTCGGACGACGTCCAAGCGGTGATGGCGCTTGCTCGGTCTCTAGCTGCGGGACTTGCCGTCCCTTCGTCTGATGCGGCCGGCAACACTTCATCGACGGCTCCACCTTCAAGCTCAGTGGAATCATCGGCCCCCGCCATGGCCGGGGGCCCGGCGCCGACACCTATGGACGAAGAGCCTGCTCTAGCTTCGCCCGAGGCGTTTTCATCAACCAATGAGCCCAGTGCCGCCGCACCGGCTGAGGCAAGTGGTTCAAGCAACACTGGACCCACTGCTACTACTTTGACTGGCGCCGGCGACGAGGCTGCAGCAGCCCCAGCTGAGCGCGTGGTCATCCAGGTCCGCGGGCGAGCCGTTGACATCACAGACACGGGAATTGATCCAACCTTCCTCGAGGCTTTGCCGGATGACATGAGGGAGGAGGTTCTCAACCAGCACTTCCGAGAAGCTCGATCGACGGGACCACCACCGCCCGTCGTACCCGTCGAATCCAACATCGACACGACCTTCCTCGACGCTCTTCCCCCAGAGATTCGGGCAGAGGTGTTGCAGCAGGAGGCGGCGCAGGCTCGTCGCGAACGCGCTCGCGACGGCGCCGCCGCAGGGGGCGCTCAAGCTGGCGTGCGTCCCGAACGTACAGACCCCGGACTCGAACAACGCGAGCGAGAAGCCGATCTTCTTTTCGGCCCAGGTGGCTTGCCTGATATCGTGGCTCAAGTGCGAGGAGCGGCACCGCAGCGGGCTCGCGCCCGGGGTCAGGGAGGCATCGCTCGGCAGTTTATTTCGGCGCTAGATGCCGCCGCAGCGGCCGCCACTGGCACGCCTGTCGCAGGCTCATCGGCCGCCAAGAAGGCTCCTGCTCATCGAGAGGCGATCCAACTGCTCGACAAGGCCGGGCTTGCGACCCTCGTGCGGTTGCTCTTCTTCCCTCAACCTCTGCGTCGCAACTCTCTGCAAAAGGTTCTCGTGAACTTGTGTGAAAATTCGCGCACCCGTACTGAGTTGATCACTCTTCTGTTGACCATCTTGCAAGACGGAACCCGTGATGTCTCTGCCGTAGACAAGAGCTTTTCCCAAATGTCTCTGCGCGCAAGCAAGTCGTTGACGACATCCAAGGATACGCCGCGACGACGGGCCGGACTCGACACGCCTGGAGGAACGCTACCTCACTTTCCCGGCGAGAGCGTGCCCAACCTGATCGCGCAGCGTTGTCTCGAGGCATTGATGTATCTCGTCGCTGCAAGCGAACAAGCTTCTTTGTTCTTCCTCACCGAACAAGAGCTGCGGCGCAGCTGGAAGAAGGGCAAAGGCAAGGAAAAGGTAAGCAGCCTTTTGGTCTTCTGCGCTTTCCCATCGCTTGGTATCTGGCCCGAACTCTGACACTTCATTCCTGCGTTTCTTTGCACGCATCTAGGCCGCGCCCCACACCACCTATCCGATCATCGTTCTGCTTGGCCTTCTGGATCGCCCCGCGTTGCTCAAGACGCAGAGCATGATGGACTACCTGACGAACTTGACGGCGACTATCACTCGTTCGCTTTCGGCGCTACAGAAAAAGAATTCCAAGGCATCACTTGGGCCCGAAGCGACGGTTGCTTCGACCGAGTCCACTGGAGATGTTAGCGCTTCTGCTGCGGCGGTGACGACTACAGCGACCACGAGCGAAGCGGCCCAACCGCAGGAAGGTCTCGGCGCGACGGGGGCATCTTCCGGCGGCGAACCTGCATCGGCGAGTGACAATGCCGCACCCAAGGACGCGAAGGATGTCTCGCCCGCGGATGCCCTGGTCAAGAGTCCGCCACAAATCCCGGCCTCGGTGTTGCGCTTGGTGGTGAACGTCCTCGACGCCGGCGAATGCTCGAGCAAGACGTTTCAACAAACGCTCATCCTGATTCAACACTTGTCGTACCTGCCCGAGGCGCGCGAGATCATCTCGGATGAGTTGAGGAGCCGCGCGCAAGCCCTCGCCGACTCGATACTGCCCGACCTCGACGAGCTATTGCAAACGATACAAGGATCGGATCAGGTCCGCGGCGCGACGCTGGCCAAGTTCTCGCCGGCCTCGGCTTCCCAAGCCAAACTGTTGCGCATTCTTAAGACGATCGATTGGGTCAATGGGCCGCAGAAAAAGTCACCTGCGGCTTCGGAAGATCCGACGACGGGCAAGAAGAAGCTCACGGTTGAGGAGGAGAAGGTCAAGGAGATCTTCCACGAGTTCCGCTTCGATGGGCTTTGGAGCCGCCTCAGCGAGTCCCTATTGGCCGTCGAGGCCCGACCCGAGTTGCTCTACCTTGCCACCGTTCTGCTGCCGCTGATCGAGTCACTGTGAGTTTGGCTTTCGTCCATCGGAACGTGTCTGAGATACTGAAGTTATCATTGTCAATGAATTGTCACACCTCGTAGTATGGTCGTCAGCAAGTATGCATTCGTTGGCTCGTCCACCAAAGCCGACGAGGGAATGCCACTGGCTTCGCCTCAAATCGCACTTTCACCAACACTGCAATCCCCGCTGGAGGACAAGACGATGGGAAACATCTTCCTCAGGTTCACCGACGCTCATCGCAAGATCTTGAACACGATGGTCAAGAACAATCCTTCGCTGCTGTCAGGTAGCTTTTCGATCCTCATCCACAACCCCAAGGTTCTCGAGTTCGAGAACAAGCGAGCATACTTCTTCTCAGTGCGTCCTTGATGTTGCGGCCAAAGCTTGACCTGTTTTCGTCTTGCTGACCCCTCTTTTGACTGATAATACCCACAGCGATTGCATGATCGGAGTCAACGACGTGGACAACACTATGGCAACTTGGCCGTCAACGTGAGACGGTCCCATGTGTAAGTTTTAAGTATTTTAGCGCGCCGGACTTGCCTCAGCTTGACAGTCATTGACGATTTCTGCTACCTTCAGGTTCGAGGATTCGTTCCGAGTGTTCGAGCGTCACACCGGTGATGAGATCAAGTTCGGAAAACTGAACGTCAAGTTCTACAACGAAGAGGGTGTCGATGCCGGAGGTGTGACGAGGTCTGTATCCCCCCTTTTGGTGTGGGGCTCATTTGATCATTGGACCCTCGATTGACTGTTCTTCTTTGATTGTGATGCTGCAGGGAATGGTTCTCGGCCCTTGCTCGACAAATGTTCAACCCTGGCTATGCCCTTTTCCAACCTCAAGCGGCGGATTCTTTGACTTACCAGCCCAACAAAGTGAGTTCGTGCCTTGTGAACCTTCCAAGGAGTTATACTGAGACCAGACTGTTCATTCTCATAGTCCTCGAGCATCAACGAACTTCATTTGGCCTTCTTCAAGTTCGTGGGTCACATTATCGGAAAGGCACTCCACGATCAAAGGGTTCTCGAGGCGTACTTCTCTCGATCCGTTTACAAACACATGCTCGGCAAGCGTATCGACCACAATGACCTAGAATCGATCGATCCCGAGTACCACAAGTCGCTTGTGTGGATGCTCGAGAATGACATTGACGGCGTCATCGATTTGACTTTCTCGATCGAGAGCGACGACTTCGGCGTGACGAGCGTCGTCGATCTCCTGCCAAATGGGCGCAACATCCCCGTGACCAACGCCAACAAACACGAGTATGTACGTCTGATTGCGGATCAGCGGCTGTCTATCGAAATCAAGGATCAGATCGACGTGAGTCAGGCAATCTTAGTTTACGCCGTCCGAAATTGCCGCCGAGGCGCTGACATCAGACTTGCCATTTCTCGATCAGGCCTTGCTCAAGGGTCTTTACGAGATCGTTCCTAAGGATCTAATGCGCATCTTCTCCGAGCGCGAACTCGAACTGCTCATCTCCGGCTTGCCCGAGATCGACGTCGACGAGTGGCGCGCCAACACGAACCTGGTCAACTTCACATCGACCGACCCCGTTATTGGGTACTTCTGGCGTGCCGTTCGCTCCTTCTCGCACGAGGAGCGTGCCAAGGTCAGCTCTTGAATTTCGGAACTCCTTATTGGCGGACTCGCGTGCGAGAGATTGACTTCCTCGTCTGTTGTCACCACAGCTCCTTCAATTCGTTTCGGGATCGTCTCGAGTTCCCCTCGAAGGATTCGCCTCGCTCCAAGGCATGTCCGGGGTGACGAAGTTCTCAATCCACTCAGCCGGTGCTTCCAAGGCGCTGCCAACGGCACACACGTGCTTTAACCGTGAGTTGTGTCGAATCACACTGGGTGGACAAAGCGTTAATCCTCTCCACCCCGTCCCGAAAACAGAGCTTGATCTGCCCACGAGCTATCAATCGTACGAAGAGCTTCGCAAAGCGTTGCTGACGTCCATCACGGAGGGCGCTGGCTCTTTTGGATTCGGTATGTTCTTTCGGATGCTCCTGCCTACTGTTTGTTTGTGACCTACCGACTGACCGACACTTCTCTTTACTCCGCGCAGCCTAAAGCGAAAATGCCCGGGACTTATCAGGTTTGGCCCTCATCTCTGCTTCTCTTTTCCGCCGGAAGTGTTCCCTCTTCTCTTCTCGTTTGTTTCCGCTAGCTCTCTAGATTTTCTTTAGGTTTCGTGATGCTCTCCCGGCATGCACTGAAGAAAGACTGCGTTCACTTTTACACCAATCGTCGTGGCCATGCACTGGCATCAACGTCAAAAGAACTACACCATGTACTCCTCTTTACATGAATCATTCCTTTTTTTGTTCGCGTCCACCCTTAAGCCATGTACTGTACGCGAGAAAGAAGAGACCGATCGCCCACAAGGACAATCCGAGCGCGAGCAACATGGTCGGCGTACGATCGAGTCGGTCCAGCGCGATCAAGAACCGTTGCCATCCGGAACGATGGGGTCGTCTTGCGTTGACGAGTTGTCGATTTTGCGTGAGATAGCCAAATGAGGAGTCGTCCGGTGGGTAGTAGTACGGTTCGTCTACGAGTGGGGATTCGGGGTCTGATTCGGTGGAGCTGAGAGCGTCCAAGGGGGATAAAGATCTCGAGTCGTTCGGTGGACGAATTGTAGAGGCCGATGAAAAAGCCGTTATGGGTATGAGATGATGATCAACGGGAGTGAGTGAAGGTGAGGGTGGCAGTTCGAATGGGATGATCAACGGTGGTGGTGGTGGTGGTGGTGGTAGTGGGGATAACGGCGAGGTGATTGGGGAAAGGAGGGGTTGGGTCTCTGCGCATTGTGAATCGCTTGGTGCGGTCGTTCGAGTTGAGAAGGTGATGGAGGTACGGGACCTGGTCCGATGACGGGGAACGTGCCTGGTTAGTCTGGGCCGTCAGACGCGGCCAGCGGAACGGAGGGTCCCACAGGAGTAGGACAGGGGGCGCCTTGTGAGACCGGCGCGGCCACGGCTAGGGGAGGGAGCCAACTCACGGCACCATGTTTCTCAGCGCAAGGCGGGAGCAGTCGAGGTGGACGCCACCGTGTGACCGAGTGAGAAGGGCATCAGGGCTGAGTGAACGGGCGGTGAGCCCCCCTACTGGGGGCAAGTGCGAGGCTGTGTCCCGGCTCACGACGCTATGCCACCCTATCGCGTCCTTCAAGTTGCTCCTCTCGCCCGATCCGACGCCCAAAGTGGCCTCCTGAGTTTGTGCCCCTGCGTGCCCCTGCGTGCTCGCTCGTGCTAGCTCGTGCCCGACGCGGCAGTGACGCGGCCGGGCCTCGACTCGAAGCGCTCGAGCCGGCGATCGAGCTCTTGCTTCTGCTTCTGCCGCCTGCGGCCTCGGAACCGTCGGGATCAGCGCATGGCGAGCTCGTCGCAATGGATCTGGGATCCGACCTACTCGCTCTACTACAATCCCTCGACGCAGCAATGGGCTCGGATCGGCGCCGACGGTGAATGGGTTTATGCGCGCGCGACTGTGCATCAGCAGCCGCACGACTCGGCGAACGCGAACGCGGCGGAGGCGAGCGATGTCCGAGCTTCAGCTGCTGCTCATGCTCGGTCAGCGAGATCAGGAGGATCGTCGTCTGCTGCAGCCCAGGGCAAGAGAAGATACTACGATCGAGATGATCCAGACGCTCAGGTCGAATTGTCCAACACCCCGGCCGTACCAGAGGAACAAGTGTGGCCCTTCTCGGGCGACGAACACGATGACGGACCCCTCCGCGAAGCAGGCAAATGGACCCACGATCGCTACGACCCCAGCCTCGACGAGTTAGCAGCTCCCATACTGAGGCTTGTTGTCGACCGATCGGGGGTATTGCGAAAGGGTCACGTCATCCTCATTCCTCCGGACGAACCCGTACAAGTAGGAAGGGACAAGGCGTTCGACAAGCGCATACGACTCAAGGAATTGCAAGTCAGCAAGACCCATGCCACCCTCTTCTTTACTCCCTTTGACGCTGGTGTGGATGGAGGAGAGTGGCAAGTCGTTGACGGAGGGAGTACGCAGGGGACGTTCGTCATGGCCACGAGCTCAACGGGGGAATGGGTCAGGCTCAGTCGGGATAAGGTGGCGAGTGAGCCCAGGACGTTGCATCATCTCGAGTGGGTCAGATACACATTGCAGTCGCTCACGACTTGAGGCTGACTCAATCATCCGGCTATCTTGATCCATCCCAACAGCCTCTTACGCATCGGCACCACCTCCTTCTCGATCCACATCCATGCATCCCTCCCATGCTCGACCTGCTCCATCAAAACCGACGAATCCAACCTCATTCCTCTATCCACTTCCGAGGACCACCAACCCACTTGTACCACAACTGAAGGTCCAACCTCGCTCGGCCCTACACCTTATACGGCCGTGACGAAGGAACAGAAAGAGCTCGAGCGACGCGAACGTATGAAGGGACTCAAGGAACAATATCGCATAGGGCCTGGATTGAAGAACTCGACTGTGACCCCAATTGAAGGCAAGGATGGTGTCGACCCATCTTCCACCCGCCCAGCCGCGACTCAATTCATCGACCGCGCCAAGATCAGAAGGGAACGCAACCTCGGTGTCGGCGACGTAGCGACGAAGACTTCGAAGCAAGTGACTTCAGCACCGTTCTTCACCGTGCCAGGTGCGAACGCAGCCCATTCGGTCGTCTCGGCTTCTTCGACGACTCGTCCAATCGATCCGTTCGGAAGTGAAAGTAAAGGCGCCAAATTGCTCGCTAAGGTTGGCGGTGCAGGATCGTCTACGCCCACCGCAGCCTCAGCCTCGACCACGACGATGGCCACCCCACGAGGTCTAGGACAACTTATCGATCCTAAAGTACTGAATGGTGACGCAAAGTCCGGCTTGGGGAGTCGACCCCTCAAAGCACTCTTACAACCCGTCGTCATTCATGATGCCAAACATGGTGGTTGGCGGGAAGATGTGAGGGAGGCGAGTCGCAAGAGGTGGAAGGAGATGGAGGGGAGGTCTTGAGGACTTGCGGATGGGGCTGATCATTGGAATTGGAACCAGCTTCTCACTGAACTTGAAGGGCTTAGGATTTCGGATAGTCGGTACGATGCAGATTGCAATCGAGTCACAGACAAACAAGCAAAATAGTGAAAAGTACAGACGAACAAGAAATTTATCGACAGCATCAAAGACGAATCTGTGCGAAAATCAACGCATTCAGAACAAAAAGGCAACGAGACCAGTCAGCCATCAAAGTCTTCGTCAAGTGGATGATACGTCGTGATGCAAGAGAGGTGCGTTGGATATGATAGGATCCGTTGGCCGTTCTTAAAAGCGGTTCATTCCACATCCCCTCAAGTACCTCGAAAGGCCCCGGGTCGGTTTTAGCATGGAACATATTTTGTCGTCATATCCTTCTGTGTAGTTGTCGAAAATGGAGGCGAAGGTGGAGTAGATGCGAGAAAGCGGGGGAGGCTTACCTATAACAGAACTAGGGGGCTTTTTTAACCCAAGCGATTCCAAGATGGGGTAGGGTTTTTGAAGCAGAGACAAGGATAGAATGGTCGTGAGGAGTCAGTCATCGACATTCCAAAGTGAGCATTCTCGCTGTGCCATCTCCTTCTCCATGGCCGGATAATGTATGTGGTCCAATTTCGCCTCAGTGTTGCTCTTCGGTTTATTGGCTAAAATAAGTGAGCGCGTGTCGAATCGGCATGGTCCTCTGGTTGAGGGAGGACCAGCTACGACTGGGGCGACAATAAAGTACTCATCTCGCGCGAAGAGTGGACCACACACACCAACCGACGAGAGAAGAAAGGAGGAAAGACATAAAGGGGAAAGGAGGCTGAAAACTCACCGAGATATGAAGAGACAACAATGCTCGGGTTAACGGGACACAAACCGAGTCGATATGAACACAACAGAAGAGATGAAGAAGTCGATGGTTGAATTGCGGGAAGGGATGCAGAGGGGCGGACGAAGTCGAACGGCGCTGTTACAGTCGAACGGCGCGGTGGATTACTTGCGGGTCCAGAAGTTCCTTCTGGGATTGAACCAGCTTGAGCTCGACCATCCTCAGCCTTCGCACACGCTCTTCGGCACTTTCCCCTTCGCGGGGGATGATGGCATCGGGGTAATGCTTAGCCAACCTCAGTGCGTTGGCACGCGTTCGAGCGAGGACACCTTGCAGGGAAGCGATCGCCAATTCGACAGTGTAGGCGAGGGGAGACACGGCGTGCGAGGGGTGAGAGGCATTGGGGAAGCGACCCAAGACGAGGGAAGAGAAGACGTCGCCGACACCTTCGTAGTGTTCGGCCAACTCGGGGAAGGCGATGCCGAACGAAATGGATTCGATCGGGTCGTTAGCCGACGAAGATGGTGTCATGGTCGAACCGCAGCAGAGCAAGAGCCGATCGTTGGGGGCTGCCGATTCGACGGTCACGCCGAGCTTGGCTAGCTCGTCGCGAGGCAACGACACGGCCGAGATGACGATGTTAGGGATGCGATACCGTTCGTGGAAGGTCCGCAGTGCCAAACGCAACGAAGCGGCGTCGAGAATCTTGACATCGGTGAGGAGCTCGGCCTCGAAGTAGTTGGGCGTTGCGCACGTCGCTTTGGGCATCAGCGACTTGTAGATGGGAATGACGGCTTCCGAGACGTAGATGCGACCGTCGTCACCCATGACGGGGTCGAGGACGTAGACGAGGTTGGGGTTGATGGAGCGCAATCGGTCAACGGTGCGAGCGACAACGAGCAGCGCCTCGGCACCGGGTACGTAGCCGGTCAACAGATGTGACTGGCGAAGAAGCCCGTTGGCCTGGGGGTTGGCGTGGTGCTATCGTCAGCAACCTTGTGCTGCCTCTGCGAGATTGACAGGGATGGGCGTAGGCGACTCAAGAAACTCACATCGAGTGCGCTCATGACATCCTCGAGATGAGCGGCGTCAAACTTGGATCCGCCCCATCTGCCGTAACCTATGATTTTGAGAACAGTCACAAGTCAGTCGTGACACCTCCTGATACTTGGAAAAAACAAGGCAGGGAAATTACGCGAACCCTGAGTGAGCGAGACGGCAGAGGAAAAGGACGAGGGCACACGCCCGAGGCGTTCATGAGGAAGCGCGGAGAGGCGACCGTGCAGTATATGCAAACGTGGGCAAGCAAGAGAAAAGAGGAGAAGGAGAAGAGCGTTAGTTGGCTGGGCAATGGTACAATGGCGGGAGCACAGGAGCGCCAGGCGAGGAAAAGTCGAGGGCGACGTGGCGCTCTGCACGGCGATGGCAACCGAAACTTACCGTGTGGTTAGAGAATTCGACCGTGTTGGCCGCATCTACCTCCCAGCCCAAGAGTTGCAGGGGAAAGCTAGCCGATTTGTTGCCTGAGCAAAAATAGGGCGCGCACACGAGGCAAAAAAAAAGGGGTTAGCGCCGAGCCGACCGCCGGCTGCGAAGGGCGCGGAACGAAGCGGCGACCATGGAGCATGAACTCACCAACATAGCCTGCCACGACGTGGGACTGTATCGACAAAACGCGCTTCTCGGGCACAGCCAACGACGGCGTGCTGGCGGAGGAAGACGCCATCGCGGCGTCGCGGAAGGTGGAAGGCGGCGTAGCGCACCTCTCCCCGCGTGGTGAGCGTAGTGGTGTGCGGGAGGAAAAGAGCAGAGCGCGCAGCCCGCACCCGCGCGTGACTCGAGCCAGAGGCCGGACGGGAAAAGAGGTCCAAGCGCAAGCCTCGGCAGCGCGTCGCTCAAAACGCTCGCCGGGCCTCACTGGGCCAGAGTCAAAGCTGGCAGGCAGGCAGGCCGGGAGCGCGCCGTCGTGGCCTTTGCGAGCCTTCGCAGCCAGTCGCAGCCTGTCGCTGCCTGTCGCAGCCAAGGCGCGTCCGACGTGGTGGCTCTTGCGGGCAGGTGCTGGCTGGGCTCTGACTTCTACTCTCTTCGTCATCAACCCCCCTCAGCACCGTACCCGTACTCGCCCCATTAATAAGCCCTCTTACTCTCCCCACCAATTCCACCCCCCGTATCAACTCCCTCCGTGATGGCCACTGCTTCCTCCTCCTCCTCCTCCTCCTCCTCCTCCTCCTCGTCGTCGTCGCCGTTGCTGCCCGCGTCCGAGGCGTTGGCGCACCTCAAAACCTACGCGCAGCCCGATGGCCTCTCGCTGCGTTCCTTGATGGACTCGCAAGAGCATGGAGGCCTGACCTACAACGACTTCCTCGTCCTGCCCGGCCACATTGACTTCCCTTCCAATGCGGTCAGCCTCGAGAGTCGTATCACGAGGAAGACGGTGCTCAAGACGCCCTTCCTCTCGTCGCCCATGGACACCGTCACCGAGACCGAGATGGCCATCGCCATGGCTGTGAGTTTCCATCGAAATACACTCGACTTGGCTCCTCGACAAGATCATGGTGACTGACCTTGCCATCTACTCCTACACCGCGCTATTGGCTCTCCCTACGACGCGACTTTTTCCACGGCACCCTCGTCCCGACTCCTCGCGACTCTTGACTCTCCGCTTACCGTCATGCCCAGTTGCTCGGCGGAGTGGGTGTCATCCACCACAACCTTCCTCCTCAGATGCAGGCCGAGATGGTTCGCGCCGTCAAGAAGTGTGTCAAAGTCCCCCACCCTTTCGGCGCGTCTGACCGAAAAGCTTTCATGAATTCGAGAACTGACATCTCGCGTTCGTATGTATCCAGGTTCGAGAACGGCTTCATCACCGACCCCGTCGCGCTCTCGCCCAACAACACCGTCGCTGACGTCTGGGACATCAAGGACCGATTCGGATTCTGCGGCATCCCCATCACCGGTGAGTGCATATCCCATCGAGACCGTCCTGGGTCCTATCGCCCTTCCTTCCCGGCGCCACGTCAGGTCGAGCAACCGGCCGAAAAATGATGTACAACCAATTCATTTCCTTCGTTCTACCGAAATCGAGTTTGATCGCTCATTCAAAAACCATGTGGAAACATTGAATACGCCTTGATCGGCTCTACTGATTCTTCACCATCGATGCTCATCGACAACACAAAATACGCCTACCGCGCTCCGCTTCCTTATTGTTGACGGAGCACGCACTGACACAACAAAGGCAACGCGTCTGCATCTCTCGTTTGCAGAGACTGGAAAGCTCAACAGCAAGCTTGTCGGCATCGTCACTGCTCGCGACATCCAGTTCCGACCCAACTCGGCAAAGCTGTCGACGGTCATGACCACTGGTGATGAGCTCGTCGTCGCCAAGTCCGGCGTCACCCTCGAGCAGGCCAACACCATCTTGCGCGACTCCAAGAAGGGCAAGTTGCCCATCGTCGACACCGAAGGCCGACTCGTCGCTCTGCTCGCGCGATCTGACCTGCTCAAAAACAAGGACTACCCTTTGGCGTCCAAGAAGCCCGAGTCCAAGCAGCTCATCTGCGCCGCCGCCATCGGCACCCGTGGCCCCGACCGCGAGCGCCTGCGCTTGCTTGTCGAGGCCGGATTGGACGTTGTCGTGCTCGACTCGTCGCAGGGCAACTCGTCGTACCAAATTGAGATGATCCGATGGATCAAGGGCGAGTTTCCCGACCTCGAGGTCGTGGCCGGCAACGTAGTCACACGTGAGCAGGCTGCGGCCCTCATCGACGCCGGTGCCGATGGTTTGCGAGTTGGCATGGGCTCCGGATCCATCTGCATCACCCAAGAAGTGACGGCCGTCGGTCGACCCCAAGGAACGGCTGTTTTCGCCGTCGCCGAGTTCGCGCGCAAGTTTGGCGTCCCTGTCATCGCCGATGGAGGTATCAGCAACGTAGGCCACATCGCCAAGGCGCTCGCACTCGGCGCCTCGGCCGTCATGATGGGCGGTCTTTTGGCCGGTACGACCGAGTCACCCGGAGAGTTCTTCTATAATGAGGGCAAGCGGTTGAAGAAGTACCGCGGTATGGGCTCGATCGACGCCATGGACGCCGGAACGGTCAAGGACAAGCGAGCCCAGGCGACCGCCGACATCGACAACGCCGCGACGTCGCGTTACTTCTCCGAAGGGGACGCCGTTCGCGTCGCGCAAGGAGTCGCCGGTGCCGTGCAAGACAAGGGCTCGCTGCGCAAGTTCATCCCTTACCTGCACGCCGGATTGCAGCACTCGTTGCAAGACATGGGTACGCGATCGATCGCCGAGATGCAAGATCGTGCTTATTCGGGCGAGTTGAGGTTCGAGCTGCGCACTGCGAGTGCCCAGGTCGAGGGTGGGGTTCACGGTCTGCACTCGTTCGAGAAGCGCCTCTTCTCATAGCGTGCTGCCTCGGTCAGGAAATGAGGTGCCGGAGCAGATTCGATTAGTGCCAGGTTCATCTGCTCCTCTGCACGTGTCATCCCTTTTTTTCTTTCTTTCTTAAGTCTGTAATTGTTATTCTCATAATTTTCTACAAGGAATGTACAAGCTTTGCCTCACTCCCCTATCTTGTCCGAGCACGGCGAGCAGGTCCCCTGCATCCAGGTACGCCAGTAGGTTCAAATTCTGCGCATGTGACGTGCGTGTATTGCCCTAAGTTCGAAGCATCGCCGGAACAGAGAGACGACTCAAGAGTATCTGAGTTGGTGCATTCGATCGGGAGTCAGAGATTCGGGATCCACTCTGAAAGCAACATGTTCGGCTCGCGCGTCTTACCTGTTACGCGCTAAGAATGAAAATTCCAAGCATCGGTGTCTACCTAGGTCTGTACCTATTTCTCATCTTCTCCCACTTTATGACTCAGTCGTAGATAGGCAGCTGATCAGGAAGCCGAGGCGGGTCCAAGGTCTGCGCACGGCAGCGGATCGAGCCCACCGCAAGATCCCGCTCTTTGATTCCTTTAGGCTGCGAGCTATCTGGCAGGGCTGCAGCGACTTCATAGGACTTCTAAATATCTAGAGCATAACACATCTACCTGCACTCTAATTTTAGTGAGGGGCTCATAGAATTAGTGCTGCGCGTTTACATAATAATCAATCCTCGGATGCCGTGGCACCGCCCAGCCCCGCTTGCCTTGTCCCTTTCCCTTCGATCCTGCTGCCCCCTACGGGAAATCCGCGCAACCGCAGTTAGACCACGGCCGACTTTGGCGCGACGATTGAGCAACCGCGGGCACGCAGGTCCGACTTTGGCTCGATCGTCGCGCCAAAGTCGACCACGGTTAACTGCGGTTGCGCGGATTTCCCGTAGGATGCTGCCCGTTGGGTCTGTCCTTCCCGCATCTAAGCCCCTGAACACCCCTACGGCTATCAACACCCAACGCTCACAAGCAAACACACGCAACTCCAAGTGCAACATTGAAGTGATCGATTACACGTGAACCAATATATGTACAGACTCCATATGGACAATAACGAGTGACAAGACTGGTTCAGTAGACGACAATAGTATCTAGAGCGATGTGGTTTCTAAGAGAGGTTTGATACACGCGAAAATCAGTTCTGATCCACCAAGATGTCGTGACCTGCATCAAATCGTGTCAGATCCTTCATCGGGCCAGCCGGTGGGTCAGAGATAGGATCTTTCTCGAATACCGAAGTTGCAAGCATGATGGGAGTGTGGCTTGCGCTCGTGAAGGGCGTGCGGTGGTCCAGCCACAACGGGGACACGATGCTGTTGGCGGGCGAGGGCGCTGCAGAGGCACTCGTGACGGAGGAGGCGATTGTCCCCGGGGATGAAAATGTGTCCTCCACGTCATCTGCGCTCGCCATCGACGAAGCTGACGAAGTTGAGGACGACAACTCGAACCGGGAAGGGTCGTAGGAAAGAGGGCTCGAGGCGATGAAAGAGGGAGAAAGTGGAGCGCTCCGCAAAGAAAAGTCCCCGTCGAAGAGGTTCCCTTCGACTGAGGACGGGACGGAACCAAATTCAAAGGCCGAAAAGGCGGCAGGGGCGGAGAAGGGTACCATCTGCGCGTGATGCATGTCTAGGAATGGGGAAGCAGAGATTCCCCATCCCTGGCTGGCGTTCACGTCGGGCGAGTGATTCATCGTTGAGCTCCAGAGCGGGTTGGTATTGTCGCACATCGTGTCCAGTTCGAGTGCGTTATTGAACCTGGTTGGGTAGTCGAGCGAGGCGAGCAGATGTTCAATACTGGAGTCGAGCGATTCGACCGTTGAAGGCGCCGCAGGAAGCCAGCTCGCTTCACTGCACTGGCCACTTGCCCACTGAGAGTCTGGCTTGGGCCCATTGGAACCCCACTCGTTCAATGTTTTCACAGAGGGCAGGGAAGAAGAAGTGCAGCTCAGGAGGTCGGAGTCGATGGGCGTCGAGGAGGTGCAGTCGGATGACTCAAGAGTCGTGGCCTCCTGTTGGGTTGGCTCTACATTTCGTCGGGGTCTCTTTGCCGGACGATACGTGTAATCTGCAGCACAATATTTTCCTCGATTAGTCAGGGCCTTTCCGAGTCCCAGATGGGGTTCCCGATGCTGCGACAAGTGGCTTACCAGGGTACGCGATGGCATGCGCCGCCTTGGCTTCGGCCGCGAGTTGTTCGTATTTAAGCCGGCTCTCCGGCGTTTCGTCCCTCCACATGTAAGAGATGAGTCTTGCTGCAGGCCCACAGTTAAGGTCAGCTAGCGCCCTTATACAGAATTTCTTATCTCGAGCAACGGCAACTCACAAATTTCGCATTGTGATGTTTTGACGAATCGGGGATCGGCTCGCAGCCTCTGGATCTGAGCCGAACGGTACAGGATCCAAGGGTTCGGTGGGCGAGGGGGCTGATTGCGCCCATTCTTGCCACCCCGTCTCTTCAAAGGTTGCATTAGAAGTTCAACTTCAGTCGATTCGGGTGCAACACGGACATTCGATGATTCAGCCACCCAATCATGGTTGATTATGTTTTTCTCCACTTCGGTGTGGGGAGGAACCGGCGAAGCGCGCGGTGATACGTGTGAATGCTCGAGTTGATATGATTTTGAGTTCTCCATCAACAGATTGATTTTGTCTAATCCGTTTCGTTCGAACTTGCCGAGGAGCGAAGATAAGGTCTTCTTACCGCTAGACAGAGCGTTTCTTTTGGACCTCGATCTTCTCTTCGCGGGGCTGGAACGTCGCAGTCGTTCCAACGATGAGGAGTCGACAATAGGTGGCGGGAGTAATCCAAGCATGTGTTTTTTGCTGGGAGTGATCGATACGGGGTTAATGAGGGCGTCAAGACTAATCGTTGCAAGGGGAGGTGATGCCATCGGCGAACTGGCGAACGGCGAAAGCGATGGCGAACAGCGCGGTGGTGTACTGGACAGCATCGGGTCGAGCCACGAAAAATCGCCGACAATGGGGTGTGAAGGAGAGGAGTTCAAACCTGATGTTCGAGATGGATACGATTCTCGGTCCGATTGGGCAGTTTCAGACGCACTGCCACTGGATGAAGACAGCGAGCCTGAGTCCCGATTTGGAGTCTGCGACGCCGAGAACCGACGACGAGCATCCGCAGGTCGGAACACCTCCTCTTGCTGACAACTGGTCAGATGCGGTGTGTCGACTCGATTGAATGGCGAATGGTCTTCTTGCCTGATGTCTTTCGATTCAAGTTGGTTGTGTTGCGGTCGGCGAGTGGTGACGGAGGGCGGGCGTTCGCTGAAATCATGGAGGCTCGGTCGGCTCTGGGTCGTCGCGGTCCCGCTGCTAGCCCCTCGCCGTCTGAAAAGGGCAGCGATGGGCAAGCATTTTCAGAAGCGGGTCGTGCGCATCAAAACAAAGTCGTGTTAGTAGACTCAACTGCTACTAACAAAGAGTGCGGCCCTTGTGAAGTGGTGCTTCCAACTGACCTTCTCGTGTATGGTCCATTGGCGAGCTGCTCAGCGCAAGCGGCTCGAGCGGCGCGGATGGAAGCTGAAGCACGCATCGAGGATAGGGAATCGATTCGAGGCATATCGGATTTGAGATTGAGCAGAGGGGCATCCATGCGCGACATTACGCTGTCGGCTACACACAGGATGAGTAGAAGGAGGGAACACAGTTGTCGTTGTCGGTGGTGGACTCAAGCTCACCAGGCTGAGCGGTGCCGACTCCGAAGACTGGTTTCACCGATGCGGACTGAACGTGCAGGCGCCTACGATAACTTCATTGTCCCCTTTGTTGGTTCCGCGCGCGCGCGCTACCCACCCAGGCAGCCGAGAATGAGAATGAGAATGAGAATGAGAAGACGGCGACAGTTGCTTCTCATTGCTTCTACCTTTTGCCGCGGCGATCCGCGGCGCTAGTATACGCTAGCTCAGGCACACCCCGCAAGTGATACACAGCTACTAGTACACAGCTATTTGGTCCTCGCCCCACCAATTAATTGCCACCTGGCAGTATTTGGCAGTGTGTGGCAAGCACGCGATGCAGCATTGCCGATCCAGACGATGATGCCGAGGTGCCGGCCTTCGGGTTTCGGTCTCGGGGGCGCTACGGCGCCGACCTTCCTGCGAGAAGTCGGACTGGTTAGCTTTTTTTCTTTTTTTTTAATGCCTAAAAACCTTTGGAAAAGTCGGCATCGGTGAGCACCCGTGAGGCATTGGTTCCCCGTCGAATAGGGCCGATTGGACCAAGGTTGAGTTCGGGTCTTATAATATTTCTGAGGCCGCACCCGATTTGGTCCCAATTGGATCCGATTCGGTCCCATTCGCACCAGTCTTGCAAAACTCATGATCTCGAAACTGACCTTGATTTCGCAAATTTTTGAATGTCGATGTTTGGAAATGTATTCGAGGAGCATCATCTCAAAGTCCACAAACGTCAATCAGCAATCTGGTCTAAGAAGACTTGCAACGTGTTGACTTCCGTCGATCTTAGCGCAATCGCGCTCCTCGAGCTCACTCTTTCCGCCTTCTCGCCGTCACACCATGTCGAGGCTCGCTGTCTCTGACACCGTCCTCACGCGACTTTCATCGAGTCCATTTGCTCTGACCTACCAAAAGGTTGGACAAAGGATTTTCAATCGAAAAAGCGCCTGGGACATGAGACATTAAATCCTCCGGCCGGAATTATACATATCTCCGGGCGTACCCACAAGCGTTGGTCACCGCGCTCCGAGGTCGGCATAAACTTTGTCGCTGACAATGGTGTGAGCTTGCGCTCTGTAACCGTATACCACAGGGATCCGTAACTACGTACCTGCCTAGTAAAGGGTGCGCGGATGCGAGGAGGATACCGAGATGGATTAGCCAGCGCTCCAAAACATGTCTTTGCGGAAAGATTGTCTTCGGGTTTCGCTTTTGGGCACCACATTTGGCGAGGACCGGGTGATCTACCGACAGAGCTCGGTATTCGTCGTACACAAGGCACGATTGTTTGGTGACCGAATTGTTTCAAGCTAGGTAGGTTCACTCAATACCTGGGAAGCCAGATACCTACTAGGTAGGTACGGCGAGGTTGAAATTTGGGTGCACTAAGGCTCGTTTGGGTGCATACCAAATCGGCTCGATCAACGCCGCTCAGCCAGGCTCAGCCACGCCTCTCTCTTCGTGAGCCTCGGAAGGCCGACCCCGGTGTTCGTTAGCAGTGCCCATCTGAGTAATGAATCGGCTGATATAGGGTTTTAGCAGCCAATAACCCCTGAGAAGAAGGAGTTAACCCTCTCGCCGATCGCAAGAATGGCTACGGATTGAGCCGTCGCTGTCTGTGCGGCCCGACCGTGCGCATTTGATCCGAGGCGCCTCTCCTCTCTGCCGTAAACGGCTGTAAAAGAGCAACCTTGAAAGGTAGACGGGTAATACAGCTCCGGACCATCGCGCGGTTGCTTTACCCTGTCGTACCTCTCTATTACCTGCGGCCTTTTAGTTCGCCCCTCCTGGCTTGTCCCCACTGCGCAATGCCGCTACTAGTAGTTGATAGGCAGACGCCGTAGTGTGATCACGCGCAGGTCCGAGGCCGACATTACCGCCATTACCGATACCCAACCGGTGCCGTGCCACGTGGATATCTCGGCAGGTCCTAGCACGGCTGCACGGTATATGTCTATGAATCCGTCATATTGCCGGGTACATATGACGAGATCCATTGATGAAGACTCACATTTCATTCTATGCATCTTGGTCACGAGATGCGATACCTGCAGTGGCATAGACTGATCCTCAGGCTGGCGACGAATCGACGATCTCGCGGTGCCATGTCAAGGACCGACCTGGGGCCCGGGCCGACGTGACTTCGGGTACTAAGTAGTACGGGTACTCGCTACACGTGATGCCATGTAGCTTCGGCCCGCACATGGCCAATGTTCTGCGTGACCAGACGTCTACTCGAGCCTGAATTTAACTATTCGAGTCTGCGAATAATCACGTTACACCTAAGGACAGCCAAGTTCCAACGAATAGTCACCTCAGGCGTACCTTCAAAGATACAGTGTAGACCGCGCGCGCGAGCGCGCCAAAAACCTCGATCCTCAGCGAGTTTCACACGAGGAATGGTCGCCCAATACCCGGATAGCCAGGACTCCACATCCCGGGGCGGTCAACAGCGACAGATGCATAATACGGACCGACATGACTTCGTTGATCAAGCTATACCCAGTGCTCAAAAGTTCTGATGTTTCCCAATCTTAAAATAATGTGGAACAGTGGTGATTCGGGACATCTCAATCGCGCAAACTTTTTGGCAGACAGTCGCGCGCCCTCTTCGCCTCTTTCCCCTCGTTGTGCGCGCACTTTTCAACCAGCGTTGTACAAAAGCTGCCCAAAAGATATCAGTGAGTTCCAGAGGTGTGTGTTTGCTGCCGCGCCGCGTCCGCCTCCCCCGCGACCTGGGCGTTGACAGCCGCTGGCTAGCTCAGCTCACCTCCCAGCCAAACTGGCTTTCGTGCTGTCAGAAAGCGTAACGTCTGACCACCCAAAGCCATCGTACTTATCCCTAGGCTTCTTCTATTTCACATCTGTTGTGAGATCACCTTTCTAGGTGCCTGATCTCCGTTTGATACCTGTCCAAAATACACGTACGTCACGTCGTTATTGCCCAGCTCAGCCCACGTGACTAGTTGTATACGACAATCGATCGACCCTGCCTTCGATTGCTCCTGCTGGAATTGTCTACTGACTACTCTCGGACCTGATCTCTTTCTAGCTTCTGAGAGTTCTATCTTCCATGGACGGCACGATGGATTTCTTGTTCAGTCCCGTCTCAACCGCCAACGCGATGCCGGGTCTTTCTACGTCCAATCAGTCTGCGCGTGGCCAGTATCCCAATCCCAGCTGCTGTTCAACATTCGATCAACGATCTTCAGGCTCCACCACCGAACAATTGCGGCCGTCTCCGACCTCCGCCGGCGCTCGCAAGTAATTCCTACCCGCAGGTGCTCGTATTCCTTAAGGCATGATCGAGCGCGTGCAACGCAAGCCGCCTAAGCGCTATATCCCCAAGGAAGAGAAAGAAGGACCGTCATCGTGCATTTGAGCAGATGCTTGCCGTGCCTTCATGGAATGGTACTATTGCGAAGAGAACATCCGGCTGAGCGATTCCAACGCGTCACCCAGTCAAAGGTCGTCAGCAAAAGAAGGGCGCTGAGCACGTGGGACACCTTCCGGACGAGCCAGTACTTCTGGAGAAACTAGCCAACAATGATGGTATTGATCGTAAGCAGATTACAAACCTTCCTCGTTGCTGTGTTGAAGTGCTCTGAATAGCCTAATTGCTGCTATTCCTACTCCCCAGTCCCAGTCAGCCTGATAGAATGGCAACCGATCGCCAGCGAGTTGTGGACTCGGATCAACGCGACAGAAAGCGGGCGAGCCGAATGCGAGGACATCCCGGCGCTGGAGCAAGATACGACAGCCATTGGTGCCGATGATGTGGACAACTCTGTATCCACTATTGCCTTCACGTAACCCTGTACAGCGGCGGTGTCTGACAAGGCAGCTGCACAAGCTTATAAAGAACTTGCCTCACAATGCCAAGATACTGTGAGTTGAGCTTCTTGTGGAGTCTCTTCATGTCTGTTCAACACGCTTACTTACACAGTGTGCTTCTTAGAGCGCCTACTATTCGTTGAACTTCCAAATCGAGACATTCGCTGTGATCGGCTCCAGCTGTGTGGAGCGCAAGGAAGGTCGCGCCTTCCGGTGTTCCGCTGGGGCAGAGGCTTTCTCTGAACGCATGGGCTGGTTCGGAACCGACCAGGAACTTGATATAGTCAAGCGCTTCACCAAAGTCGTAACTGGCCATGCTGCATTCGAGGAGTCAGTGAATGGACCAATCCAGCTAGGTGCGCGGTGGAGATTCCGACTTGACCACGCGCTTTGACTATGCTCCCTGCCCTCTTCGTTCTTGCTGACCCTTGCGTGCCATCTACTCCACTGCAGTCTGGGCCGGCGACGTTTACGACAAGAAATTGACATTTCGAGATCTCAGCATCTAGTACCGTCAATTGGTGCAGCAAGCGTTTGGTGAGTGCTGTTTGTCGCGTCGCTTCCCGTGTCGGACCGATTCCGTTCGATCTGGACTCTTGACCCTGATCCCTTTCTGCCCTCTCTCGACTATTTCGATAGCCGGTGCACTCCAAACACAACGGGCTCAAGAAGGCGTTGGCATGCCAAGCAACCCGAAGACTTGGTTCAACAGGCCGAAACTTCTTTCTCAATACAAGATGATTGTCCATGTTAACGGGGGGTTTGCGCCTTGGCGATTTCCGCTCCCCGACCGGCTCACCCAATACGATGAAAATGGTGGTTCAAGAACGCTTTGGCGCATCAGCAACGTATCACACTCGTTATTACTAACCGAATGTAATGTAGCTATACCATACACTCAACGCGAAGAAGCCATCTCTTGGTCTGATCAGTCACAAGCATCTGCAACGTACTTCACTCGGGAGGGATCATTCGAGACGTGCGAACCGTCTCACAAAGGGGCGCAAGTACTCAGAAACACCAGAGCGATAATTGTAGCTGCCAAGACTACTACGTAACGACTTGATCTTGGCTTGTTCTGCCTTACCTCGCCTTCTGTGGTTTGAAAACACCTGTGAAGGACGCCAGAGCGGAATCGCCGAGCGCTCTCGAAGTTATCATTTATTGGCGGAACCTTCCAGTGACCGGTGAGAACAGATTCTTGCTCTATAAGTGTGAATTGTTTTGGTTTTGGCATGCAAGACTGCGTGTCTGAGAAAATCAGTGCATACGGAAGAGGCACGCCGCTTGAAAAGGGACAACGCCACTCGATTTCACTCCTATAATTCTTCACTCTTCAAGACGCGTCTAGCTCGGGTTTGTATGCGCGATGAGTTGGGGCATCGCCGATCGGCGATTATTCTCTCAAGTTCAGGTATCACTGCGCTGTACCAGATGCACCTCAGAAAGCCTAGCACATGACCTTGTGGACTGAAGTACGTGCAATCGGGCCAATCTGTTGAACAAGGAGGATTCGGCGCATGCATCTCTTGAAGGTGCCTTCACTTTTGGTGTACTGGTTAAGGCGACCAGGATGGTTTTGCAACACAATCGCCCCTTTATCGGGCTAGCGACCTCAGTGTTCATAATCCACCCTCCAGTCTCAAAGATACATTGGATGTAAGAGAGCCGAATTCGAGTAAGGTTGATTTGAATGTCACTATCGTGCTCAGCAGTCAAGTTGAGCCTCATGCCGGCCTTCAAAGGACACTTTCTCTTGAGCTCAAAATCAGAGCATCGGGTGGACTCAACGGCACGCTGCGCCTACCGCCCCTGCCCATGGTATGAGATAGTATTTGACGGCTTGACTCGAGGCAGCTCATTCATCGAGATGCATCCGTCGAATACTCTCCCCTGACCCGGCTTACCGTCATGGTGTCACCTAAACCCTTGCGGAACCCCGGGTTTGACTTTAGCGGGGGGGGGGGGGGGGGGGGGGCAAAAGAGCCGACTCGGCATCCTCGCACGAACCCTCGGTCGAGCTGGGTGGGAGATAGAAAACATGTACTGCTGTTCCAAACCTCTTGAACGGTTCAATGAATTCTATTGTAAAGATCTCGTAACCATATTAACTGTGCCCGGACTTTTCGTTGTAGTGTTTCCCGACTTTCAGCCTCGAAATGCCGGAGACCAAGGTTCGTCTTGACGTTTTGCACTCGGTCAGGCTGGGTGGGAGATAGAAAGAAGGTACTGCTGTTCCAAACTTTTTGGAGGGTTCAGTAGAATACCCTCGCGACCATATCACTGTGCCCGAACTTTTCGTTATAGTTTTTTTCGACTTTCAGCCTCGAAGCACACGCAGTTTGTCAATATATTGCTGTTTCATCCCACTGGTATTCCCGATTATGATTAGTTACTAGTTGTTGATATTAGTCGCCTCGCGCGTCTCGAGCCTGCCTCGCGCGCGCTCCCTTAGCGCTTATCTTCTTTCTCCAACTATCTTTACTATCATCATCGGCTCTCGTACTTACGCACTTCGTGCCTCGGCTTCAGTTCCTGAAACAGTTGACGGTTAAACCCGGCACATTCACCTTCAGCCCCTATCAAGGTCTGAACATTGCTCTTCTGAAGGCGCGGATGACTCGAGGCATGAAGAGCCTTTGTTGGGGAGGTAATAGAGGACTTTTGGTCCGTTTGAAGCACTTAACGTTTTTGGCCTCCAGAAACCGGTAAAAAGTGCAGTGGTACCCCTTGGCGATTTTGGCGATTTGAGTGATTCCGTGGATGGAAGCAGAAAGCCCTACAGAGTGGCAGACAACCCTTCTATTGTGCCACGTAAGGTATAATGAGATGAAAAGGAACTAGGAGGAGGCAAGAAGAGGTGTTGAACACTGTGTCTTGGGGTGGAACACGTGGGTGGCCGATTGCAAATTAGATCTGCCAGTGGGTAGGGGTGGGGGCAAGCGCCGAGTAGAAAAATAAATTACGACATGTTTAAAGCGCAGGATCAATCTACTTATGTAACCTGCAGTATGTGATACCTGGACGCCTTCGCCATCGGTGCAGCCGAAGTTGGGGAAAAGTTGAGGGTTCACGTCGACGTGACAGGGACATTGATGCGCGAAAGCGCGAAGACACTTGTTCAGTCGAGTCGACCACAAGAGAGAATTTGATACCTATACGCGCGTTTTGAATGTGATGCTTGAGGTTGCAGGCAATGTTTTACAAGACCCCAATGTTGGCTTCGGGCTGTTCTTGTTCTGAGACGTGCTTGATCAGAGCCAAGGCATAGTACAGCCTACAATGTCGAGCCACCCCCAATGAGGAGGACAGTAATTAAACACTGCAACGATGTTGTGAAGATGGTACAGCCATACGTACGTACCGCCGCTCCTCTCAAGGTTGGATATCTTGGAAACAGCGTTATGCCGACACACGACACACGCACGCCACAAGAGCCGCGTCGGTTTTCCAGGCCCGAGCTTCTCAGCGCCATCGTCAGCAACTTTCTAAGATTCTGTGCATGCCCGCAAGTGGAGATGTTAGAGGATCAGGGCAGAGCAGGGCGTTCTCTGGACTATCAGGCTGAACGACGTACCTTCTTGGACGGGGTCAGCGCCCGCTCGACCGCCTCTTTCATTTCCGATATTTCTGCCGCGCTGATGAGCAAGTCCGGCGTAGTCGCTTTTGGGTCATACTTGGCTGCCTGGTTGCGCCATTGCTAAAAGTTTCCATCACGCGCAAACAAGTGATCAAGTGTAGGTGCCCGGTTTGGCAGGTTCAATGTGTTGGTGCGAATCCTGCAGGACGTTTGGCGGCAAATGAACCCTTTATGTGGAAGAGGCGATTGTCGGATCCAGTCTTGTGTGCGGCCAATGCTCGGAACTCGTCGAGTGCTCGTTGCCATTGAGGCTCGCGATCCTAGAGAAGTGCGCATGCAGGGGAATAGATTAGCACCGGCCCACACAAGACTCATGAATCGCGCTGAATTTGACCTCAACTTACAAACTAATGAGACGCCAGCCCGCCTGAATGTCCCCATCCGCATCTTCCATAATGATCATCCATCCCTTGGGACATCCCATCAACGGACGAGGGATCAACAACCCAGCAAGATTCTCCCATCTGTAGAGCTTGGAATGCGAAAGCAGAAAGCGGTCTCGAGGCAGTTGCACTCATAAGGCCAATCTGAGCCAGTCGTTCGGCGTATGTGATTTGGGGATCGTCACTAATGGATCAAGGACAGAAAGAGACCTCGTGGGGAAAGTCTGTGCCAAATGGAGCCATTGGAGACACAGGTGAGCGAGCTATCCCCGTTCCCCAGCAGAGAAAGCTGAAGAAAGATTCGGAATTGCTTACGACTGGTGGCGCCATAGACCAGAATGGAAAGGACGTGTGTGCCTTCGCAGTCGCACGGCGGCGAGGCCACCTCGTCGGCGATCCTGAATCCGTTCTCGACTTCAACGATGCGTGGATTCAAATGCGATTTTGGGCACGCCACAAACGACATGTACTGCACCCAGAGTCGAGGTCGTGCGTGCTTGCTGAATGCCGCCTCGCGCACAAGGAAAGCGAGGTATGTCCTGTCCACCCTTTCCAAGGTATGAATGGGGGTGACGATGGAGTGGAGCTCATTCCTAAGGCGGTCCAGCGTCATCTGAGACATGTTGTGTGAATCGTAGGCGCCCAGTCGGCAGGGTTCGAGGATAGGAGGAAGTGTGCGTTGGCAAAATTCTGTTCGAACCACCATCGCCTTCGTGTATGGCTCTGTCGTCGAGATCTGAGCGTTCTCCGGCGCCGTCGTCCTCGTCTGCCCCATAGTCGTCGCTATACTCGACCACAGCGGCAGCGGATGCGGATGCCGGGTCCGGTAAGAGTGGGACTAGGGGAGCAGGAGTCTGTGCCGAATTCGACGTCGATGATAATGAAGCTGATGATGCGGTGGGTCTTGGTCTAGTCGAAACGATGTTCATTCCACCTTAGGGACCGTAGACCTTGATCTTGGCGCAGGCTGGGAGGATCATTAGGTCTTGCGGCCTCAGCTTGCGTGGTCTGAACTGTCCAGGAATGAAACGGTGAGTCATCGTGTCGGAAGATCTAGTGTCGATGTACGGCTGCCGCTCGCGATGTGGCAGGAGAGGAATAGGCACGTGCGGTTTGGCGCGCGTCTGGCCGTTGGTCGCGACTTCAACAGATAGAACAGACTTCGATCACGGGTTGCACGTGACCGTGAAGCACCTGGCGCAGGGCCGCAGACTCAGCTCGGAGGCCATCGAGACTCTGACAAGACGAATTTATTCGAAATGGCATCACGTGGCAGCTTGGGAAGTATTTTTAGGGGATTGGACCCATCGCAACAATCTCGTAGTTGGACTACACACACTGCTGTCCCCTTGACGGCCCCGGGATGTGGAGTCCTGGCTACCGCGGTATTGGGCGACCAACCCCAGTGTGAAACCCGCTGAGGATCGAGGTTTTTGGCGCGCTCGCGCGCGCGGTCTACACTGTATCTTTGAAGGTACGCCTGAGGTGCGAATAGTAGTAGTGAGAAGCCCCGGCCGGTCTCGGCTCGCGGCGGCGGCGATTCGCGATGAAAGTTCGCCGATGCAGTCGTGCGATAGAGTCACTAGTATGCCCAAGGAATTTGCAGTCACAAAAAAAGAGTAGTACTCCTCCAACTTGTGGGAGTGGGAGAAGCTCATGTATTCAAGCCCAGTTATAGCGAATGCAATGTTGCGTTCATGATCGATCGGAGTGAACTTTTGGCCAGTCACTATAGTCACCCGAAAGCTCGGAGCAGCTCGGAGCAGTCTCGGAAGGACCCGGGAAAGCTCAGCCCAATGTGCGTCTCGGAGATTTGTACTTTTCGGGCCCATTTATGCCTTGTAATATGCTACATGATGTAATTTTTGATGGTAGAGTAACCTTTTCACCATAACTCTGGTCTTACACCGGAATACATACACCCCTTGGATACGGAAATTCGATGTTCAAATCGGCCTAAAAACGGGGTTTTCGAGACGCACCTTCGGCTGAGCTTTCCCGGGTCCTGTCTCGGAGCTGAATGCGCTCAAGCCCACGCCAGGCTCAAGCGGCAGCGACGGCTTTCCGTCTGCGACCCGAAGTTCGAGGGAGGTTCTTCAAACTCTCGATCAGTCGCACGTCTGCAGTACCTACTTCACATGGGACCGTCCAAAAAAGCGCGAATTGATCACAATCGACCCGACAAGATTGAACAGTGGTTTCACGCGTGCGCCGATACAGCGCCCGAGCTGGATGAACTCAACCGTCTGGTTCGACACTTCGCTGGCACCGCTCCTGGCGTTGACTCTCTCGGCGGAGACCACGACGTTCGACAGCAGAGCAATGACGACCGAGGAGTTCGATCACTTCAATCGTCTCAAGCTCTCTCGGACGTCGTGGGTCAGCAGCTAGAACAAGCAGAGTGCTTGCTGCACACACTGCAGCTCCGACTCGCTCCTGCCCAACAACGCGCACGCGATGTCAATTCAGAGGGGGACACGAGGCCCGAGGCGCAGGCGGAACGCGGCACCCTAGCCTCATGGCAGGATCGAATTGACGCGATCGGAGTGATGCTGTGGAACAAAGTGACCGAGATTAAAACAATGGCAACCTCGGGCACTCAGTATACTTCAGAAATCTCACCGCGGATAGCGCTTCAAATCAAACCAGACGTCAGCAGTGACTCGCTTCCGTTGCAATGGCTCAGCATGATTGCCAGAGGTATGTTCGCTCTTCACGCGTGGTACGAACAGAACATAGCTGAAACCAACTTGAGCATCATAGCTCGGCATCTAGCATACCTCCTGATTCAACTTGGAACTCCAGAACCGATATCAAGTGAAGGTCGGTCTGCGCGTCAGCGCTGGCGGGCCAGAGCGCGTCATGACAGCAAACTGATCGCTTAGCATCTCGACCTTCGTCCACAGGGCGAGTGCTCCTTCTGTCGCTTCTTAACAAGACCATTGCCGAGTCTCTATCCACGAAGGGAGAGCAAATCCAACTATCCCGCCTTTTCGATGCGGCCGCCACCTACGCGCAAGAAATACATGCCCCCGCCGTTGCACCCCCATCCAGACCTGATACGACGCCAGACGACGTGCGAGCTCTCAGTGGTCACTACGTTCAGCGGATCGTTTTCGAGTCGCGTCGATCTGCATTTGGCGTCGCGGACTTCATCAAACATCGCTTGGAGTCATTGATTCCGAGTTGTGGCCCTCGCGAGGCAAGCCAAATTGCACGCTGCAGTTGCCCTGGCCCCGCTCGAGTTGGATGAGCTAACAAGCACGTTTGCGTACCAGCAGGTCGAGAAGATCGCCCACGGCGCTTTAGATTCCGCCCGTGAAGTGCTCGCTATCGAAAACTCCTCTTCCGCTGCTTTGCAAGATAAAGCAAAGGAGTGGCTCCTATGGTCGATAAAGCTTGCGGAGGGCATGCGCAGCGAGTCGGCGCGAGCGATCAAGGTCGGCATACGATGGCAGCAGTTTTGTTCCAGAATGACGCTAATGAGAAGAAAATTACGTAGATCGCGAGCCTGAGTCTGCTTACCCAGATCCACACCCGTACCCAGTCATGGCGCGAAGCGGAAGAGGTGGTAGCTCAGTTGTTGGTGAGGACTGCACCTGCAGCATGGGTTCCCAGTTTTAGGCGATGGTTGACACCTCTCCTTCGTTCTGAAGACTATCGAGGCGACCCCATCCATGTGGCTGCGTAAGATCCGGTTGATGATGGAACGTGACGCTGGCGAGGGAGAATTGGGCCAGGGTAAGCAAGCTTGCGCCAGTGGGCACGATACTTGCCGGATGCATAGCTGATTGACCATCCCGTGCGTTTCCTAGCGTTCGGACAAGCCACAACTGCAATAGTCACTTGGTGGAACGAGGGAGACTTGGAGAAGAACAGTGTTCGGTCAGTCTCAGGGGTTGTGGAGCGGGCACTCGCGGAAACGCTTCATTGACGAGCTTTGGGGGTTTGGGGCAGACTATCAGCGGCCGCTCAGAGATATCATGATACGCAGTGAGGACATTCGTCCTTATCTAATGTGATTGAAAGAGACCCTGACTTATGGTCTGTTTTTAAAATCACACAGTCGCAGACCAGACTTCGCCATGTTCAAAGAAATAGTCACGAACTTGTGCTCGCCTGCTGATGAAGCGACGTCCCGGATCATCCGGCAGATTGCAATGACGGTGACGGTGCACTCGCGGAGCGACGATCGAACCTCAGTGACAAGTCTTTTCCAGAATATTTCGACTCGTGAGCTACCCCTCTGTCTTCCACTGAGTGGGTGTTGCAAGAAGCGCGCTAATCGCTTCGCACTGGTGCTCACAGATCTCAGCGAAGCATTCACCCTCTCCGCCGACTATGCGTTCGTGGCCACAACTTATTTTTGGCGTCATGGGGACCAAGAGCGGGCAAAGGGAGCTTTCTTCGAAGCAGCGGAATGGTACAGACTGAGCTTGCATCCATTGTTGAAAGAGACTGGAGGAGTGGTCGATGCCAAGTCAATGAGGTCGGTCCATTGAAGACTGTTGACTCGCGGAGCAGCGAGTGATGCGCTGAGTTGCTTCTACTCGCAACGCCCCTTTTCATTATCAGGAAAGCGGTATTGTGTTATTTGGAGATCCGGGACTTTGTTCGGGCCGAGCAAACTATGAACCTGCGCCCGGATCGCCCTCCGGACGCCAAAGATTGTTTCATTCGCTTCTTTCATGCCACGCTGAAACAGGATGTTGACAAAGGTCAGTCACTGCAAGTGAGGAGCGGGACGAGACCTGGATTCACGCGCCTACCTCGTTCACCTCTCAGCAACACAAGCCCTCGACAAAATGATCAAAGCTCCGGACTTTCAATACGTTCTTTTGCTTTGGGCATCCAAAGTCGCCAATGAATCGGGGATCACTGCCCTCTCTACTGCCGTACTTCAAGCTTTACTAGATGTCTATAGACGAGGAGAAGAAGGGAGTACCCAGAACGAAATGTTGACTACCGTACGGTATGTCGGGTGAAGGGGTGTAAGGAGGTTCCTACTGCATCACTGACTCGCACGCCACCACTCTTCTCTGTTGAGATAGGAGCCTCATTCGGTTGCTCGCTTCGCGGTTAGAGTCTGAGGCCGACTCGGGGTACGTCACGGATTAAACCTCGTGCTCGAATCGAGAAGGCTAAGCTTATGGAATACCTCCAACCTCGCAAGGCTTTCGCTGGCGCGATTGATCACATCAGAGTTCGTGGCGGCGACTGATATTGTTCGGGAGTCGTTCGGGAAACATCTGCCCACGGTCGACAAAGACATAACATGGCTCCTCAAGACTGGTACTATCTTTACCCTCTAGCCTATTAAAAGCATCTCGAGCTGATGCTTTGTTCTATGATTACATCAGGGTACAATATCTGCGCTACCTACAGCTCTCGTTGGCCAGCCGAGGTTATCACACCGATGTACGAAGCAGTCGCCCGTCTCGGGGATCTCAAGCTCGAGAGCGGGAGTGTAGACGACCCCAAGCTCAAAAGGTCGATCGTGTTTTGTCGCGTTGCTACTCTTTCTGGCTTGCTCGCTCAAGCCCGATCAGCGACGAGCGCCTCCGATCAGGTGAGGCGTACTAGGTGAGATCGACGACGAAGCGCGTTACTGACCTGGACTTGTCGTCTCTAGTCCAAGTTATACTCCAAGCTGCTGCGAGATACGCAGGAACTTGCCCAATCAGTACCTTCGCTCAGCGAAAAGAGCGACGATGTGGCGACCTCGGCACTGCTCGCTTTCGAAGTCGAAGCGAGGAGCGGCCTATGCGATTGGGGGAACGTCGAAGCTCTCTTTTCTGTAAGTCCAGATGGGCGACGAAGACTTGACTCAACTGAGTTTAGCTTAATACGCCAACAGAGATTGGCGTCAGCTAAAGAGCCCACCGTGTCTCTGAGCGCTATCAAATTGATCACAGCTCGAGCAGTCGTCGCTGCCGACTGCGCACCGGATGTGCTCGGCTCGATTCTCGAGAAGACGCTGCATACGCTCTTCTACAGAAAGGATCTGGACAGGTCGGTTTCACTCCGAACTCAAATTGATCACCAGGAACTAAATGACCTCTCACTCTCTAATCTTGCAGCCCGACTCTGGGGGCTTGGCTGCGGGTAATGATTTCGTCGCTACTCGCAAGCGCTCCTGGACAAGCATTGACTTACGTCAAGCATGCGCTCACATTCGTGAAAACACTGGTCAATAATTTTCAGTGTGAATTCACCGGGGTACAGAATGCTGATCACCGATAAATCCTCGCAGACTGGCTATCCGCGCGACGAGGTTCAATGGCTGGTGGCTACGACGTGGGATAGGGGTCAGTCATCCAAGACTCTCGCCAGCACACTCTACCCAGGACCTCGCTGAGCGTTTTCTGGTGCAGGTTTGGATTTGTTTTCGGTGCGAGACCTCGAGCCTGCGGAGGAGTGGTGCCAACTCGCTGTCGAACTTGCTCAGTGTATCGACGAGAACCAGACTGCTATGGTCAGTTGGGGCAACCCGCTCAAAGTCCTCACTGATTTGACTTTGACATGGATCGTTTTCATATAAACAGCTCTCGCGATCATTGGAACAACTTCGAACGAGGATGCGCGCGTTCGCGTCCACGGATTCTGACCTGGGCTGAGATTTCCTTTTGCGCTGCTGGAGCGTTAGGTTAGGACTTTTGCTGGTGGCTTGTCCGGGGAGTAAGATTTAGAAGATACGCGCATTGAGGGAGGTCAAGACTCTTCACGTCGTCTAATTCAGTAGTACATGATACGATGTCTGCGTTCGATAGATGCATGTGTGGCGTGCTACGCCCGCACTGGCCCGAGCTCGTCTTTCTTTCGAATGCAGAGTAGCATAGTAATGACAAAAAGTGAGTATACAACAGAAAATGAATACAACAAATGAAAGGTGCAAAACAAGATATCATAACTATACATTGGAGAGATAAAGGAAGATGCGTGAAACACGAAAACCTAACGAGCTACGACTCATCGCCTTGATCACTCCACTCGACTACCTCCATTGACCCCCATTCATCATCGAAGTCGCCTGCTGCTGTTGCTGTTGCTGTTGCTGTTGCTGTTGCTGTTGCTGTTGCTGTTGCTGTTGCTGCTGCTGCTGCTGTTGAGGATACTGTCCATTCATCATCAGGAAAGGGTTCGTACCCGTTCTTTGAGGGGTCAAGCCTCCCATCCCAAGTGGTTGTTGCTGTTGCTGGGCGAAGAAAGGATTGAAGCCCGAGTTTTGATGCAAGTACTGTGGCGGATTCTGCGATGACTGTTGCTGGTGTTGTTGATATGTCGGCGCAGGTAGAGCCGTTTGCAAGCTCGTCATCGTGTAAGGATCCTGAGGATTCGTCGTCGAATAAGTCTGCCCATTCGAATTCGAATTCCCCTTCCCGTTCACGGACATTGAAGAATGTTGGAAAGGGCTCGACGTCGACGAGATCGAGAAGCCTTGTACGGTGGATGAATGAGCGGGTGAGCCCATCGGAGCGGGGGAAGGAGGTCCTGATCCTCCTCCGTTATCGTTGCTGTAGGCCGCGAAATGAGGTTGGGGAGGTTGGAGACCATGTCCATTGATGTTCCCATTCCCATTCGAGGGATTGAACCCGCCGCTGGGAGAAGATCCCGATCCACCCAGTTTTTGAGAACTCTCCTGAGCGAGTTCCAAGCCAAATTTGGACGAAGGCACAAATCCCGTCAACTGAGGACGAAGAAGCGAGACCGAAGGCCCTCCCGCAGGGGAAGGAGGACCGAAACTTGACGTCGGAGTCGATAGGAAAGTGGGTTGAAACGTCGTTGGGGTCGATGCCTGCGAGATGTTTTGCTTCGCAGAACCCTCGACGACAAGTTGTTTGCCAAAATCGGAGGAGGGAATGAAACCCGTCAGTTGAGGGCGTAGAGGGGTGAAGGTCGCAGGAGTCGTGGGCTGTGAGGTAGGAAAGATGTTCGAGGTATTGGACCCTGTCTGGAGGGTCAGACTCGGTTGGAAAGTAAAGGGGTTGGATGAAGGCGGTGCTTGTGGCGGGGGTTGAGGATGGTGGCCGTTCATGTTGTTCGTAGGACCAATGCTGTTGGATCCGATCGAGCCAAGCATGCCAAGATCGTCCCAGATCGAACCCTGTGAAGGGGCGACTTGGGTTTGAGTATAAGAAGCCGATTGCTGGCTGGGTTGGGGACCATGCCGAAAGGGGGATGGATAGGTCGAGGATCCGTTGAATGGGTTGTATGCTTGCTGCTGCTGAGGCTGTTGTTGAGGTTGCTGCCGCTGGGGTTGCTGTTGGGGGTAAGATTGCTGCGGCTGCTGCTGATGCGGATTCCACATTTGACCAAACGGATTGGTGTTGCCGGTCATTTGATTCGATAACGGCATCTGATAAGTAGCTCCATTGGGTTGACCATACCCCATCACACCTGGTCCTCGTTGCGAATTGTACGCGATCGCACTGCCCGTATGCATCGGCACCAATCGTTGGGCTATAGGAAACGCCGTCATGGGAGGGTCGTCCTCGTCATCATCGTCCTCATCGGGTGGCATATAGCTGAAGAAACTCGACCCGAACCGATTTGTCGTCGTCCCATTGACGTTGGAAACCGACAACGCGCTGATCGATGAAGCACCCCGGTATTCACGACGAGCCCGTAAGATCCCCTTTGCAGGAGCTTTCCGGTCGCGTGCAGGCGAAGGGGTTCTTGTGAGGGGTTTATCGTCGTCGAGGTAAGGTATGGAGAGGGATTCGGAACGGAACCGTACGCGCTTGGATGCGTGATCGGGCGAAGGGGTCGTTCGACCTCCCGCTGGCTTGGAGGGTCCGGGAGGGGTCGACACCCTGACGACGGGGGGAGGACCCGTCGATGATCTTGGGCGCGACATCGAGTTTGGTACTGATAACGTTGTTGGAGATGGGCCAGATGACGGAGGTGGCGGATTCACAGTGGGCCTGTCCGCTGCTGAGACATCGGGTGGTGTCGTCCCGGGCCGAGCGGGAGTCGAAGTCGGAGCGACAGTCGGTGGTGGTGGTGGAGCAGGTGTTGCTTGCGGTGTCGATGGTCGCATGAACTCTTTGTACTCGTACTTGGCCCTAATGTAGCGTTCCAAAGCTGATTCGCGTTCATTCGAATCGAGTGATGACGGTGGACTGTTCAGAGCCAAAGAGCACTTGTCTCAGCACCGCGGATTCTGCCCACTATCCCCACACGACCAGGACCCATCTCGATGGAACGTACGGATTCGTGTTCGGGTCCGGATTGAGCAAAGCGTTGGACTTGGTGTTGCCCCTGGCTCGCATGTGGGCGACCTGTTCCTTGGACCACACGTCGAGGGTGAGGGATTTGACTCGGCTGATGTGGGTGCCCATCTTGCGATGCAGGCCTGCACATTGCACGCAGAGAAAGACGCCTGAAGATCATCGTACGAGGTCGTGGGGTGCAGAGATGAAGTGTGGGCGCCCAAGATGCGAAGTTGAGGAATTGCAGGGAAAAAAGTCAGCTCGGTCTCGGCTTCTCGGCTTCAGACACCGGCGGTAGGAGTCAGCACACTGACCATGGTCCCACGATGCCCATCTCGGATGACTAGCTCTACAATCCGCACATTCCTGATTGCCCGGTTCATGGAGCAGCTCGAGCAGTTGACGCTGGGTACGATCGGCGGCGGTCTTGGATGACATGGCAGGGCCGCGTTATGGCCGATGCGGCGGTGGACCCGAACCGGGGCCTTGCGCGTCGTGTAGGTTGGGCTCAGTTGGGGTGGAGCATGTAGACGCCGGTCTCGAGGTCGAGCTTGTGATGCAGGTGACTGCGAGGATGAACGAGAGTGGGCTCAGTGGCTGACTCGACAGGAAACACAGGCCGAACGCCGAATGCCGAATGCCGACGTGCGCCGCGAAGGCCGATCGCGATGACGATCAGCCGAGGCCGCAGCGCCACGGAGGCAGTGCGAACAGTGCAAAGTGGGGTATAGCATACACACTCACAACGTTATCTCACGAGCGATACTGAGCCTTGTCGACTCTGTCCAGTCGAGACGCAAGTGCGGACCAGACACAAGAACCAGCACGAATTAAGCGCGCCCGGATCAACGAACGAACGAACGACCTGCCAAAGCCAGCCAAAGCGCTCAGCCTGTCAGCTTCCTTCTCTCCCGTAGCACCCATCCCCAGCGCACCATGGACGGCTCGACACTCAGTTCAGACCCCGCCTTCGTGGTCGGTCACCCTCCTGCCCTCTTCACAGTAGGTCCCACTACGCCCCGAGCTGACCCCCTCTCCCCCCTCTCCCCCCTCTCCCCCCTCCCCCCCCCCCCCACACCCACACCCTCACCCTCTCCACAGCAAGGCCTCGAGTCCATCTTGGCACCTTACAGAGCCAACGGCGCATCAGAGCACGAGATTCAGCAACTCTCGCAGCGGGCATTCGAATTTTACCAACGGCAACAACAACAGTCATCCTCCGCAGCCGAGTGCGCTCAGCGCGGGGCCCAGCAGGAGCGCAGTGCAGCAGGGTCAGTGGGATGCATGCCATACGGTGTGTGCGTGCGACTGACCGTTTCCTCGACTTTGCAGCTCCTCGGATCAAGTCACCGCTGCAGATGTGTCTTGCCCGTCCAACAACGACCCCACCTCCCCCTCCGCCGCACCCGTACCCGCACCCGCACCCGCACCCGCATCCACATCTACACCTTCTACACAGTCGAATGAATCGACACTGCCTACCTCCAGCACTTCCTCTCGCACGCCCGACAACCCCCCTTACCCCATCTCATTCACCCAACTCGCGTCACTGATCGCGTCCGGCGCTCCGATCCCGGGCATCAAGGACATTCCCGATCGCTTGAACGAAGGGGAACCCACTCCGAGTCAGGTCGACCTCAGTGCGGTCAAGAAACCTTGGGAGAAGTGAGCGTTGCGATCGTAGGGGAGATACTGCGTTCCGGAGCTGAGGGCGTGTTGGAATCTTGGTTTGGATCACGTGAGCGGCCTTACGCGGGAGCGAGTTCAGACGTATGGGGGCCCAAGCATAGGTCAATGGGGTGGGACTAAGCATGAGTCATACCATAGGCATAGAAACAAAAGCTCGCTAGGCGGAGGAAGGTTTTATCGAGCGTATGACGCGAGCAGGTTGGTGTTTTCCAAAATTTTCGGGTGTCGTGATCGGGGCGTGATCGAGTTTGTATAGCCGAGGGCAGGGCGATCAGGGTTGAACATTGCATGGTCGCTCCCAAAGAAAAGAACTCGTGTTGTAATTTTATGCCTACGGTCCCCTCTTTGCAAGACTGTTCTGACCCAATGCAGATGTCGTGCCGGCCGGCTCGGTCTGCCGAGCTGAGTGCTGTGGCCACTGGCGAGCGTGACCGAAGGAGCGGTTCGCGGTGTCCGGCGTGTTGGTTTTGGGGCGTGCGCTGGCGTAGTGCTGGCGTGCGAGCAGACGCGCTTCGCTGGGCGGCCTGCATTCCGGGTCTCGGTTCGACACACACACACACACACCACACCGACCGACACCAGGTACTTGCTACCTCCGCCAGTACCCTTTCGTCATCCCCTTGCATTCGACCGCATCGCCACGCTCTACTCGTTGTAGAAGCTATACCACTTCGTCCTCTCTCATCTACGCGCCAAGTCAAGTCGTTCGTTTGCCGCGCATCGCTCTCCGTTCCCCTGGCCCGTACACCAGTCGCCCCAGTCGCCAGTCGCCCCGCCGCCGCCGTCGCACGAACGATCCCCGGTCGCTTGATCACGATGGTCTCGCAACATCAACGCCCCCGACCGAGAACGTCGCCGCTCTTGTGTCTCTCGTTGGCCTGTGCCTCCGTAGTCGAGGTGCGTCTCTTCTACCGAATGAGAGTGAGATCGGGTTGGCTGACGCTGCATCACCCGTGATCTGTGTGTGTGTGTGTCCGATCGAATCGCCGCCTGTGCTTCTTCCCACTCACCTCGCCCGTCCACCACACGCCGCCGCCTCGCCGTCGCACGCGCCGCGCCACGCCTACCACACACACACGCCCCAACTACGCCCACACCACCTCCGCCCGCCCCACCCCCGTCACGCACATTACACCACACCACACCCACACCACACCACTCTGCACACCTTCCAGGCCGCCCTGACACTGCAGGCGCCCGCCACTTTGACCACCTGCCAACCAGCTTCTTTCAACTGGACAGGCGGATTGCCCTATTACACCCTCAACGGTCAGTCGTCCGGACTCCGACCGCCGCGCGAGCCAACTCACCGAGGCCATGGCCGACGCACGCAGGAGACTGAAAATCCTTCTTCCTGCCTACCTTTCTGTCACAGTGGGTCCCCAGGGCAACACCAACCTCGAACAATACATCCTCACCACCAAAGCCTACGACTGGCAAGTCGACTACCCCGCCGGGACCATCGTCAATGTCCGACTCGACTCGGGCGCCGTCAGTCCATTTCCTACATCTTTCGCTATCTGTCTGCCGGTCCTGACGTCGGTTTTTATAAATTCGGACAGGCCTATGCACCCGCTTATGCCTATGCCGGTAGCATGATCGTGCAAGCAGGCATAGATGACTCTTGGTCGGTCCCTCCTCCGCTACCCTCGCAGTGATACGTGAACCTGCGCTCACTGTCCTACTCGAACGTCTTACAGCGTCCCTGCGTCGCACCAAAACCTCTCCACCTCCGCCACCCTCACCAAGTGAGTTCACGTTCGACGCGGGGATCCTCGGCGCTCGAGTTCTTGTGCTGATCTAATTTTGCTCCTCTTTTGCAGTCCTGTAAGCGGCCCCTGACCAAGCGAAAGTTACCCATCGCCCGTATTTGGGAGCCACAGCTGACCTCAGACCCCTCTCCGCGACACTCAAGATCACTTTCACGACCGTGCCGACGAACCTCTCGTCCTGCACGTCCGCCACTTGGGCGTGGACAGGTGGATCGGCCCCTTACACCGTCACTTGTACTTCACTTTCCTCTCGATGTTTCACATTCACTGGCCACCCTCATTTACAGATGCCCTTTTACTTCCGCAGTCATTGCCCTCGACTCGGCCGGCATGGTCGACACTTTCACCACCAACTCACCGACCTACACCTGGGCACCGACCTACCCCGGAGGTGCGTTGCAAAACTCGTCCCGTCAGGATACTTTTGTGCACGGGGCAAGGTTGTGGATGTTGATCCTTTTTTGATCGGTCCGACAGGTGTCACACTCTTGATGACGGTCGCCCCTGGGAGCTACGTCAACTCGCAGCAAGCCTTCTTCAAGACCATGTACATCTACAATGGCACCGACAGCTCTTGGTCAGCCTCTTTCACGTGCCGCTTGCCCGACTAAAGTTGAGCGCTGGATCTGACCAAACCGAGAGTTTTCACAGCATCACGCGACAACACCTCCAAAACGCGACGCGCACCTCGCCCCCTCCTTATGTCGCGCCCGTTGTCTCGAGCTCGACCCGATCCCCCAAGCCGACCGCGACGGCCTTTGTTTCGGGCAACCGAGCCACGGTTCAGGACTCGCTTTCGGCCGGAGCGATCGCCGGCATCGTCGTCGGTATTCTCGGCCTCGGGTTGATCTACCTCAGCTTCTTCATCATCCGACGACGACAACAGAGGAACAGGATGCGTTTCGGCAACGACGGTACCCCCTCGTCCTTGATGAGGTTGGACAGCATCGAGGTTGAGCAGGAACAGAGACCCGTTTTGGGTGGACGTCAGGGGCCTTCGACCGGTACTTCGGGTGCGAGTGGAGCCGCTCGACCGGCGGGTGGGAATGCACCGAGCGTGTTGAGGAAGTAAGGATAGAGATGTTTGCGACAGACTCTTATTTTCGCATAATTCCACTACTTGTTTTGTTGCGAGCACCTCCTCAACCGCATCATTCTCTGATCCCCGTTCTTCATCGCCCCACCTTACCAACCTCTTGCTCTCTTTCTTCTCTACGCACATACACACCCCTACATACATCGCTCGTCTTTCTCTTCGCATAGTCTTTTATCTCGTTTACACTTTTCTTTTCCTCCCTCTTACGTTCCGTCGTGATATGGACATTGTGCTCTCTTCGCTCTGCTACTCTTCTACTGTTGGTAGACTAAAAGGCGGAGACGCCGATAGGGTGTAAGCACTTCAAGACATGAGGTACATGGTGTGGATAAAAGAGCAGCTACTATGAGAACGCGGTCTGTGATTATTTGCTCCGTGAGTCAAGTCTCACTGCCAACCTGATAGGGCCGTCGTCGTGCTGTGCAGTGACAGGTTAGGCGCGCTCGAGTCCGAACAGGGCATGATTTGGCTACGAGGACGGGCCAAATTACGAAGTTCCCTCATAGCTCGTTGAAGGGAAGTGTTGGATTGATTACGCATCCTCACAGTTTGCCTGACCTATCACGAGGCTCACGATCGCAGCTGAAGTACTGGCAGAGAGCATCGGAATATCAGCAGTCCAAACAGACTCGATCGTGGGGCAATGGAAAGAAAACCTTGCACCGCCACGATATCGAACATGGAACACAGCACATTATGGCATCACTGCTAGTATTACACTGCTCATACTAAGACGGTTTCAGACTCAATGATTCAGCTGCCAACAGAGCGTAACGCGTAGAAGTGAGCATCATCAGCTAGGTCGGTCGATCAAAGCACTTTGTACATTTTCGTTTTTGTAGACTCACAGTGTTGAAAAGCCGGTCACCACTGTCGCCCAAACCGGGGAGAATCATGCCGTCCACAGTCAACTGCCGAAAAAATCAAAAGAAGAAGAGTTCAGGAGGGCCGATCGGCGAAAGCCAGGAGTCGAAGAATGAGCCCAAGCCTGCTCTGATTCGTGAGTTCGGCTGCTGTTTGGACTTTGGACTCACCTCCTGATCGACCTGGCCAACCCACAAGTTCAACCCCGGAAAAGCCTTCAGGACGTTATCAGCCCCCACCTGACTCGCGACCAACCCGATCAACTTGAGGTCCTCGACCTTCATCCCCCACTCCAAGAGCATCTCCACCGCCGCGATCGCTGTCCCTCCCGTCGCGATGAGAGGATCGAGGATGAAGAGCCGGTCAATCGTGGGTTGAGGGGGCAGTTTCTGGTAGTATTCGATGGGTTGTAGAGATATTTTCTCGCGGAATAAGCCAAGGTAGAAGACCTGCGCCGTTGGGAAGAGGGAGAGGAGTGCTGGGAAGCCGAACGTTTGGGAGTTGAACCGAGGCCGGTGGCGTGAGTGTGGGGGCCGGGGTGGTGTGGCATGTGGGGTGGCAGGGAGGCACGTTTGATGTTCGGGGGGTGTTCGGGGGCGGGCGCGGGAAAAAGGCAGGAGGAGGTCCGAGAGGTTAGCTCTCAGGTCTCAGAGGCGATTGCAGTGTCTGATTTCATGGATGAGATCCAGTGGCTCATGCATGCGCGTACCATCAGTCATGCCTATCCCGGCCCTCAGGATGGGCGAGATCCCAATCTTGGCGGCAATCTCACGGCCTTCGAACCGAGCGACAGGTGATGACAGCTACCACGGTCAATGCACGACACAACGTAGGGACCCATCAGCATCAGAAGACGTGGCAAGCCATTGTTCACAAATCTAAAGTCCTCTCTGGGCTCACATTAGGTACGACGCGCGTCTCCAAGTCCCTCGACGCCTCGATCGCCATCATGGTCGATAGCTCCGACACCAACCGACGAAAGTCGGCCGAAGTCGTCTTCGCGTCCCTCAGTTGGGTCAGCTTGTGTGATAGAATCGGATGCGAGACAACGTGCAGTGGCATGGCTTCTGGAGACTGGGGCTAGGCTCCGGGTGCCAGTTCTTGGATCGTGTGGACTGCTTGATTCGTAGCGGAGAGTCAAGAGGGGAGGACCCGGCGATGGGGGCCGTGACCTGGTCCGCCCGATCGCAATCTCGCCCGAACGGTGAACTCGGCCGAACTGGACGAGTCTTTTGGAATCCGGTCCGTATCGGGAAGTTTCAGGACGCCCTAAAAGACAGCGAACAAGTCCAAGAAAAAAGCAAGGGGATATGTACAACAGCAAAAACCACGAAAGCAAGTTGTACAAGAAGAACGGTGCACCCGATCCTAACTCGGGGGGGGGGGGAGGTCCGAGCGTCGTGGGCCGAAGAGCACGTGTTCGAGCATGCTTGCGCCAATCCTAGATCATGCCGATTTGGCAGCACCGGCCTGAGCACCCGACTTGGCTTCGTATTCGAGCCAAGATCCTTTGTAGTTCCTTACTCTATGGATGTCGATCCAGGTCGTTCAATATCATCAGCGACTCCCTCCGTGCTGTCACGGGACCGGCCAACTCACCTCGAAAAGCCTGCACCACTGGCCAAGTCAGCCGCGATCGTACTCCTTCTGCCCGAACGACAATACAGAACAATCTTTTCCTCGCTGCCAGGTTTGGGGAATCCATAGGTCCGCACAAAATCAACTGCAGGGATGACACAGCCCGAGGTTCGGTGAGGTCGGTCTCATCGCGCATCGATCGTGGACGAGTAAGGCACCCTCAAACGCACCTTGATCTTTGGAAAGGGCTTGTTCGAAGATGGATAAAGGGAGGTTCTTGGAATGGGGGATGTGGCCGATCTCAAAATCGGGTGCTTCTCGAACGTCTGTCCATGGGTGAAGACAAGACCCCTCGGTCAGTCTCGGGGATCGGGGAAAGGTCGGCCTCCTAACTTTGATGCCGAGGGGGTTGATGATAACACGATAAGAGCGAGCTGAGGCGGGACGAGCCGGAGTCAATCGACTAACCAATGAGAATAACTCCCTAACAAGAGCAATAGAACCGGGATCAGCTACCCACGAATTCTTTCGAAAAAGGATGCCCTCCTACCCCGAAGCTCGGCGGTGTTCGCAATCGTTCCCTCGTAGTGCCTCCGCAAACAGGAACTCGACTCACCGATTCGGTATCCTCGCTCCATTTTTTGACTTGCTCGTACGTGATCTCCTCCTCGACGTCCCAAGGGACGTCCTTATTGTCGTCTTCGACCATCATAGGCATACCGCCAGAGCTCTGGACTGCTAAACTAGGCTCGGTGACGTGGAGCGCCGGGATGCTGAAGAACGGCCACGGACGTGGACCGAGCGAGTATGGAACGTGGCAATGTGCAGGCTCGAGTCAGTTCAAGTGTGATGTACGGCCTGTATCCACAGTTACAGTCACGGCCAATGATGATCGACTCACGTAGGTGGATAATCAGGCATCGACGCTGATGCTAGAGAACAAGAGGGAGCCCACTGCTCCGGTCTGTGGCAGCCGAGTCGCGCGCGAAGGCTCGGGAGGGTTCGGGCCCCTCGATTGATCTCGAAAGTTGATCGACGCACCGGCATATTCGAGGGTGCAGTGTGTCGCAGGCTCCGTACGGCGGTGAAAGGTCGGTCTTTTTCTCCCCGGTGTTTCTAAGTGACTCTTTCCTTCGTCACCGATAAGGCGCATTCCAAGTTATGCCGGGTCCTGGGGATTTTTGGAGAGGCCGGTCGCACATAGTCGAGTTTTCGTGAGGACCCTCTCAGTCGTTTCCGCCATCGTTCGGGGCGTCAATTTGTCTTACATAAGAGCCGGTACTTCAACAAGGTTGGCGAGCCTCCACGACGATATATCTCAGGAGGTCAATTCCAGCCACTTTTGCAGTATATTCTTCAGGTTCCGATATTCCAAACGTCGGTCATAGCACGGTTTTCAGTCATCATCATGGGCGCTGGCCTGGTCCTTTGCGATCCAGTCGGCATAACTGCCCTCGTAGTTTCTCAATCTGAACCAGGTGGTCACATCTATGTCAGCCTCTCGGGTTCAGGGGCACGCAAACACATGCGGTGGGTAGGACTGACTGCTTATAGCCGGCCTTCTTGGCAAGGTCGATCGCAGTCTGGGCCCTAACGCCGGCCTTGCAGAAGAAGATGATGGGTTGCGACTTGGTTGGTTTCTTGAAGCCATGTTCCTTGACAAAGTCACCTGGTTGCGGATCAAAGCCAAAGTCAAATCGGTGAGCACGACATGTCCCAAGCTGAGCCCCTCCAGAAAGCTTCCGGTCTGAAGCAGTGGCAAAGCTGACCTTCGTCCATGGAGAGTGACTTCTCGAACGAGGACAATGGCAGAGGTACGGCCGAAGGAATCGTGCCTTGGACGACCTCGTTGGGCTCACGCACATCTGTACGAGTCCCAGGAGGATGGAAGATGACGGAATCAGCATCAGCAGACGTAGCGACGAGCGAGATTGGTTGCCATCTCGACACAAGGTATAGCAAACCACTCACCAATCAACAAAATATCCTGGATTTGATGAACAGGTTATTACAAAGAGCGATCGATGCATCAGCAGACAAGTCGTCGAGCTCGGACACGCCCAAGTGGGGCGGCAAGAGCAGCCACGTCAAGCTCAAGGGGCACACTCACATCGTTCGGTGCCTCGGTGATGGGTTTGAGTTCTTCATACGTAATGGGTACGCCCTTGGCGAACTTTCTGGTGTCCTGAAGTCGCCACTGGATCGACGACGATGTGAAGGAGCGTAGCGCCGACTGAGCGGGGCTCCATTCAGATCGTGCGAGGAGAGGGTGAGCGGTGGGTATGACGCCACGTCGGGTGGCACGAGGAAGCTGCGTCAAGATGGGTCGGAAGAGGGCGCGAGTAGACATGTTGGAGTTTAATGGACTGGACAGGTGGTTGTGGTGAGGCGGCGGCAAAGAGGTCAGGCACAACTCGCCGTGACTTCGTCATTCAGTACTCAGCGCTTCAGCAGTGCTTCAGCTGCGCTCAGCTGCGCTCAGCGCCGATAGTGCGCCGGTGGGCTAGACCGGGTTGATATTCATTAAATTTCGAAGTTACTTCGAAGAGACCTAGCAAGAGGATACACCCCTGAAGAGCGTCTTGCGTTCATGTGGAAAATTGAGTCTCATTTTCTCGTGGCACTTCGGTAGCTCTTTCGATCGCTCACCCTAGATTGACGTCATGGCACCCTGCGGACCGTCGGAGCCCCGAGCGGAGAGGAGCTCGTCCTTCCGAGTGACTGCCCGCCTGTCGCCTGCCCTTCACCATCTCGCCCCCTCAATCAAGCTCTTGTTTGGGATCCATACCTCATACACTGAGCTTTCTTGCGACTCGTAAGACTGTTACTGCAGCGTTCCAGGTCACGCTTACATCTGAAGTTTCTTCCCACTTGGCCACCACCTCGCCTGGTCGTTGGTACGACATAGTTCTCGGCGCAAGCTTACACCCACGATGGTCAATCCAGCAACGCGTGCGACTCGATTGACCACAGCGTTCTTGCTGTTTGTGTCGTTCGCGCTTCTGCTCATCGTCTCGGTCAGTTGCCCCGTGTGGAACAACATCGTGTTGGCGCGAGGTTACTGGTCCTCGCTCTGGAGTGAGTGCCTCAGCTTGCCCCAGTGCCAGTCCTACTAGTATTAGCGTGCCAAGGCACTTCGGCTAAAGAGGCTGACCTCCCCCATTTGTGATGTACCGCAATAGCCGACCCCAAAGTCGCTGGTCGTCAAGTGAGATACGGTTTGTGGGGCTACTGCAACGGCCTTCACGGCTGCACCAAGTCCACGCTCGGCTACGCTCGTGGCTGGCCCAATTCTCCGATCAGCTCCACTCCGCTCGGCCGCGTGTCCAAGGCACTGGTCGTCCTCCCCGTCGCGTGTGGTTTGACGTTTGCCGCGTTTATGATGGCCGTTCTGTTGCCCTTGTCCATGCTTGCAACGGCTCTGCTTTCTTTCTGGGCCTGGGTCGCGACTTTTGTCGGGTTCGGTGTAAGTCCCCAGGGTGGTTGAACCCGAGCACGTCCCGGCGGTAGCACTCGCCTCACACTCCGACAATCTGGCCAACAGATCCACTTGGGCTTCAGTACCTCACTCCGAAACCGTCTTTGGGATACTCCCGGGATCGTACGCGCCCATGTCGGCAACTCGATCTGGCTCGTCCTGACCTCGCTCATTCTTACGACGATCGCCTCGATCATGCTCTGCACTCGTCGCGACGACTACCGCAAGACCAAGTTCCTCGTCAGCCGTCACAAGGACCTCAATCATGGTGTAGACGGGGTAGACAGGACGTCCGAATCCCAACTCATGCCTGCGTCGCCGACTGGAAAAGCGTGGTGGGCTCGACGCAACCGTGACAGCGGCGCCACGGGTAGCACTCGCCCTGAGACGCTCGATCGCAGTGTTCCCGCTCAATCTGACTCGGACCACGTGTGGCGACGCACCTCAGCCAGTACCGAGCAAGAGCGCCAGCCTGTTTCTCCTCCCCCTCCAACGGCGCTCCAGCCTCCGACGATGACGCAGTACGCCGCCCCTCAAGCTGCTCAAGTCGCGAGCCAGACCGCTCAGGGGCCACCCACGACGGCTCGCACGGAGCCCTCCGTCGTTGGCGCTCCCACGACGTCGGGGACGGAGACACTACCGCCTCATAAGCATTCAATCCGAAATCCCCCGCCCTCCGTTCAGCACTGGACCGTTCCCACCGCTTGAGCACCCTCGCAGTCATGGTGACCTCCAGCGTGGGACGAGATTTTCAGGAAGGGGCCTCGCTTTTTGGTTTTCACCACCACTTTGCTTGCATTCAGTGACATATCAAGTATCGAGATCGAGTAGAAAGCAGTGGCTTTTGATGTGTTCTTTTGTGTAGCCGGTTCTCCAAATCTAAACGCTCATGTTACGCAGATTCGATCCAAGGTCCAGGCGCTTTTGAGATGCTGACTCGTAGCTGACACTTGGGGCGCGCTAAGGGGGAGCTGAATATATGCAGCGAAGACTTGCTCTGGCCCGATGAGGTCATCTGCGCGATACCTGGAGTGATTACAAGCCCCTACGGAACGCTGCTCGGGGGCCAAGCCTGCCCCGGGTGGGGCCACCTCCAGTCTACGACAGACTTACGCCGAAAAAGTGGCAAGCGCGCTAGTTGGTTCTGCCAGGCTGGACAAAAAGATGAGCATGAAAGTGAGCATTTCACTTCCAGCTAGTCAAACAACTGGCCTTCCCCTCGATCTAGTGCAGCGTATCGAACATGTGGCAGTGTCACCAGGTCGGAGCCTGAGCCTCACGGGCTGTTCAATTCACTTCGGACCCCTTGCACGTTCCTGCGCTGTGTCCCACAGAAATCTCTCTCCGTTACAGGCTCTTCACACCGCATACTATCCCGTTGGTCACCTCTCGTGAATTGTGGTTCTCGCCCTGCTCTTTCTCCATCACGGTTGGACGTGCACTCGGCGGTGGGCGAAGGAAGGGATTTCACAACAAAGCAGGTCGCGCCGGGAGGTCGATTCAGTCCAAACCTGCACGAGGTTGCATAGCTGTACAATGTCGTGCAGAGAGGAGATAAGCCAGAGAGGAAGTTGCATGGTCATGCACCCGTATGCAGGTGTGACAGGGGCCGGACGGCTGACAGCGACGGCGACTTGATCTGCCATCTGCCAGTGATCCAATCTCGCTTCGAGTGGGGGTGGGGGCTGCCAGAGTCAAGTGAAGCGTCGGCGTGCTTGCTGAATGAATCAAGGGGAGGGTTGGTATCCCATCAAATGGGTTCAGAGGCGAAGATGTAGTCAATTGCAATGACCACGTCGATCGATGATTTCTCGGGTCTAAGACTCGAGTACCACGCCAAGTCCAAGCACTGGCAGCGGTATGACTTTGGGGAGACCGGCATGGGAGACCTACCCATAATGGCCATTACTATTCCTGAAACCCATTTTGGCGCGGGCGAAAGCGAAAACTGCCACCGACCTTCCCATGCGTGCCTGACACCTAACCGGGGCTTGCCCTTCTACCCTTCCTTTTCACACGACGCTCTGTCCGTCACTGTTGCTCATACACTGTACAGGGGTCAGACACCAGCACTTTTACCGTGGCAAATTGTGCCTTCACTCTCTACTGCTGCTCAGCCCCAGCCCCAGCTCGACCGAACAGCCTCTCGCCACCGCTGCCCAGCGCCGGACCCGACTTTGGCCTTGCCCCACATCCACCCCAAGTCAGCCGCCTCCGCACCCGCTCGCGGCGCACTTCTCGCTCCCGAACCACACGAACGCATCTTTACCGCGAATAGTCCTTCGCTATGTCGGATCTTCTTCACGATGCGTTGACTCGTCATGCCTCGCAGGCGCAACTCTCGCCCCGCGCCATGCAGGCGCTCTCCCTTCACGAGGACGGCCCTCAAGGGTCCGCTTTGGGCGAAGGCGATGACGAACTCATCTCGGTCCAAACCCCTATGCCCTCGACCCCTGGTTCAGCCGCATCAACACCGGCCGCGTCGAGGAACCCCTCTCGATCGTCCTCCCCTTCCGGAGCCAAACGTCGAGGCGGAGCGGGCAAGCCTCGAAGGGACAAGACCAAGGAGAAGGAGAAGGCGGAAGCGATGAACAATGCCATGGACCCCATGGTCAGGTTCCCCAACGTCATCAATGGGAGGATCTTTGGCGAGCTGGACATGTTCGATCTGTTGAGCTGCGGATTGGTCTGCAAGAGGTGGCGCAATTCGCAGACCATGAGTGAGTCAAAACCCTCTCCGAACGGGCAACGGAGCGTCGGCGGCATAGATGCTGAAGCAAACCTCCTGATATCTTCAGACTACACCTGGTACCTCCTACTACAACGCTTGACCTACGTCGACCCAGCATCACGGGCACCAGCATATTCGGAATCGGACGGCTTGCCGACCTGGCGCCGAGGAGACTCCAAAATCAATTGGGCCGAACGGTTCGCTTCCATCAACCGTCGAGATGATCTCGAAAAGCCGCTGGTTTCGGATACGGACGAGAACGGTCTGACGATGCAGGAAGAACGCGAACTCAAGTGGGCGGAAGAGAATGAAGCGAATGATACCCAATTCGCGGACAAAAATGAAATGAGGGCGTACTACAAAGTGGGTCTCTCGAGCACCTCGCTCACTATGCACTCCCGACAGTCCGCTAATGTTGCTTCTTTGTATACATCCAGTCATTGAGAAATGCCAAAGGGGCCAAGACCGGCGGAGGGAAAGGTGGCATTCGAACCTGGGAAGGCGATGGTCTCGGCGCCGAAGCTCCCACCGATTTGGTGTGAGGGAAGATTTTCCTCGCTTATTGTATGGTGAAGGATTCTCCGTGTGTAGCCCGGTGGTATGTTCAGGAAGTATGTAATGTGGATTCAATATTCTCATGGATTGCTGCAGCGTCCGGAGTTCATCGTTGGCGGCTGTTGAACATGGTCAGACGTTGCCGTCGCAACGGACCGGTCCGCCCACATAACTCACGTGCTCCGAAGTCACGTTTCTGCCTCCGCCTGACATCAGCTTACGGCCCGAACCTACAAGATGTGAGTCGAGAAACAAGTCGAACGCTTGAGTGTGCAACGACACTGACCGGTGCTCTCTGACAGGGTTCAATTGAACGAGACCTTCGCATCGGCTTCATCGTAAGTGCACCCGAAGTGTGACCGCGCACCCATCTCCGACCTTCGCAGTCAGCAGGAGCCGGATAGTCGGCCACGTCCAGTCGCTGATCTTTGCGCACATTCTTGACAGCCTGAACGCTCCAAGAGAAGTACAAAGAAAGCCAATACGTCAAAACCCGCTCGCCAAGACTGGACCCAGTCCCACAAGCCGCATCAAGGCAGCCACCGCCGGTTCAGCCTCGACAACGACCTCGAACTCGAGCTCATCGAACGAGACGGGGTCCTCTTCGTCACCTCAGTTCATCACCGCCGCCGAACAATCCCTCCTGGCTTATCTTTCCGACCTCGCCAAGCCAATCATCAGCTCTCCGGATTTCAAGACGCAACTACAGACGGTCAAGTCGGCATTGTACGAGAAAGATTATGCTAGGGCGTTTGGGTCGGATCTCAATCGACTCGTTTATACCGCCCGATGGGTACCTTCAAGGGCCATCATCTACCGAAGGATTTACAGAGAGTCGCCTGATATTAAGGAGACGCTGAGGGCACCCGTGTCGACGTCGAATGCCGAGGAGGACAAGTCCAAGCCGGTCAAGGTCTTGATGCTCGGTGGAGGCGCCGGGTCCGAAGTGATCGCCTTGGTCTCGTTATTGGAACGCGTGACGGACTGGTCGAACAGAGTCGAGATCACAGCAATCGACAACTCGGATTGGTCCGAGATCATCAAACAGCAATCCCAAGCCTTGTTTTCGTCTTACCCCGAAACCCTTTCCCCGGCGCGCCTGGCCATCAAATTCTTACAAGCCGATGTGCTCACCGCCTTCCCCACTCCAGATATCCCCTATGCCGAAGCCAAGCTCGTCACCATCCTCTTCACAATCTCGGAACTACTCTTGCAAGCACGCTCGACGACACTGTCCTTGCTCGCCCACCTCACGCAAGCATGTCAACAAGGGACGTTGCTCCTAATCGTTGAATCGGCCGCATTGGCGCAGATCCCAATCGGAAGCTCAGGGCGGACCTACCCACTAGGTACACTGTTGGACCATGCCTTGGCCCCACCTCGAGTCTCATTCAAGGGTCGTAAAGAAGGCGAGCCGAAGGAAGGGCCAAAGTGGGAGATCGTGCGATCGGAGGACTCGGTCTGGTACCGGATGCCGATCGGGGCGAGCGATTGTTATCCTCTAACTTTGGAGAACTCGAGGGTCGTGTTGAGACTGTATAGGAAGCTGTGAGAAGACGGCGAGGATCGTGCGTCGTTGGTGCTTTCAGGGACGAGTTGGACGATGAGGATGAGTTTTCAGAGCCAGGGGATTGTTGTGTTGTAATAGCATGGTGCGCATATTCAGCACGGTTGAGAGCGATTTTTGATGACTGACTTTCCACGTGAGATCATTTACTCGAATTTTCGATTCGAAAAATTTCAATAATTTTCGATTCGTGGGTCCGATAGGGTCCGATCGCCAGATCGGCAGGTCAGTTAACCCAGCCAAATGAGCTCCCCCGCGCGGGCGAGTTAAGGCAGCTTTTCTGTTTTTTACCGATCGCGGCTTTCCCAGTCAGAGTGCCACCGCCAAGTTCCGACGAGACTGGTTTGCTCCCGCTCCACATCCGGTTCTTCTTGACGCGTCGCTCGACAGTTCAAAGAATCACACAACCTACCCACCCACCGTCTTTCACCACCTCATTATGTTCACTGCCCGCATCTCTTCGGTCGCCCGTGTGGCGCTGCGTGCCTCATCGACCGCTCCTCGCACGCTCTCGCTCAAGAAAAACGCACTGCTCATTCCCGCCGTGCAGAGCCGTTACACCAAGTGAGTTCACTTTGAACCTGCTTGTTGATTCTGGAGTATGTTCTGTGGCATCTGGGTTGTTGCCCCGTTGGCTCATACGGGGTGGGATGCTGGCGCACGCTCCCGGGAGGTGCGAAGATGGACCCCCTTCGCCCCCCCCTCGCCCCCCCTCGCCCCGCTCCCCGTGGCTGCGAATGCCATCCTCGTCGTCCAGACGGGCCCATGGCGTCGGATGACTTTTCTTCTCCACGTTGCAACCCATTTGTTGAACATCACGACTGACCATTCGTTTCCTTCTCGGTCTTGCCTCCGCTCCTGCGCCGATCGCCTCACTCGATTTTCGCCGACCTGCGTCACCGCACCTCCGCGCTTCGCAACAGCTCGATCCGCCTCTTCAACGCGTCGTCGCTGCGACTGAACGACAAGCTCGAGGCCACCACCGCGCCGACGACCGCCGAGGAGGAAGTCAGGGCCGACCACTCATCTGTTGATCCTTTGGCCTCGACCGAGTCCAGCGAATCGACCCCTTCGTCGTCTTCCGGCGAGGTCTACATCGACCCTCTGCAGGCCCAGGCCGATGCGACCGCCAACGACGGCGCCACCGCGGCTGAAGCGCCCGCTCAGACCCCTGACCCCGTCGAAGTCGCGTCCAGGACCGTCTTTGCCGGTGGACTGAGCTGGAACGTCGACGTCGACTGGTTGAGGGACGAGGTCGCCACCGCCATCGGTTCCGCGGACGGTATCGTCAGCTGCCGAGTCGCGCGGGACCCTACCGGTCGATCCAAGGGGTCAGTTTCTCTCAACTTTTCCTTTCAAAAGCCCGCCGCACCCCTTCCAGGCTGACTCTCCCGTAATTCCTAATTATTAGCTTTGGTTTCATCGAGTTGACCACGGCCGAACATGCGCAAAAGTTGGTCGAGGTTAGCCCCGTCATCGATGAACGCGAGACCCGCTTCGAGATCTCGGACCCTTCCACCAGGAAGGAGCGTCCCGCCCGCGAGCGACGCTCGTCCGACCAGAACCAATCCAGTACCCCCTCCTTTGGTCGACAAGAGAACCCCCCCTCGAATTCGGTGTGGTTGGGCAACATCGAGTGGTCGACGACCGAGGCCGACTTGCGCGAAGCGTTTGACCAGTTCGGCGAGATCGGGCGCGTGCACATGCCCCTCGACCGAGTGACGCAACGATCGCGTGGTATCGCCTACATCGACTATGCCGACGTGTCCCAAGCTGAGGACGCCATTGCCGCGGCGCAGAACATTGAGATCAACGGCAGGTACCTCCGAGCCAACTTTGCCACCCGTCAGGCACCCTTCTCAAGGGCCAACGGCGGAGGTAATCGAGGTGGATTCAACAGGCGTGATGGCGGCGAGTCCGGTGGTCGCTCTTCGTACGGCTCGCGAGGTGACAGGAACGAAAGGAACGACAGGTACGGCGACCGCCAATCGAGCTACCAGTCCAGGCAAGGCATGTCCGGCCGCGATGAGGGGTGGTAGACGATTGCTCACTCTTGCGAGTTGATGCGATACCCCGAAAACCGGAACGAAAAAGCCTGGGTAGGAAAGACGATGTCACGATCTTGTTTTTATTGCCCTTCTGCTCCTCCATGGAGTAAGCCATTTCATTGTACGATAGCTTGACCGTGTGTGAGTGAGTGTCTGTGTTTTGATCAATAAAAGCCCCTCCCACTTCAGACCCCACTTTGCTCGGTCGACTCGGAGTCTGTGCGAGCTTGGCAATCGAAGAATGATGTGGGGAGACGTGACGGCTTCCACGAAGTTCTTCGTAGAGTACGCCACTTCTCCGGGTGTTTTTTCTGCTTGTGCTTTGCACAGGGGGTCATTCGAATCGTTCTGTCGCGTGACATCGTCGGCCCCGCCTTCAACAAAAGCGGGGTCGATCGGTCGAGACGGCCGGCCAGTTCCCCTCTCTCCGTTCGCACTACACCACGCTTGAATCCCCACAGGCCCAACTTCAACTCGCCGACGGCATCAACCGAGCTTGTTGGTCTACACATTCATCGCCACCTCTCCCCCAGAGGCTGCTGTGGTAGCTAGGAGGATGGCGCTGCTGCCTGCACCACCACCACCGACGTTCCCTACGCGCTTCCAGGCGACCGACGACGATCTTGGCCACGTCGTCGCAGCGTCCACTGGCGCAGACCCCGCCGTCGTACCCGTAGCCTGGCCAACCGAAATTACTGCATCGGTTTCAAGCGAGGTTCTGACCGGCTCGCATGGATCGCGTGATCGTGAGGCGGTGATCGCGTGGAAGCTCAAGACGGATAGGGAGCAATACCTCGAGGCCTTGGGTAAGTTCATCTCCTCGTGCTCTCGCAGTGTGGCAATCTCCTCCAACACAGCACCTGACTTTGAAATGCTATAATCTACCCTGCTACAATGACAGAGACCAAGCTGACCAAGCTGGCTCAACCGGCCAAACTAGGCACGTCCAAGACCGACTCGGGCTACGGCGGTTCACACACGTCTCCCCAAGTCGGGCTCGATCGACTACTCTTGATGCACAACGACCTTCTCGACGATATCGATGTTGATCAACCCGTGCTTTCTACGACGCATGAACAACCTGAACGGTCCACTGATGAGGATGACGAGGATGAGGATGACGAGGAGACGAGTCAAGGGAGGAGCCTCCTGTCACGTGCCGCCAAGCCCGGGGTTACCGATGGTCTCAGGCGACCCGAGCCTTCTCCTGGCCAGACAATACCGCGGGAGGAAGAGACGCCCTCAGCTTCACCGAGGAAGGACGATAACATCTTTGTCATTCCACCGACACCGTCCCACGAGGATGCGGAGGAGGCTCGGCAACGCGAGCATTCGGCCGAAGCGGTCACGGATGACCCCGATGAAGAGAACGGAGACGGGCAGGACGACGAGGAGATGCCGCCCCTCGAGTTCAATCGACGACCCTCGACCCTTGACAACGATCCAAATTCGGCCCACTACCCTTCAGAGGACTCGTCTGAACAGCCTCGCCGCATCAGCTTTTCGTCATCGGTCCGCATCTCGGGCGGTATTCGGTCGAAAGGCCGCTCGTCGCGTACGCGCCAACGACCTGCGATCCCGAGTGACCTGTTTAGTCCGGCCCCATTGACTTCATCTGCTCTGACGGCGGAAGACGTGGCGCGGATGGGCTACATGGCTCACCCGCTGCCTCGCAATGCCTCGTTGAACCAATCACGCAGCTCGTCCCGCACCAACTCCCCGTCTCGTGGGGCCACAACCGCCGGAATCTCGATCCTCCGCACCGTCTCTTCATCTTCATCACTGGGGATCCACAACAGCTACCGCGAAGCGGCGATCCTGAATGGTGGAGCTTCGTCGGTCTACTCGTCCTCGGTCCCGTCCCGTTCCTCGTCGCCGTGTTCGTCGATTTACGCACCTCTCAAGAGACCGTCAGAGACATGTCCGAACCCCATGTCGGTCAAACCACCTGCAAAACGAGTGCGTTCCCCACCACGAACCTCCGTGAGCGGGCTTAGTTTTCGCGAGTTCTTGCGCCTCAACGGATTGTCGAGGTCGGGTGATGCCGATGGGACGGGAGCGGAGAATGAGGAATCGATGGCCGAGCGAGGCTATCGCGAACTTGTCGAGGAGCAACGTAGACGGAAGGAGAGGTTGGCTAAGAGGAAGAAGCAGCATGGAGGTCGCGGCTCGTCTGTGTTGAACGGGGACCTGGGTCAAGACCCCACGGCGTCGCGAGGTTTTTGGGATCGGGTGTGGGGGATGTTGGGCAACGGGAGTGGCAGGTCGGGCGTCGGTCGGACTTCTTCGGGTGCATTGTTGGGTGCTACACCGACATCTCCGGAATATGGAACGACCGGAACTACGCCTCTGACGACAGATGGGTCAAGGCGCGTCAAGAGGAACAGGAGCTCGTTGTCCATCTCTTCGAGCGTCGCTGGCGATCAGGGCTCGAGCGACGAAGGGGAAGCCGAGGATCCGCGGACCAACTCGAACGCTCCACCCAGTCGAACGAGACCAACTTCAGGGTCGAATGCCTCGGGCGATACCAAAGAACGCATCAAGAGTGAAGTCGAAGTGAGATTCGGCTCGGCGCCGGGGAGATGGTTCAGCTCTGGATGGATCTTGTGGAAATTACGAGCGATGGGTGGGGCGTGCTTGGGTGTACGGAAGAAAGTTCGATCGAAACGTCGTGCACTCGTGTTCAGTAGTGCGATCGATACCTCGGACGAAGAGTCTGATTTGCGCCGGGCGCATCAAAGGGTTTGATGAGGACGATTTAGGGGGGCTGTTTAAATTTGTTCTCGCTGTCAGGGGTCACGTGTCGTTTTCATCTGTTTCCATCTGTTGCAAATCTTACTATCACTGGGGCCATGCTACAGTGTCTCATGTCTTTGTGCGTCACCGCTGTACCGGGTCTTACCCCGCCCAAGCCTGCGAGGCGAGGTCCGAGACGGGCTCGTACTATGTATTCTCGGGCTAAATATGGCAAGTCTCGTCCGTCAGATCGTCAGAGGCGCGAAAGCGGGGGCGAGGCGCGCGAAAGCAGGCGAAAGCGGTGCTTTGTGGGCAGTGTGGCGCGGGACGCGGGGGGCGCCGTTCAGCGCTTCAGCTGCAACGTGCCTTTGCTTGGACAGCCCAGTGAACGGAAATGGGCAACCCTATCCGCCTAGACCGAAGCTTTATTTGTTGGCCCGTTAAGTAAGAGCCTTGGGAGGCACTGCACGAGCTGGGAACTGCACTTTGTCAAGTCCTAGTTGTCCTCTTTGAAACACGACACGGCGGCTTTACGCTCTCCCTTCCATCTCGCCATCGTCTGACGAGTCGACGACGAGGCGCAACCCGGTTGAAAGTTCCTGTCCCGGGCCGACCGTCGATCCCATCGCCTCTGGCTCACTCGGCTTCACCCGCAACTGCTTTTGTTGTCTATCCATACCACGATGCTAGCTCCTATATCACCCACACCGTTCCAAACGGACATGGCCGAAGTCAAAGATGGCTCTCTCGTCGATTGTTCAACGCTTTCGCACGTCGACGTTCTCGACGCGGGCGCCGACGGTGCGCCCGCTTCGTCAGCGCAGCCAAACCCGTTTGCGAATCGAGGCGGTCGCTTCTGGCTCGTTTTCCTTGCCCTTTGTGTGTCGTGTTTCTTGGCAGCACTCGATTTGACGGCCGTGTCGACCGCACTTCCTGCTAGTGAGTAAGAAAGAGGCATGGATTTGGGCCGACGGTGCAACTCGTCCGTGTTCAGATACTTAGGGAGTCGAGCTGACGGCAAGCTTTGTCTCACCTACGTCTCCACCAAAGTGGCCGCTGATTTTCAATCCGCGAAATTCTCCTGGGTCGGGTCGGCATATACTCTGACTTCGACGGCTTTGATTCCGTGGACGGCGAACCTCGCGTCCATCTTTGGGCAGAGAGCGACCCTGTTTGGGTCGTTGCTCCTGTTCGCCACGGGTTCCGCAGTGGTCGGATCGGCCAGGTCGATGGAGGTGGTGATTCTGGGTCGCTCGATCCAAGGTGCTGGAGGTGGAGGTATCTTGACGATGGTATGTAATCTGATTGATAACTTCATTCAAATGATGGTAGAGCTGATCGAGAGAGTTTGTCGTCTCCCAGAGTGAGATCCTTGTCGTCGACCTAGTGCCCCTCGCCGACCGAGGCGCTTTTTTCGCCATCATTGGCGCAGGTCAGTGCCTTGGCGCTCGTACTCACCCTACTCAATTCCAAACTAAATCTGTGCATCCTATCAAACAGTCTGGGCCCTTGCAAGTGCGATTGGTCCTCCCATCGGTGGCGCACTTGCTTCGGCCGGAGCGTGGCGATGGTGAGTAACCCTATCGGTGGAAGGACCTTCAGACCCATTCAGAGCCCAGGGCTGACAGGACCGTCTCCCTCTTCCTCCCGTTTGCTCAATAGGCTGTTCTACCTCAACATCCCCCTGACGGGTATCGCCTCCCTGTTGGTCATGCTCTTCCTCCGCGTCAAAGCCCCGCAGACAACGTTCAAGAGCAAGATCGCCCTCATCGACTACTACAACATTGTCTTTGTCGCGGGAGCGACAGCAACGATCCTTGGTCTCAACTGGGGTGGTGAGACCTACCCATGGGTTTCCTACAAGGTCCTCGTCCCTTTGATCGGAGGTATCCTCGCCATGGGCCTCTTCCTGTGGCTCGAAAAGGGGTTGGAACACCCGACGATTCCCTTCGATATTCTTCGTCATCGATCGAGCTTGCTCGGCCTCTTGACCAATTTCTTGCATGGTATCGTAGCCCTCGCGGCTATTTACTACCTCACCGTTTACTTCCAAGCCGTGAAGATGGCGACCGCTGCCGATGCTGGAGTGCACACTTTCTCTCTGAGCTTGTAGGTGCCTGTGCGCTACTAATGAGCTGCGGCCGTCTCCGAAGGGATTTTACCTGTGCTGACCCGACCATTCTCCCTTTGCAGCACAATCGCGCCCATGGCTATCATCGCGGGTATTTCTGTCGTTGTTTTGGGCAAATATCGCCTGCAGAACATCGTCGGCTGGGCGCTTACGGTCACTGGCTTCGCCTTGACGACCTTGCTCCGCGTGCATTCGTCAAAAGCCGCATGGACGGGATAGTGAGTCGAGAACCGGAACCCGCAATAAGACCGTTCTGGCTACAGCATGCTGACAGTTTGTTTTTTTTATCTTTGTGAAAACAGCCCGATCGTCATGGGCGTCGGCTTGGGTATCCTCTACGGGTGCCTCGACTTTCCCGTCTTGGCACCTTTGAAGCCTTCCCAGCAACCTCACGCCGTACGCTTGGTCACGATCACCTCGGAACGCTTATCCGCTGGAGCCTGTCGCTAATCACCGCGGCAATATCTTCTCAGATGGCCTTCTTTGGCTTCACGCACTCGTTCGGGCAGGTGCTTGGCATCTCGCTCGGTGCGTCGATCTTGCAGAACGAGCTCAGTCGTCATCTCCCGCCCGAGGTGGTGTCGTCGCACTTTGCCAATGCCAAGTACGCCTACTCGGCCATTCCTGACATTCATCTCCTGTCAGTACTATTTTGGGGATTGTTTCATCGTCGAATAATTCACCGACTTGGAGTGCTCACGCTGTTTCTTTTCCCATCCCATTACAGGCCGGAGCCCGTGCAACTCCACGTCCGCCGTGCGTTCGCGCAGAGCTTGAGGACGGTCTGGATCGTGATGATCGGCCTCTCCGGAATCACGTTCATCCTCTCTTGTTTCATCGAGGACGTTCCCTTGACGACTGAGACGGATGAGAACTGGGGTGTGAGCGAGAAGAAGGTCGAGCCGACGCCAAGTGAGACGGGCTTGGATACGGTGTGATGGGTTTCTGGTTTTTTGGTTCGGGGTGTTGTTCTCCTGTAACGAGAGGATTGCTTTGTTGTTAGTAGCGCTTTAGATTTTGCATGTTCATTGTTAGATTCTTAGATTGCGCATGTGATGACACGTTATATGTCGGATTCGATCTGAACTGACCAAACTCCGAGTCGGCGGGGACACCCAATCCGAGCCACCGTCTCCCGAGGGGGTCATAGCGCTAGCCAGCAACTGTGAGATCTGTCTCTCTCGGCTGCCAGCCCAGGCTGAAACAGACCCGGCCCGCGCTTCCACCGTCACGCTCTCCACAGCGACTACAAGATGGCACCTCGACGCAACGTAGTCAAGAAGGGTCTACACTTTACCGTTGCCGTATGCGGTGAGTCCAGACCCAGTACTAGGCCGGATGCGGTTGATCGATGGCACGGGACGACACGCGCCGTGTTGCTCGCTGGCCACGTCCTCGGTCGAGCTCGACCCACTTGCACCGTGCTTGAGACCGCATCCAATCTGCGCGGGACGAGAAATCACCCTATGAACCTGGGATCTACCGGCTTGAAGAAATGATGTACTGATGCATGTCATCTCTTCCTCCCCTCGTGTCCCACTCGCTCTCGCTCTCGCTCTCGCTCGACTCGTTCTCCGACCTGCGCTCGACCGGACGTGCTGCTGCAGGACAATCGGGCACCGGCCGCACCACCTTCGTCAACACGCTGTGTGAATCAGCTGTCCTTGCCCACAAGGAAGAACTCAGTCCCGAGTTGGCCCACCAGGAGGACGGTATCCGAATCAAGCCCTTCAACGTTGGTCAGTCCGAGTGGTCGTCCACCGCCCCCCACCGGTCACACTCTCCCCTCTGCCTCCGCTGACACTTGCTGGTCGGGCCGTCCTGCGAACCTGACCCTGACAGAGCTTGAGGAGGACGGACTTCGTATCTTCTTGACCATCGTCGACACCCCCGGCTTCGGTGACCAGATCAACAACGAGCTCACGTCAGTTATCACATCGCATCGTCAACGAGCACGCACCGACCAACGCAAGAGAGATCTGGGGGGAAATGCTCATCTCTCCTCCTTCTTCGCCGTTTTACAGATTTCAAGAGATTGTCGGCTATCTCGAACGCCAGTACGATGACATCTTGGCCGAGGAGAGTCGCATCAAGCGTAACCCGCGCTTCCGCGACCACCGAGTCCACGCGCTGCTCTACTTCATCACCCCGACCGGTCACTCGTGAGTCAGATGAGAGCCGTCGTACACACGCCTACGACGAATGGGGTAATAACTTGTGGAAGGTTGCATCTTTGTTCACAGTCTCCGAGAGCTCGACATTGAGCTGATGCGACGCCTCTCGCCGCGAGTCAACGTCATTCCCGTGATCGGCAAATCCGACTCACTCACGCCGACAGAGCTCTTGGCCTTCAAGAAGCGCGTCATGGAGGACATTGAGCACTACAACATCGCCATCTACAACTTCCCTTACGACCCCGAAGAAGACGATGAGGAGACGATCGCTGACAACAGCGAACTACGAGTGCGTTCACTTACCTCTCTACACGCATCTTGTGGGCTGCTGATTCGAACATGTGCAACCTCCACCCTCCAGGCCCTCTTACCCTTTGCCATTGTCGGTGCCGAGGAGGAGATTGAGATCAACGGCCAGATGGTACGAGCGCGCCGGTACCCGTGGGGTGTGGTCGAGGTCGACAACCCGAAGCACAGCGACTTTGGCCGCCTGCGCTCGGCTCTGCTGAACACCCACTTGACCGACCTCAAGGAGATCACCGAGGACTTCCTATACGAGAACTGTGAGTTTTATCTTAAGGTGGTGGTGTATGAACGTCGTGTTTGAATTTTCCTGACGTTGGCGTCCCACCTGCGTTCTTGACAGACCGATCCGAGAAGCTGTCAAGAAGCGTCCAGGGTTCCGAGGGCTACGCCGCCGACAGCTCGATCCTTCCGGAAGACATGGCCAACCAATCCGTGCGCCTGAAGGAGGAGCAGCTCCGTCGCGAAGGTCAGTATTATCCTTTCTTCGCTTGTGCGCAAGGATCACCACTGACCATGCTTGCATCGCCTGCCCAGAGGAGAAGTTGCGCGAGACCGAGATCAAATCTCAACGCGAGATCAGCGAAAAGCGACAAGAGCTGTTGGCCAAGGAAGAGTCGTTGCGCAACCTCGAATCGCGGCTCGCACAAGCGCAGGCCATGTCACCCGATCCGTCGACTCCGAACGGTCACTAGTCGTTCTTGAACCCTATGTACGACGCACGACACCTTTCCGACGAGACATTTCCCGCCAAGGCCCCCCTTCAAAAAAGGTGTTCCCCATTCCCTGTTCTATTAACGACTTTATGATTGCCCTTTCCTTTCCACTCCCTCTTGAGCTACCACCCCTCAGTCGGTCTACACGACAACTTTTCGAAGGGTCGCTTGTTTGTTATCCCTCGCCCTGCATGTGCTGGCGAGCTTCAGCCTATCACATCTTATCTTCTTTTCCCCCTTTCTTCTCTGTTGAGATGCCTTCTTGCCATTGCATACTTTGTTTCCTACTCTACAGCCCACGTCTGAGCTCGAGGGGCGGCTCTGGACGCGTTTTGCCCGGCTGTGCAGGACGAGCAACTTTTTCTGGCGTACAGGTTTTTCTCTCGAGAAGGGATCGGAAGATTCGGAGAACATCAGCTGTTGCATTCTTGCGTTGTCAGAAGTGTGAACGAGGTCCAGCTAGCGGCGGTCATCGTACCCGGGGTCCAAGCTCAAGTGCAGTGCGCACAGGCCTCCCCTGTCCTGCGTGGTTCTAGTGCACGCTCCGCTTTCGTTCTTCGCCCTGTGGTCTGCTTCGCCGACTCGTCTCTCCCTTTCTCCATATACAGCTCAGGTATGTCACTGCGTCTTGGTCTTGGTGTGTACAAAGCTTGTTCATGAATTGATGGATGTGTTTCGCTGCCCTCCACATGCCCCTATCGCACCACGCTCGGACGTCAACCCCACATACCTCCCATTCGCAACTGTTTGGCCCTCTTCACTCCTTCACCTGGAATATACCTTTCTGGGACAAATATAACCTTGGGGTCGCCAACGTGTCGATCATCGCCCAACCTCGGCCTTGCGCCTCCTCGCTCGGCCCCTGTTCTCGTGTCAACCCCACTGCGATCCGACCGGAATTACGCACTACCTGAAACAGAAGATGGCACCTCGACGCAAGTCCGTCAAGAAGGGACTTCAGTTCACCGTCGCCGTATGTGGTACGTAAGATTCGAAAGCTCCGTGGTGGTGTGCCCCTCGTGACGCTGGCCGGGCTGATCGGAAATGTCACGCGTCACCGTGTTGTACCCACTGCACCACGCAGGCCAATCCGGCACCGGACGAACAACGTTCGTCAACACCCTCTGCGAATCCGAAGTCCTCGTGCATAAGGATTTGCCCAGTCCCGAGTTGGCTCATCAAGAGGACGGTATCAGGATCAAGCCTGTCAGCGTTGGTGAGCTTTGCCCATCCTCTCAGGGCTGTTGAAAGCAGGGGCCTCGGCATGGGAAAAGCGCTAGTTCGCTGATCGGGGATCCACGGGCTGTTTTTTTTGCGGAGTATATAGAACTTGAAGAGGACGGAGTGAGGATCTCTTTGACGATCGTTGATACCCCCGGATTCGGAGATCAGATCAACAATGAGTTCGCGTGAGTACTTTTGGGGGGCATCAATGCCGCAGCGGTTGTGAAGTCGAGGACACATCACATGTTGACTCTCCCCCGATCCCATCATCGCTAATCTCTAGGTTCCAAGAGATTGCCGGCTACCTCGAACGCCAGTACGACGACATCTTGGCCGAGCAGAGTCGTATCAAGCGCAATCCTCGTTTCAGGGACAATCGAGTTCACGCGTTGCTCTACTTCATCACCCCGACCGGCCACCAGTGAGTCGACCGAGGGGACCGCTGTACATGAGTAATGTTGGGTACACCACTTATGTTCGCGTCGATCACTCGCCGATCACAGTCTCCGAGAGCTCGACATCGAATTGATGAGGCGCCTCTCCCCCCGCGTCAACGTGATACCCGTGATTGGCAAGGCGGACACTTTGACGCCTTCGGAAATCCGTGCATTCAAGAAGCGCGTCATGCAAGACATCGACCACTACAATATTCCCATCTACAACTTTCCTTACGACCCCGAGGAGGATGACGAGGAGACCATTGCGGATAACCGTGACCTTCGCGTGAGCAGTGGAGGCGTGGGCGGACTGCGAAGTTTCGTCAGGCGTTGACGAGTCCCGTGTTCTCTTCTTCGTACCAGGCTCTCTTGCCCTTCGCCGTCATCGGTTCGGAAGAGGCCATCGAGATGGACGGTGAAGTTATTCGTGCGCGTCGCTACCCTTGGGGTATTGTCGAGATCGACAATCCCGAACACTCCGACTTTGCTGCCCTTCGTTCGGCTTTGCTCGGAACTCACCTCACGGACCTCAAGGAGATCACCGAGGACTTCCTTTACGAGAACTGTGAGTGCAGGTTCCGGGTGCCATCGATCCAGGTTCGATGATTACCGACATGTCCTTTTATGTAGATCGTACCGAGAAGCTCTCTCGAAGCGTGGAAGGCGAAGTAGAGTATCATAATCCCGACAGCTCGATCCTCCCCGAAGATCTCGCCACCCAGTCGGTCCGTCTCAAGGAAGAGCAGCTCCGACGAGAAGGTCAGTGCCACCGCGACTCGGTGCCGGCTACATATCAGCTGACCGCGATGGTGTGTGCTCACCCATGTGCTCGCAGAGGAGAAGCTGCGCGAGATCGAGCTCAAGTCGCAACGCGAGATCAGCGAGAAGCGTCAAGAGCTGCTCGCCAAGGAGGAGTCGCTGCGCAACCTCGAGAGTCGGCTCGCTCAAGCGCAGGCGATGGCGCAACAGCAGGCCGCGGTCTACGCGCCGTCGAGCGGTCAAGGCGAATACTGATCTTACGGAGAGGATACTTTCACGGACTTGGCCTAGGGTGCTCTTTTGGTGTGTTTAGGAGCTGTCATCTTACCCAGTCTTTCGTTTTTGGCGAGCTTGAACAACCCTTCCGCGCTGAGACAGTCTCCGAGCAGAATGCCGGGTCTTGGGGGGCAATGTCCACTAGACGGGGGGCCAAGAGGCTCAGATGAGTTTTGCCTGCAATCAGCCGATACGACCCATGACGGATGTTCGGCATCAGTCGCTATCGAAGCCCTCGGAAACGCGGATAGTGCTCTATCGACACGAGTTCGGCAAGCATCGGCATCGCCAATGGCGGTCGCCGTCGGCACTGCCGCTTCCGACGATTCGCGAAGGGTGCCGAGCTTGTCCAAAACGCGCTCTGGGCCCGGCGGCCGCCGAGCGCACTGGCCGACGCTGGCCGGCTTCGATCCGCGCAGCGAGCACAAGGTTCACACCGGACCAGTTTTTTTCTCCCCTTTCCCGCCGTAGCGAACATCGCTTCTTTTTTCTTCTTCCCCGTTCTACTGCCCTGGACCGAAGTCCGACTGCTTGCACCATTCGCTTCGACATGTTGTCCCTCAAGCGCTCCATCAGCTTCGTCGGCGAACGAACCATCGCGTCGACCTCGGCCTCGTCGTCGATAAGCGGTCGGGCGAGCACACGAGCGGCCCGATGCGCGCGGCCGCGACCACCGTCGTCGATCACGTGGTTCGTGCAGCACTCGTCGATGCACACCTCGTCGGCACCCAAAACTTCGACGACGATTTACTCGAGCGAGTCGAACGTATCCTCGTCTCACCCACATGCATCGTCCTCGTCCTCCGAAGCCTCTGGTTCGGCGAGCAGCGGTGACAAGTCCAGGTCGGGACGGTCACGTGTCGGGGTCATCGCCACCTCGGGTGTGCTCGCCGCCGTAGCGCTCGCCACAGCTTACCGACAAGTCACAGGGTACTCCGATGCCGCTCACAACTCCTCGCTTTTCGCCAGCTCATCTCGTGATCCACTCAGCCTCCTCAGCCCCGCCGAGTTGCACGCCTCGACCTCGCACCTCGATGAGGCCTCGCTCAAGCAGCTGCTGCGCCAATACGTCGTCTATTTGGGGTCCGAGCAAGCCGCGCTAGTCCAAGCCGGGCCACGGATCCTGAAGCAGCTAGAAGCATTGCGTGACAATGTCCCTCTCGTGGGTCCGATGGTGTGGAGCATCTTTCGTTTCGTGAGTCCCGCTTGGTCTCGATGTCGAGCTTCAGAGTGGTTAGAAGGCATCGCTCAGACTCACGCGATTGCGCATACACGGCACACAGACTATGAAGAACACGTTCTACGATGTTTTTGTAGGTGGAGCGACCGTCACTGAATGCGGCCCTCTCATCGAAGACTGTCTCAACCGAGGGGTAAGTGCCCGCTTCTGAAGCTGATGAGATGTTAGATGGGTTTTCCACTGACTGACGTCACTCGTTTGGTCTCCTCAGATCGGCATATCGCTCAGCTACTCGGTCGAGGCTTCTGTCGATGGATCCGCTCAAGCTGTCGGTGTCAACGAGAAGCACATCCGAGAGGCCGTCGAGGCACTCAAGGCAGCGGCCGTCTTTGGACCCAAGCCTCCGTCCACCGTGGCATCCTCCAGCTCCAGCTCGGAGGCAACCCCCGTCGTGGCGACAGCTGCGTCTCACATTCGACCTACTCTCCTTGCCATCAAGTTGACCGGCTTTATCTTCGATCCGTCCCTCCTGGCCCGTGCAACGACCGCGCTTGTCGGATCTTCCTCCCCCATGCAGCTCTTCTCTCCCTCCACCGTTGTCCCCGAACACGGCGTGTCCCCCTTCCCCGCCTCGCCAGCTCTCTCGGATGAAGACCACCGTCAGCTTGGTCAACTCTACGCAGGCCTGCGCCAGATTTCGGCGACCGCTCGCGAGCAAGGCGTGCGCTTGCTCATCGACGCCGAACAAAGCTGGTACCAGGAAGCGATCGATCATTTAGCGACCTTGCTCGCGCTCGAATTCAACGCCGCTCCTTCGACCACCGCCGAGTCAGTGCTCAGTCCTTCAATCCCGATCGTCTACAACACCTACCAATGCTATCGTCGCTCGACACCCGAACGACTAGCGGCGGATATGGCCTTTGCACGCGCCCACAACCTTAGCTTCGGTGCCAAACTTGTTCGAGGAGCTTACGTCGAGTACGAACGAATGAGGCATGCTAAGTTGGTCGAGCAAGGTCAAGCCGAGGGGGAGTGCTGCATCTGGTCGTCCAAGGCAGAGACGGACGCGTGCTACGATCGATGCGCGGCGGTTATGGTCGAACAGATGGCGAAGGATGCTAGGACGATGACACCTGGAATGGGTGGTATCGGTCTCTTCGCTGCGACGCACAATGGAACGAGTGTGCAGAAGGTCATTGGCGGTCTGAGGGACGAGGGGCTCATCAAGTTTAAGGAGGATGGCTCGGCAGAGATTGATGACAAGTTGAGGGGCAGGCTCGTGTTCGGGCAACTCATGGGTGAGTCGAATATGATTACTCTTCCACCATTGCAAGGGAACGACCGAAACTTATTTATCTACATTCTTCCGTCCTTCCAGGTATGTCCGACAACCTCACCTCGGCTGTTTCGCGCATCCTATCCCCCTCGGGAACGGCTCCTGTCAGCGAGCCCAGCGGCTTGCTGCCGTTGGTCGTCAAATGGGCCCCTTATTCCTCCATCGACGAAGCCTTGCCTTATCTTATCAGAAGAGCGAACGAGAATCAATCCATCTTGCAATCAGATCCGACGAGTGGACGTGGTGGAGCGAAGGAGGAACGTCGTGCGGTCGGGCGGGAGATCCGTCGGCGGTTCGGGCTGGCTTTCTGATCCAATACCGTGTGATAGAGTTACTAAGTCCGAATAGATGTTTGTACCAATTGTTTGTTAGTATTTGATGCACTTGCAAAGTTTTCCGTCTTCTGCTTCTCGACACAACCTGAAGAACCTGAAGAAACGAACATTTGAAGCACACGCAATTCGACGCTCAGGGCCGTGATTTCTGATGCTTTGGCGAAAATGCGTCAACTATATCTCTGATCAACCCAAGCCCGAGCTCGTGATTCAACCCCATTCCCCTCCCCCCAACTTGGGTGCCGTAGGAACCTCGACCCCCTTGACCTTCGCACTACCCCCTATCCCAGCTCCCACAGCACCAGGCACTCCGGCCCTGGTCAATTCCTCGTCCGTCATCTGTTCCAACTGCTTCAACCTCTCCTCATCCACCACCCCCTCATCGAGTTCCAATTGTACAGGTACGATCTTCGCTGATTGACGACGTTCGGATCGAGCTTGTTTGGCGGCGTATTCTTTGTCGAGGTCGCGCGGCATGAGTTCTTGGCCTAGTTCGAGCTCCTTGGGTGGAGTAGGGCGGTCGGAGGGTGTGGGAGGGAAGGTGGAGGATGTGGAGGTGGAGGTGGTGATTTCGGGAGATCGTGCGCGGGATAAGAGGGATAAGGGGTTGACGGAGGAGAAAAAACCTCCTGCTCCTCCTTCGGCAGCAGGAGTGGCGTGGTTCGAACCACCTGCGATCGGAGGTGTAAGTGGTGGTGTAGTGGCCGACGAAGCCGTGGATAAAGGTCTCAGATACCCCGAGATCCCAGGGGAAGGTAACAAACTCGCGCCCGACCCAGGTGGTGCTGGGCTTGCTCCTGACCCGAGGAAAGGAGACAAGTTCGACGAGCTATCGGTCGTTTTTCTGAGATCCAGGGGGGAAGGGGGTTGGGTCGCTAGCCTCGGTGTTCCGGTTAATGAACGGGAATTTGATTCATTCGTCGTTGTTGTCGGGCTCTTGGGACCGGAGAACAAGCCCGAAACTCTCCTCGAAGCCAAAAAGGATCCTATCCCAGTTGCGACGGTCGCGACACCCGTCTTGGCGACGTCCACACCAGCCAGTAAAGTATTTCCCGCCATATCCAACACAGGCGGTGAGGCGGGGATCGACCCACTGATCGAGTTGGTCCGTCGTTCATTGTATTCTTTTTGTCGTTTCGTGATATCGGACTTGAGGAACGAATAAGCGCCCCAAATCGATTCGCTCCCTTGTTGAACGCCGCGTGAGATCATCTCTTTCGTAGGCGCAAGGTTCTCGGGGAGGTGGAGGTCGTGCAATCCGTGGGCTAGCCGGATACCGACGTCTTCGATGGGGTTCGTCTTCCCCTCCATGGGGTGTTTGGGCTCGACGAGATCAAAGATGGCGTCGTCCGTCGTGCGGTTCCATACGGCAAAGGCCGGTGTGGCTTTGAAGGCGCGGACAAAGAGATCGTTGAACGATTCGACGTTGTAAGAAGCCATTTCTGTGGAGAGTGTTCGTTTCAGGCCCTAATCCACCCAAATTCACTCTGCTGTACACCGCCTCACCATTTCCAGACAACAGAGTCTGTCCTTTATCCCCTTGCTTCAGGAACTCTGTAAACTTGATGCACGCCAGCAAAGAGCAAATGTACTCCTATATGCCTCACAATGCCTGGTCAGTAAATCTGCATCACGTTCATCAGTCTCAACCAGGAACGCACCTCGAACTTTGCCCTCAAAAAGTCCTCACTCCCGATAAAGTTCATCCCTACGGGTCTCGAAGGATCGGTAGGATCATAGGAATTATCCACCGTCGAGACGATCTCGTCCATCCATTTCCGATCCGCCGCGGTCAACGAGATCAGATACGATAATTTAGGATCGAGCACTTCGAGAGTTGCGGACTCGAGGCGGACGAGTACGTCGATAGGGGAGTCGCGTTGTTGTTGGAATATCGAGTTGGTCGTACCGACGAGGAAGGAACGGGCTTGTAAGAGGTCGATTTGTTGCAGGGGGAGGTAAGGTTGGAAGAAGGAGCCCTGCGTGCGTCCACCTCCGTCAGTCGACGCGCGGACTGGTAAATCAACACGAGAGGCACTCACCTTGCCGAATATGTTGAGGGGCAATCCAAGATAGCGCACCAGACTTGACCGATCTGAAGTCTTTAGTGATGTGGGCTTGGTGAGCGTTTGCGCCAAGGCATCGAGGTCGGGCGATGAAGCGTCGTCGAGATGGGTGAGGAGAGCTTTTATGAAGAAGCGCGTGGGTCAGCTCTTGAGCCGGGCACCATACAGGTAGCGATGATCGAAGTCACTGACAGGGTATGAGAGCGACGAGGGAATACTGCATCGTGCACAGCGTCTCGACCGGTGAGTGCGCAGCGTAGAACATGACCTGCATAGCGTCGATCGTGTCAGTCTGCTGACAGTTCCAATGCTATGACGGGCTGGGCGCACCTTCTTCTGCAGCATCAGCAGTTTAACCAACATCAACGTCTTGCTCCTGAACCGGTATACGAGTTCCCTCAACGAGGTGCCTGTGCAAGGCTCAAATTTTCAGCAACGAGGCGACCGGTAAGCAAGGTGAAGGTCGACGGGTGAACCTACCCATGTACATGCCCGCATCCTCCCTCTCCTGAGCCTCCCCCTCGCTCAGTTTAGGCGACGAGGTGGGTGAAGGTTGTTGAATCTCGAACGACGAATAGAGATCGACGAGTATGGACTTGTCCTCAAAGTTGCGCTGGGCGAAGAAGGTACGGGTGATGACACCTAGCTTGTCCCTCAACGGTCCAAAGATGGGCTGTGATGAACGATCCAATACATAAAGCATCAGCGAGTTTCCCATCCTACAACAAAGATGTCGTCGTTCGAGCCCACCTTGTTGGCGAGGACGACGATGGCCTTTTGTACGGTCGAGCGGGTGACGTCCTTGCCCTTCTTGAGCAGTTCGTCGGCCTGTATCTGGCGGTTGCACGAGATGCCGAACAGGGTTTCCGGGGCGATCGAAGGGTTGAGCATGTGGAAGTACGAGTAGTCCTCTTCTCTCTGTGTGATCGTGGTTTGTGAGTGTGTCAGCTCAATGATCGTGGTGAAGACAGGAACCGGTTCAGCGTACGGCATGCGCGCCATCGGGTAGTGCGAGAAAGGGGAGGTTGCGGTTGAGGTAAGCGTCGTCGGCGAAGGCTTGTGGGTAGCCGAACTCGATGATGGGACCTTGGAGATGGTCAAAGGCGACGAGCAGGACCGCGTAGACGTAAGCTGGCTGACGCGAGCGTGACGTGGAGCGATCCCTGCGCTTCGAGGCTGAAGTCGAGGTGGTGTTGGAGGAGGTCGATGCGGCGGACGAGGAGGCTGGTTGGGAGGTCGAAGCCGAGGTTGAGGTTGGTGCTGGTGCGGGTGGGTGCGAGGTAGTTGACGAGATCGAGGTCGAGGTCGAGGGGCGTGCTTGCTCGGGTCGCCCAGCCGCCGTCCGATCGACTGGAGCATCCGAGTGTTCATCCTCAGACATCGACGATTGCGGTGGTGTGGAAAGCCGTGTTCCCGAGGATGAGCGGGGGCTGGGGACCGAGCTGGGCGCGACTTGGGAGGTGGAAGCGGCTGGGGTGGATGCTGGTGGGGTCGTAGAGCTCAAGGTGGGGCGGTCGAGGCCGTCGTGGTCGTGATCGTGATCGGGATCGGGATCGGGATCGGTGCTAGACCGTGGCACCGACACAGCAGACATGGCGAAGGAACGAGGTGGTCCTTGTCTTGAACACGAGCATCCACTGCGGCTTGAATCCGTTTGAACAGGCGAGTACAGTCACCGTGAGGCTCGGTCGTACCGGGGGCGCGCCACAAGGCACAGGGGGTTAGAGCGCGTTATAGAGGGGGTCGAGCCAAACCGAAGCCAGACCGTTTCGGCCGACGGCCCGCAAACACGCCTTCTCGCGCGCACGGACCACCCCGCAGCGCCGATGGAAGCGGTCCGAGCGCAAATTCACCCCTGCGAAGTCCTGGCGAAGTCCGCGACGACCGCGCCTTCGCACTCGGGGTCGGCACAGCTCCACTCACTCGCTCGCTCGCACATTCGTCCGGCCCATCGAACCGCCTCCAACTACCCAGCTCAAAAGGGGGGGTCATGGTTCGCTCCTACTTGCGACATGGTCCGACCGAGTCGTTCGGGGTGATCGCGTCGTCGTCGTCCAACAGCGTCTACGACGGCAAACGAGCCTACGTACCCGCGCTCGAGGATGTGCTCGTATGGGACCTCAAAAAGGGCGAGCAGGTGAGATAGAGTCTCTCACCTATTTCACTTGAAACGAGACCTGATCCCCCCCCCGTGTTCTGCGCACAGCACGCCATGTGGCATGAAACGGGCCTGAAAGCACTCGTCACTTCGATCGCGCGTTCGCCCGTCGACTGGGATCAATTCGCCGTCGGATACGCCGATGGTTCAATTCGGATATGGTCCGTCTCGACCGCTTCGGTCATCGTCACTCTGAACGGTCACAAGAGTGCCGTCAGTGCGTTGGCGTGGGATCGCGATGGCGCGAGGTTGGCGAGTGGGAGCAAGGATACCGATGTCATTCTTTGGGATGTCGTCGCCGAAGTCGGTCTGTTCAGGCTACGAGGGCACAGGGACCAGATCACCGGTTTGATCTTTGTCGCTGCACCACCTCGATCCACTTCCTCGGACCAAGAAGAAGCTGCGCAACCAAGCGCCGAAGATCCTTCCTCGGCCCGACCACCCCCCTCGACCCACCTCTTGACCTCGTCCAAGGACACGTTCATCAAGCTCTTCGATCTTTCGACCCAGCACTGCATCGAAACCGTCGTAGGCCATCAAGGGGAAGTGTGGTCCATCGCGTACGACTCCCACTCGGCCGTCCTCGTTTCAGGAGGTGGAGAGGGCCAAGTCAAATGCTGGAAAGTCGATGCGCCCGTGCTGGAACGAGGCATCACTGCCGAACTCGATACCACCACGACATCGTCACAAGCCCCGCGGACAACAGCATCCAAACTCAAACGCGCCATTCGACCTTTGGCCGCCCTTCATCTCCCCAACACCTCCCACGCCCACAACATCACCCAAATCACCCTCCACCCAACCCTACCCGTCCTCGCCGTCCATTCGGGCGAAAAGACGATCGACGTCTTCCGACTCCGCACGGAGGAGGAACTGAGAAAGAAACTCGCACGACGACGGAGGAGGGAGAGGGAAAAGTCGAGTAAGAAAGGCAAAGGCAAGGAGAAGCAAATCAATGACGACGCGGCGGACGATGATCAGGACGATGGGATCGTCGAGAATGCCGAGGGCGAGATCGAATGGAGGGATCGATTGGCCGTTTGGTCCGTCATTCGTGCGGGAGGTAAAGTGAGGAGTTTCGCTTTTGCTCCCGAGACGGCCAAGACGAAAGGCGAAGTACAGATCCTCGCCGCTCTCTCCAACAACTCGCTCGAGGTGTACACCCTGCCCAAACCGGCCTCGTCGAAAGCACCCGCCGTCGAACCCGTCAAGATGCATTCGCTCGATATCCCCGGCCATCGATCGGACGTCAGAACCTTGTGCGTCTCTTCCGACGACGCTCTCATCGCTTCGGCCAGTCAAGGCTCGCTCAAGATCTGGAACCTCAAGACGACCAAGTGTATCCGAACCTTGGAATGCGGCTATGCCATCTGTTCAACCTTCTTGCCCGGCGATCGACATGTCGTTGTGGGGACCAAAGCGGGCGAAGTGCTTCTCTACGATTTGGCTTCTTCGACCTTGCTCGAGACCTTCAGTGCGCACACCGGTCCCGTATGGTCCCTGCACGTCCGACCCGACGGACGAGGTCTCGTTACAGGGAGTGGGGACAAGGACGTCAAATTCTGGGACTTTGAAGTACGCGAGATCCCCTTCGAAGTCGCCGATGGACCCGTGACTCGAGTCTTGACGATGGTGCATTCGCGCACGCTCAAAATGACGGACGACATCCTCGCGATCAAGTACAGCCCCGACGGGAGGTTATTGGCCGTCTCGTTGCTCGATTCGACCGTCAAAGTATTCTACGCCGATACGCTCAAATTTTTCTTATCTCTTTACGGCCACAAGTTGCCCGTCTTGGCATTGGATATCTCGTCGGATTCCAAGTTGATCGTCACATGTTCAGCGGATAAGAATATCAAAATTTGGGGGTTGGATTTCGGCGATTGTCATCGGTCATTATTTGGGCATGATGAGAGTATCATGCAGGTCGCTTTCGAGAGGGGGTCGCATTACTTTTGGAGTGTCGGGAAGGACAAGATGGTCAAGTATTGGGATGGGGATAAGGTCGGTTCACTGTCAATCCCGATGTGAGATTCTGAATGGTCATTCACATCTCTCGCTCTCCTGCTCTCCACAGTTTGAATGCATTCAAAAACTATCCGGTCACGCCGGGGAGATCTGGGCCCTGGCCGTCTCCCACCGCGCCAACTTTGTCATCACCGGATCGCACGACAAATCCATTCGCATCTGGGAAAAGACGGACGAACCCCTCTTCCTCGAAGAAGAACGTGAACGTGAGATTGAAGAAATGTACGATTCCAACCTCAACGGTCGAGGGGATAGGGATGAGATGCGCGTGCTTCCGAATGGGGAAGAGGTTGTGGGACCTGAAGCGACGGACGTTTCGAAATCGACGACGGAGACGTTGATGGCTGGTGAGAGGATCATTGAGGCGCTCGAGCTGTCCATCTTGGATCAACAACAGACCGCAGCGTACGAAGGAGAAGTCGCGGGGATGTCCGAGCAACAAAAAGCCAAGGTTCCCGTACCCTCCAGGAATGCGGTCTTTCAGATGTACGATGGCGTCGGTCCGCACGAGTATGTGCTCAAGGTTGTAAGGAAGATCCCGGCAGCAAGTTTGCATGATGCGCTGCTCGTGTTGCCGTTCACGAGGGTGACGCAATTGATTGAGCATCTCGATGTGTGGGCTCATAAGGTCAGTCGCAGGTTAGTGAGGCCGAAAGAGCTAGAAACTGATAAGGTAAATGTTTTTCATGTTCCAAAACAGGAATGGCAAATCACTCTTACCTCACGCGTCCTCTTCTTCCTCCTGCGCACGCACCACTCCCAAATCGTCGCGACCCGAGCCCTCCGGCAAACGATGATGTCCCTCCGAGCCCACCTCCGTGCCGCTCTCAACCGACAAAAAGACGCCATCGGCTACAACCTCGCGGCATTGAAATATATCCAACGCCAGCACGACGCGAACAAGACGGCGGATTTCTTCGAGAAGGATGTCGAAGGGGTTTTGGATGAGGATAAGGTGAGGGAGAAGATTGAGATGGGGTTGAAGAAGAGGAAGAGGGCGACATTGAGAAGTTGACGAGGGGGGACTGTGCGTTGGCGGGAAGGATTTGAAATGGACTGTATCGAAGCTGGGCAACTCACCAGACTATGCATCTCGCTCAATTTCCGAGAGATCAACTTGAAATCGCCGGAAAAGCTTTATGGGAGGAGTACAGGGAGTCCCTGGAGCTTATTAGTGTGTTGCGCAGTCCTTTACCGAGTAGAGGATCGAGCACACCACGTCGTAGGAACAGATAACCCCGAATGACGTTGCAGGTCCCACCGTGGCAGTTCCGAAGTAATTTGGTTGGAAGCGGTCCGAGTGGACTCTTGAACCTCAGAGAGCACTCTGCACCACACTTCACCCCCGCATTGCAGGCTCCTGCGCCTAAACGTGCCGAAATCGGCGCTAAAATTTGAAGATCGAACGGCAACGGCGCTGCGCTGTAAGGGTGCTTTTGCCGGGCGCTCGTGATCTAACGGCGCGACGGAGATCAGTTGTCTCATAGTGAATCATGGCAGATGTACGTTGGCCGTTTGGTGCAAGGTGGTGGCTTGCCGTCGGTCCACGACGGATCTACGGCCGAGCGCCGAACCGTGAAAGCGCTCCTTGGGATGTCTCAGATCTATAGCGCCGAGCCGTTGGCTCCTGACGGTGGCTTGGTGAAACATGGGACGAGCCCGGGAGAAATTGACTCGATCGCCTTCTTAAGTAGGTGGTACCCACTGCACTTGAAACAACTGTATAACGTCAAGCTGGCTTAAGCGTAGGTGCTCTCATATCAAGGGTACTTCCCTGGAAGGATAAATCAGGCTAGTGATGGACGGTACGATCATAATCTCCTCTGGTCTGGTTTCCATGAATTGTGAGGCCTGAAGAAGTAATACTCACGACTGTCTCCGAAGCGCCAACAGAGGCGCTTCTCTCCTGCTGGCTCTCGGCCCTCATGAGCATGTACCTCCAACCCCCTGAGCCTCGAAAATGCGGAGTTAGGTCACCAGTCGGTGTGCCGTTGAGTGAGGCAGTACTGGACCTAGTGGCCAAGTTGCGTTCTCCCTCTCTCCCTCTCATCCGCTTCCCACATCTCATTTCTGTCCCCGTAGGGTATACTGAAGTCATGTTGTGCATGCCTTCCACCTTACTTTTGCTCCTCCCCACTCTCGCCCTCGCCTCAAAATCCTCCGGTTCCAAGTCTGCCCCAAGTGCCGGCTGCACGGGGACCATCTCGTCCCTCGACGACGTGAGCGCGGCGCTCAACTGCCGAACCATTAACATCAACTCTTTCAAAATCCCCGGTGGCAAGACACTCAACCTTAAGTCCTCGTTGGACAATGTTGTCATGAATCTCCGTAAGCATCCCGCTGACGGTCGTCTACGGCTTTGGGCTTTGTTCCGCATCACTGGGTATTGACTCATGGTCTTCATTGGGGGAATCTCAACAGTGGGCGACCTTTATTTCGAGGTAGAATACTGGCAAGGGAATCTTATGCTCGGTGAGCTCAGTTTTTGTGTCAACAAAGAGGGGTCAGGGACCCCCCTTCTTTGTCTACTCAGGGAGGCCGAGATTGTTACTCGACTTGGTCATGAGGCTAACGCGTCCGGTATGTGAACCTGCACAGTGGGCGGGAACAACTTACAATTCAACGGTAATGGTCACACCGTCAACGCAAATGGAAAGGCATACTGGTAAGTTCGGGTTCATGCTGCGGCCGTGCGGAGAGGATTTGCTCTCGGCCTGCTCGGCAAGGTTCGCTGACGGACCGTGATCGATCCCAGGGACGAGGGAGGATCAAGCGTGAGCTCGTGGAACACAGGTGGCGTTGATTGACCCGTCACTGACGACTCCTGAGGTGGTCCATCGTACCGAATGACAACAGAGCGGTAGTAAGTAGCTTATCCAATGGCCCTGGTTGACCCACCCAGCCATGAGCCTGAGCTGATAAAGCTCGATGTTGTTGAACGGAACACCCCTGTTGAGCAGAACAGAAGCCTTCCCCTACGCTCCACATACTTGGGAGCGGTGTAGTCCAAGATCTCGTCATCCTAAACACCCCCGCCCAAGCCGTCTCTATCCAGAATTCCGAGCCTTTGTTGGTGAGGAACGTTCTCGTCGATAACCGTGCTGGGGATGCCCTAGGGCGCAAGTGAGTTGCTCTCCCACTGAGGCGTCTTCCAGGTTCCACGAAGAGGACCATTGCAGAAGATTGTATCTGAAGATGCCGTCTTTCGTAAACCATCTAGTACCGACGGGTTTGGTGTCTCCTCATCGACCGGCCTCACCGTCAACAATTGCACCGTGCACAATCAAGATGTGAGCGCGCTCCCAAGTGGGTATCAACTCCTGGTTCTAGTACTCAACCTGACCATTCCTCTCTCGGCTCGGCTTCAGGACTGCATCGCCCTCAACAGTGCGAAGAACACCCTCATCAGTTACGTCAACTGCTTCGGTGGTCACGGTATTTCGATCGGGTCCATTCAGAGGTGGGTCGGCCCTTTGCGCTCTTGTGTCCGCTGTACCTACCTAAAACAGTGTTCCGTCTCAGTCCTGTAGCAATCAGCACGTCACCGACGTGCGAGTAGAAAACTCCAGAATCGAGGATTCAGAGCAATGCTTCCGAGTCAAGGCTTTCGCAAATGTGAAGGAAGCACTGGTTCAGAATATTACATACTCGGGCAACAGTGTAAGTCTTGTGGCTTCTCACTTGTGCTCGCGATCTGTCCACTCCGAGGTTCACAAAAGATTGAGCCTGTGGGTGAAAATGTAGTGCAGCGGTGCGCGGAAATTCGGGGTGCTGTTCAACCAGAGCAAGTACAAATCCTCAAAATAGTCCCTTGGTGCTGTCTGAGCGTCTATCAACCCTAATCAACCATTTAAAATGATATTTCAGACTACCAGGAACATGCGAAGGTCGATACGAAGACAAGTCTCAGCCAAATTCCTTCGACCGAGATGCAAATCAACGACATCAAATTCACGGGCATCAACAACAACATCGAAGTCGGCCCCAGTGCATGGCGCGTTGGCGGGACCTGTGCACTCGGGAAGTGCAACCACTGGAACTTCGCTTCCCTCAAGATTAGCGGTGGCCTTCCCGGCAAGCTTCGCAATACCCCTGTCGACTCCTTTGTCAGCCATAGCTCTTCCGGTTCTGAAGGGTCAATACCGACTGCTCCTCAGGCTGCCCCAGGAGACGATTCCACCGACTCTTCGGAAACTTCGGATCCTTCTTCGCAAGACAAGTCCGGTAACAGCACCGCTGGTTCTCCGACTAATCCCGACCCCAGTGACTCGACTCCTGTTCTCGCGACTCCCCTCCCAAAGACTCACCAAGACCCCAAGCCCTCGCAGTCACACCGACCCAAGTCCAAGCATCACGGCCACCACCAAGGTCACGGTTCGCACACACACATCCAGATTTCTGCGCCTCGCTAGGCGTCGTCTCGAAGACATTGCTTACTAGGCCAAATAGTCCTGCTCCATCCTGCCCAGTTTGCCTTGTCATTATTTCCACCCCCGGTTGGAGTGTTCTTCGCCACTCTTTTAGACCCTCCCAAGTCTTGGGCATTGTCTCTGCCAGGAGCGAGATCTGTCCAAACCGTCCTCCGCTACTTTCACTTTTAAAATTCGTCTTTGTCACGTTTGATACGGCGCTTGATGCGTTTCGTGCAATATCGAATTTTTATTAAACCAATTCAGTTTTGTGTAAGACATTAAATTCGTGCACCCCGCCTGCCTTGTTGGAAGTTTGCAACGAGTAAGACTCGAACCACTGAGGCGTCGAGGTGAGACACTTTTGTACGCGATGTGGCGGGCATTCAAAGGCGGAAGGGATCTTTTCTCGACTGCATCATTGGCTGATCCAGTGCTATGGAGGCGCCTTACTAGGTGAAATGACGACTGCAGATACATCTTGTCCAACATCGAGAAGGGATTAGGGGGGCGATGCGACGTCCCTTATCAACGTCGAAACTTGGAATCCTCTAGCGTCAGATGCAGCCCTATCCCGCTGCGCGGCCGAAGCGGGTTCAGAGACGCGGCCGCCGTGCGAATTCGAAAGGCTCAGTCGGTGACCCTCAGCAGCAGTCGGTGGTGCTCCGGCTTCAATTCGGGGTCTCCTTTCTTTGGGGGAGCTGTTGGGCTCCTGCAGTGGTCCCCCGGACCTTCGAATTCCCGACGGTGCGTGACCGCGTGTGGTCACAAGACCTGTTGGGGCGACTGGGCGTTTGGTAGTCTCCAAGTCAGCGTCCGCTCACCTGGCAAGCTTCCAGTGAACGTCCACACGGACCCCTACGTTAGCGTTAGCGCCCTCCTCTCCTAAGCTCCCGGCAGCCCTTCTTCACCACCGCAGCTTATGGCGGACATTATCACTCGAAGCGCCATGTTGTCGGCGGCTTCGTTGCATAGTGATGTTTTTCGGGCTAAATTTTGGGCTCTACGTTGATCTCATTCAATGAAGAATGAAGACGCTTTCACTTACTTTCAACATCAGTAGCTTCGTCTCAGCTTAATATCATACTGCATTGCTGGCTTTCATTTCGTGCCGATCGCCTGATGGGATTCACGCTTTTGATTCGCCTGACATTGTGGTGAAAAGCCCCCCCCCCCCCCCCCCCTTTGCCGCACCAAAGAGATTACACAATTGGCGCTGCTGCAACCGTGAGCCATGCGATTTCGACGGGATGAGTAGATAGGAGGCTCCCTTCAGGCCTCCGAGGCGCACCGGCGGAATCAGCCGGTCGCTCCGCGATCACCGTGCGCCGCTGTCCTCCGCCTTCTCCGGGGCTGGGTCAAGATGAGCCGCCGCCGCCGTTTCGGCTCCGGGTTCGTCTCCTTCCCACCTCGGCCCTCTTCCGCAACCGTTGCTGCATTCGACATGACTTGGGTTCCACTCGACCAGTTTGACCAGACCTTTGGCACTTGTATCGGTAAGTCGTAAATGGCGGATATGTTGTCTATAAAGTGCCCCTGCGGACGACGCGGGTACTTGATCACCGGCTGACCCTCGGTTGATCTTCCTCCCGTGATGGCGCTGCAGAGCTCTCCTCGGAAGCCCTGGGAGGCGCGATCGTCGCCGTATCGGACGAGTTCTTTGCTCCGGCAGAATGCTTGCTGCGAGTGCCTGTAAGTCGTCTCCACCCGCAAAGCCGAAGCTCGGCCGACCCGAGCTCACTCACTGACAGAAATCATCTACGACCGCCTGCGTATCGTTCACACAGCCGAGTGAGAGTCTGAAGGGCCAATTCGGTCCCAACGGAGCCTTGTTCGATGGTCAGTTACCCTCTGTATATCGGAAGAAGGGCGCCTTGTGCAGGATCTGGGAGTCTAATTGGCCTCGGTATACTGCGAGAACACCCAGGTTGGGAATCGAGGAGGCATTGTGAGACGTACGACTGGGTCATCATCAAGCTCGGTGCATTGGGGACACTTCAGGGATGCGATATCGATACCGGACACTTTTCAGGGAACGAGTTGAGTCTCTCCGCGGCCCGCAATCGGACCGGACGAGCTCACGGAGCACGGATCAGCTGATAACGTCGGAAACCCCCCCACGTGGTTGCTCGACTTGAACAGATCTCCGGCCAGCGGAGTATGGGGCGCCTGTATCCCCGAGGGTGAGACCATCACCGAGAGCAGCCCACTCGTATGTTACACCATTTGAGTATCCAAGTATCCAACGCACCGACCAGAAGCTAACCTCCATCTCGGGTCCCTCTGCCGAGCAGTGGACCCCTCTGCTACCCACCACGCCCCTCGGACCAGCACAACGACATCTGTTCCGCTTTGACGAGGTCTCGGCCCCGACGACCCACCTCAAGCTAACCATGCACCCGGACGGCGGCATCGGTCGTTTCCGAGCGTACGGCTCCGTCGTACCCGCGCCTTCGGGACCCGCAGAGGAGGCCGTCGATTTGGCCCACGTCCTCAACGGCGGTATGGTCACGGGTGAGAGCGATCAACATTTCGGTCGCGGTGGCAACTTGATCTTGCCCGGACGAGGGAAGGATATGGGTGATGGCTGGGAAACCAAGAGGAGTCGCGGGCGTCTCGGGACGGGCAAAGGCGATTGGGTCGTTATTCAGCTGTGAGTCCGGTCTCCGTTCCACAAAGCGGATGCGCAAATTCCTGTTTCTGAATCGTCGCATACGATATTACCAGTGCCGAGCCTGGCTACTTGGAATGGGCCGATCTCGACACGAACCACTTTGTTGGCAATTTCCCTCAATCTGCTGAACTGTACGGAATCGTTTCGGACGAGGTGAGGTTTCTCCATCATCGCAGACGCCGTCGTTCAAAACTCGTCGACTGACGAAGGTCATGATTCTCCATCGACACAGAAACTGCCCGCACAAGATGCCGACTGGACCTTGATTTTGGGTCAAACACGACTTGGGCCCCACCGTCAGCATTTCTTCCAGCTCGAGCACCCCGAAAAGGCGTGGACACATGTTCGACTCAGCATTTATCCTGGTGGGTCGAGAGCGCAGTTTGATCTGGACTGGGAATCCAGCTGAACGAGGCCGAGGTTCTGGGTCCCTACAGATGGCGGTGTCAAGCGTGTTCGCCTTTTTGGCCGAAGGGCATCCCGATTCCCTTCCTACAAGGGGCTCAGCCCGCTCCCCTCGCCGGCAACCAAACTTTTGAATGATACCAACGGATCCGGACCGAACGGTCTCCCGCCAGCCATCCCGGCCAAGTCGACTCACCGAGTCCCGCAGGTCCCCGCCGTTCCTTTGACCGGTGATGCGTTCGCCAAGTACGGTTCGGTGATCCAATCGTACCCCGACCATCGATCGGCGCGCAAGGACGTCGTGATCAAGCCCGTCAACTTTGGCACGGCGTTCAAGTTTAACCACTTGTCGCCCGTGACGTGGGTGCAACCCTCTTCTCGACCGGACGTCAAGGGCCAAGTCAATTTCTGTGTCTTCCGTTGCGACGCGCAGAATGGGGTCAAGTCGGCCCAGACGGGCAAGGAAGAATGGCCCGTGACTGTGCTCGAACGCCACGAGTTCTCAAGTCAGGCTTTCGTGCCGATGGGAGGTGGAGGCGGTCGGTACCTCGTGTTGGTGTGCTTGCCGAACGAGACGGATGGACAGCCTGACCTCAAGACCCTGAGAGCGTTCACGGCGACCCACGCGCAGGGCATCTCGTACCACCCCAATGTGTGGCACCACCCGATCATCGCTCTGGATGCGGTGAGTTTTGCCTGGAATCTCTCGATGCGCTCTGCTCCGATCTGCGCTCGCTGACATGTGCGCTGCTTCTTTCGGAATTGACTCCATCTTATCAGACGACTGACTTTGCGTGCGTCGTTCATGAGACGGGTGTTCCTGAGATTGACTGCGAGATCAAGCAATTCGGTCAGACGGTCGCGATCGTGCACGAGGTCTAAGGGAGGTGGTCGTCGCAAAGCTAGAGGCTCCGAGTCGGCTTTTGTAGCCTTCGGAGCCGTGAAAGGAAGGTGCATCGCCTCCTGAATCAATCTGGTGTCATGCTCTTCAGCTGTAGCGGTCGCATGTTTGGACGTCTGTGTTCGTCTTCAAATTAATTTTAGAGCTATGTTATGTTCAATCGAATGTACCAAAGTGTGGATGCTACCGTCGGCCGCGCGATAAGCCAAGTCGGAGGCTGATTAGACCGAATCGAAATTAGATTAGCGGTCACTGTGACTCGGCTTGAGTTCAAAACGAGGCCTTCTGCAGCTGCCAGCTCGAGTGGAAGAAGAGGACTCGTAGTTCGACAAGTCGACGATCCGAGCGAGACACGGCTGGACACACGAAGGCCACGAAGACGGGGTGTGGAGTCGGGGACAGACCAGACCAGAGACGATGGGCAAAAAGGGCAGCCCACCGCGAGGTGGACCAGGCACTCGGGGGCTTCCGAGAGGCACATTACACGGAAGAAGGATCGATTGTTGGAGTGGGGGCTGGTTGAGGATGCAAGTTGGCGACCTGGATGGAGGGATCCCAGAGAGAGGAGGTGCACGGTATCTTCGGCGTCCGAGTGAACCCTGCGAAGCTTGCGTAAGGCCTTCCACCATGCGTTTCATCGTTGCTCCGGCAGAGTGAAGACCTCCTGGTGTCGCTTGGGGAGGATGGAAGGGTAGAGGAAGGCGTGGTGGCGTTTGGACGCGTTGACGAACGAGGACGGCGTCATCACCTCGCCATCGGGACCTCGAAACAGCGTCGGATTCACCGAGAGTTGAATTTCATGGCCTGCTGGGAAAAAGAGCACGTGCGTTGCCCATCGCTCGAGATTGTGGCTCTTGGACAAGTTCGGGGGGATTGAGCGTTGTCACCGACGCCCAGGCTTCGAAGTAGCGGACCCAACGAGGAGGAAGGAGTTTCCTCGTCTTTCTCACCGCATGGTCCCATTTTGGAGGAGGATGGCAGAAGTATGCCCACCAGATCCAGATCCAAGGACGACGATGCTGGTTGGGGGCCGGTCTGGACAAGATGAAAGGGTTAGGCTGGTTCGCTGCCTGGAGGCGAATGCGGATGTCGAAGAGGTGGCCGATGAAACAGCCGTCCGGGGCCCGGAGCTGGAAGACCCACTTGGCGTGATCGATCGCTAGGCGCCGAGGCAGATCAATCAAACCGAAGCCGCCGTGATCGAGAGGGGTGCAGAGGCGCGACCGGGAGACCTTCGGACGTCGCTGAGTACCATCCGACGCTCGACCGTGAATGGCGAGCATGGCCGCATCCTCGATTTCCTGGACAACGCTCCTGGGAGCCGGGAGGAATCGGCTGTAGAAGAGGATCTTCGTGTAGCAGTAGATGTTCATGATTGAACATTTGGCTGCGTGAGGGAGATCGTACATCGGGATAGAGCGTATACGAGCGATGGTCGAGGACTTGACCTCCTCCCAACCCGCATCCTCGGCGATCTCCACCCCGACCTGGATACCAAGGTAGCGAAACTACGAGTCGCTGAGACGCCAGGTCCCGAGGCCTGGGGCGATCGGCCGATCCCTAAACGATCCAAGGGGGTAGAGGAACGATTTGGCGTTGCTGAGCTTGCTGGCACTTGCCCATTCGTACAGCTCGATCGCCCGATTGAGATGGTCGAGGTCCGAGAGGTTATGGAGCGCGCAGCAAGCGTCGTCGGCAAAGAGGAGTTCTCGAATCGTTTAGAGGCCTGGGCTCGCGATGCCCTTGACCCTCAATCGAATCTGATAGGCAAAACCCTCGATCGCCAGAACGAAGAGAGACGGAGCCAAAGGATCGCCTTGCCGAACACCCGACAGGACGTCGAAAGCGGCCGAGAGCCAACCGTTGAGGAAGATCGAGGCAGATTGGTTGGTGTACGTCGCTCGGTACCATTGGAGGGCTTTGGGACCGAGGCCAACAGCGCAGAGGACTGCATCAAGGTACGTATGGGAAAGACGATCGTAAGCCTTCTCGAAGTCCATCACCGCTAGCAGGCCGGACACGGGCGTTGAGCCCGGAAGTCCGGGATCCATGAGACACTGGACCTCAGCGATGTTCGTGCCGATCCAACGGTTCGGAACAAAGCCACGCTGGGTTGGGCCGATCAGGGACTCGAGCAAGGGAGCGAGGCGCTGGTTGTGGGCTTGGGAGATGATGCGCTCGTCCGCATTGATGAGCGATGTTGGACGTTTGTTCGACAGCTGATCCCTCTCGCCGCGTTTGTGGATGAGGTGGATGTGGGCGGTGTGGCGGGCAGACGGCCCAGGCCGAAGGCCCTCGGTGGGGATCGAGTTGATGAAGTCTCAAAGGATCGAGCCGGTGGCCGTCCACGTCGCGCGGTAGAACTCAACCGGGAGGCCGTCACGCCCTGGCGACGAGTTCGACTCACACGCCTCTTGAGCCTTTGTCATCTCCTCCAATGGGTACACTTCCTCGGGCTTGTGCGAGTCCGCAGGGGAGAGGCGAGTCGAAGCGAGGCCGTCGATGATCGCCTTCAGGGCCGCGTCATCGATGGGGCAGTCCTCATAGACCCCCTTGAAGTAGTCGCTGGCCGCTCCAAGCATCGAGTCGGGGTCGGAATGGACAACATCGTTGACCGTGAGCGAAGGGGTCAGGTCGGGTGCTCGCACTTTGCGCAGGCGGATGAAGATGGAAGAGGGACCCGCCAGAGATGGGTAGAGATGGGTCGAGGCGGGGACGCAGGGCCGCGCCGTAGCGCGAGTGATCCGCCCTCTCTTCCTCCGATCCTCCACGTCGGAACCGAGCGAATGTCCAGGCCAGAGCTTGCAGCTCGGGCAATACCGGTGTTTGGTGGACGTCCAGGCTGCTGGTGGGTCGTTGGGCGTCTGGAGGAGGGCCTCGTTGTAGAGAGTGCGGACGGTGGCAGTGAGGTATTCGCAGGTCGCGTCGCCCTCGATCACGTGCAAACCCAGCTTGAATTTGCCCGGACCGATGTCGATTGCGCCCGGCACTTGGAACCGTGCCACAACCATTGAGTGCGTCGATTTGAGGACAGGGGCCCAGATTTTGTGGTCATGGAAGAGGTCGATCCAGTCAGGCGAGACATAGATGCGGTCAAGGCGACGGCACGTGCCGAGCGCTGAGCGATTCGTCGTGTCTCGTCCTTTGGGATGGTGGAGCCGATAGACGTCGAAGAAATTGTTTGCCGTGGCAAGGTCGCGCATCTCCTGACCCCCGTAATTCGTACCATTGTGGTTCTCCGAATCGAGGAGTTGGGACTCAACACAATTCCAGTCGCCCCCGACAAGGAGCGCAGGCGGGGAGGGCCCAGGGGTCGTCGCGCACAACTTGTCGGAGGGCGCTGCTGAGACCTGAGGCCTGAGGCCTGAGGTGTGAGAGGAAGCGTTTTTTGTCTGGCTTGTCGGAGGGCGCGTATATTGATACAACCCGGACTTTTGAGTCGCCCACACGAAAGGTGGCGTCGGAGACTCGGTCCGGGAAAGAGAATGAAGCACGAAGAAAGTTGGGAGGCGACTCGGGATCAATAGTAATGACCGGCGAGTCACTCTTCCAGAGTATGGCAGTATTGTTGAAAGGAGTGAAAAGAGCGGAGAGCTTCAAGTCTCGGCACTCCTGAGTCCACTGGGCAACCCTATCAGGGGGAGGTCGGCCAGTTTCGCTCAGGAGAAAGACATCGGCGTTATGGGATCGGAGATTGGAGAAAAGAGAGGCACGCTTACGGTCTTCATTGATGGACTGCATGTTGGCAGCAACAAAAGACACGTTTGGGATCTTAGTTGTGCTCATCATCTTGATCCATGGCGTCTTCCACATCCTCAGTGGTTACTTCTTGGTCTTTGGCTTCGTCGTCGGCATCGGCGTCGGCATCGGCGTCATCGGGTCGGGCTTTGGGCGCGGCTGAGGGCATCGGCGTGGGCGAAGAGGGCTCGGGAGTCGGCACGGAGGCTTCGAGGGCAGTGGGAGGGGTGGCTGGGGTGGCTGGGGTGGCTGGGGTGGTGGGGGCGGCAATCGACTTGGATCGAGTCATGATCGTCTTTGGCGTGGCCGGAGGAAGGTTTGGGGACGGAGAGATGGTCTCTGAGCTGGGGGACTCGGAGGATTTTGCAACGAGGGAAGAGGCAGTGCCCTGGTTGGAGGAGCGCTGGGGGGCAGCTTGGGTGGCAGCATGGGGAGGAAAATTGAATGAGTACTCAGGACGAGTGTTCGACGAAGATTCAGGCAGGGGACGAGCGCTGTTCGACGAAAGTTCAGGCTGGGTAGCCAGATCCTGCTCCACTCGGCGTTTTTTTGGTCGTGCGGTCCGGCACCGATATCGCGGGAACCAAATTGGATCCGGCGGCGGAGCCGGCGGTGATAACGCCGGAGGCTTGCGTGGCACGTGACGTAGGGGAACCCTGGGGGCTCGACGCGTGGCGGCCAGGACAATGCTGAGAGGCGTGCGAGGTGCTTGCGCAGGTCTTGCACGCGGGGGCGACAGGGCAGTCCTTACGGACATGAGCCGTGGAGCGGCAGAAGACGCAGTGGCGCATGCCGCCGGTGTTCCTCAGAGGGATTCGCTCGGTAACTCCGTCGCATTCAATGGAAATAGAAGCGGGAGGCAAGGCGTTTGCATCCTTAAGAGCGAGGACAAAGTCATACACCCCAGAGATGTGCTTCGTCTTCCCAATGTACTGGATCTGACGAAGGAGGACCGTGCCAAAGGCAGCGATCTGCTCGTTGAAGAGGCGGAGGCCCTCGGCGTTCGAGAAGAAGCCCGTAAGGGTGCATTGAATTACACCCCCTTTAGTAGAGGCAAAAAGCTTCTCAACTTGGCAGAGAGTCTTGCCGACAGTAAGACCGTTGACAGTCAGAGTGTCGAGGTCGGCGTCTTTGGGAAAGACGCGTTGACTCTTGATGACGCAGGGCATTGCGCCGGCAAGGGCGGGGTAGTGTTCGTCGAGCGCGAGGAGGACTTGCTCGATCGAGGTTGAGGGTGGAGCTTTGACGATGACACAATTTTCGATGTCGTGCATCATGGCGTGGGAGGCTATCGCGATCGAGGTGGTGGTGGTGGCGTTGCTGGGCGGGCTTCGCAAGGACACGGGCGCCGACCGCAGCGGAGTAGGATTTGGTGGCGGTAGCGGGGACTCGGCCGGGAGGATCGGTGGGGGGGAGGTGATATACCAGCAGGGCTGGCGTTGTTGGTATTGGTGTTGTTGTCCGGTCAAGTTGTCGACGGAAACAAGTCACTCCGGAGAGGAAAAAATAAGGTAAGACTCCTTTCGGTGGAATGGGAAAGATTCAATTCGACGCGAAGTCAAATTAGGTTGTGGATGTAAAGTTTGCAACTAAATGACCTAAGCTCGGTTATAAACCTCACTGCTATAGGTGCTTGCCCGAGCACAAGCATGTCACGCCTTGCCGACACTGGGCTTCACTCCACGTCGTTCCGCGGCCTTCCGCGACCTTCCGCGACATTCTATGAACCCGGTTTAAACTGAGGCGCAGGCTTCTCCATCTTTCTCCCTCCTGCTCTTCACACCTTACCCATCGCACCTCATCCCATCGCCACTCATCCCATCGCCACTCATCCCATCGCCACTCATGAAAGAAGCCCCAACACAACTCGCGGATGGGGAACGAACAGCTCTGTCAATCGATGACATCGATCGACTTGCCGCACTATACGCAAAACAACGCACCACCGTCTGTTCCCTGAAGGCCGACGGCCATGAAATAGTCAAGTTACCCGAAGGTAACTATGGCCACGCGGTCCTGGCCCAGGACACGGCTCAAGTAGTTGTCACAATTCTTGGGAAGATCGTGTCGATTGATCGATCCCTCAACAGGGATGCCTCCGTGTAGTAAGTAACGAACAGAAAAACGTTTAGGGGAGCAGCCCATTGATATACCTTCATGATGTCAACCAACCACCCATTCAGCCTCAGAGATGCAGACATCGAACGGGTGGGCCGACCCGAACTGTTCTCCAGACAAATCGGCCTCGAGCTCGCAACACCCGAAGCGAATACGGGACAAATTTTCTCAAGAAATGGCTGCAGCATGCAGCATAGCTTGATTCGAGCAAGTAGCTTCATGAACTGTGCTCTATCTTGAGAAAATTTGTCCCGTATTCGCTTCGGGTGTTGCGAGCTCGAGGCCGATTTGTCTGGAGAACAGTTCGGGTCGGCCCACCCGTTCGATGCTGCAGCATAGCTTGATTCGAGCAAGTAGCTTCATGAACTGTGCTGCAGCCACTCGAATCCGTAGCAATGTGCCTCTCGGAAGCGCCCGAGTGCCTGGTCCACCTCGCGGTGGGCTGCCCTTTTTGCCCATCGTCTCTGGTCTGCTCTGTCCCCGACTCCACACCCCGTCTTCGTGGACTTCGTGTGTCCAGCCGTGTCTCGCTCGGAACGTCGACTTGTCGAACTACGAGTCCTCTTCTTCCACTCGATCTGGAAGCTCTGTCGCCGCCGCCGATTCTCGTCAGATCCTTTGGAACCGATCACCGAAACGGGAATTCGAGGAGCTTCGAGCGTCTATCCAGGAGTCCAAGGGTCGCCTTGTGTCTCTGTAAGCCACCCAAGGGGGTTTTAGTAGGTATGGTTGATCCTGATGCAGGGTCAATGAGTCCTACACTACTGGCTTCTGCCAGTGTGTGTAAATTCCCTCAGACTTTTCCGAAGGTTTCTAGGTATAATATAATTATGCTGTTACTGAAATCTATCACATAAAAAATTAAAAAATTAAACTTCTGCCACGCGGTGCGGCGACCCACCTCTGCCTCGTCACAACACGCTCGCTCGCTCGCCTCGCCCTCCCCACCGCCTCGCACAAGCTGAAAGCCACACCATGTCGTCCTCCACGAACGCAGGTAGTTCCAGCTCGCGCTCCTCCAACACGGGTCTGCATGCTCGCACGGGGTCGATCAAGCGCACGCCTTCGGATCTGTCGAGGGACCTCGCTTCGGTCGACTTGCCCCCACCCTCGGCGATCACCGCGGCCGAGAGCCAGAGCAAGAACTCGCAACGTCGCAACACGGTCGAGAAGGAGTTGAACGAGCTCGACCTCGATGAACCTGAAGGTCAGTCGGTGTGGGTCGGGCGAGCTTGCGTCTTGGGAGGCTGGCTACGGAGAGAAGGCGGCATGAGTCAACGCTTGACAGTCATCATCGGAAGGAGAGCGATGAGCATCGTTTCAATCTGTGCGACTGCCATCACAGTCATGACGCCTACCTGGTGCTTCGAGCTCGAGGTCATGTGTTTTCCCGGACTAGGCGCTGCGGGAAGGCGAACCAGTCACGCGGTCCTTGGTCCCTCACGGCCCGGAACATCCACACTGACATGCGCCATCATCCCGTGTGACTCTAGCTCTGAGTATGGCCTCGCGTCGACGAATCGACGAGGCTACCCAGGACGCAGTCGCACAAGCCATGGCCTCGCTCGAGTTGGGCATCCCCGAACGAATCGCTCGTGCCAGTGCTCGCGCCGATGGAGCCAAGACGCCAATCCCACCGTGAGTTGTTGTCGTCGACTCGGGCTCAGAAGATGTCTCACGCCTGTTCGCGGACAAATCCTCGCAGTCAACGCACCGAAGCCGTCGCTATCGAGGTCTCCTCCCCGACGCTCGAATCCTCCGACTCGAACAACCCCTTCTCCGCCGCTGCCGCCCAAGCCGACCTCGACGCACAAGCAGTAGCCGGTGCATCGTCCGAGACCCCGGCTGCTCAAGTCGTCACCCCCTGGGATGTCCAAGGCGCGACCGTCGAGGGCAAGCAAGTGCGTAAAGTAGACTAGAGCTTTTCATCTCAGATTCTCGACCGTTTCTTCTGCCTCTTTCACGATTTACGACACGTCGATCATTATGCCATCTTCATGCACAAACGCACACCCTTGCACATTTTTGGAATGTACCGGGAGCCCCGCGTGCAATCGCACTCTTCGGATTCACAAAGTGCCCCGGGACGCCTACACATTTTTGCGCTCCGTTATTTGGACAGCCCTTTTCTCATGCAGACTTCTTCACCGTCCCCTTACCTTGCCTTTTCTAGGTCGCTATCGACTACGACCATCTCATCAAAGACTTTGGGACCCGAAAGATCGACGACGAACTGCTGAAGCGATTCGAGAAGCTCACGGGGAGGAAACCCCACATGCTGCTGCGACGTGGCACCTTCTTTTCCCATCGGCAAGTTTACTCGTTCGCACCCCTCGACCAAACTCTTCCAAGCTCATATCGCATTGAATCGAAACCACAGAGAACTTAATCTTATCCTCGATCAATACGAAAAAGGACTACCTTTCTACCTCTACACCGGCCGAGGCCCGAGTTCAGACAGCTTGCATCTCGGCCATATGATCCCCTTTGTCTTCACCCAATGGCTTCAGGAGGTCTTTGACGTTCCTTTGGTCGTACAATTGACGGGTAGGTCCCGTCTGGACGTCCTTGGGAAGCTTTCTCAGTATGCTCAGTCGACGCTCTTGAGTCCAATCAGACGACGAGAAGTTCTTGTTCAAGCCCGACCTCAAGCTTGAGCAGGTGGAAAAGTTTGCCTTCCAGAACGCCAAGGATGTCATCGCGTGTGGTTTCAAGCTCGAAAAGACCTTCATCTTCTCCGACCTCGACTACGTGGGGTCAGTGCCGCAACGGTGTGGGAGAAGAGCAGAAGTGCACATACTGACCTTTGCTGGATGCCCACATCTTTCTCGGCCTGCAGAGGTGCTTTCTATCGCAACGTTGTCCGGATTTCGAGGTTGATTACGGCAAGGCAGTCGCAACAAACCTTCGGGTTCAAGCTCGAGTAAGTAGACCGAGACGGGGAGTCTCTCTTCAGATCAGGCGTACTAAGGTCATTCTTTGCCTCGGCGGGTCCTCAGGGACAACGTTGGAAAGTGGCACTTTGTTTCGATTCAGGCCGCGCCATCCTTCTCAAGCTCGTTCCCCCAGATCTTTGGCACCAAAACCGACGTCCCTTGCCTGATCCCCTGTGCGATCGACCAAGACCCTTACTTCCGCCTGACGCGCGAGGCCGCCCCTCGTCTCAAGTACAAGAAGCCGGCGTTGATTCACGCCAAGTTCATCCCTTCTTTACTCGGTGCGCAGAGCAAGATGTCGGCCTCGATCGATTCAACCAGTATCTTCATGACCGACACCGCGAAGCAGATCAAGGACAAGGTCAACAAGTACGCATTCTCGGGTGGACAGACCTCGGTGGAGGAACATCGTCGGATCGGCGGGGATCCCGACGTCGATGTCTCGTACCAGTACTTGACGTTCTTCTTGGACGATGACGAGGAGCTAGCTCGTATCTCCGCTGTGAGTGACTGAACGGGTTCAGATCCTATGTGCACTCCATCCCCGTCCATCCCTTTACACAGTCATTCAATGCCCGCTTCTTCATCGCAGGATTACCGTTCGGGCAAGTTGCTGACGGGTGAGCTCAAGGCGATGACGATCAAGTTACTGCAAGACTTTGTCAAGGGATTCCAAGACGTAAGAACGAATTGTCCCAGAATTAAGCCAAACTCTTAGAGCCTAGGGACTGACACCGAGTGGGACTGTGTTCGTGTTGCATCACATAGCGCAAAGCAGCTGTCACGGACGACATTTGCCGCTCGTTCATGGACGGCACACGCAAGATCGACCCGACCGTCGTACCGCGTGGAACGGACACCACCACTGCTACTCCCCCTACCCTTTAATGATAGTCATACAGATCTGGCCTGGAGCGCGTGATTGGGGACCAGTCTCGGCATCAAAGTCTGCGGGCGTGGAAAAGCCTTATTTCGATCAAACGTTGGCGCCACCCTGAGCCGGTGAATTAGACAACTACTTGTAATGCAAACTCATCTTACGAGCTACGGTAGCTCGCGAGGTATTCTGCTTGAAGACCTGCGTCCCACAGTTCCTCTTCTTCGACTGCGGCGGGATCCTCGACGAAGGTTCAAGTTCTAGCGGACGTGGCCGAGCGAGGGCCTGGCGGCGGTGAACTCGGAGCCGAAGCCGAGCGGGTACGACCGTCGATCACAGCTCCGAAGATTAGCTATTGCAATTCGAGACCCACTCAGGTAGCTACCCATGTACCTAGAAAGAAGCAGGTGGATACCTAGGCCACATGGGACGCCTATAGACTACCTGTTGACCCCGCGATCCGGACCAGATCTAGGCCACCGACGAATCTCGGGGTTGCCGCGGATTTAGGTGTCCAATTCGGGACGACGCGCTTCTCCAACTCGTGCGAATTCAGGCACCCCCCACCGCATCAGAACGTCTGCTTGAAAGGTCCCTTTCGAGCAACAACAAGGTGATTCCATGGACATCCGGTGATGAACCGAGGTTCCCTACTCCGAGGCTTACCGGATGTCCAGCAACCATCTGTAAACGTGCAAGCCGGTTGGTTGGAAGCCTGCAATGGTCGGCCTCGGCTAATTTGGCGCCTCGATCAATTGCTCAACGCGTACTCCGCGGGTCCGTTCGCGGGTTCAACAAGGTGGTTGCAAGGGTACAAATAAAAACACGATGCAATCTACCGTGGAATGGAAACCCGCAGTAAATCGTTCCGAGCCCAGGCTGGCTCCAGCCAAAGGTCGTTTTGAAACGAGACGTTGCCGAGAAAGCTGCGCAATTGTGCACTTTCATGCGCGGCCGGGCGGACGTCACCGATGGTTTTCCGAGCTCGCTGCCGATAATGCTGCCGATAATGAATAAGCTGCGGCTTCTTTCCTGACTCAACTCGGCACCTGCTGCTCCTGCGTGACAGGAAGATAGAGTATGCGGATGCTTATGACAAAAGCTTCCAGGATCCTCCCGACGAGAGAAACGGCGCCGTCACCGCCGTCACAGCCGTCAGATAGGTAAGACGATGGGAACGGCGCGCGCTGGCCGCCGCGATGAATTCCATTAGGAGCGCCAGGGCGTTAGGCCGTCGGCAGCATTTTACCGAGCTAGCCCCACGTGTAGGCGACTTGACCTTGCTAGGTAGGTACTCTACTGACCTGGATAGGTACCAATAGATTACCCTGCCTCACTTTTACACTTTGTGAACTTTGTGCCCTGGAGGGCCGGACCTAGCAATCCCGCCTAGCATCAAGGGTAACTCGCTAAATCAACGAGAAGTTTTTCGTGCGGGCTGTGTGCCGTGCTGCTGTGCTGCTGCGATAGGGCGCCGGAGAGATGTCTCGGAACACATCGAATTTGACGCGCGCGCGCCGCCATCATGGCGGATCCCGACTATGCAACTTGGACGTCGATCTGAGTCTGAGACAGCCGTCAAGCACGGCAGTGACGGGTGCCCGTTCGGCCGCACCCAGGAACTTGGGCGGGTAGAAGGGCAAGGGCCGGGTGTTCGGCAGCCCCGAAGCTTCGCGGGAGCCAACCGAGACCTCTTAGTTGCTGAGAGCTCAAGCTGGGCTTACTTTATGCACGTAGTAGATGTGTGCCTTGACATGCCTCAGGATCTTCAACACTACCTAGAGATGATCTTTGTGATTCATTGTGGCTCCTTGCGGTTCAGTGACAGCCATCTTTAGGAGGTATTTAAAAGGTACCTGCCTGCTCGTGAAATTCGCGAAGATTCGAGCTCGTCGACGATTGAACGTGGCCCTCGGCGGGTTCGGAGCCCTGTCCACAATGTCCAAGTGGCGCCATCATAGGGGTAATTACACGCATCCAATCTGCTCACCGACCAAGGTGCACGAGCTACCCACCTATCTCTGGGAAAAGTGGCCCTGCGTACTCGTTCGTAAGTTCTAACCCACGTCCGCCAGACAAACTCAAAATTACTTTGCACGTCGTCTACTATCGCGCGGTGCCGCGCTTCCGCGGGCTTTTATCGCAAGCGTAGGTCAGGATTACGCATTTATAAATTGCGCGAGCAGTGCACGACTGCCAGTTGCTCGGCCACTCAGTATTGCGCGCCTGGGTCCTCGGCCCCCTCAAGGGGTTCCACAACTGAGTCATTGGTCTTGGTTCGCCGTCAGGTGCTCGGCGTCGCCTCCGGAGTTTTCTAGCGGTAGGCTCGCACGATCAGCATCCTGTTACACAGGCACAGCTAAACTAGCGATGCCTACTGTGGTCCTAGGTATCTTGACCAGGTCAACTCCTTTGCGCCAACGGACTGCTTGAGATCCAACCTGAATTACTCTCGAAGAGCTGAAACGAAAAGTGATTTAAACAAGTGAAGTAGGCTGGCGAGGCGCAATGCGACGATGGAAAGTGGCTACAAGACTGAGTGAAATAGGCAGGAACAACAAGGTAGTCGGTCGCGTAAGACTTTCAAAACGTGAATATGCAAAGGTGAGGAATCAGACGGTGAATACGAGGAAACAATGTGCAGACCCTTTAGGGCGAGATGTTGGAGGCGACATTCTGGGTCCAGATGATACCGGAAGGGCCCGAGTTGGCGAATTGTGGACGGCAGCGTTGTAGCAAAAATGGCCCGTCTCGACTCGCTGAGCGGTGCATCGTCGGAGCTAGAACATCACCGGGGGAGTAAGCGAAGCCGACCGCAGACTTTTGCTGGGACCCGTACGGAGGGGAGGCCTGGGTTAAAGCCGAGTTAAGGCAAGACCGCGGCGAAACGTGACGCGGCGACGAGGGGGAAAGACCGAGATGGGACGGTGTGGTGGGCGCATAAGAGCGGTTCTGTCGTGAATACGGAACCTCGGGTGGGGCCTGGCCTCCTTCATGCAGGTGTCCATGTCGTTGGCCGGCTGCCAACGAGTAGTAGTCGAGTTGCTCGGGTCTGAAGCGACGCGAGCCCATGTCCGGGTGAGGCGAGTACGCGTGCGCGAGTATTCCGAAGGGGCCTTCGGCGGGCATCACTAACTCGTGGCTCTGTCGTCGAGCCGACGGTAGCCTGTTGGGCTCGTAAGGCTGTGCCTGTGGCGATGTCGGGAAGAGCAACCGTGCTCCGGGTGACGAGTAGGCGGGCGAAGGATACATGTGGGCAGGGTGCACATAGAAGGCTCGCGGTGGCGCAGGCGAGCATCCAACGCTGATCGAACGCTTTAGCCAGACCGCTTCTGGTTCGGACTGTTGAGTTGTCGAGTGGCCGAAAGCTTCGTCGGCGCGTCGCTTCCCACCTTGTGAAGACGCCCCCAGCAGCGGATACGTCTGATCCGAGGACAGGGACTGCATCGATGACGACGAGGGTCCAGTCGGTGAGATAGTACTGGTGATATGAGGTGGGATCGACCTCGAATGGCGATGTCGAATGCGGCCAGACGGCGATAAAGCATGGGCATGAGAGATTGCTGGCGGATCCCGCTGGTGGCCCGCCAACGGCGAGAGCGTCATCGCGGCCATTGAGTGTGACGACGAAGGGCGCAATCGTGGGGCCGACTGTGTCGAAGCCTGGCTCCATGTCGATCCGGCGCCGAATGAGAAAGTCGGTGGCGATCCAGTGGTGTCACCGCGAGCAGTAGTCTCGGTCGGTGTGAGGAGGAGCCCGTCTTGAGCGGCGGCATGCTCCGTCCCAGTAGACAGCCTGCGAGCTGAATGGACGGAATCGTCGGTGACCAGCCGAAGTCGCTTCGATGGGCCGTGGTCTGATTCTGTCTGGACAGTTGTATCCAGACCAAGTCCATGGAGCTCGATGCGGCTCTGACGCGACGGAAGAGGGCTCCTCGTCGGCTTCGTTCTGTAGTAGCCTTGCTCCAGTTGGAGGCGCGGTCTGGAGTGCGCAGCGTGTTGGGATTTTCTCGTCGAGATGTGCCCTTGTAGAAGCTTGACCCAAGCGTTAAAATCGCGTTCTGTGACGTGAACTGACCACTCGAGTCCCTGGAGGAACTCTGCTTCGCCAGCAACGAGAGGTTTCTGCATGGGGCAAGATCGGGGGAGTCAGTCTTGAAGCAGAGGCCCCGCACGCCACGCGAGATCCTGACGACGATTGGTTGACCCAGATTTCTATGACGGAGATACTCACAAGCTCTAGAGACGAGACGTCGGCCCAGGTCTTTGCGGTGTAGGCTGTTTGGGAGACACAGATAGAGCCCCTCAGCTTGGTCACACTCGTGCGGTCCGAGCTTTCGCTACCGCGAGTGATCGACATGCACTCACTGTTATCATCCACTACCTTGTTGGCAATCATGAGACTAATGATGAGCGCACGAAACTCGGACCCTGGTGAGCCCGTAATCTGGTTGCGGGCCTTGAGCCGTGAAACGAGCAACAAGGCTAAGATGACGACGGAGTGGCTGACTTGGGCTGCAAGAGCAAGAAAGTAAAGACGACGCTCGTTGTCAGCAAGTTTTCGGGGTCCAAGACACCGTAAATGATCCATAGAAAGCATGCGGCCATGCCGGACTCAACTGGTTGCTAATAGCTCGTGACAGAACCTGAGAAACCGATCCGTCGGCGCACTCTGTTGTTTTGAAAAATTGAGCGACGCAGGCTTCCCCGGGCTTGGTAACGGCGGAGCGAACCACAAGTAGACGAAGTACTCGGCTGCAAACGTTGACAAGGAGCTGATCTCGAGCAACCGGGGCGAGGTCGACGACGACGAAGGCGAAGGCGACAAGGCCGTTGACGGTGGAGGATTCGGCGGACCCGAAGATTCGCGACTAGGGTAAGCCCATGGTTGAGCATGCAGCGATCGAGGGTCTGGGATCGAGACAGAAGATTTGATCGGAACATGCTGCATCGAACTCAAGATAGACGGGCCCAACGATAGGAGCGATCGGTCGTAGTCGGTCATGGCCAGGGCCGAGTCTTGGCGGGACGGTGCCGAGCTGTCAACGTCAACGTCAACGGCGTCAACGGCGGCACGCGCCCGTAGCGACAGCGTCCGAGCCGGCGACAGCGACGGGTCACTCGGATGGTGGAAGCGGTGTCTTTTCGCCTTGAGATGGCCCGATATCTTGGGTACCGTGAGGACTTGGATGGAAGCCAGAGGGTGGATGTTGCGCGTCCTTCTCCGGTCGATCGCACCGATCATGAGCGACCGAACTGAGGCCGTCCTGGAGCGTATCCAGAGTCGAGCGCACCGCGAGCCGTGTCGGGGCCGACCTGAAGCACTCGGGCGATCGCACAGGCTGAGTGAGGCTACAGCGGGGACGCACGCACTGTTGTCGAAGCTTGGAGCAAGTGTCGATGTCCTTGTGATGATGTGCTGTAAAAGCTCACGAAGAGATGGATCACCACTCAACGATAGAGGTGGAACGAGGTGGCTAATGGGCAGGTCTCAAACTGACTTGGATCGAGCGAGGCACCACTTTCCGGCCGCACACGGCCACGGGGAGGCGAAACCGCGCCGTCCAAGCTCAGACAAAGAAATTAGAAGACGACCCGTCGACTGCGCCGAATCGCGCCACAGAAACGACTCTGAACGTGCGAAACCTACGGCTCGATCAGTTTTCGCTGGCCCAACAGCAGGCCTCGACAACGTTTCAACTGCCCGGCTCGCAATCGTTTTAATTTCGCCGTCGCCGAAGATTCAGAACCGCGGCGTGTTCTGCCACGACTAGCAATCCTCGGTAGCTCGCAGCCGGTTCCGGCTAGCAATCGTGCTCCTGTCGTGTGACATGTTCGAATATCCCGTCGCTTTGCAGTAGGTACATAGGTGACGCACGTCACGGACATAATAGTCTCCCCTCTCCTCTCTCTAATTATGACACTTTTTGTCATGCCGTTTTTCGGAACCTTGCAATCACGATACATGTGACGAGCTCGAGCACTCGATCGGCTCGACCGTTCGAACTTGTGACTGACTCACTCGCATATTATTGGCGAGAGCTACGATCAACAACCTGTCACTCTACAACGGTCGTGGTATCACCTTTAGTAGAACCGTTGGAGGAAGGTGCGGAAGCTCGGGAGCCCGAATATTACGACCTTACGTTCCTTCCTTTTCAGAGGCAGATCTTCAACCTCCCTCCGCAAGCGTGCTTGCCACGCGCGTTGAGACGGTCGTGTCACCTTCCCGGGCCAACGAACGACGTCGACCCATCGGCTTCGGCGACTGCCAATACTACCTTTTTTATTTTATTATTTATCTGAAGTACTAACCTAAAAAATTTAGCGTTAAAAATTTGGCTCACCTAGCTTGGCTTACCGTCTTGTAGTCGTCGACGCCATCAGTATGCTTGAGCCGAGATAAATAGCCGGTCTCAGGGGGTCGGTGCGCTCGCCATTTCTCGTTCTCGGTTCGCGGAACCCGAAAGGTCGGTCTATGCGTCATGGCTGGCAAAAGGGGTTATGTTCTGAAGGAGCCTACTCTCCTTGGTCGAACATCATTTCCCCAATGTGAGTTGTCGCAGTTATCGCCCCTGGCTCACCCTGCAGCGCATCACCTACGTGACCTGCGAGCGGCTTCGGACCGAGAATGGCAACTTGCTGGAGACACCCTTCTATGACACCTGGCGAATCGGGGATGCGTATCAAAAGTGACGAGCAACCGCATGCCGTGCACCAGCTTCTCTAATTTCGGTGGTACCGATGACGTCGACCATTCTCCTGAGGTAGATTTCTTTGAGAATCGGCCACTTCACCGTGTAGCAATTTGGTGCAGATTGACTTGCAAGAAAGAAACATAGAAACGTCTTTGTCTCACCTCGAGCGCGAAGTGTGCAGACTCAGACATTCACAAAACGCGCTAATATTGGCGGCCGCGCGATGCGCGATGCGAAAACAGCGATCTCGGCGCCGATTGCGCCATCAAATTCAGCACCGCCCAACGTCAAGGCCCATCCAGTGGTTTGACTAATGAGGACCCACGTGATCCCGAAAATGGCCTAGGGGAGCAGGCGGTAGTTGAGCTTGCATCATAATGGCGTGGCGAGCTGTAAAAGTGCCGGTCAAGAGCGGCGAAGTGGTCGGTGGCGTTGGCGCGAATGAGAATGAGAATGATAATTTGAATTCCAGCTGGTCTACAAAGAGACGACCCTTATCGGGCGCTGGACCACATTAACTGAGCTATCGCCTCTGCCCTAACCTACGACTTCCAACCGCTCCCCTTACCCTATTCTATACTGCAACCTACACTGCTCCTTTGAGATGCACTCTATCCCTCCCTTCTCCGTTGACCCGCTGAGGCTCATTCTCGCGCGGGGTGTGGGGGCGGGTCAGCTGTATGGCTGCAGCTGGGAAGTAACTTAACTCACACACCGGTACGAAAGGCTGCTCAGGGGTCGAAGGGGCCCCGAGGCGGTAGAAGAACTACGGACTAAAATAAATAGAGGAAATACGTGCGCCAGTAGAAGTCATGCTTCTGTCGGGTCTGGGACTAAAAAGAAAGAAACAGAACAAGTTTAAAATGCCCCCCAGGCGTGCACGCGCCATCATCAAATTATGCAATTAGCACGACGATGCATCATGATGAAGGATCGAGCGAGGTCGAGTCCGAGTCTAATTCCCCCCCCCCCTGTGCGACTGACCGAGTGCGAGAGGGAAACTTTGCACGAGCTGACTCACCGTACTGAGAGGGAAACTTCGCACGAACTGACTCACCGTACTTAACAGCAGAACACCCTACATGAGGCCTCCAACTGACGCTTCATAGCCCATCATCCCCTCTTACAAACCTAAACTTAAGTCCGAGAGCGCGGGGTTGGTCAGCTGAAGCTTGAAAGGCTTATCGAGATCGATCACTACTCACTTCTTCCCAGCCCGTTCAAAAGTCGGGCCGTGTTGCACTTTCGTGCGGCAGGGGCACCCCAAGTGGCCTTAATACATCTTGAAAACGATTTTGGCGCGGGTGGCGAAACTTCTGCCAACTTTTCCACGACACGCACGCCTGCAGCTGGCCAGAGGATGGTGACAGAGGTGGGGGCCCTTTGCGTTCGGTGGCGACGTCATTGCATTGTTTATCGCCCCGTGCCGTGTTCATCGCCCCGTGTCGCTCATTTCGTCGCCTCGGGCTCCCTCCACGCTGATGCACTTGACTCTGCCTCCACGCCTCCTCGAAGAAAAGTTTTGTTCGACTTTTTTCACTTTGAAACGCCGCCTAGAACGATCCAGGGGTCAGCGCTGGCACTCAGCAGGGCCAGGATCGACTTGCGTTCGGTCTTGTCTCATCGACATGGGCCACATGGTGCTGGATTTGGGCATCCAAGGCATAGTTTGCTAGCATTGGGGTATTGGGAGATTAGGGAGAGCGGTGGGCGGGCGCCGTCCATCTCTTTCCCGCCCACCCCTAACTCATTCCTTCGGGCTTTACGACCGTGCACCATGTCGACACAATCTCATCGTTTGGCCGATTGACGAAAGTACTAGAACTGTGCGAAAAGTTGTCACCTGGAAGCTTCCCCAGTCTCTGAACGCAGTCAACCCAGATTTGGATGGGTAGCAAACCCCGGCCCCCTCCGCCCCCCAACCCGAATCGATCGACTGATCACATCCCGACCCGAAATGGCCGCACATCAGGCGACCAAGGCGATTAGCCAGAACCGAAACAGGGGACAGCAGCCCTTGGCGCGCTCGAGGTGTTTATCTCGGTGCTGTTCCCCCCCGAAAGAAGGCAAGTGGTCCCCTTTACTACCTTACTACCTCTCTATATATAAAGGTGAGTTAAGGAATGTACCTAAAATCGCTGTTTTTGACTATGTTGCGACCCAGAGCGCCGCCTATGGTTGATGTACCAGCATACTGTTTTGTCTGCCGCACCTGCCTGTGGTGTCCATGTTCCGATCAGAAGTTATGTACAAGCTCTGTGGCGACTTTTGTATTTTTCAGGCCAGTCGAACGAAGCTACAGCGTTCCCAGTATTCTCCTCCACTTTTATATTGAGGTAAAGCAGTGCGAAAACTTTATATTGTATTTAATGGACGGCAAGCGCGTGGCTTTGTATGACATTGCTTCTACAGCGGAGCTCCGCCTGACGGGTGGGACGAGGGCTGGCGTCTGTCACGTGATGCGGCGCGCCAGCGGTGTCGGTGTCATCCCGGCAGCCGAACAGCGGCATTAGGTGCTGAACAACAAATCACACCCGTGAACAAACCCGCGCCACTTCCTCTAACCCCTCGAAGTCCGTTTCGGTGATCGGTTCCAAAAGATCCGACGAGAATCGGCGACGGCGACAGAGCTTCCAGATCGAGTGAAAGAAGAGGACTCGTAGTTCGACAAGTCGACGTTCCGAGCGAGACACGACCGGACATACAAAGTCCACAAAGACTGGGTGGGGGGTCGGGGACAGAGCAGACCAGAGACGCCGGGCAAATGGGCAGCCGACCGCGAGGTCAATCGTCGCGCCAAAGTCGACCACGGTTAACTGCGGTTGCGCGGATTTCCCGTAGGGGCTCGGGGGGCGCTCGGCGCCCGTAAATGAAGGTCGTTGCGAGCTCCGCCCGCACCTCCCGGACCGTGCGGGGGAAGGGGGGGAGGAAAGATCGGCGCGCGCGCGCGGCTGAGAACCTTATTTAAGTCGTGCATTCTTTTATGTAGATGTAGATAGATGTAGATTTAACGGGATTCCACTGGTGATTAGCTAAGAATAATGCGTCTAAATCAAATCTCTGCACGTGCGAACAAGAGTATATGTATAGAGTATGAAATACCGACGGTGTGATTCAAGTCACACCCGACGTTTCTGCGTTTCGTCACCCCTGTCACCGCGTCCTGCGGCCAACGATCGCGGTCTCCCCACTCCTCCCGTCGGAGAGGCTCCTGCCAAGAGCGATTCTATAGCCTGAGAGGGCAGAATCCCCGACAAACGCATTTGCCTCGTCGGAAGGGGGCAAGCGGGACGACTCGGCGGGAGAGGGGCAACAGGCAAGCTCGCTTTGATTAAGCGGAAGCCAAGCCCCACACACCTCAAAGACTCCGTATGGCTCTTAGCAAGGTGCAGATCCGAAGAGCCCCACCGCACCTCACCCCACTATGCGACTTCAAGCCGGAAAGAAGGTGAGAGCGGGGCTCAATGGCCTTCTTCGTGCCCCGGAACGGCTGATACAGGATGTGTTAAGGGCTTCTTGTGACCCTAAAGACTTGATACATCGAGTCGTGTGTCATGAAAGGGTTTATCAGGGGCCGGAGGGCTGTATCAAGCAGGCGACGAGCCGCCGTTGGTCACCTGCTAAGGCACGCGCAGCCCGCGTCGGCTTCCGGCAGCTCCCCCGGTCTCGGTCCTCGGATAAGTGACTGTAGGCTTTATCTAGTCCATGCGTTTGAAGGGTCTTGAGGTGCCGAAGATAAAAATACATGGAAAGTGATTTCCTGGACTGGAGAGGGTTGGTGTCCAAGACTGCGGGGTTGATGGATGCGGCAGCGCCACGGTGTCGGCGCTCCCACCAAAATTCTCGAGCAAGCTTGGAGTCGGCATCGCCTTAAGCTTGCTTTGGATCGCCGTAGGAAATACCTGTTAGAAGCATATGGTTGTATCGTCCTTCATCTGATTCTTGCTCCTATTATGGTACTTGGGATTGAGCCTAGCGACGCTTCATGAACTCCCTAGTCACTCATTCTCCCTGCTTTACTAGTCTCTAATCCCTCTTCCCTATTAGCATTACGCTTCACTTTCTAGCCTTCCGCGAGTCTGTCCCTTAGTCTCTGGCCACTCTGTTCTCGTCCCTGTTCATTGGACTGAGTCGTGGTCATCATCAGGTCAGCTCTTTGGAATCTTACCTTACTCTGTTCTCGTCCCTGTTCATTGGACTGAGTCGTGGTCATCATCAGTTACCACTCGAGAACATTTCTGCAACACCCAGTAAGAGTGACGCATTAACCTCATCTCCAACTCCCGTAGGTCCATTTACCGAATCCCTGACTACCCAGGTATCTACAACCCCCCTGGCCACGGCGGGGAATGGTAGACGTCCCCAGCTCAGGCCATAATCCACCTCGGAGTTTATCGGAAGTCCGAACCTACTCGTTCGGTCTCCAGCGGGGATCAGCAGATTGCTGGACTTGAACCAGATCAGCGCTACTTTAAAAGTTAGTAAAGTTAGCTGTCTACGTTGAGCCTTCCTCGCTGGGTACTCTATACGCAGAGAGATATGCTAAATAGAAGTCTGAGCCGGGTGTCCCCCGTGTCTACATGCCAACACCTTACGACGCTGTGTTTTATGCCGCCAATTTGCAAAGGCTAAAAGCTCATCAGGAGGGGGTCGAGCTTATGCAAAGGCCGGCTTCAGACGACGCCTAATAATTGGTCGTATCAGCGCTGCCATACCTGGCATATCTAAAGTGAAACCTTCGCACTTCCAGCTGGTACACAAGCATATTCATGCTATCTCCCGATATTCAAGAACAGGTACATACCCGCTTCCACCAGTCAGCCAGGTGCATGATTTTCACGGCACCTGGGAGCTGGGCGCTGAGCGCTGAGCGCTGAGACGGCGCTGGGCAGGCCGGGTCAGCCGGCGTCCAGCGCCCAGCTTGTTTTGCCCACTCGCCCGCGGAAAGCCTTCGCGCGCGAGGAGCGCGCACGATGATTGGCGGGGTGATTAGAGTTGGGACGTCGTTCGCGAGAGTTTCAAAGTTTGGATCCTTTGCCGGGTTGATCAACGCAAGCAGGCACCGGTCGCCGGTACCGCTTTCCAAGCCCACCCAGGACACCTCGTAGCCTCCCTGCATAGTCTCACCCTCCGGGCCACCACCTCCTGATTGAAAGTTTGAACTGACAACAAGTATGCTGGCGATTATTCAGACACATCATTAGATTGCTCGAAGTAATCCGAAAGCCCAAGCTCAACGCAAGGGCCGCGCGACCGGCCATGTTTCGGCGACTTGGCGAATAGGAGGCGCGCACAAACCGCCGACGCAACTCACGTGGTGGTGGGTGGTCTCTCCTAACGGGCTGAGCCACGCGACAGGGGAGTTCCCCTAGAGTTCAGCTATTAGCCCCTAAATTCGGGGATTTGGGTATCGATGGACGAAAGTTCTCGCTCACGTGCTCGGAATCAATTGAAGTTCGGGGCGCCATCTGACGCCGCGCTTATAGAATGTCCGCTTAGTAGGCGCCACGAAGCCGATTTCGAAGCCCGCTGCGAGACCGTAAACAGGCACCGATACCGACATTTCCTTACCACTCTCCCGCATTCGAGGCGGACAGCCGGTGCTCGCAGGGTCGAAAGTGGACTCGCACCGAGGGCCACGAGGATCTGATCAGCATTTAAGCAGCGAGGTGCCTGACGTCGTCGTGGTTCGCGCTAGCAGCACCGAGGACGTCTGACGCTCACGCTTTACCTACTTTCGGTGATAAACGAGAGGACCGCGGTGAACACGGAGAAGATGCGACGGAGCAGGGCAGTACGCCTACATCGGACTTAGTGTTTGCATAATTGGTTGGTTTGTTAAGTTGCTACTGCGCGTACGACGAGTACTAAAAATAAAATAAAATTGCGACAAGCTCCTCGAGCTTGAGGGTCCAGGGATCAGGGATTGGTAGGTGTGCTTAGCGCATCGATCTCCTCTTTCGCCAGCCTAATCGCGGTGCCGGTTTTTGATCAGCATGATCGCGGCTTTTTACAAAATAAGGCATCTCACATAGGTACCTGCGTACTCTACCTCCCTCCCTCCCTCCCTTCCCCTTCCCCCATCCCTGACCCACCTTGCACCTTTGTCAGCTCCCGCACTTGCTTTCCTACTGTTCGCGTGCGCCGAGCAGCACGGTCAGTAGTTGGTAGCAGGCCGAGGCTGTGTCCGCCCGGGTCGGTCAGGTCGTACTGGCCCTGCACGATCGCGGTTTCGACGCAGCGCCAAACTCGCGCTCAGGGTGGCTCAACAGGACTTGAGTTGGCAAAGTTATGATTCATCGACCGGCTCGTAGCCTACCACCGGACTCTTCACCCCCGGTTGCATCGACTTCCCGGCTTCCCGAATCGTTGAGCCCGGATGGTCAACTCGACGGCGACGCCGGTGACGAGCTGCTCGACGACGATTATGACGACGGAGCCGAGTCGGCAAGCGGGATGGTGAGAGGCGCCGAAGAGGACGTCGATGAATTAGAGACCTTTGGCGGTGAGGGTGCGGTGCAGCGAGCGACAAAAAAATCGACAAGTGCCACATCCCAGAAAACGCAAGCTGCTTTCATACACAAGCTCTACTCGTGAGTCAGACCCGCAACACTTGGCCCCCTCCCCTATCCCCCAGCCCGAGTCGCCGGCGGGCAAGTCAGGCCGCGATAGATGGAGACTCGTCCAGAGGGTGATCTGAGCACTGGCGCTGACAAACGGTTGCTGACGCGTATTCTTGCTCATGTGATGTCTGGGACACCTCTCGATCGATCGTTCACAATCTCGTCCTCAGCATGGCCTCGCTCGGACGAAGCAACTTCGACTCGCTCATAGACTGGACGAAGGACGGTAAGGCATTCGGGGTCTCCCGGCCGAACGAGTTCGCCAAAGTGGTGCTGCCACAATACGTAAGTGAGAGATCTCACTACCTAGATCTGTACTGTTGCGGCGCACAAGGGGGCCACTGCCCAGACGAAGCAATAGCGGCTCGCCTCAGAGACCCGCGAGCTATAGGAGGCCTTGAGAGGTCTCCCGCCCCCGCGATTGGTTTCTGCGCCAGCTGACCCTCTGTACGATGATTCACCTCAGTTCAAGCACTCTAATTTCGCTTCATTCGTACGTCAGTGCAACATGTATGGCTTTCAGTAAGCAGTCTTTTCTTTGTTCTTTTCAGCGTTCTACCACGTTGCTCAAGCTCGGCGCGGGATCCTGTCGATTCGAGAGCTCCAGCCGTGGGAGCGCGGCTGCTACGTCTTCGCCACCGCTGACGATCCTGACCATTGGCAAACCCCCTCTGGCAGCAAAGTCAACGATCTTCTGCCAAACATCTCGCAAACCCCGACGACTATGGATGTGAGCCTCGCGTGGGAGTTCCAGCATCCGTTCTTCCGCCGCGATGAACCGGAACTTTTGTCGCGAATCAAACGCAAATCGGTTCGGCCCTCGGCCCTGTCTGGAGCTCAACCTACCGTCACACGATCAAGCGTTGCATCTTCCTCAGTGGTGACCTGTGGATCTCGAGCCGTATTTCATACCCCCCAAGATGCAAAGGAGCAGTTCGACGTTCATGTCCCAGCGGGACGCGACGACGGGGATCGCCCTCCTTGTGGGAATGAATCCTCTATCAATCAATCTCAGGAAGCCGGCGCCAAATGGAAGAAGGAAGCTCAACTACACCAATGCAAACTCAGTGTGGGAGGTGCGTGCCCATTCGGTTATGTTTGGGCCTCTGTTTGAAGTGAGACTGAGCTAACATCGAGCCGCCGCCCATAGAGCCGCACGCGATAAGTCGCCGCGAAGAATCGCCACAAGGGCCCATACCCGACCTCCGTCGACCAAACAGTGGATCCTGTGTGTCCTCGAATCGCTCTCCCGCCCCCTCGTTTCTATGGGCGACACTCCCACCCACGAATCAGCCATCGAGGCCGCCGTTCCCGACGCCTTCGCACTCCCCGCGGCCTGTTACGGCCGGTAGTGCCGACAGCTCTCCGATTGCAAAACAGGTCGCTTCACTTGAGGCGCGTGTGCAAATTTTGACCACCGCCCTTGCAGATTCGAACGCCCTCGCTTCCTCGACGTGGTCCAATGCGCACACCTCGATGCGACTGTTTCTGGGCGTGTTGGAGGGGTTTGATCTCACACGCGACCAGCGCAATCAACGTGAGTCCAGATCCAATCGCAAAACTTTTGCACTTGCCCGCAAAAGACCCCGCTCTGACCGAGCGAGACGAGGCGAGCTTTCTCTACACAGTGGAGCGCTGCTCGTCGCTCCTTTACGGCGGCGAAGTTGATCCCTCTGTGGTACTGCCCGCACTGGCCCATTCACCTTCCCCCCCACCTTGGGCCCCAAATTGGCAAACTGCTTCCACGTATGCTCCTCGTGCGCCTTGCGCCCCTTCGTCCTCCAGCACACCTGTCACTTATGGTCAGCATCGCCCACCGGCGAACGAGCGGCACTCGCGGACCACCTCCCTCAGACGACCCACCGGCTCTGATCCATTCCCTCGTCCCGAATCCGACATACCCCCGAGCTATGTTCGATCAACTCCCGCTATATCGTCGTGCGGCTCTCCTTATGACGCGGTCTCGTCTGCCCCTCCTGGCATCACCGCCCTTACCCACCCACCAACTTACAGACCGGCCATCAATTCAGCAAACACGAGCTTTCCTGGTGCTCCTCTCCCGCCGAGTCGTCCCGCTTACCCCGTTCCGACGGGGCAAATGCGTTCGGCGGAGACTTTGCCCTCCCTTGCATCGCTCTTGGCGGGAGCCTCTCCGACGGCAGGAGTGGGGAGATCGCGATCGTTGGCCGCAGGACACGGTGACGACAGGGGTGACGAAACGAAGAAACGCCGGGTGTGACTTGACTCTGGCCCACGCCGACGGTATCTCGCATATACCATATACATAGACACTTTTTCTCACATGCAGAGCTTTTAATCCAGAAGTATTATTTATCCCATTCATCTTCTGGACCACCTCGGCGTGGTGTCATCTGAAAGAGCGAGCCCATTCGCCGACGGTGCTGATCACCCATGCCGAGCTCCCACCGCGAGTCCTTTGTTTCGGATCTTGGGGACGATTTCCTCCATTTTCTGTCTATGGTCGTGCCCAAAATATCAGCCCGGGAACAGGAACAGGCAGAAGAAGAATGGCGCGTCTGGCTCCCAATGGGTCGTGTCCAGTAGAGTAGTTTTGGTTCCTCGCGGCGGAAGGAAAGATGCTGGAACTAGCTGCGCTCCCACGGCTGGAGCTCTCGAATCGACTGGATCCCGCCCCGAGCTTGCGCCACATTCAGAACACTGAAAAAGACTAAAAAACAGACTGCTAAATGAAATTCATACATGTTGCAGCGTGCTCCAGGGTGCTGACAACGTGGCACTCACTCAGCTCCAAGCGTCACTGACGACGAGCAACGCCTCTCTGCAATGACTTTGCGTTTTCTGGCCCACAAAGGCGTCACGGATTAGATTCTACGGGTGTCTCAGGCATCGATCAATTATGTTATTTTCATTTTAAAATATCTTAAATATGGTCAAAGCTTGTTGTTGGCTCAAGCACACACTGAACACGACCAAATCACAACCTGTCCCTACTCCAGGCCACCGACCAACCGAGGAGAGGATCAGCTATCCCTCGGCACAAGCGCTTTAGTATCGTTGTCGTAGTCCGTCGCTGAATGCGAACGACCGTGAAGCGAGCTAAAGTGGATGCTCTGACCTGACTGAAGCGAGGTGGGTCGTCTCTCTTGTTGTGTCGCCGGGGGGGCGTTGGGTCCTCCCTCCATGACAAACGAAGGTCGCGAGTCATTCATGGGTCGCAAATTGATGCGGAGGCGGGGTTTCGAGGCTGAGGTACGACCGAGACCGAATATACTCTTGGACCAGGACCTGCCTTCTCGATGTCGCGTTCTGACGAGCTGGACCAAAGAGGAGAGGAAGAGCAGCAGGAAGATGCCGGCACAACTATGGTGGGATCCGTAAACGGAAAGCCATCAAGTCAGCTATGCACCTTGTCACACCGAGTCATTCTATTGATAAACGAACCCCAGCGTCACTGTGAAAAGGTCTTTGCAGTTAGTGCACCGAGCATGGAAAAGGGCTAGCCGAAGCCAGAGGGCTCACCGGAGAGGTACAGCATCGCCAAAGTCCCGTGTGCGTACAGAGCAAGGCCGACTTGAGTCTGAGCAAAGCCCAACAACAATATGGAAACACCCATGACCATATGGATGACTTGCGGGAGCGAGCGGGTGAAGACCTTGGTGCCACCATAATGCGCAGCACTCGTCTCGACCGGCGGCAGGGTTCGACGCGCCAGTAAGCCCAACGTGACTTGCAAAAGTAGGAGCGCGCCGAGAGTGAGGCCCATTAACTGCGAGTAAGAAGGTTTGGTTGATCAGAGAGTATGCTTCTGAGGTGTTTCTCGTTAGAGTAAACGAACTTGATGAGTGCGAGTCATCGTGTCAGTAGGTGGATGGCCTGCGAGCATGCCGAAAACCACGATGACGATAGTGAAAGGGAAGACGATCCATCCCTAATCACCCGATTGGACCGTGAGTCAGGATAGAACGCCGAGAAATATCACAGGGCAAGCCTGGTACGCACCTGAAAAGTGGCATGCTGTCAAGAGGATTTCGTAGCAAGACTAGAGGTTCAGCCACGGTTAGGTGCCTAGGCGCGTAGGATGCCCAGTCAACTCACGTATCCAAACCATTTCGGATGGGCGCGGCAGAACCGTGGAACAAGAATACCAATAGGCGCAACAAGTGTCCAAACGACGATCGCCAAATTTGCGTGGGCTATGCGTAGAGACACCACAAGTTCAACGGGTCAGCAGGAGCCTGGTCAGGGGGTATAACTGTTGTTCAAGCACGATCACGATCCAATTGGACCTACCCATGATCAAGATCTGTCGCTGTATCGGTGCACAGGATGGTTCCGGGTTCAGACGACCGTGCGAACTCGATTTTCTGTCTCACGTGCTAGTTTGCCATGCCTGGAAAAAGGACTGACCAGCGTGTCCGAGGGGAATTTATCCTCGTCGTCCGAAGTATCTACCGGGATGCTCGGACCCGAATTATTATTTCCGCCGGTGTTCGGAGACTCCGACGACAATTGTTTTTTATTGAGGTAAGGCTTCGCAAGGTTCATCGTCAAAATGGATTTGTGGTCATGCATCTGCGAGGTCCGGATCCCAATGGTGATAGGTGTTGTGTGAGCTGCTTCTGCCACGTGGGATGTCGAAGTTTCCGCGGGTTGAGCAGCTTTTGTCTCACCGTGAAAGGAGAGCGGGGGTCGTCGGCGGTAGGAGGAACAACGGATGAAGCGACGATGATCGGCTGGTTGGGATTCGGTGTGTCCAAGGCGAGGGCTGTGAGTGCGGTCGCGGGGAACACGTCCTGAGAAGGTGGGAACGTCAGGGGTCGAATAAACGAAGCGCGATATCCTGCGTCGGTGGAGATGAGGTCGAAGGCGTCGACCTGTTGAAAGTAAGCCGAAAAGTTCCTGGTATAGGCCACGGGGAGTGCCCACCCATCCGGGGAGGCGCGAGGAGAGAGGACGAAGCGTGACCTGTCCTGACTGGGCCACAGCACAACCATGGCCGAGTTTTTCATAGCGCTGCCAAAGCCCTATGAACTCGAAGCGTGACGGGATCGGAGCCACGAGTCAGTCACCTTGCTCCGTGATTCAAGACCCCGTTCCAATCTCACCACGGCCATCCAGCCTAAATTGACCCCCACCGGTATCTCGAATGACACGACCGCATGACTCGTGTTGGCGAGGATCGTGAGCGCAAAGGTGTCCCAGACGACGGTCTGTCCTCGAATTGTTGCGGGAGCGGCGGGCTGTAAGAGGTTGGCGAGTGCAAGGGAGGGCACGTTTACTTTGAGGGCCGCTCGGGCGAGGGATGCGAATAGCAGGACGCTACTGAGGAGTGGGAGGCGCATGGCGCTCGAATGCCGTGTGATTTGGGCTGTTTCGGCGGTAGTTGTTCGGGACGAGTCAATGAGCGGACGTATCCTCAGTAGACAGGTCATCCTCACGTGCCACGAGACGTCAAGTCGTGCAACGCACCTCGAGCGAGACAAGTGAGCGCGGCCGAAAAAAGAAACCCCTCTCAGGCGAAGGCGGCGACGTAGGTCCGAACGCCAATGCAGAGGCGCGTTCGTGGCGGGCGACCAGGCGGGAAGTGTATGAGATCAGCAGGCGAGGACAGAAGCGCGAAGAAACCGTGCAGACTATTTGGTAGCCCGAAGACGAGACAGGCTAACCTAGTTTGACGCTTTGGATGGGTCAGACGGTCGTCGTGGTCGGTGGGTTGGTCGCACATGAAGGGTCGATAGTACGAACGCGAGACAGGAGAGGCCGAGCTAACAGAAAGGAGACCCCGATCACGGTGACGATCGCGCTCTGCTCCGTCGAGCATGGCAACATGAGATGCTACGATTGGAGGCGTTTCCGTCCTTTGATCTATGTTGGAAGATTGCCATCGTTTCCATGGGAACACGGACCTCTCCGATCGGACATGACCCACGCCCACGCGATCGAGCGCGGCGGCTTTCCGGCTATGCCGCGCATGAACGATTACCGATTTTATCGTATTCTACTCACTTTGTTTTATTAAGCCTGACTAGATACCACATATTCTATTAAATTTCAGTGTTGACTGAGAAGGTTGGTTAGACTTAGGTAAAAGGAAGCGGCAGCAAGAAGCGGTCCGAGCGCAGACTCTCATCGCCGGGCGCCACAAAGCGTGCGACGTCGGCTCTTGTTAGCCCCCATCGCATCTTGTCGTCTTAGATTCATAAGGGCAAACCGTTCTTGGCTGTTCTTGGTGCTCGAGTGATGTGTGGAATCGCGTTCGCTTTGAGCTACAGGTCAGTAAAGAACGCCGAAACTCGATCGGTGCTCAGTGGGGCTTCGCAAGCTGAGCTCGTCCTGCATCGATCTTGCACTACACCGACTGCACCCTTGAGCGATCACGATTCTGACAACCAAGTTAAGAATGGGCATGCTGTGCGTGACGGGAACGGAACATCGGTTCCAGTACCGTCGCTAGACTCTCGAGGGGAGGTCGAGTCCGAGGTGGAAGACCACAGTGCAGCATGGTGGAGAGCTGTCACCGAAGCTGTCCAGCCACGAGGTGAGTCAAAGACTTACCGATAGAACACGAGAGCTGTGTTCGCGAATTTACTGTCCCGATGCGACCAATGCGGCGTTTGTTCACTTCTCGGCGACTCAGGGCCGGATGCCTCGGCAGGTTATCAAGTCAAGCTGGAAGCCATCAAGGAAAGTTTGACCACCATCGACATGAGGTTCCATACATCGGTGTTGCATATGAGAGGAGACGTTGTTGCCCCGCAACCCTTCGTTGAAGCCGACACCGGAGATGTCTTGCTCTGGAACGGTGAAGTTTTTGATGGACTGACCGTGAGTGCCCGAGCTTGAGCCTAGGAACCGCTCAGTACGAGGACGGCTAATTGGCTCATCTTATTCTTCACCGTCTGCCCTACAGGTCGGTCCGCACGACAATGACGGCTCAAGACTCTTTCACGAGATTCAACAAGCCGGACCTCGAGCGCTCCCCGCGGTCCTTCAAGGCATAGAAGGACCCTACGCTTTCTTCTACTTCGATAAAGCACGAAACACGCTCTGGTTCGGACGAGATCATCTTGGACGAAGGTCGCTCTTGTTGCATCGTCCTACGCCTTCCATGCCCCACTTGATCTTGGCTTCATGCGCACCGTTGGTCGAACCCAATTCGGAATTTGGCGAGTGGGAGGAAGTGGCGTGCGATGCCTTGTTCTCTTTCGACCTGAATGAAGTGTTGCAAAGTGGTACTCCTGTGAGCGGCGATGTTAATTCCCCATGGAGAGGTCAAACTGATCGTTGACCTTTCCTATGCGTGCAGACCTTTGTGCCTACCCCTCGGTCGTTTAGGTCGGACGCTCAAGCTCCAAAAGACTCTTTGGTAGGTTTCTTTGTCCGACCGCTCTCCAATCTGACGTCGACCGAGCCTGTCTGAAACGTACTTGCCCAGTTCTACCCTTACGACCGTCTCCTCACGATCGTCCCAACCCCCGACCAAGTTTTCGACCCCCCCTCACACGAAACCCAACCCGTCCCGCTTGAGCTCCAAAGCGCGATCCTCGCCCTCGAAGCCGCTCTCGAACTCTCGATCCGTCAACGAATCCTCAATCTACCACCCCATCCCGACCCTTCCTCACCTTCCCCTCAAACCCGTATCGCCGTTCTGTTTTCCGGTGGTTTGGATTGTACGACTTTGGCTTGTTTGGTCGATCGGGTGTCGGATGAGGAGGAGGGGATCGATTTGATCAATGTCGCTTTTGAGAACCCGAGGTCGATTCAGTCGATGGCTAGGACGAAGGAACGAGAGGGGAGTGGGAAGAAGAAGAAGAAGGATCGACGGAAAGACGGGGAGGAATTGAAGGTGGAAGAAGGGGGGGTTGATTTGGGGAATAAGGAGGTGTCGATTTATGATGTGCCGGATCGGTTGACGGGGAAAGCGAGTTGGAAGGAGTTGAGGAGATTGAGACCGAAGAGGAGGTGGAACTTCGTTGGCGAGTCTTATCACTCAGAGCATATACCAGCTTGCGACTCGAACTGACAGATTGTGCGTGTTCACAGAGGTCGACGTCCCTTATCAAGAGATGATGGAGCATCGGTCCGCTGTGATGGAGCTGATGAGGTGCGCTCCTACCATTAATTCCAACCCACGTCGAGGCTGACTCCCTTCACCTTTTTCTGCAGACCCCACTGCACCATCATGGATCTGAGTATCTCGCTCGCCTTCTACTTTGCCGCCCGAGGTCAAGGCCACCTCGCCTCCTCCGATCCCAAGCCCAGCTCAACTCCACCCCAACCATACCACTCCTCAGCCCGAGTGCTCCTATCGGGTCTAGGCGCGGACGAACTTCTCGGCGGCTACGCCCGTCACCGAAAAGCCTTCTATACCGCCACAGGTGGAAGACCTTTGCCTACGTCGAACCCCTCCGATGGATCCTGGTCTCACCTGATTCAAGAAATGCAAATGGATCTCGATCGTCTACCGATTCGTAACCTAGGTCGTGACGATCGGATCATTTCCCATCATGGCAAAGAAGCTCGGTACCCTTTCCTTGCTGCACACGTGATCGACCTCTGTACGAAGCTCCCTATTTGGATCAAGTGCGATCCGAGATTGGGAGAGGGGAAGGGGGATAAGAGGTTGTTGAGGTTGGTTGCGGGCAAGTTGGGTTTGGGGGATGCGGCCGGTTTGAAGAGGGCGATTCATTTTGGGGCGAGGACGGCCAAGATGGAGCTGGGGAGTGGGAGGGACAAGGGGGAGGATGCGGTGGAGGGGTAAGTGGAAGTACAAGAGGCATGGTGTGTGGGGGATGTATGGAGTTGTTGTACTCTATTGCGCAAAACTTGGAGACGAAGTTTCGCCCCGACCTCGAGCGGGGAGCATTCCGAGACCCAATGGACGAACCTAGCCATATTATTGGAGAGGAAGGGGTCATCTCCTCGAGCAGAATGATCAGACCCTGCCTCGTTGGATTTGATCGATATGAGAGCGAACCCTACGGCCCCCACTTTGCCCGATGTGGCCCCCCCCCCACTTGGCCCAGCTTGGCACGCTCGTTCCCCTCTCGTCCTCTCCCCACCTCCATTCTTCGCTCCCCGTCCCGAAGAACCCCACCATGCGCCCCACCCCTTCCGATTCTCGCTCGCTCTCACCCAGCTCCACGAACCCTAACCAGGCCGTCCAATCGACGGACCTCGACGCGCTCCTCTCGCGCCACTCCGCTTCTACCCTTTCCTACCTCTCCGACCCTTACACGACCTATTTCCTACCGCCCTCCATCCGACGCGCAGGGCCTAGTGGGTGGAGGAGACCCGTGTTGATTCATTTGGGGACGCATGCTAGGACTTGGGGCGTCGATAGGGGGGTCGAGAGGTTCTTGTTTGGTGGTGGTCGTACGGAGGGGGAGGGTCGGGAAGGAAGTGGAAGTGGGAGGGGAAGTGGGGGGGAGCAAGTCGCGAGGAGCAAGTTGGGCAGACGGGGTAAGCGACAGGTGTTGAGTATGGGTGCCGGAACGGATACGAGGTACTGGAGGATGAGGGACAAGTGGATCTCGGAGGCAGCGGAGGGGAGCCGGACTCTGGAAGGTTGGGAGGAGGTGGTCAACTGGGTCGAGGTCGATTTCGAGGAAGCGACCAGTGCGAAGGCGAAGATCGTGGCTACCAAGAAGGAGCTCAAGGATGGAGTCGGGCACAGTCTCAAGATTGGTCAGTCGAGAGTCGGCAGTTGCATTGGATGTGGGGGAAGGCTAAGGACTGCGTCCCGCTCGCCTCTTAGAGAAAGGTGGTCTAGCGCTCTCGTCCAAAGCGTACAAGCTCATACCGGGAGATCTACGCAACCTCACCACAAGCTTGGGACCCTACCTTCTTTCGTCCGACCCGTTCCCAACCCGCTCTGAACCGCTGCTCGATCCAACTCTCCCTACGCTCCTCCTGGCGGAATGTGTGCTCGTGTACCTGCCCGCCGAATCGACGACGGATCTACTGCGTTGGTTCTCGAGTACGTTCAGGGAAGCGGGTGGTTCGTGCATCAGTTATGATCCGTTCAACTTTGAGGATGCGTTCGGCAAGGTGATGATTAGGAATCTAGCGGTCAGTTTGGGCCACTCGAGAGGATCGTTCTCCTAGACGGGCAGGGTTTTCGTGTCCCTCGACTGGAGTGAGGGATCTGATCTGCTCTCTGCGTGTCCGTCTCTTTCAACTAGACAAGGAACCTCGTCCTGCCCGCTGCATCGTCTACACCAACATTAGAATCGCTCAACACCCGATTGAAAGAGAACGGTTTCGCGCAAGCCGAGAGTCGGACGATCGAGCAGATTCGGAGAGACGTCATTCCGCAGGAAGAGATACAACGGTCAGTTGGGGATCCCGCAAGGTTATGGTTTTGCAGACCAAGCTGAGGGGTGCGATCGTGCGGTGCAGGGTCAACAAGTTGGAGCAGATTGACGAGGTGGAGGAGCTGAACCTCGTGTTGGGGCATTATGCGATCACGATGGGGAACGTGAGGGGAGACGAAGGGGTCGGGTTCTGAGGCTCTCGGGGTGCTTTGTAGAGAGGAGTAGCTCGCGCAAGGCAGGAACTGTATTTTCGGGTGCTGCGGTCGGGCACAAGAAGGAGATGCTGTTGTTGGATTGGACAAGGGTGGTATATGTGGATGGATACAGGAGGTGTTTGCAGATGCGAAAGAGAAGAAGGGGCAGATCTTGGTCGTCGGATCGTTGGGGTCGTTCGTGAGGGTCATGACTCTCGTTCGATCTGGTCCCATCGGGCTTGTATGAGCTGTCGTTTGGCTTTGGCTTGTTGTCGATTCTCGATCGCTCGGTCCGTCCTCTGCAACAGATGCACACCGTACGATGAGCGCGGTGAGCGCGGTGAGCAGCAGCAGGGTCAGCTGGGACCCCTGCACTGCACGCTGTCTTGGCATCCCCATCTCGTGAGATGAGCCCGGACGGACCTCCTTCCCGAGACACAGGTTCAAGGCGGTCTTGTGGTCGTTGCAATAGCCGATGAATTTGAGGATCGAGTGTTGGTCGTGGCAGTGCTTGATCGCTTCGATGAAGTCGGCGCAGCCTGCGGGAGGGAGTCGTCGGTCGGTGCCGAGTCAGTGTGCGGAGTCAGTATGACTATGCGGAGTCGAGTGCGTTGCGGGGGGGTTGGGGTTGGGGTTGGGGTTGGGCGCTTGCCTTGATGCTGGTGTTCTGCCAAAGGGGGGTGCATGGTGGTCGGTGCCAAATGCGGGGAGGAAGCAGGTCAGCGTGTTGAGGCGTGTTGAGGCGTGTTGAGGCGTGTTGAGGCGTGTTGAGGCGTGTTGAGGCGTGTTGAGGCGTGTGTGCGAGAGAGCTCGGCGCGGTTCTGTCAGAGTCCTCCGTCAACAGCCGTCAACGTACCCAGCTTTGTCCCTCTCTTTAGCTCTTCCTCTTCCCCGTCACCAGCTCGGTCTCTCCCCCGACGGACTTTTCCCCTCGGCCCGTCGAGGACCAGTCAGTGCAGTGCCCTATCCTGCACAATACTCGACACCCCAACTGACTGACTACGGTGTTTCCCCCCGGTGTTTTCCCCCCACAGTGGCACCCCGACGAAGCGCTCGATCGAACAGGATCGCCTCCCTCGTCAGCCCCAAAAAACCCTCCACGCCGACGCCGACGCCGACGCCGACGCCGACCCGACCTCCCAAAAAACAGGACGAGGCGGCTGCACCAACTCCTTCGACCGTGCTCGCTTTGGTCGATTATGCGTCGAGTGCAGCGTCATCGCCGTTGAGTTCGCCGGCGCAGAGTCCGAGACAAGACCCCGTCGAACCTGAGCCCGAGCCTGAGCCTGAGCCCGAGCCTGAGCCTGAGCCTGTGGCATCGACTTTGACTTTGACGAGTGTGGAACCAGTCTCACCCGAACAAGTTGCGACTAGGTCCCCTACCCGATCCTCATCAATCCGCAATCAAGATCTGGCGTCGAGCTTCCGTCCCGACTCGCTATCAGCTCCAGCTCACGACCCCGTCCCTGTTCCCATCGTCGAGACACCCCCCTCGACGAGGATCGCACGAAGGAGATCGGCGAGGTCATCGGTCGCGACGAGGGATGTCGTCTTGGGATCGATGACCTTTGAGAAGCACCCCAAGGCGGGGATGGTGGAGGAACCGATCGAGATGGAGGTCGACACTGCGGAGCAACTCAAGAATACGCATGGCCAAGAGGAGGCTGTGACCGCATTGGAACGTCCTCTTTCTCCTCCAGTCGAACCCGTGGCGTCGACATCGCCTAAAGTCGCAACGGCAACCGCAACTTCGGCCGAACCGTCCCTCCCCCTCCCCCTCGCCTCGACTTCCACCTCTGTTCCTCCACCCCCACCGACCTCCCCTCCACACCCTACACCCACCGTTACAGAACCAGGCTTCAAAACCGCCTTCACAGCTTTGGATCCCGACTCGTCCCCGTTGTCCGATCGAGAGAGTACCCCAGCTCGAACCCCCTCGCCTTCGCCCTCGCCTCGAAAAGTCGCGACCAAAACGATCACCGAGGTGGAGGAGATGGCCGAATCGCTCGCTGAGCCAGAGGCTGAGGCTCCGCGGGGAGTGGACCGTTTACCTACATCACCGCCGCCACCACCTGAGCCTTTACCTACGCCAGAACAATCTACGATCGTGGACACCAGATTACCGGAACCTTTGCCCGGTCCCATCCCTACCCCGACTCCCCCACCAGCAGGACCTCTTCAACGTTTACTCAACCCCGTTCGACCGCCCATCGTCCCCTCCCTCCCCGTCTCCCCAACAACCGAACGACCACCCCCACCCGAACGACCCACACCACCCCCACCTCAAACCCAATCACCCGTCGAAGCCAAAGTCCAAGTCGAACCTTCACCTCCCTTACCAAAGACGACGAACCCACCACCGAGTAATTTGAAAGTGATGCTCCCCGCTCAGTCTATAATCAGGAAGACGGCGCAAGGCGGTTTGAGTTTCAAGAGGCTCGTTGATGTACCGGTGGAGTTGGACCGTTCGGGAATTGAGGACGGGGAGCAACGAGGGGTGGGGCGGGGTAACGCTCTTGGATCGGTAGGAGGCGAGGCGTCGGTTTCGTCGGTTTCTTCGAACGCTATGGACGTTGATTCAACAGGAGGGAAGGAGCAAGTCGTCACTTTGTCGGGCAGGCCTAAACGAAATTACCAAACCAAAGGTAAAGGGAACGCCAAAACGAACACCAAGGTCGTCGAAGCCTTACCTGCTCCGGAATCGGAAGCGCAATCAAATCACATCGAACCCGGCCCATCCGAACCCGCACCCGCACCCGTACCCACCACACCCGCGGACTCATCCGTCCCCGAACCCATAGCAAGCGTGATTTCCCTCCCTACGAAAACTGATAACGTCGAGGATATCTTCAATGATGATTCGGGGGACGAATTCGAGGAGGTGGTCGGACCTAAAGTGGGGGTCAAGCAGGTGGGTGAAGTGGATGAGGATGGGGAGAAGGATGGGCAAATGGAGGTGGAGGTGGAGGGGGAGGAAGGTCTACCAAAGTTGAAGCTCAAGTTGGGTGGTAAAGGGAACAAGGAGCCCAAAGAGGTCAAGGGTTCAACGCCGGTTTCGAACGCGACGACGACGAACAAGGGTTCGGGGATGGGGAAGCAAATTAGGCAGGACAAGGCAAGGGAAAAGCAAGAGGCGAAGGGCAAGGAAAAGGATAAACCCGACCCTTCACCCAAGAAACGTTCGCACCCCGAACCTTCCGTTCCCGGACCGTCGTCCAAGAAACTCGTCACTTCCGCATCCTCAAAAGCTTCGACCCCCTTAGCGACGGTCTCAACACCTGGTCCCACAACGACGACGACGGGGAACGGTGGTGGTGGTGGAACACCCTCCGCGGCTGGCGTGGGGAGTTCGGGTCGACCCCTGCCTTCTTCGTCGAGCTCGAGTGGGATCGATCTCTCCAAGATGAACAAGATCAAGAGTTCGGTCTTCCATCCTCAAGCGAAGAAGAAACCGAATACGGTGGCGAACCCGTTGGCGCAGTTCTTGGCGCCCAAGATGGCGCCTGGTGTAGGGGCTGCGGGATCGGGGAAGAAGGCTTCTGCGATGACGGCTGGCAAGGGGGGGAAGGGGGGTGAGGAGGAGGAGGGGAAGCGGTCGCGGTATGGGAGTGGGTGAGTGCTCGAATGAGTAGGAGGGGGAAGCTCTGGCGGAATTTCCCATCTTGACGGGATCCTTTGTTTGTGTACAGATACGAACCGGCTACGGAGGAGAAGCACAAGGAGATGGCCGAGAGAAGGATCAGAGAAAGGGAAGAGAGGGAACGGTCTAGAGTGAGTCAAGTCGAACCCCTTCCTCCGCATCAGGTCCCATGACTGACCACCTTGTTCTCACATAGGGCCAAGGCTTCAACCTCCTCGCGCAAATCGATTCCATGGCCGCGTTTGAACACAAATACCGCTCCATGTACGCCATGAGGATGAACGAAGCGAGGTTCGTCGAGGACAGACCTTTACCGAGGGCACAGACGTTCGGCGCGGTGTTTTCGTATTTCCCTAGTAAGGTTGAGGAGGGGGACGAGGTTGTTGGTGCTATGTAGAGGAACGGTCTTGGGGGTTTCACTTGCATGTTTTTGCTTTTTCTGTTTGTTGTCTGTATCGCATTACTACCTTGAAAGTGTCTTTTGGTGTTTGGCTGCATTGCACGCATTTTCCACGCTGGATGTGTTGCGCGAGATTGCGCGTGACCTCGCCTCAGCGCCCTTCCACATCATCCATCGCCTTCAGGGAGACTCGACGCGACGACGAAGTACTGCTTCGGCGCGACCGAGGAGACGCAGCTTCACGTGTCGAGCATGGGCGACCCTTTCTCGACCTCGTCCCGTCTCGAGACATCACCTCACCTCTCCCAGCACAAGCCTACCTTGACGACCTTGATCTCGAGCGTCGACTTGCACCAACTGGCGTCGAGGAGGACGGGCCTCAACGGAGAAGGCGCCGATGACGATGACGATGGCCAGCACGAGCAGGTCGACCTCCCTACGAACGCGCCATTGAGCCACGAGTCGTTTCAGACGAGCTCACCGGATGAGGAGTGGGATACGTCCGAGTTCTTGTTGGGCAGACGCCACACCGCGTTGGATGAACTGCGCTCCGAGGTGAGCTCTGCCGTCGTCCCCGCTGCTTGTACCTTGTACCCGGTGGCTGAGGCTGATGCTGATCGAGCGTTCGTCTCTGCTCAGCTCCGAACTTACCTAGCCACGCTCCGTAGCTCCTTGGTCGAAGTGATCAACACCGAATACGAGGCCTTCATCGGCCTTTCCCTCGGCCTGCGCCACGCCTCGGTCGCCTCCTCCGTCACCTCCATCCGTCGCCCCGTCCTCTCGATCCGCAACGAAGTCGCCCAAGTCAAAGATCAGTTGCAAAACATGCAGCAAGATATGGGCGGCGTTTTGGAGAAGCGCAAGAAGGTGAGGGAGGACAAGGCGATGCTGAGGAGGTTGCTCGAGATGGATGAGTGGGTCGACAAGGTTGAGATGAGGTTGAGGCTGCCCGTCTTTGGGCAAGGTGGGGAGAGAGGGGTGGAGGGAGGGGGGGTAGTGAGGGAACGGGATTGGAGGGGTACGTTTCTAGAATCATCTACTTTTTTTTTTTGTGGTGGAAGAGATGATGCTGATTCCGGGCTGATTTCACAGGGCTGCTCTGGTCGATTCTCCGGCGAAACGACTCGAGAGGATCGCGGGCGAGTACAACCACATGCTCTACCTCATCAACAAGGCAGGGGATCTTGCCTTTGTCAGATCTTTGGAACCGGTGAGCTGACGGCGTCACTGGGATTGTTTTTCCGAACGCAAATCTCGCCCCAAAACTGACATTGTCGACACCCCCACCAGCGAGTCACTCGAATCACGACCACGCTCAAATCCGACCTCTCGCACCTACTCACTTCTGTACTCGTCGCTGCTTCTCCATCCACCGCCACCGCTCCCTCTCCAAGCGTCACGCGTGAAGAGTTGACATCGCTGCTCAAGATCTACGCCTCGCTCGACGCCATCGCCGAAGCCGAGGAAACGATCCGCAAGATTGTCGTTCGGCCTTGGGTCACCCGCATCATCCATCGCAACGTATTGACCTCGGTCCAATCGCCTGTACTACCTTCAGTCTCGAAGAGCCTGGAGAATGGCACTGGTTCAAGAGGTGGCTCGAGTCAATTGGCCCCGGCTGTTCAGTTGATCCCCTCGGACGATCAACGCGCGCTCCCGGCTGCGTATGTCTACGAGCCGATACGGTCCCCGAGCGGCGGCACGAGCAGCGAAACGACGGATGCTGCTTCGACGGACCCATTGTTGACTCTGTACAATCGTATCCTGGCGACGATCTCGAAAGAGTGCGGGCTGATCCTCGACGTCGCCGAGCGGACGATCACGGCCCCGACACCGATGCCGCTCGCCGGAGGCGGACTGATGATCAAGACCTCTTCAACCGACGACGGACTCAACAATCGATCAACAGGACGAAGATCTCAATATGACATCCTCTCGAACGTCATTTGGGATGAAGTAGGGAACCGCCTCATTTCCGAATTGGGGAACGTCATTTTCGCCGCCGGTCGTCCGAGCGTCTTTCATCAGAATTACGTCCTCACCTCAGCCTTCATCTCGCGCATCGAAGGCTACTGCTCTTCTATACCTCATCTTTCGGCATTGAGAACCAGTCCAACCTACGTCGATTTCCTCCGTCGCTTCCAACTCCCCGTTTATTTCCAGTTGAGGTTCAAGGAGATCGTCACCAGCGTCGAGAGGGCTCTGGATGTGGGCTCCGCGAGTGGTGGGGGGATATGTTCGTGATGAGTGAGAGTGAGGCGATTTGGAGGGCGTTGAGGATGTGTTGGGCTGAGGAGGTGTGGCTGGAAGAGTTGAATGGGAGGTTTTGGAAGTTGACACTGCAGGTCAGTACGGGCGGTTCGGTGAAGTGGGCGCTGGGTGTCGAAGGTGCTGACTAGGATGCATTGATCACAGCTTTTGAGTCGGTACAGGACATGGTTAAACACCGTCGTGCCTCGATATGTCATGCCTGCGAATGCAATGAACCTCTCCGTCACTGGCACGGCGACACCCAATGCCGGTCATAGTCAATTCGAGGGGACCGAACGTCCTAGGGTAAGTTGGGCCACCGCCTCTCTCAATCTTCGACCAATATGTAGCTGATGGTGGCTTCTCTCGCCTCGTAGTCCTCGTTTTCGGCCGCTCCAAGCCCTCGACCAGGGACGCCCTCGGACGAAGCGACGGAGGAAGCGACCTTGCGTCAATTGACGGTGCTGATCGCCGACTCGACGCTGATGGAACGCAAAGTGCTCGAACTGTACCATCAAAGCATCGCACCTCGACTACCGCAGGAATTGTTAAAACCTTCCACCACTAACACAAGCCTATCCGAAGAAGATCCCTCCGACTCCCCCCTCTCAGTCCTGCGCGATTCCCTCTCCCAAACGACCTCGATCGTACCCCCCCTCTCTTCGCAAATCATCACCATACTCGTCAAGCGCTGTTCCGAACACCTCAAACTCGTCCGATCGACAGTTTCCCAAGTCCGCGCATCGACGAAGAGAGGTCCTTTGGAACCGAGTTATTTCGTGGGCAATATATTGAAGGATTTGAGGAATTATGTTGCGGGGCCGGCGAAGGTCGTTGACGAGGAACTGAGGAAGAGGTGGGCTACGATGGTCGTGGAAGAGATTGCTCAGAGGTGAGGAACGAAAGCCGGAATCGATCGCACTTGGGCCGCTTTGACTGACATGCTCTTTTTGGGGGGACCTTAGGTACGCGACCGTACTCTCGGCCCAAAAGAAGACCGACGAGTCCCTACGCTGGTACAAAAAAGGGCGCTCGGCCGGTCTATCCTTATTCGGACGAGGCTCTACAACCACTTCTTCAACGACGGACGACCCTTCCCCCGATGACGATCGCGTCAAACAACAGATGCAGATGGATATTGAGGCCTTGGCGCAAGACGCGAGGACGTTGGGGGTTGATACGTTGTCGAGTGCGGCGTTTGGACTGTTGAGGAATGCGTTGACTGACGAGGAAAGGAAATAAGGAGTGGAAGGCGAGAGCGATTTGATGTGTTGTACGCTACTTTCTGTGCAGGATTGATGAAGGAAATGTGACGAACCTATCTTTTCGAACGAAGGCGCCGATCGCTCGATCATCAGGGTGGGAAGATGGTTCGACGTAGAGGTTGCAGCAGAATTTCCAACTTCACATCCGATGGGTCTTCGTTGGAATTGATGATGACAGCGCTCCCGATGTATGGATTCCTCTGCTCAAGTCTCGGCCGGCCGAGATCGCGCGGTTCGGGACAGGAGACCCCCCCCCCCACACTCTCCTGACACGACGACGCAATCGCTACCTGCGGAAGGAGCTCACCAGGATCGAATCTTGCGCTCCTTCCCATCGCATCCAAGTGCAACACTACCGCAAGCATCGAACACACGTGAGTAGGCGATCATGTTTGTTTGGACATTCCACACCGTCACAGGTCCTCAAGCAGTGGAGTGAACCGAGCTCCTCGGTCTCGGTTCATCCACCTTCGGCCGCGTCGGACCCCGTCTTCAAGCTCGACCCAACTAATCACATCCTTTGCCTCTCTTACCTAACCCCATCATCACCCCACACCAACAAAGTATGCAATCCTTCCCCACCTCCGACAGGCCGAAGATCTCCCTCCGTCACCCGAACATGTTCGCCTTCATGAGCACCTTCATCACGATCGCAGCCTCAGTTGCGCTTGCCCACCATGAACATGATCAAGGCCGCTTCCGTTCGGCACCGATCTTGAAACGTGGGAATGATGCTAGCATGTCTCCGATTGCCAAGCCTGGTCAATGGTCCAAGTATGGTACGTCCCACCAGCCGATCGACTTCAAACCTCCCTCGCCCCGCAGTCGCGCTGACCACCGCCCAGTATCGCCTCGTACGACGTAGACCATCTCATCACGGCTCATGCTCTACTCGCAATGATCACGTTCTGGATCGCTGTGCCCGCCGCGGCACTCGTCGCTCGTTTCGGTCGTGATACGCCTGGGTGGATCAAGTACCATCGTAGGCTTCAGGTAGGTCAAGGGAGCAAGTCCGGGCGAGTCTCGGAGGTGGCGTTCAACACTGAGGGATCAAGCCAGCTACGACTCGGGATGCGGATCGATACTAATCAACCTGATATTTTCACTGTTTGGTAGGGGTTCTGGACTGTTCCCGCCACGATTGCGATCTGTGAGTGCCGCCACTTGAAAGCGCAGCTAGCAATTCGAGCCACAATTCGCTGACGAATCTTCGTTCCGAACGACTTTAGCTATCCTCGGACTCACTGCGGCTGGTATCAACGGTAGCATCTTCAAGGCCGGCGATGTACACCATGTGAGAACTTGGGGACAAAGAGCTTCAGAGTACAAGTGGCTCGAGCTGACGCAACGCGCCACTGTCATCTCGCTCTGCCTTCGTTCCGGGACCTCCTAGATCGTCGGCATCATCCTCCTCTTCCTCGTCCTCGGTCAAGCGCTGGGCGGATACATAGCCGAGAAGGCGCCCATCCGCCGCAGACCCGACGTCAACGCTCGCCCGGCGATTCGCATCCTCCACCCCATCTCGGGTGTGGTCACCGCTCTCATCTCGTGGGTGCAGATTCGTCTCGGCGTGAACGAGAACGGCCACCACACCCGTCTGCTCGACGTGCTCAACATCGTGTAGGTCCAGCACAAAACTAGCGAGATCATCCAGTTGGGGTAAGTTTGACTGATCCCGTTCTTTTGCTTGCCGTCTTCAAAGCTTCGTTGGAGGATTCTTGCTGGTCTACGCCTACGGCCTCGCCGCCCTTGTCGTCGAGCGTCATGCCGCCGGTCGTTCATGGTTCAACTCCATCTTTGGTCTCGGACGTGCTTCGGCTTCCCGCCCACCTCAGATCTGAATGACCCCATTCGTCCGTCACAGCGCTGTCGACTCCGCTGCTCGCGATCCGTCGGAAACGGTCCCGGTCCCGTTGACTTCTATAGCAATGCTGCCATTGCGGACAACCGGTCACGTGACCCTAGCTTTTCCCGATTCTTCTCTGTGTTTCTGCAACTTGATGTACTCGCTAGTAGGTATTCTCCTGTTTTTAGTTCATGTACCTATTGAACTCGTGGTCAGAGTAGGGAATACACTTTACCTCCGCTTCGCAGAGAACCACAGGCTCCTCCGCTTGGCAGCATCATGCCAATTGTGAGGCGCGTGGCCTCGGCGCCGCGAGCCGAACACCGACGCGACTACCGTTCCGAGTCCAAAAGGTCGCGGCTTCCTTTCTGCACCATCCCCCTTCCCTCTGGAACCTTCACGAACCGCGCAGACTTCGTAGATCGGAGGAGTCTCGCCTGGGTTATATTGGGACTGCACTTGGGCCCTCCCAAGTTTCGACACTGCAACTTGAAGGCCCGGAGCCCTGCCGGCCCGTCGGAACTCTCCGCCAGACAACGACCGCTCAGCTGGAACGCTCCGGCGCGCGAACGACGTTGCATTCGGCGAGGAGACCCGTGCTTTGTAGCTCCTCTCGCGAACCGGCAGTTGGTCGTACGTTTCAATCTTGCTCGGGGGTGTCGGATGCCTCTCCTCTCCCATCACTTTGAATTGTCGCTCGCTGGTCGATCAACGCGCTCCGTCTAAGCATCGCAAGTTCACGCGCAACTGGTTCGACTTCTCCTTTTCAAGCGCGTCGGCCCAACTCGTCTCCGAGGAGGTGCACCAACGGCTTCGCCTCCCGCGTGGCCGCTCGTCGCCCGCCAAATCACCGACTCTCGGACGTGCTCGTCCGCCGGTTTGAGACGCTGCTGTCTACCTCCTCTTTCCCTCAACGCTCACCTCTACAAGGCGCACCCCATTGATCACCCTTTGCCTCTTTGTTCATCCACTGTACCGTAAGTTGAAGTCCCCCGTGTCATGTCTCAGGTCACTACATCGCGGCATTTGGCTGGGTATCAGTCAACGGCACGTGACCTGATCGTCAACCAGCAGTCGCAGGCTCGCTCGAACGGGCCCCCTCTTTGCGCGAGCGCGACGGACAAACGAAGCACCTCCGAATAGTCGTTGTCGCCAAGGAGCACTAGACCTCGCAACCCGTTGGATTCCAAGCTCACCTCATTATCTGCTTCATTCTTGACAGATTCCACACTACCTGACTCATCATGCGCCTAGTCTTTCATCCTTTCCTCGTCTCGGGCCTCCTATTCGGATCCGTCATCGCCGCGAGGGACGCCCAGATCCAGCAACTCGTCTCTCTTCTGGCACCCGCGGACCCCTCGACAATCCAAGGCACCTCCACGACCGTCCCCGGCTTCACGCTCGATGTCTTGACCAACTCATCTCATGCGCTCTTTGCGTTCACCGTCCCTAAAGGCAGGGATGCGATCGGATGGATCTCCCTGGTGAGTTGCGAAGCGCTCCTGTGCGAGAAGCGACTCCCGATCGGCCGGAACATCCCTTTGCTGACACAAGAAGCGACCAACGCGTTTGCCTCTGCTGTTTTTTTTGGGGGGGGGGGGCTCTACCTGTAGGGATTCGGCACAGTCATGGCTGATTCGGCGATGGTCATCCTTTGGCCGAACGAGGCCTACACCGCGTGGCAACTCTCGGCTCGCAGCGTGGTTGGCCACATGATGCCGCTCGCCTCAAGTGCGAACTGGACCGACATCTATTCGCAAGCGAGGTCCTACGATGCCCTGGAAATCCGAACGAGTTGCACGGCGACCTTTATCCGGCCCCTCGAATTCCCTTCCGATCAGACCATCTATCCCGCTGCTCAAGCGAAGCACCTTAGCGTGTCGAGATCAAACACACAGCAACCTTTCATTTGGGCCTCCGCATCGGATCGACCTGATTCGGATGATCCTGCGTCGCAGATCGATGTGGGTCAGGGGCGGAATAGACCAGGTCTGGACCTTTTGGCTTACTTCGCGGTCATCCTGTTCTCACAGAAACATAGCATGGGCATGTTTGGATCGTTCACGCTCGACATGACCAAGCCGTACGTCTCCTTGTCGTCGTCTGCGCCAGCGTCTGGTTCGGCCAGCTCGGATATGGTGCGTGCGAGCAAGCGTTCTTGAAGATCAGGGTGGAACAATCCGTTGTCTGACGCGTAAGCTCTTGTGGTTCCAACAGAAGAGCAAGATCATCATGGCGCATGCGGCCCTCGGCGTCGTGGTCTGGACGTTATTGGCCCCGATGGGGGTCCTGATTGGTCGCTACTGTCGAGCCAATCCTTCTTGGTATCTGTGGCACTCGACAGTCCAGGTAGGCAACTCCGGCCATCTGCTGCCGACGGTGTCTGCGGCCGGGTGCTAACCGAGCCTCTTTACCCATCATGTCTTCATAGGGATATGTCGTCGTCCCGGCCACGATCTTGATTTTCTCATTCGGGTTCTACGCATCTCGAGGCGGAGATGGAAGTCCCGTCTTCACGGCCCACGAGGTGAGTCGAGCGCACACCGAGTATATGTCCTCCAAGTCCTTGGCTCATCCGTGTTCGCTCTACCCTCATCAGGCCTTTGGCATCATTCTGCTCATCGCTGTATTGGCCCAGGCCACACTCGGCCACATTGCCCATCGAACTCCGGGCGTAGGATCCCTCACATCTCTGGGAGATGAGCGTACCACGACCCGTTCGCCCAGTCGAGCCGCCCACATCCTACTGGGTTGCTTCACCATGCTCATCGCCATCATCCAAGTCCAACTCGGTCTCAAGCTCTACTCCAGCGCTCGTCTAAGCTTCACCTACACCGTCCTCGCGGTCTTATTCCTCATCATCTTCCTGACGCTCTACCTCGGTTCGCTCGTACGTCTCGTCTTTACCCGCGCAAGGGAAGGTCGTTCATGGCCCCAAGCGCTATTCGGTCTCGGTCGACGCAGTGCAAGTCCCCCACGAGCAAAGTACTCGTACAGGAATCCAGGGGCACCCAATGCTGCGACCAAGGCACCTTCGATCGTCATTGATGGAGGCGCGATCCGAGGCGCCGACGAGGGCACTTCTCGAAGGGATGATACGATGACTTTGCCTCGCACTTCGACCCCGAGGAGGAGGAGCTTCCAGGCCGACCCGGCGGAGAGGGACGAGGAGGAGAGCAAAGTCGTCAAATGCTAAGGGCTTGACATTGAGCACAAAGCAATCAGTAGTCGTTCTCTTCCCGACTTGGTGGAGGTTTCCCCTCCGTCCTGCATGTACACATCCCTCCCGCTCGCACTTCGCACATCCTCAGTGCCGACTCCGTAGCCCAGTAGCTTACATCAGCGCTGCTGATCGTTCGTCACCTTCTCTCGATCCACTCTCTTCTTTGCTGCCTTGTCTTCTGTACCACCTCCGTAATCGCTCCATACAACCTAGAAGTGACAATGCATTGCACCGCAAAGGCAAACAACCCTCGCGTGTCATCCTCGTCCCTCGATCCAGCGCGCTGACCATCTTCTTCGATAGCAATACCATTCGTATCAATCCGGAGAAAGAGCGGGTACCACGGAGAAAGAGGTAGAAGAAAGAGGTGAAGTGACTGCAAGGTGGATGTGATCGCTACATGCCCATAGCGACCCATCTCCTCAGTCCGAGAATAATATGACGACTCGGCTCGTCCTGGCCACATTTTCGCTTCGGCCGACCACGGAGAATGCCCTACTGAGGCGGAGTGCAGAGCTGCCGAGATCTCGCACCAAACCTTTAGTACAATGGAGATTCCGCAGGCCTTGCTGCTGGCGCCCGCGATCGCTGCCTACGGTGCCGCTGTGGGTGCCGAGCTGTGCTCGAGTACACTTGCCTACCTACGATCCCGCGATAGCTTCAAGGCACGTCATAAAACCCTCCCTGCACGGGGATCTGATCGGCTTCGACGTAGTGTAGACCTCCGCGTGTCGCAGCGCGAATTGTCTCCAGGCACGGGTACGAAAGTCCTCGCTGCGCAGATTTTGTAGGGTATCTTTGGACTAAGGCTCGCCGATCGTTCAACGCGGCAACGGTCCAATTTGATGCTGACGAGGCCTATTCGAAAATTTGGTTCAGACAGCTGCCACCCTACTTGATGAGTGAGATCGGTAAATAGTGATGGACAACACCAATCAAGATATGTACCGATCAGGTATTCCATGTATGCATCTGAAAGAAAATGGTATGCTCGATTGGAAGCATTAATACGTAACGAGGCGCGCCCGCGCTCAGACCCCGTTCGGTCAGATGTCGCCAATCGCGCCTATTGATACGAAGGTCCGGGACTCCGGGACTCGCGGCACTTGCTGTAAACAAAAGAAGACAGGCGCTTTGTTAAGATCGTGTCTTTCCTGCGCACTCGGCGCTAAATCGTAGCTAGGAGGGAACCTAAACTCATTCTCAGCCTAATCGAACTTAAATGCAGGCCTGTGCATTTCACTATGCTACAAGGGGAAAGAGCTTAAGTGCCCGGTGCCTCTGTACCCTGGGGACTAGTTGAAAAATATGTGCGTGCAGAAGAAATGGAATTCGTATATCGGGAAGGAAACGACGATGTAAACCTGTAGCGGTACTGTGGCAACATGCAAGAGTGGGTAGTGAACAACTTGAACGTGGTTTCGCCGCTAGCGGCCCCCACCCGAGTCGCAATTCCGCTCCGATCACCTCAACGACGCATACTCCCAAGCGGCCGACTGCAGCGCCGTCTGTCGACGAAGTTGCGCCATCTCCCTCAAGAGGACCGGCTGGGGAGTCATGACCGGATTATTGCGGCTGGCTCGCTCGTAATCGACGGAACCGGCGAAGCGCTCCTCAGCGACGGTCGACGCGCCGTTCTGATCCGACTGCACCGAGATGGCTGATGACCCGAGGAGGACGGTAGCATCGGCTTGACGAGCATCTGATCTCAACACGTGGCCATATCCAGGTAGTTCAGTGTCGATGGCGTAACTTGGCAGGCCTTCCTTTTCTTCTTGTGCACCAGGGCCGGACTCGCCGTCCGACACATCATCCTCGTCCCTCGATCCCGCGCGCCGGCCCCCTTCCTCGATCGCCGCGCCGTTCGTATCGTGACCTTGGCGACGATTTCGGAACACAGAGAGCAAACCTCGAGAGTATCGTGGCGGGGGCCCGCTTGGAGGTCGTTCGGCTATTGGGGCGATGTTGATGCCGAGCCATCGGATCTTGAGACCGGCGCGAGGGAAGAAGAGGTCTCGCACTGCCCCGGGGTCTCTTCGCATGAACAAGTAGCCCCTGGTGGAGTAAACAACGAAGGGGAGGCCGATTTTTGTCAGTCATGTGCGCTCCGGACTGTAATGCTACCTGAGCTCGCACGCAGGTCTGGCCCCATTCTTGGCATGGGACAGGGGCCTACATCGGGTCCACCCTGATCTCAAACGAGTCAACTCACTTGACGACCAACAGAACAACAATGAAGCAACCCACCGCGGCGGGGAGTATAATAGTCAACAATGAGAGAGACGGCCCGCTTAGACCAATGTTCAGTGGTATGTCGTCCCCTGTTGTGGTGTTCGTGCCGTTGGTGGGCGTCGAGTCTGCCGCAACGTCGGTCAGATTGTGTCGCTGGCGAAATCGGAGAGCTTTCTCCGCGACTGGATTGACTTGCGCCCCCACTTGGAGCACAAAGAGTGGAGCTGCAACGGTGACGAGCAGGAGGAATTGGAGCGCGTGCTGGCGAGGAGACATAGTTGAGCGATTCGGCTCGCGCAAAGGGACGAATTCCTGGGCGGCGGTGCTCGGAAAGGCGAATGAAGCTGCGACTAGAGAAGCAGGAGAGGTCGAGTACAACAACGAGCTGGCGATGAATCTGACGGTACAGGGAGCGAGAGTAGGAAGAGCAAGTATAGATTGCATCGGCAAGTGTCGAGTTCTCGCCTAGTTGCAGGAACCATCGGCGAGTCGGATTCACGAAAACCCATCCGGGCCAAATTCGCGAGGCCATCCTCGGACAATAAGCAGCCCTGCACTCTGCAATCCCGGGCCAAACCCAATTCCTCGAGCGATGACTCGGCGGTACTTGCCTATTTTAGTACCTACGTTGTCGATAAACAAGTCATCTGGTTTTCATAGCTCAATGGCGGTTTCTACGAATGGGAACCATTTAAGCAATCGGCGGTGCAGATTCTGCCCGATTTGGACTCCAGCTCGCCGATCGGCGCTCAGCGCTCAGCGCTTCGGCGCGGCTGTGCCGGAAATCGCTCGAATGCGCTGTACATTACGTGCGCCGATGACCAAGCCAGGAGTGGGCGTTTACTTTGATACGAAAGTTAATGTACCTAGAGCAATAAGTGTACCTCGAAGCATTAACACCCTGAGAGGCGTTCATGGCTCCCCGGCGGTTCGAGATCCTCTCCCTCAGCTTCAATTGAGGGCTTTGGCGCTGCCCGTAACAGGCAAGAGGCCACGCACTGCTTGCAGCTCCCCCGAGGCCGATTGCGGTTCCGATTCCACCGCAGCAATTCCTCTACGGGATCCTACTTGTCTACTGCCCGAGATTCTACGTAATTTCAAATTTCAATCACGTCCAGAAATACAGTGAGTGGGGAATCGTGTACCACTCGAATCCCAGCTGCTCGTAAAGCCTTCTAATCTTTTCTCAGCGAACCCGAAGACGATGGTGGGGCTCCACCGGTCGAGAACGAGAGCTCCGAGGACGTCACGATGGTAGTATAGTGTGCTATCCAACAGTGTATATATTGTTACATCAACAGGAAGACCAGAGTTGATCATCAATTGAAAAGAGAAATGCGAAAGTCCCCTGCAGCGTTGACCAGTGATCCAGGTTCGAGTTTTGGGCGTGGTGTGGACTGCAGTTCGCTCAAGCCAACGCTGCCCACAGCCGAGTATGCGGTTTTGCTACAACGTCACGTTCATTCTAACACGGATCACGAGCTCGAACCGGCGCGATTTGACGAGGGTCACTCTTCACGCACTCGCAATGATGTCGCCGGCACAACCCACGAAGCGTGATTCCAGGCCGCCCGAGGCCAAGAGTCGTTGCGAATCTGTGATATCTCCCGGGTGATGGCCCGTTCGGGGGCCTGGGGCGCGTTCCTGATGGCTTGTTCATACTCTCTAGAGGTCATGATAGCTTCCGTTCTGCTTGAACTGTCCACAGTCGATGCTTCAGAGCCCGAAGAGCCAACGGATGCTTGTCGTTCGAGGCCGTTTGCGCGCGCCACCCCAGGTGCCAGGCTGTGCGAGTAGCCCGGTAGATCGACATCGACGGCGTATCTCGGCAGCCCTTCCTTCTCTTCCTGCACTTCGTCGAGCGATTCGCCCTCCCAGATGTCATCCTCATCCCTCGAACCTACACGCTGACCACCTTCCTCGATCGCGACGCCGTTCGTGTCGTGCCCTCGTCGGGGCGGTCGGAAGACGGCGTGGAAGCCGCGCGAATAGCTTGGTGGGGGTCCGGTGGGGGCTCGAGGAGTGGCCGGTGCAATGTCGATGTTGAGATAGCGAATCTTGAGCCCGGAGCTAGGGATGAAAAAGGAGCGGAATGAGAGTGGGTAGCTGCGTTGCACGCGCCATAGTCTATTTCGCAGGGACGAAGAAGGTACATGGAATGAACGGACATGGAAGATCAGCTTATCTTCTGCGGACCGGCCCGGTCCGATACGGATAAACCCATGAAAGCGATGTTCGAGTGACCCCCTGACCCGTTCGGCTGACAGCCGACTAGGGCGCTGAACCGAAGCCAAGCCGGTTCGTGAAATAGGGGCCACGCAGTCGTTGCTCGGTTAAACTGCGGTTCTACCCCGGCCGACGCCACTAACGAGGGCGAGCTGAAGCGAGTCGAAGACTCACCGCAGAAGGAAGAGACCGAGTACGAGTGACCCGATCAAGACGAGGATAATGGTTGTGACCATTGAGCCGCCGCCCCTTGCCCTCTCCCGGGCGAGCCGAATCTCACTCTGGTCGAGCATCGAGCCACCGCGCCAAGGCCCTCGCGCTTGCGATGGGGTCGTCGTCGCGGACGCGGTCGCCGCAGCCGTCGAGGTCGTCCAGGTGCCCGAGTCCGCGGGAAGCGAGGTCGTGTACGACGAAGAGTCCTGCGTAGGGATGACGATGATGCTGAGGGTGCTCGAAGCCGTCGGTTGGAGTTGACGAGGTCGCATAATGTTGGCGCGGGCGCGGGCCAGTGGTAGAGGGGAAGCGCGCACGCCGGTCGAAGTCATTCGGAGGAGGAGCGGCGGCGCGAACGTCGTCGTCACGAGTAGCAGCAGCAGCTGAAAGAGGAGTCCTCGGGTGGCTGCCATATTCGATCTTTGGCTTAAAGCACCACCGTCTGAAAAAAGGGCCACAGCAGTGATGGGAAAACGGTCGAGACGCAGAGCTCGGTTAGGGACGATGGGGATGGGTGAGGAGACGAAGCGTCATGTACCGGACCTCTAGTCGAGGTGCTACCCCGGACCGGGCAAACTCTTGTGGGGGAGGAGTACAAGAAGATCTCCTGGGGACCGCCCGCCGAGCATCGCCGAAACGCCAAGACAAACTGACGGGCCGCGCCTGGGCGCCCGCCGCGCCCGCCGTCCTGCCCCAGCCTTGTATGAGGGCCCGAGGGCTTGTATGGCCCAGCGGCCCAGTCTCAGGAATACAGAGCAGTGAAGAGAGCATGAAGTCCAAGACTTTGAAGCGCCGTCAAATTCACGACAGGTTTTATGAGTCCCGGGATCGGTCCCTGGATCTCACACCCTCGAGCCGGTACCTGTCATCAGCGAACCTGCAGGACTCTTTCACCTCTGCAAGCCATTGGAACAGAGTCTTCAAATCGCAGATTCTTTTCGCCGTCGCCGCGGCCACCGTCTGACCGGCGATCGATGGGGTTTAGTCGGGTCGGTCTACTGCTGCTTACCACCCCCAATCGACTCGTGCTCCTATATCTGGGTGTCATGCTCGCACTCGATCGACTGTAACCTTTCACCGCTGAGTGGGACTGGGGATCGGCGTCATGTGTTCGTCACGATCGCGCACGTGCTGGATAATGAGCGGCTGAAATTGACGCGCGCGCGAAGGCCCCCCCCGGTGTCAACACGTGCTTCGTGGCTCTGCGAGGCCCCACACCCTCGCGCTACACCACTATCTCATCGCCACACCAACCTTCAACCTACCTCCTGCCAATTCCACCTGCTGAATGCTCAAGAACCTGATGGGACTGTTCTCGAAAGCTTCCTCATCGGCATCGGCCGGCGCCAGCAGCAGTGCCCCACCGACTTACGTCTACAAGCTCGTCACGCATCCGACCGTGAACCAACGCTATGCATTCCCGATCCCAATTCCAGCTTCTCACGAGTTTGCTATCTCTGAATTGGATGCCAAGGCAAGTGGTGTGATTACTAACATCAAATGGATCTGCAAGAGCGATAGGCTGACGCCGTCAACGACGTCATCGCTCCGCTCATGGGTTGTATTCTGCGATACAGGACGGCTTCATCCATCTTTCAACGGCCAACCAAGTTCAAGGCACCTTGGAAAGGTTCTTTCCTCAAGATCAGATCGTGACATTGCTCAAAGTTGACTTTGGGAGATTGGCCGGGTTCAAGGTTGTCAAATGGGAGAAGTCGTCGAATGGCCAAGGTAAGTTTTACCTTCAAAAACTTGTTTATCCTTCGATGTAAAGTCCTTGGGATTGGACTGATATTATCACCTTGGCTCCCGACAGAGTACCCGCATTTGTATGCGGTCAACCTCGAAGGCGAATACATCGACAGCTTCCGGGAGTTGGCGCGCGGCGATGAGGGGCGACAGCCCTGGGCTGAGGTGATCGAGAAGGCGCGACGGGAAGGCTGGCTACAGCATTGAGCAACGGACGACTGCTTCAAGTGCGGTCGCGACTTTCCGGGCTAGATCGATCAAAGAAGAAATGACCTGACCGTCATCTCGGAGGAACCACCAGTGGTGTCGTGACTTTCGCCACAGAAGTGGTATGCTTCCGAAGTCACCCCAAGCTGGCATCAGCTCCACGCTTTGTACACTATGAAGATACACGGTCGAGTAGACAACAAATCGAATCTATACTTTGCATAATATACGAATGCGAGTGCAAGTCCGAACAAGGCCGGGTCTAGGTGTACTGAACAACGTGACTGCTCTACCGTAAAACAACATGAGAGGAAAGCAGGGGGTGAAGGACAACAACTGAGTGGAATGCGAGGGTCTGATCTGTTGTGGAACAGGAACAGGAACAGGAAGGCTGATGAATGTGGATCAAGCCTTCCGCTTGTCGGCAGTCTGCATGCGCCAGAAATTGGAGAGCACCGTCCAGATGGTGTAAGTGAGAGCGAATATGATCGACGGCACGAGGATGCTCAAAGGCGGTCGGGGAGGTAACTGTGGACGTGCTTGATCGTTTCCACCTCGTGCGCCGCGAGTCGGGGATGCAGATCGCGAAGGATGCGGTGTGGTGAACGGCGCGGTGAAAGGCAGATTGTCCTCCTCGTGTTCGGTCCAGATACCAGAGTCGCTGTTTGAGGTCGACGAGCTTTGTCGTTCGCGAGGAGGTCTTGAAGCGGGCGCTGTAGACGATTGGCTGTTGCGCAGTGTAGGTCCTCTTTCGGGCGTAGTTCCAGGCTCGGATGCCGCTGTTGACGAGGACGAAGAGAAGGTAACAGCGTCCCGAATCTCGGCAAAGGTCTCATAGTCCAGGTCGAGCTCAAAGTTATCGAACACAGAGGTGGTAGGCACTTGGGCACTCGTGGCCCAGACAACAAGCTCGACGGCGCCTCGAGCACCACCGACGACTCGGCCCACGCCAGCGCGCACGTCTTCGATGCTGCCTCGAACCCGTCGGCGACTTCCTTCGATTCCCTTCCTGACAACCACGATGCGCTCGCCGCAGTCGTCGTAAAACGTCAGAGCAATCGACGAGACGAGGACGGAGCCGATCGCCAGACACGCCATCGTGCTGATGAGCAAGAACGTCAACGCACTCAAGACGGGTCCGGCGAAGTGGGGGGTCGTCGTGAGAGCTCGAGACCCGTACTTGGCAAAAGTCGAGGAGGACGTGGACGCAGCAAATGTCGAAGCGTTGCGACTGTGAGGGTAACCGGGATAAGGTCAAACTCTGCGCTTCCAGCAGAGAGGCTGGCATAGTTGAAGCGATGATTCACAGAGAGGACGATCGACGCGTCGTAGAAGACGACTTGCGCACCGAGGGTGAAGATCTCGAGCCAGACCTCTGGTCCAGCGAATGTGCAGATTGCCTCATTGATGACGTCGATGATGACCGAGAGCGGTGGGCTTTCGGCGATGCCCTTAGGGGTGATGAGTGCCCGACGAGGCTCCTGAAGCGGGCCGGGGTCGGCGAAGCCGGAGGGTGGACCGTAGCCGCACCGGTTTTGCGGCCAGACCCGAACGTAGGTGATATCGGCGGTGCCGAAGTCGCGGAACTTGCGCGCTGTCTGCGAGTCGAGCTCGAGATCGAGGATGTGGGTGGCGGTCGGCGGTCTGGCACGTCCGAATCTTCTTCTGTGAGGTCCAGCATGCTTCCTTCCAAGGTCGGCGGCATCGAATAGGTCCACGTGCGATGCTCGGTGCGACGAGTCGTGGTCGTGGTCGTGGTCGTTGAAGTATAGTTGCGCTCGGGCGAAACAGCGCTTCTTGCTGCTGCGGCAGCAGAGGGGGACGTCGCTGACGATGCCGCGTAGATGGACGGGCGCGTAGACCAGCCGTCTTCCTCGTCCGAAGTGATCAAGGGAAATGCAAGCTTAACCTTGGGCAGGATGGGCGAGGTCGAGTTGAGGCTGTAGCGTTTCTGAAGCGCCTCATACTCGGCCGAAGTTCGTTCATGCTCGTCTTGCTGTGACCTGCCTTGCCCACCTTTGGCCCAGTCGACGGCGCCTGGTGTCGCCACGGCGGTCCGGGCGTCGGGCTTCCGTCTCCGTCGCGAGTTTGAAGATGCCGCAGAGGCAGCCGAGGCCGTCGGAGATGCACCACCGCGAGTAATCGACGTCGTCGTGGTTGTAACTGGGGCAAAAAAATCGTCCACGCTGAGTTTGGAGGTGTACGAAGTACCAGTGGCAGCGGAGCGGGTTGAATGTCGCCGACTCGGGGTCGTCGGCGGTGGTGCGCGCGGCTTGGACGGCGTCGAATCAGCAATCGGCGCGGCTTCGCGAGCGTCGCTTTCACGTTGGACTTGGTTCGAGAGAGCCACCCGAGGGGCGTGTCCCGACGAGATGGACGCGGGCGTTGCACTCGCTGCAGGACCTTGCGGGGAACGACGGCTGCATTCACTCGTTGGGGATAGAGATGCAGAGTAGGCAGTGGGGGTCGAAAAAACTGAAGATGATGCATGCGAGCTAGCTGGCCCACTCTGACTCGGAGCTTCAGCACCGTGCGAGGGTCGATGCTGCTTCGGGCCTCGCGACCACGGGCTCATGCGCCAACTCGTGCTCGAGCACCACGGCTCGGACTCGTCCGGAGGTGTCACAGCGTGGGGTAACCGAGAACCATCGTCGTCATAAATTCTCGACCATGAATGTGATGTCGCGGTAGACGTCGACGCCATGGCTGGGCGAGTGGCAGAGGCCGACCGATAAGGTCTGACCGAGAGGGAAGCGGAGCGACGCTCAACCCTTTTATAAGGCACGCACGATGAATGTTATAGAGTTTCACAGACCCGGCGCCGACGTTCCATTCGATGGTCGAGCGCAACTTCCGTGTCAATGTCGAGCTGTCGGGTGTAGCAATGGCCACAACAAGTTGAAATAATCCCTTTTCACGTTCTGCAGGACATGTTTGAACTCTCAGATTCTCTCCCACCTCCGACTTCGTTTTCTCGCCACCGCAAAATCATTTTCCTGAAGCTCGAGCCAGTGGCAGAGGTGGAAGCGGGACAACTTGCTCAGCGTTCGCGTTCAATAGTAACGACGTTCAGGTCCTCCTGAGGTTCAAAGTGTGGTCTTGACCGGTGGGGTGGCCCCCTCCCTCTGAAAGAGCCTCGTCTTTGAGCCGAAAGTTGGCAAGAACTAACTAAGAATCAACTTTTGCCAACCTCGAGAACTTGCGGGTGTGTCAACTTGCCCGCGATCTGCCCGCGATCTCGCATGGAGCTCTGTGAGTTGCGCCGGTCCCTGACTCCGTCGGCCAGCACTAGGCAACGTATACCTAGAAACCACAGAGAGAGGAAGGTACTGCGATGTGACTTCAGGAATTTGTCGCTCCCTTGATCTTGCATTAGGCACATCCTCCTAGAGCCGACTGGATATTGCGCAATTAAGGCTCTTCACCCACTCGAACATCTCAGGGGTCCAGCTATCGCAGTGCTCGCCGGAGCCGTCTCGAAGCGCGGACACCCTGCGGATCGAGGGACGTTGAAGCTCGATTCCCGTTGCTAGATTCAATCTGGTGATCCCCCGTGCTGATCTCCAACCGGGTCGGTCGCCTCGCTGCGCCGACTCTTAAGGATAGGGGGCTGCGCAGCCTCCTCGTCGATTTGACGATCGAGCTTCCTCAGCGCCGAGTAGTAACTTCACGGTCTTTCGATGTCATATTTCGTCGTAGACCGCAAATCACGCCTGTTCGAGCAGTTCATTGCAGCTCTGGACGGAGCAGTGCTTCTTTCCTCCTTCGAAGTAAGCGGGGAATAAATAATTGTAATCATGGGCGACGTCCGTAGGTGGTAACGCGATCTTGCGCGATCTTGCGCGTCAACTCAGTCATTTTGTGTTTAAAACTGTGACCTAAGAGGACTCGGCTTCGGGCTCCTCCGTAGAGTGACAAACTGAAAAAGGTAATTCACAAGAGTTAAACTTGGTTCTTCACCATCTTTGGCCCCGGGAGAGGAGACACGAACTACAGTCGAGGCTTGATAGCAGAGTCAATGATTGGTGAAGACTCAATCTAAAGGATTCCGGTCCGCCGCTGACGGGCAACTCGCTGAGCTCCTCTCCATTCGGCGATTAGCGATCGCTCAGCACCGTGCTCGAACCTCCTAACGACCCGAATGCCGTCACCAACTGTCGCTGGAAGGCTGAAGCTTTAGACCAAAAGGTACAACTAGTATCAGCAGTGATGTATCAGCAGTGATTGAGCAAGCGAGAAAATGTTCGATGGTGCCTGAAGCATGATATGAACAATTGGAGCAGGCGGATGAGCAACCTGATCCGCGTGTGAGGCTCGCGCCGAATCCTCACGGCCGCCGCCAGCCGTCAGATTTCCAGCGGCAGAGTGATGATGCAGGTGGCCAGTCTCCGAAATTGCCGATTATATCTGGCTACACTGATGCCTTACCAGTCATCAACCGCCGGGGGGACGATCGTTGATAGGCGCAGGTGATCTGTGGTCGTGCTCCCGGTCGCCAGACCGCAAAGCTCTCCCCTTTCCCTGAGAAATCGGTCACGAAATTACCAAACCGATTAGAAGGCGGCGATTACAATACAATATAGCTATGACAAAGCCCAAGGCAGATATCCAACGATTGTGAGGTGAGGTGTCAGGTCAAAGGGAACCAAGATCCGATGAAACGAAAGAGAGGTCGGGGAATATTAAGAGGGCCCATGGAATAAGTCAACCTCGGGAGGTCAATACTAAAGATCTCATCGATGGCGTTACTGCAACATGGTAAATAGTTGTGAACGCGTGCTGAGCGCGGTGTTCATCTACAGCCTAGTAATCGCGGGTCTCTCGGTTCTGACTCGACGATCGTCGCGATCGCTTTGAGTTGGATCGCTTAGGACGTCGTGCAGGCGTGTAACCGTTCTTGGTCTCCTCGATCATATCGCGGATACCCAGGAAGCATTCGGGGACGGCATTAACACCCCAGATCATGTCCATGTGCTCGTAATCATCGAGGGCCACGACCTTGACCAGGCGGACGTTGGGCTCGTACTCGCGAATACGCTCGACCAGAGGTTTGCCGAGCACGAGCGTGTCCGCGGTGCCGTAGAAGATGGCAAGGGGTGGGAACGAGCGCGGGAACCACGGCTCGGTCGAGTGCGTGTTGAAGATGCAGTTGTTGTACGAAAAGTTGGACATGTAGTAGTAGAGCAGCTCGGACGAGTTGGGTAGGCCGACGGTGCGGAAGAACTTGGGCACTTGTCGCCAGAGCCATTGTTGGGTGCCGAATCCGAAGAGGAACTGAAAGACGGGAACGGCGACGTGACCAAAGAGCCAACTGGGCAACACGTTTTGCAGGATCGATAAGATGGGCATGAACTCGCGAACTTTGCAGGCGTCGCAAAAATATGGTGGTCAGATCAGCATGCGGGCTCTCAGATTGCTGGGCTGACGCGGTATCGTCGACGAGCTCACCTCCAAACACAAGGCTCCACAGACCCCTGCTCTTGAACCTGCGCATAACCGAGAAGGGGAAGGTGCGAAGCACAGGGCCGGCGTAGACGGAGGGCCCGAGAGCGATGAAAGACGAGAGTTTGTTACCAATGTCGGGACGGATACCGCGCGAGAGGGCCAAAAACATGGTACCGGTACCCTGACTGTGACCGATGTAAGCGGGCTTGACACCGGTGCGACCTACAACAAAGTCGACGATGGCGGGTAGGTCGTACATGCCGATCTCCTTGATCGACCATGCCCAATAGCGGGGATCGGAGCGCTTGAAGTGTCGGTGCGGCATCTTGAAATTGGTGCGGATGTTGCTCACGTAAACGTCGTAGCCCTGGTCAAGCAGCCAGAATGCGAGCGACTTCTCTTCGTTGACCATGAAGGTGACCGAGTTGGACAGGATGCCGTGCTGCAAGATGACGGGATGACCGCGGCCCTTGAACTTTTTGTGAATAAGGTGATGCACACGCAACACGAAGCCATCCTCGGTCTCAACATCGAGGGCCTCGCATTCGTGCCCGAAGAATCCGGCGTAGTATTCGGCACGAGACGAGAAGCGTTCGCCGGTGATGCGAAGCTCCCACTCTTTGTCGACATCGGTGCGCTTCTTGAACTTGTAGAAGGGGTTGATGAACTTGAAGACGTAACTGGCGATGGCCATGACGGCGATCAGGTTGAATCCAGCGGTGGTGCCAATGAAAGACCCGATCTGGAATCCAGTCAAGACCTGTATTACAAAAGGTCATACGAAGGGAGAGATCAGACGATGCCAATTTCTTCGACAAGGTCGTTGTTCCACTCCGGACGTACGCATTTGCGGAAGAAAGTCTGTGTCGGGTAGTCGGGGACGATGTGGTCGTTGAGGAAATGGTGGTCCTCGGGATCGTACCCAAGATCTTCGGGCTGATTTCGGTGGACGCGTGCATCGATGCTTTGGGAGGCGCCAGAAGTATGTTCAAGTCAGCATGCCATCTGCTGGCTCGCGCGCCGGCCAGCCAGTTCGCGGATCCAGCTTTGGTTCGCCGCAGAAGCCTTCTCCACCGGCTCAGGAAGAACTAGACCGTTGACTTACTGCTGTTTCGGATCCACGTATTGTCGTTGTTGTTGACTCTTTTCACTGAAGAACCCCGGTTGCTGCACCGCTCCGCTGTAGGAATTACAAAAGTTCGTCGCCAGGCGCGATACGTCTACGTCAGACTCGAGAGAACTCGGGCAGGCAGGGAGGGGGGCGGCGACTGACTAGTAGTTCGCAGCCTCTTGCTGCTGGGGGTAGTTGCCGTACGCGACGTCGTCTTTTTCGTTGTAGTCGTTCTGGCCAGCTCTCCCAGCACCTGAGACACCGAAAGCGCTGGTCCCTCCGATATACTGTCGCCGCCGACGAGAGTTGGTACACGACCGAATGCGGGTTAGCGTCGATTCATGAGCTTGCGGGCCTCCGGCGCGCCAGTAGAGGTCACGCGCGGCGAGCTGTCCAAGCCAGCTACGGCCAAGTTCGCGCGGACGCAGCGGCCAATTCGAGCCGGATCGGACCACGACCAGCGAATATAGAAGCAAGCGAGACTCACGGCTTCTTCGTCCCCTTCCTTGGATATCACCTGTTGGTGAGACATAAAGTCACCGACGGGATGCTGGCGTTCGTCGCGTGCTTCGGCCTCGAGATCGGCCCTGCTCATGTCGCCGTAGTTGACCTTGCGCCTCTGGCTCGCCGAGCTCTTGCCCGAACGACTGAGGGTATGCATGCGAAGTACGGATCAATTATTTTACTCTTGTTCTCATGGTTTGAACCACTGCACTTGTATACGACCGTGCGTTGCAGCATTGCCTCCACCACTGCCGCTAGGTCGCGACAGGTCTGACGTCGGACGCCTTCCCCGGCGAACGGCAGCCAGCGGGTCGGTGGCCGGGGGATTGCCGCTCCCCGCGCTCTGCGTCGGCGGCGTCCTGGCTCGCAGCAGCGCATGATGTAGCGTGGAGTTGAACTCACCGACTCCCCCGCGATGATGGTCGAGGTGGTTCGTCATCGAACGGACTCTCGTTCGTCGCGTCGGCGCCGGCTTTGCGTGAGTAGTCGATGAACTCGGACATGACTGACGAGTTGGCGTGCGCAGGAAGGCAGCCTACGACGTGAGCGGGCACTGCGCTAGTCATCGCGCGGCCGTCCGAGTCAGCAATCTGGGGGCCCCAGGCGCACGCAACAGGGGCGTCGATCGGCTCGAAGTCATTTGGCCGCACACGGGTTCGATGCCCCGACTCCATCGCCCTCGTGAGAAACCGTGCGCCTCTATCTTTTTTCGACGTTCAAGAGAAGAAAAGAAAAATCTGATTCAAAGCACAGGGTTGCGTATGTCTCACGCTATCTAGCAACGCCCCCAAACCATCCCCAGCTTTTGCCCTTGCTACACGAGTGTTTCCAACGCCGGTCACTACATACTGACCACGGCGACAGGCGGCCGCGCCAGGCCTCGCTTTCTCCTTTCGGCGACCGGCGAACTTTGTCCCGGAGGAGCGCAAAGCATTGCCGCGAAGAGGACAAAAAGACGACGGACTGAAGCACATGATTGAACAATCTCCTATAGCGATGGTTAACAGAATTTAAAATCTCAAACTCTTATATGGTCCCGCGAGCCTCGTGAAAGTCTTGTTGCGGACCGAGAAATTGCTGAGCTCCGGCCGCCCGTCCCCGGCAGCACCAGCGTCATTGGTCGGGAGAGGGGTGCTCCAAGTGCGAGAGCGCCAGAGCGCTCGCTGCCCAGCGAACGGATCGGCGACTCGCACCTGCTCACGTTTGACTCTTGCCCTCCCATCCACGTTCGCTCGCCCGCCCGCCATATTGGAGCGATGGTTTCTTCAATGACCCCTTTCAACGTTGCTAGCAATGCTGGCTATGAAGTGCACCTCTACAAGCCCAGACACACACCTTGGAACCAGCTCGTCGTCGTCGGACTCCACAACGGCGCCTTTGTAGCCGTAAGCTTTCATTGGACCTGTACTTGACTTATTCACTGGGATCGGCATCACTGAACCAATAATGAACCTCGTTTGATTAACCCAGGCGGTTGCCGTCTCATTGTACCTCTTTACGCGCCTCTCCAAGGGCCCGATCCGCACGGTCGGTGCGATTGCTGGCATCACCTCGATCCTCGTGTGGCCCTCGAGCCTCGGATATGGTCGAACCGGTCTTGTAAGCTCATAATCTATCGTGTTACAAAGTGCAAACGAGCCGATTTATCTAACATCGACACTTGACTGCTTGCAGGGCATTGTGGATTTCGGATTGCCCGCCTGGGTAAGTCCTAGCTCGTCTCTAGCGTACGAATATCTGGTCATACTTTGCTGAAGCTCAATTGCGGTACAACTTCAAAATGCATGATAAGGGAATGCTCACTTTCTTGAACATCGTCGACGTATTTTTTTTGCGCTCGACCGCCGAGGTGCACAGCTGGGGACTACGTAAGTTCATCATTGTGGACGCGGGCTCCTTCGCCGAACCGCGGAGACCTCGGAGGTCGTCATCGGATGTGTCCGAGGGCCGACGGCGAACTGCAAACGCGCTTGGGCTGACACGCGCGCACACTCGCTTCATCTTCCCCGTGCCCTCGATCTCTGCTGCAATGGGGCCACAACAGCTCGCACCATCGCCCAAATGTTTGCCTACCCCAACGAACATGCGACATCGCCTAACCCTCGCCTCGAGAACGTCAAGGCGCTCGGCCTCTGCGCCCTCAAGTATGTGATGGTCAACTTTTTGCTCTGTGAGTCCGCTGCCCGAGCCCGGCTTCGCCTGGGGAGAGTTGCCCGACGACCAACGCCGTAGCTGCCTGCGCGCCTCACCCGGCACAGATGGCTGACGATCGTTCTCGAATGCACTGGTCAATAAGACTTCGCCCCTTCTCCCGAGATCTGGGCTCGCATCAAGCCCCTAACGCCTGCCTACTTCCTATATGCCGGTGTCGTTGCCCTGCTCATTCTCGGCACTCTTGGTTTCTTGATCGAAGCGATTCTTCGCACGCTTGGGTTTGTCGTCAAACCATACCTCGCCGTGAAGAATGTCAACTGATTCCGTGATATCTGCATATTCAGCATTTTGCTCGGAGTTGAGATGTCGCCCATGTTCAACAACCCCACCGCCGCCCCCAACATCCGTGAATTCTGGGCTCGCTGTAAGTTGAACTTTTCTTCGTTTGCAGGCGTAGACTGCACGCTTGACTGATCATGAGGTGGGGCGAACGTAAATTAGGGAACATGGCGATCAAGGACGGTCTATCTCGAGTCTTCTTCCACTTCAAGGCCCCTCCGAAGCGCAACTCCAAGTCGAGCGCCAACAACGGCAAGCCGAGTGCCTCCTCGTCCGCTGTCAGCGCCAAAAATGGCCATGAGCTTCGCTCGCGCGGTCGTCCCGTTTCCAAGCCCGACTATGTAGGTTTGAGGCCTATCATCATACCAAATTACATACACTGATTTCGACATGCTCTTCCGATCGCAGCTTGATGAGACCGAAGCTTCGGACAACGCCGCCTCTCGCGAGCCTTCGCCCGACCGCACCCTCGAAAAGAAGATATTAAAGCGCAAGGGCGACAGCCCTGCCCAAAAGAAGAAGCCGAGTCCCTTCTTCCCTAAAGCCGTCGCCGCGACTGTCACCTTCGCAGCGTCGGGTCTTTTCCACGAATACATGAACCACCTCGCCTTCAACGGCGCTTCGGGCGAGACCCTCGCCTTCTTCTTCACTCAAGCCGCCGGAACAATTGCTTATTCCTACCTCAAACGCACGGCCCCTGGCTTACTCCGATCGATCCCTTACCCGCTCGCGGTAGCTTTCGTCAACCTCTTCGCCTTTGGTATGGCCCCCCTCTTCTGCGCTCCCTTCTTGCGGGCTGGCTTCTTCGAGGATTTCAAGGCTTTCGGTTTGCTTGGTCCCATTAATGGCTTCATTTGGTTCGCCGGTGATGGCCATGGCAACTATCTCCCTGCTTTCTTTCCCGTGTGGTTGAGGCAGTTCCTCGGAGGCAAGTAAGCAGCTGATCCCCTAGTTGTCCAGGAATAACGTCCTCAAAGTGCCGACGACTGCACTCATCGTCAGATCGACGAACCCCTTGCTCCCTCGTGTCAGCTCCCTTTATTGAAGTATCATGACTACGTTACCCCATTATTACATTCTTACCGCATTCCCTCTTGATATTATAAAATTTGTAACTCACATTTGTCTGATTCATGGTCACGAAAAAAAAAGCTTGGTTTGAAGGGTGTGGGAAACATCCTCAGAGATGACTGAACTGCGTAAGATGGCACAAAACAAAGCAAAAAATATATCATGGAACTCGTGCCAAGGAGGCAGAATGCGGAACTGAACAAAAGTCTTTCACTTGCGGGCCCCCTCAAGCCTCGTCCGTGCCTTCCGCATCTTCCTCGGTACTTTCCTCGAACTGCATGACGAAGACCCGCTTGGCGAGTGGCGAACCAACTGTAGATCGAACGGAATCAAATCAGTCTCATCCCCCACACAGCGCACACCGCCCGACAGACAAAGCACTAACCTTTCGGAGCGAATTGCATACTCTGTCTTCTCGCCCTCTCCAAGCTAGCCGCAATCGTCGCCTTCAACCCCGGGTTCGTCGAAGCCGTCAACAGCGCACCAGGAGGGGCATTCAAAGCGCTCAAAGCCTTCGGTTCCATAGAACGTCGTTTCTTCTGGAACAGATCCTCCTTCCCAGCTTCGATGAGGAAGGTCTTCTCTTCGACGTGTTGGTTCAGTTCGGCGCAACGGACGACCCAGGAGATACCGACGAGGTGGGGTTTGGGGTCAGCGTGGGTGCGGTAACGTTGTAGTGTGCCCGGACGACCGGATTTGTAGACGATGTGCGTCAATGAAAGCGTCGGGCGTGTTGTTACCTGTGCGACAAATTTGTTACCAAACATCTCAGTTATGTTGAACCCCTTCGAAATGAACGCCAGAGATGGTCGACTAACCCTGGCTCCCATCGACTTAAGCATATCGGTAAAGATCATACCCGCATCGTCACCTTCAAGTGTTCGAACATCCACAAACGCGACAACGCCCCGCAACACATTGTTCTTGGGTTTGGCGCACATCTCACCATCCCCTACAGCGGCAGCAGCGATCGTCGCCGTCGAAGTGGACGAAGCGATCGGACCTCCCGACACGCGTCGACTCTGCTTGACTGTCGTCGTAGGAACTTCCATGACGCTCGGTGCGCTCGAAGTACTTTGCAGTCGACCCCCGCGCGAAGAAGTATCGATGATGCCGTTCGCGCCTCGCATCGCTGTTGCATTGCCACGACGAACGGGTGGGGCACCCATCCCGATCCCACCAGCTTGCTGCTCCTTGACGAGCGGTGCACCAGGTTTTGGCCGTCTCGAACTCGTACTCGGCTGCTCAGCAGGCGGCGCGATCGGGACCGTGTACTCCTCCCGATAATGCGCCGTCAAAGCCTTGGTTCTCTCTCGTCTCGCCTGCAGATCCGCCAGGTTGCTAGGGGGTGCGCGCGCACCACCTCCCATTGCACGAGTCGACGTTTCGTCGCTTGATGCAGCGGGAGGTCGGGGCATGCTCAACCGTGAGAGCATGCTTTGCAAGTTGGCGAGTCGTTTCGATGTCTCTTCCGACATGGACCGATTTCCCGAACTGCTGAGCGAACTCGTATCGCCTGCGGAGGCGAGGGTGGAGGTTGAGCTGTTCGAGAGGTCGTCTTCTGCGGTGTCGACGTCGCATGGTTGAGTGAGCAAGCACGCCGGGTCGATGGTGGTGGGGGTGTCGAGGGGCTCAAAAAGAGGTGAAGGGAGGGCAATGGGAGCGTTGAAGGTGATCGGCGGCATGCTAGGCGAAGGTACAAAGCGAGGGATCCCGGACGATACGAGAAAAGATTGCCCGTGCGGCTGTGCCTGCGTCGTTAGGAGATTCTGCTTGCGCTGCTTGTACGATCGCGTGTGGGCCGGCGACGGCATGGGTGGCCTTGATGGACCGGCTCGGGGTGCCAGGGACAAGGAAGACGGAGACCTAGGGGGTGGCATCAGAGGAGCGTCCGATGCAATAGGTTCCAAAACTTGAGGATCGAGGGCCTCGGACATAGACAACATGATCGAAGGAGTCGGCAAGACCTTGGGTGTCGCAGGCTGCGCTGGTCGTGCCGGCGTCGTCGTTGCCGCCAAAGCGGGGTTGTTGACTCCAGTTGGAGGTAGCCTCGTCGAAAAAGGGGAAGGGGGGAAACGGATACCGGGGCTGCGCACCATCGGCACGGACGTCGCCGTAGATCTCGGCGTGGCGAGCATGGGCATCGATACGGACGTTGGCAAAGTCGGGCGAGATAGAACAGAAGGTGATGGCATCGCCCGTGGCGTCGAAGCCGACGTGACAGTGCTCTCGGACGAGCTCGACGCTTTCTTCGGTGGACTACGAAGCTGGCCCGGAGAAGGAGGTGGGGGAAGTTGCAAGACGCTAGGCAACGACTCGGCGCGCGTAGCTGACGTCGGGAACGATGGTCGCGGCTTCTTGCGAGGACTGAGCCAGTCGATCTCGTCGTCCGATTCGTCACTGGCGGCCGAGTGCTTCCGGTTCGACGATTCGGTTAGTGCTCGTGGTGTTTGCAAGGGTGACGATGGCGGGACGGGTGCGGATGACGCTTCCACGGTGGTCTGTCGCACAGGCGGTGACAGTTCCAGAGGCAAGGCCGAGTTGTTGCCTTCGAAGTTCTCAAAGAGGCGACGACGGGCCGGCGACTGGGCGAGCTCCTTGTTCGGCGACATGGTGCCAATCTTGAGCGGCGTTGTCCGGTTCACAGAAGGCGCAGGCGAGGGCCCTAAACGAGCAGGTAAGCCAGCCGTAGCCTCGGTCGATGGTAAGTCCCAGCTACTCGGCAGCTGGGAACTGACCCGCTTTTCAGGAGACACATGATATAGCGACCGCGAGCTACTCGAAGGGGGTAGGCCAAAGTGTTGGCGCGGCTGCGCATTCTCGTCCCCTGCGGCGGGGTGAGGTGATCGGTCGAACTGAGGGGCGACGAACGCGACCGAGTAAGGATCCGACGCCGAACCACTGTCGTAATGTGTCGCAAGCTTTTTGGGTGACCGTTGTGCTTGCACGGCGGGACCGACGCGGATGACGCCCATGCCCATCATTTGGCCGGCCTCGACTCGTCCAACTTTTCGATGAGGTGTCGACAACGAGGCCAACGAGCGCGACGACGACGACGACGAAATAGCGACGTTTTTGGACTCGCCCAAGACGGATTTTCTTCTCGACGACAAGCTCGTGGCTCCGGCTTTGACGGTGGCGGCGGCTGCGGCGTTAGCGGTGCTGTTGTTGGCCGCGCGCTGACGAGACAAGCTGGACAGGGTCGGCTTGCTCAGATCGGAGGAACCGGAACCCGAGATGCTGGACCGTGAACTCGAACTTCGGGACATGGTCGAGATGGATTTGGGTGTGGTGACGCGGAAGCCTGCCCTGCGTGCGGCGCCTCGAGTCACGTGCAGCGGCTGTGCTTGTGCTTGTTCGGAGATGGTCGCCAGCGCAGGCGCTGAGGCGAGCGAGTGCGAAGCAGCGGCGTGTGCCATCCTGACTTGTGTGAGGTGTTGATGGAGGTCAAGGAAGACTGTGATAGTACAGAAGCGTAGTGAGTTCGCGCGAGCGTGATCCTGCCTTTTAGACGCGGTGTGATGCGGGATGCGAATGTGGCCATGTTGAACGGGTCGATGCGTGGCTCCGCGCGCGCCGTCGAGTTGGTGAGCTCAATCGAGCCTTCCGTGAACGCCGGCGGGGTAGGCGACTACAACGAGGTGCACATCCACCCAAACACTATTCATCCTTTCAAAACTCCTACAGCCCCCAATGTACACCAGAAGAAAACTCACCTCTCTCCTAGTACACCCTCAGACCGAGGTGTTGAATGAGACCTCCACGCGCCCACACGCTTGCTCACAACAGCCAGCAGCGGTTCAGGCTCGGATCCGACGTGTTCAAGTCGACGCCGGCGTAGACAACGATCGATCGGTTGTTGCAGACCAACACTGTCGAGTACGAGCGTGTCCTTTGAAGGCCTTGTCGACCTTGCTCCGAGAGACGAACCGAGACACAACGTGAAGATGGCGATGAAAGTGGTGGAACGAATCAAGCCAATGAGTTCAAGCGCGCGCGCGCACCACCAACTCCCGTGCCTGCTGCCAAAAAAACCGCCGCCCCTTTCGGCCGAGCCAAAAACGGGAGGCTCGTGACCGCCTCGTCTTTTTCCTACGAACGATCAACGACTTCACCCATCTTTCACATTTTAAATGGAGTCAGGGATCCTTTTAAGAAATTCTGAAAATCACAGTAAATATTGACTCTTTGCTACAGTCTCGACGTCGGATCCACCTCGCTGGATCACGTGATGTCCACGTGACTTTTGGTCATGGCAAAACTCGTCTACGCTGCAGCTGCCTGTGCCAGTGCGAATGCGAGCCTCTCACGTAAACCGTACTCTCGAACCGAGGGAATAAGCCGACACAAGGAGAGAAGCCAAGGCCCGACAATTCTCGACCGCGCACCTCGGACACATTCAAGACAGGGGCCCGGCGGCTTTGGGTCGTGGAAGCTCGTGATTTGATATTGGGAAAAGACGCTCTAGAGAACTACTGCAGAAATTATATGATGTAAAAAGCGCGACTTGAATCGATAGTCATACAACAAGGTGGCAAGAGGAGTAGCCTTGAAGTACTGAAGGAGTGGCAAAGTCGAACTGTTAGGAGCAGCACAAGCTTACTGAATCCACTTGGACCTCGCACGAAGCCTAGGTCCAAACTTCATCAACAGGAACAACAAAGGGACCATGAGCAAGTTGACGCCTGCCAAAAGGGACGATCCACCTCCCAAACCGAGGACCTTGAAGAAGCGTGTACCAAAGAGCGGGAACACGCTGGCGAAACTCGAACGGAAAAGATCGTTGCCCGCGAGGATCGAGGCCGCCAAGGCGGGGGGGTACGAGCTCGAGATGTACATGAGGATGCATTGGAAGATGAGGAAAATTCCGGGGAGGTACAACCCAGCCCCGATTGTCGGTACGATCCAGTGCGTTTGGTTCTGGCCGGACCATCCGAAGATGAGGAGCGAGACGGGGATGAAGAGGCCCGCAACGAGGCCGAGTTCAAGGCGTGCTTCGGGTTGGAAGTCGGGTTTCGCCATGCGCGGGTTGAGGTGGTAGAGCAAGTAGAGAATGTAGAACGAGAAGGTCGTGAGACCCGAGACGATGAAGGCGAGGTAAGGCAGACCCGAGATGCCGAGCGAGAAGTGGTACGTCTCGACGTAGAGGATCGGGAAGGCTTCGAACCAGAGGTAGAAGCAAGCGTAAAGCAAGGCGATGTACGAGTTGGCGAAGAGTACTGCGGGCTCGGCAGCGAGTTGGAATGCGCGCTTGAAGTTGGTCCAAAGCAGTTCGAGGAACGACTCGCCCTCGACGGCATCAATCTCCGCTTGAGTGCGGAAGCGGTTGTCACCCGTGAGTCGGCGGATGCGCTCGGCGCGGCGGATGAGGACCGTAGGTTCGAACGTCTCGGGAAGGAACAATGACAACACGAGGAAGGCGAATCCAGAGATCCACAGCAACTCCCAGTTGGGCCACTGCCATCCATTGGCTTGCGCAGCGAAAGAGCCGATGACCGGACCAAGAACGGGGCCGGAGACAGCGCCGATGCTCCAGACGGCGATGGCGATCGGAGCGTGGCGAGGTTCGAAAATATCGATCATGCTGGCACCCCCTGTTGCCAAGGCGGGAGACCCGACGAAGCCAGAGAAGAAGCGGAAGACGAGGATCGTCGCGACGTTGGGGGCAAAGACGATGGGGAACTGGAAGATGAAGAAGAGGAAGAGGCCGATGATGTAGACCGGGGTCCGCCCTTGTCGCGGCATCTCTTGGAGCGGTGCGAGGATCATGGGGCCAATGCCGTAAGCGAGGACTGAAATTGGGCAAAAGCCAACGTGTCAGCTCCGAGAATACGCTGCGCCGAGGGTGGCTCCGCCAAAAACGTGCTTACCGAACAAGGACAGACCGAGCGTCGCCACGACTTGGGAGACTCCAAAGCTCTGCATCAGACCAGGAATGGAGGGCGTGTAGATTGCGGAACCGATGTAAATGCTGAAAGTTAAGTATGAGATCAATGTAGCGACAAAGATCCTCTTTCTCCTGGACCAATTCAACGGGCGATCGGGATCATTCTCCTCGAATTCGACGAGGAAGGGATCCTTGGCCACCGGTTCAGAGTCGTGTGGGGTAGCTTCGTGATGCAGGTCGGCTTTCTCAAGGTCCTTGAGAGCCATTGTAGGTTCATGTGGGGCGGATTCGTGGTGCAGGTCGGATTTCTCGAGGTCCAAGAACGTGCGCGCGGCTGGGGCATTGTCGCTGGCAGAAATTTTGTCCCCTTCGGCGCCTTCCTTCAATGAGGAAGCGGCGGTCGCAGTCCTACTTGTGGTGACCGAAGCTGCGGCAGTAGAGGCAGAATTTTTAATGGCGGAACCATCCAAAGCGACGCGGTAGCGAGCGGGGAGAACGTAGTCGGGTCGCTGTTCCGCGTAAGGCAAGACACGCCCGTGGGTGAAGCGGTTGATCAATTGACCGACGGTCGAGTCGCGGATGATGTCAGGCGTCATTATTTAGCAAATGCGACGGTTTAAAGCAAATTGAAGGACGACGGCGGTTAGGAGCGTGAGGATTTCCGGGGTCCGACGGGTTGCGTGGCCTACAGACCGGAGAGGAGTGTGGAGGAGTTCGCGAAGCGCAGTGATTCACGCGTCAGCACTCGTCGAGGACGTTGAAGGCAAGCGAACGTGTCGGAGTCTCTGACAAAGGCAGGGTACAAGTTTTGAGGAGGAAGGAAATAAAAAACAAACCCACCTGGATGGATGAAAGTGGAACGCACTCAAGTGACAAGTGGAGGGCGCCGGGCTGCAGTGGTTGACTTGGGCGGCGATGCCTGCGAACGAGATAAGTGGAGGCTGGGCGAGTCGCGTTGTAGGCGTGACAACCGATCGGCGAACTTGTAAATTAACAGAAAGATGCGGACGGCGAGAGCTGTTCAAGGCGGCAGACGAGTTGCAGAGGTCGAAGCAGTCGATGCCAAAGCAAGTGATGGAATGACGAGAAAGGGAGACATACCCAAGTTGTCTTGCAGGACGACGGTTTTGATCTGCACTGGCGGAGTCGCAGAGCGCATTGGTCCTCGACGTGCGGGTGAGTCAGGCTTTTGTGAGCATACGTAATCAACCCATTTGGGGCGATTCGTCATCAGGGCAATCTAGCGCAAGCGCGCCGCGTGCGCCGCACTGGGCCGCCTCCACCCGCCAGCGCGCCAAGCGGCTTACGAGCGACTCGGAGATGGCGAGGACGTACGTGTGGAGGTCGAAAGCGCTCCAATTATCTTTCCTGCTTAGTGCGCCAAGTCTTGCATCTCCGAGATGTGTTCTACTGGGCTCTATCAAATGTAGGCAGGTAGGTAGGTATCCACAAAATTTTCGGAATAGCGTGCTTGGAGCAAGTCCGCACGCGTCTCATCTCCGAGGTCTGAAAAAGCTCATCCCAGGTTGACTTCGCGTTTGTCAGCTCTCCGAGCATGTCTGTCTGGCGATTTCTCCTTGGTGACTTGAGGTTTTAGTCCATGATTGCTACCGGAGAGGCTCCTTCATATCAGATAAGCTTATGTAAGCGCCGAGTCATCAAGTCGCACACTCAGCTACACCCTCTATGAATTGGGCCGATCTTGGAAACGTGACTCCGACCAAGGAGTGGGTTTTCGGTCCCCCGGCTGAGTCTGGAGCTGGGCCAAAGATCGCGCACTCCACGCCTGCACCAACTTATTGTACCTTGAAGGCATTCCACTCCCTGGACTCACTACTCCAGGCTTCATTCGCGGTTTATGAGACGCTCAAGTGACCAAATATACGGCGATTGGAATTTGCAGCGCGACATACTACAAAATCGTCGTCGCCCCTTTCTTACCCGACTTGCTCTGCTTCTTGACCGCCTCGCGATGCCTCTTGCGCGCATGCCCGCGCAACTTGTCCCTCAACTCTTGATGGAGCTTCTCAAACTCCTCACTGTGTCACGAAAAGGGCCGATGACTCAGTTTCTCGTCCCCACAATGACGAGACAAGGCCATGGGGGACTCTTACGGCGATTCATAAGCCCAAAACTTGTTCACCCCCTCCGCCAAATTTCGCTCACTCTCCCTCTTCAACTCCTCGGCCTTTTCCATCGTCATACCCATCTTCTTGACCTCATCCTCATTGATCTCCCCCGTCCCACGAACTTCGAAAGCCCCGCTGGGGAAGGGGAAGAAAGGGGTCGTAGGGGCCGTTCCTACCCATGCGCGGCTGGATCGCCCCAAGGCTGGAGGGGCGATGAAGGTGTTGCGGTGTTGGTAAGGGGCTGAAGATATGGACATTCCGGCGTTGAAGTGCGACTGGGGCGGTGGGGATGGTGTGCGTTCCAATTCTTCGAGCTCGAGATCGAGGCCGTCGAGCATGGAGAAGGAGGCTGTGCGATTCCGCCAAAGGTGATCAGTACCCGCGGGATGGGGATCGATTAGTTGTAACTCAACGTACCTTCAGCTGCTTTGGGCTTGAACATTTCCTTGAGCATCCCACGCTTCAAGGTGCTCGTCTCCTCTGCCGCCGGCTTAGTTGACGTCGAAGCCACAGGAGCAGCCACATCTTCTTCTTCCTCGCCACTGCTCTCATCCTCGTCCTCATCATCGCTCGTGTCGTCGTCGCTCGAGTCTTCCTCTTCATCCGACGAAGTCTTTGCCCCGCCTCTCAAACGCAGCACCTCACCCCAATCATCATCATCATCATTCGCGAAGCCCTCGACCTTCGGCAGCTTCCTCCCTTCTATCCCCTGGACCTCCGCCTTCTCCCTATCCTCGTGCTTGCTATCCATCTCCTGCTCGACCTCGACCAACCTCATCAAGACCTTCAACTGCGCCTCCTTCTCCAGCCTCCTTGCCTCTGTTAACTCGGCCTCTTCCCTCGTAGTCGACAGTAGCGCGAAGGCATCTTCCTCGTTGTAGAGCAAGGATCGAGGTGCGACGGGGACGTAAGGTGGTGGAGAGAGCGATTTGAGCCTCTTCGTCGGCCTTTCGGGCGATCCGGCGAGGTCATCCTCATCGTTTGGCTCTGGGTTCGAGTCATCATCCTCTTGGACCTCCTTGTCCTCCTCATGAACAGTCTCAACCTTCGCCCCACCTTCAGGCCTATTCAACCCCTCCAAAAGCGCCGTGAACCGATCTGTCCTCTCCCCAAACCTCGCCGCGCCCAAACTAATCACTTCCCTCCTTCTCACCGTCCCATCAGGCGCCTTATAGACCCACGCCACCTCCTCTCCCATGCTCCTCCCTTCCACCTCCTCACACTCCCAATAACCCCTCATAACCGCCTTCCCAACCCCAACCCCAACCCCTTCCCCTTCTTCCTGATCGCGATCGAAGACGACCCTTCGTCTCCCCCATTTCCGAGGATCGATCCTCATCCTCTTGGATCTCAACACGGGCCTTTCGAGCGCAGCTTTGATGCGCGATTCACGTGCTTGGCGCGCTTGGCGCGCTTTGGGCGTTTCGCGCGTCCAGGAGGTCGGGGCGGGTTTCGCAGGGGGGAAGATCGGGTGCGAGGGACGAACGATGAGGGGAAAGAGGGCGATGGGCGCGGAGGGAATGGTCGTGTCGAGGGTCCAGCCCTGGTACGGACAACATATGGTTGGAGTCAGCATCGCCGTTAGATCCACCTCTTTATGATATGAGCCGTTGCCTACCCTATGCTGATCAATATTCTCAGGGCTGACCAATTCGAAGTGGGTCGCTTCAAATCCGACGTTGGGGTCGGGGTTGCGACGCTTCTTCTTCTTCTTGAGGTAAGGGTCCGGGATTAGGCCTGCTGCAACGTCGGCTGCGATGGCTCGTTCGGATTCGAGTCTGATTAGAGGGAAAAGAGGAGAGTGTTAGTAAGATTGGAATCTGAGTCGAGATGGGCGAGGGTGGTGGAGTTACCTCTTTGTGTAGTCGGCTTTGGCGGGTGCGATGCGCAGCTTGTGACCTTTCCAAACTGAGCCCGAAAGCAATGAGATGCCTGCGGAGGAGATGATGAGAGGTCAGACCAAGACTCAACACGCATGACAAGCCGTATGTGCGTACACTTGTTGAGCTGATGGGTCGTCGTGTGCAAGTTGACGAAAGCGTAACCCTTGCGATCACCTGTTCGACACCCAAACCCATCATCAGCTCCACTCAAATCAAGTCATCGAAACTAATCTCCACACTCCAGCCTACCGTTAGCATCGACCTTCAACCCATCTACACCCTCGACGCCGCCCTCGACCTGCCCGAACGTAGCGAATCGATCGACAATGTCCTTGGCCTGCACGGACGGCGCCAAGCCACTGATGTGGAGTCGGGTCAAGATGGGTCCCGTAGAGGGAGGAATCTTGTTCTTGCCCTTGTATGTTGGGGTCGTCATGGTCCTATCGTGGGTGTTGGGAAGAGCGGAGCGACGTGGAGTGGGGCGGTATTCACGCGCGTATTCATGTGCTTGCGAACGCGATCGCATGCGAAAGACCGACGCGCACGGTCCTCTTCGTCGCACCGCCCCAAGCCTGGCAAGACCCGCCAGTTTTTTATTAGCACAACAGCAGCGTCCTCGCACGTTCTAATCGACAGTGTTCTTTTATAATGCTATTGGATTCGTGAGATAGACGTGAGATTTGCACTGGCCAGGACAGAATCAGCCAAGTGCCTGCCACGGGCACGGCTCGATCCTAGGGCCCGGGTGTGCCATGCGGTGTCCCTTTCTGGAAACAGGAAGAACGTAATCATAGAACGGCACGTGGGAGTGTACAGTTTGATTTTCAACAAATCACTCTTGTTTTACTCGGGGTCGCGGAGCAAACTCGCTCGGCGGCAAGTAGGTCACGTGACGTCGGTATATCTGGTGCTCGCCGGCGCCCGCGGGCCACTGCAGCTGCAGTGCAGTGGTCAACATAATCAGTGCCAAGCGGTGGAACTTCACTAATGCAACCCGGTTTGAGCACGTCAGTTCCTAGTAGTAAATTAGCGTGCAAAACAAGTATCTTGCAATCGCAAATGGTCTCCGATCGAGACCTCCGAGTCGGCGGTGATAAGCGCGGGCCAATCGAGGCGCCTCGATTCCAAGTCTCCGCCACGGGCGTATCCGCATCGGCTCGCGGACTGGTCGCTCAGTGACCTCCGACTTCCAACTGCTTATCATCGTATTCCAGGATCGTCCTCGACCCCATCTTTGCCAGAGAATAATCATCGTTCTCTGTTTGGATCCAACTACATCCTCAATTCTACGGCTGCAGCTCCGCCCCCTCTACGCAGTGCTGAGCAGCTCTGGGACGACTCGGCCCGAACTCGACTTCGCAGATAACGCCATCGCTCGTCGCGACCGAGACGGACCTCAGCCACATCAGTCGGCATCCAGTCTGGCGTTTACGCAGTGATTCCGAGTGCCTTGCTCCATCTCAGGGTACGTCCTTCCGGCTTAATGCTTTGCGGCATACCAGGAAGGAGAGGACACCCTACCAACCGACCTACTGTAGCCGATCCAACGCCCCTGAGGCTCGTCGCTCGCTTATAGTCGCGAGTCCGATTCGGAAAGGTCGCGCGGACAATGGCAGTGCACTCCAGATCAAGCGAGACTGACCTCAAAGCTCGAACGTCTACAGAAACAACCTATAATTACAATCCAATATGGTCGCATACCCGGACCCTCAACCGGGAGCTTCCCTCCTCCTGGCCCTCTCAGCCCCTATCGCCTCCAGCTCAAGCACCACCCCCACGCCTTCGCACGATACGCTCCTCCTCCTCTCCCCTTCACGCATCTCGGCACTGCGAGCCTTCGCGGCTTTGGAAGCAGGCTACCGTATCGTTGTCGGTGCTTCGGCCACTCATCAATGGGATGCCGAACTCGCGTGGCGCAAGGACCAAGGACAGATTGAGACGATCGAATGGAACATTCCTTTTGATGCCGATGAATCTGCCTGGAGTCATTGGTTCGATAACGTATTACCAACGTCCATCTCTTCCCGATGCCTCCTCGTCGTTCTCGGCGACACAATGACCACCACTTCGGCAGCTCAATCTTCATCGTCCCGACGACGAAGTTTCTCCTCGGCCCGAGCGTTCAAACGGATCGCGAACGAACGACGTTACCTCGTCAACATCGCCGATGCACCTACCCTTTCCGACTTTACGTGGCCGACGACGCATCGATTCCCGCTCGATAGTGCCGCGCCATCATCGGCCAAGTCGCCTCTACAACTCGCTTTGACGACTAATTCTTCGGCCTGTCGCTTGGCGACGAGGTTGAGAAGAGAGGTCGTCGCGACGTTACCAAGCAATGTTGGAGCGGGCGTTTTGGCCATCTCCAAGTTGAGGGCGTCTTTGGCCAGCTCGATGGGAGGGAGTGAAATCGCTTGGGAGAAAGGGGATAGTGAGGAAGTCGAACTCGCGGGTGTGAGGTTCAATCGACCTGTCGCTCAACTCACCAGGGAGAAGAGTAAAGAACTGGATCGGCTTTCGTTGGTCGATTCGACGCAGGGAGTTGAGGCGGCGGCGTTGGAGCCGCAATTGAGATCCATTAGTCAGTGCAGAGGACGAGCGAGGAGGGAGTCCAAGGGCGAAGAAGAGAGCACAACGAGCAGGAGGTACGTCCAGTGTGTGTTCAGTCGAGTTCATGGGTTCAGTTGGCTCACTAGACTGGGCAATCTGCAGCAACTCTTCCGTGTCGGCAGCCTCGACAGCCGCTACATCGACCATCTTATCTACACAAGCATGGACCGCTGCAGAGGCCCAGAGGACACGAATGCGCTATGTCGCTCAACTGAGCGAATACTGGCCACTCGATCGTCTTGCTACAGTCACGCTCTCGTCCCTGTCATCGCCTTCGACACCTCTCGCATCGACCCCACCTGAATCCGAGACGTTACTAGCGAACCCTTCCCAGCACTCGCTATTGCTTGAACCCCCGACGCGAGGCAAAGGCCGCATCATCCTCCTCGGCACGGGCCCCGGTTCCCCTCTACTCCTCACTCGTCTCGCGCACCTCCTTCTCACTTCCCCACCTGGTTCGCCATACCACGTCGACGTGTTCCTCTCCGACAAGCTCGTTCCCTCGGAAATCCTAGCCCTGATTCCTTCCCCGGCACGAGAAGGCGTGGTCATCGCTCGTAAATACCCCGGGAACGCCGAGCATGCCCAAGATGAACTCATGCGTCTCGCAGTCGAAGGTGCCAAAGCAGGCAAGACGGTCCTCCGCCTCAAGCAAGGTGATCCCTTTTTGTATGGTCGAGGGGGGGAAGAAGTCCTACATTTCCGTCATGCGGGGTTCGAACCCGTTGTTGTGCCGGGCCTTTCGTCATGTTTGGCCGGACCGACGATCAATGGAATCCCTGTGACGCAACGAGGTGTCGCGGAGACGATGGTAGTTTCCACGGGTGTTGGAAGGGGCGGAAGGGAACTCGGTGTTGAGCCTTATGAAAGGGCCAAGACACTCGTCGTACTCATGGGAGTTGCACGATTGGACTCGCTCGTCGAAGCTCTACTCACCCATAAGGAAGCCGCCTACCCACCTTACCTCCCTATCGCGTTGATTGAACGAGCAAGTTCACCGGATCAACGCGTCGTTTGTGCGACGATCGAAAGTCTCTCGGACGTGTTGAAGAGGTTGAGTCCGCATCGACCGCCGGGGATGTTGGTCATTGGGTGGGGGGTGATGTGCCTTGAAGGGACGGAGGGGAAGGGAGACATGACGGTGTTAGATGCTTTGGCTGATGAGGCGACGGACCGCAAAAGAGTTGAGGGGTGGTTGGGCGATAATGGGTATAGGGTTAGGGAGGGATTGGGAGAGGGCTGGAGGGCTTTGACGGAGGGGAGAGTGCTTTGATCCGAATTGCCTGCCTAGTTACCTACGAGTATGTGTGCAAAGAGCTGCAAAGAGGTTGTTGTATCTTTCAAAACCAGTTCCTCGAGTCATTCCCTTCTCTTCAAAATGACTAGCACCAAACCTAAAGAGGCCCGAAGCCACTCCTGTCTTAAAAATCCGGGTTCCCACGCGCGCATGGACCAAAAATAGAAGAACCCCCTTTTCTCGTCTCGCCGAGGCGCGCCGGCGAAAGTCGAGTCATGCCGCCCGCGCCCGTTTCCGAGCTCGGATGCTCTCTCGCAAGAAAGGGAATGACTCGGTTTCACGAACTTTGCAACGAGGTTGTCGACTTCGGGTTTCAGATTTGTGTTGCTTTCTCTCTTCTGATCTTCATCCACTCAACTACAACAACCCAAATACAATCTTACAAGAGCCTCTCAATCCAAGATGCCTGCCGTCCTATTCAACAAAGCAATGCCCCTCAACGACGGATCCTCTCCTACGGCCCCTCTCGACGTCTCCACTACACCGAAGACTTCAACCACCCTTTCAACACATTCATCCCCCGTCCATATCTCGGAACATACGAGAAAGATCGTCACCGCCGTTTTAGCATCGACGTTGCTGGTGATGCTCGTGGCGGTTGTGGGGACGGTCGTTTATCGGCGAATCTGGAAGCAGAGGGTTTCGGCGAAGCGAGGTGAGTGTGCCGAAGTTTGGAAGTATTGGCTGAGATCCGTTTCCTGACCTCATACTTTCGATCCTTCTACAGAAGCAACACAACAATCAACGCCTACAACCCAAGTCGTCCTCCCTTATTCCCACGCTAGCGCCCGATCAAGTCAAGACACGTTGGCGGTACCCCCTTCGTTGAAAGATGGCAAGAGGTGGGAGGCGGAGATGGTCGAGAATGGGGTCTGAGCATCATAGAAGGTTTAGAGCGATAGTGTATGTTTGTTTTATTCGGGCGCCTTATGTCACTTCATAGTTGTCCTTTCGCATCTTAGAACTTTATTACTGTACTTCACCATAGAAAGAGTGGGGTTCTCCCTTCTGAACTCCAGGCGACGAGACGAGAGTTGCAAAAGTCCCCTAAGCGTCCGTCATTGCACACAGCACCACACTACGTCACTACGTCACTACGTCACTACGTGTACTCCATTCTATTTTCTTGTTCACACCACCCCCTTCAAGCCTCCACACTATGATCCCTCGTCCTCGTCCTTCCCCGACCCACAGGGGTCCTACCCCTCCCTTCCTCCTCCGCCTCCTCTTCCTCCTCATCCTCACCCTCCATCGTCGCACCATAAGTAGGCGGTACCTCCCCGGAAGGCATCTCCTCCCCGGCCACTAATCGAGCGAACAATGCATTCGTCTCTTCCAATTCGTTTGCTGGAATCGAAGGATGAGGTGATTCGGATCGATGAGGATACGGCGACGCAGCGGCTGCTACAGCAGCAGCCGCGACGATCGCGGCGGTCCGGACGCGAGATCGAGATCGATCTGTCCTTGTTGTCGATGGCGGTCGTCGACCGTTCGAGGAAATAGGTCCTCCAATCGTCGAGGGGGGTGAATGTACCTCACAAGGTTGGACCGTACCCCCCACCACAGGCCCTCCGTTCTGACCCCTCGTCCCTCCACCCAAGGCAGCTGAATAAGCAGGAAGAATGTTCTGCGCGCATTGACACGCCAAGATGTGTATGGGCGATTCGATAATCACGTCCCAGAGTTTCCGATTCCCTTTCGAATCGAGGTATTCGTCGTCGCCGCGTTCGACGCGGAGCATGACTTTGATGATGTGGCTTGTCGCGATGTTGGATTGTTCGTGGTGGGTCGAGAAGGCGATCTTGGAGGCGCAGGTGGGGAGTTGGAGATAGGACTCGATGTGCCAAGGTCCGAGTGGGTCTAGCAAGGCAGGGGTCGTGTCGTCCGAGGTGTCGGGATTGATGAAAAAGCCCGCCAAAGGGTGATCGGTAATAGCCTTTGGGTCGTCGGACAAGATCGGCAAGAGAGGCTCCTTCGGATCCTTGTGCTCGATCCGCAGGAGGGGGAACTTTTTCGGTGTTTCGTGTCGAGTCAATTTGCGGCCTGTTTCACAGGGGCAGCAAGCTTGGTCAGCACATCGCTCCAGCGACAAGTAGAACAGACCCGCACCCACCCGATGCAAAGTAGTTGGTCTTTTGCTCCAATACGGCCGTGATGCGATACACCTTGATCTTCGCCATCGGGTCGAGCCTAATCGAAACGGGGATCTGACTCCCAATCGCAAAGCTCTGCAAAACCCCGTCAACACAGTATGCGAATCAGCCTTTGCTCCAGTGCATCGATGACCCAAGATCTTGAAAAAAGGCCTCACCTTCCCACTGAGTGCGACGTTATACTTCATCTGCGTCTCCCAAAACCTCTCCACAACAATGCTCTCATTCTCCTCCGTATCATCCTGACTCGGAGCCGAAACGAGCACAATCTCAGTCGAAGTCGTCAAATTCGACGTCAACGCACCTGCTCGATGAACGGTCGCTTTGAGCACATAAGTGACGTGGCCGAAACTAGCCGAGATCGTAGGGGGTAGCCTGACGGGAATCGCGATCGAAATGGGGTAGGTATAAGTCCCTGCGCGGAACTCTTTCCATCCTGTAGCTTGAACCTCGTCATCGCTGTTGTCATTATCCCCTTCGACGCCGCCATCGCCCTCATGGAAGCCTCCTCCTCCGGCGGTGAGAGCCGCGCGAAGCACTTTCAACGCCGTCTTTCGACCTCGACTTTGATCGCGCGTGATGATCCCCGTCGCGGGTTGACTTGAATCGGGACTTGTTTCACGTCTCGACGATGACATGGAATCTCCACGCACACCCATCTCATTGCGGACATTGCTGGAATCTCGAACCCTCGAGGTGCTCTTACCTCGTAGAGCCTCGCCGATCCCAGCGAGACTAAACCTTCCCCCGCGGGATGAAGACCTTGGTGGCGCACCTCCCCTCGACGAAGATCGCGGTGCGCCTCCTACAGAGAGGTTCCGGAAGGCCGAAGCGATGCCCGAAGGTGATGGAGGTAATGATGAGTGGGCAAGCGTGTTCGGCGTCGCTGCCGAAACACCCGAGATGGTCCTTCGAAGCGAGTTACCCGACACACTCCCACTTCGGGTTCGACTCCGCGCAGCCGCAGCGATCGTAGGTGGGGATTGTCGTGTACTAGCTCGTGATTGGAACGTTGGACCGACCGAACCCGATCGAGCCGTCCCTCCCAAATCGGACCTTTCCGATGGAACACCAGGTAAGGTGATCTCGGACGCCACAGCCGCCTCATCCTCGCTTTGCCTACCGGATCGAGTCGTCGGTCGGCCGCGCTCACCAATCGAGTGGACCGATCCCAGCACGGGGGCACTGCTCCATCCATCCGGTCCATGGATCGTATCGACTTCCGAAGTGGAAGAAACATCGCACGAGCTCGCAGAATGTGAGCTCGTCATCCCCGTGTCGTACAGGTGTGGGGAATGACTTTGCTGTGCCGCGAGGATGGACTGTTGCGACAAGGCCGAAGAGGACGTGCTGGCGCGATCCAAAGAGGGTCGCGCGTCTGGCGTATCGTTCGTATGTGATGTCATCCCCAAAGAGCTGCGTGAGGGTGTCGGCGATCGTTCCGGTCTTCGACTATCCCCGAGAAGCCGTCGTGAATCGGGTGTGGGGGAATCTCGACCGAGCGACCGAGTGGGCCGAAGAGCAGGCGAGTTGGGCAGCGAAGGGACGAGTTCATAAGCCGGTGCTTGTTCACCCGGCAAGATGGGAGGTATGTCATGGCGATCTCGCGATTCGAGGTCTTCGGACGATGCGATGCGGGACAGCGTCGACACGGGTATGCCGACGGTCGTCTCTTCTTCGAGGTTGCCTAACCCCGCCGTAGCTGCCGAATCGGCATGGTTCGATCCGGTCGATCCATCGCGAGTCCCATACGGCCTTGCCTGACTGAGATCCCTCGAAGGACGAACACTCGCAGCCCTTCTCGAACTTCTGCCGCGACCGGCTTCGAAGAACCTCGTGTCGGATCCGTAATCGCCTGTGCCTGGGCCGATCGAGGCGGCGCGTCGTTCCATCGAGGTCTCGTTGGCCGAGAAGAAGGTCGAGGTGATGTTGGTCAAAGTGGATTCTTCCATAATCTCCATCTTTCGAGGGCCAATTCCTGTGTCGAAAGCACAGGGTGCGAAATGTTTGAGCCGGTCAGCTCGGTGAGTCCTACGGCGGATCTGTCTCTTGGCGCGCGCGAGCAATCGGAGCGCGATAAAGGACGCGATAAAGCGGGGTAGTTGCTGGCGCCGAAGCGAGCGAGTGCACGAGTGGGGGCGATCGGCGGGCATTCAGGAGGTAGAAAAAGAAGGCACACTCACCTTCGGGCCAGTCCGTTCTCGCCAGCCCCCTAAGTCTGACCGAAATCTCGCGTATCCTCGTCGCCTTGGCGAGATGCAACACCAACAGACCCCTGAGCATCGCCGGAGCCGGTTCATCGTCGTGCTCTGCGGCTGCTGCCTCGCCTTCTTGGCCATTGACAGCCACTGTCGGCGGTGGTCGGGACGTCGAAGCTACCCTTGCCTGTGCTAGAGCTCTGGATAAACTGGCTGCCCTCGCCACCGAAGGACTACGCGTCCTCGTCGAACTTCTGCCCCTCGCATTGGGAGCGATGAAATCCGGATCGCCATTCCTCGGTCCGCCCGTCCTTCCCCTCGTCGAACTCGGACCAGGACCAGGGACAGCCCCCAGTTCATGAGAAGGGGAGGCCGCCCTCGATGGCGTCCTCGATGGAGAAGGTGATGCTTGAGCCGAGGTCGGGGTCGGTGCTTGTCGAAGCGCGCGTCGACGTCTGGCTCGAGCTCGTTCTAGTTCGGGACCACCAACGAGTAACACGTACGGTTCGGCGAGGCGGATCGAGACGCCCGTTGAGTGGGATGAGGGGTGAGAGGTTGTTGTCGAGGCAGATGGGGGCGGCATCGTCTCTCCCTGGGCGGGTGTCTGCCTCGATCGCGACTCGCGAGTTGACAGGTCAAGCCAAACGAGAGCGCGCGGGCTAAGCGGAGCAAGAGAGTAGCAAGAGCAAGCAAGCGGAGACGAACGGCGACGATCGGAAATAGCGCAAGACGGAGATTGCGGTCAAAGGTCCCGATGTTTCGTCGAAGTAACCTTGTCATTTTTCAAATATCATACACCTTCTTGTTTCTACACAAACCTCAGACATACGGACTGGCTTTCCCAAGTACCCTCCCGCGTCGGTCCCGTCCCAGCTCGGTCCGGCACCGGAATACCGACGGCTTACAGGCACAACCGATAACTGACGTACCTCCCCGCGGTCTCGGAAGGTCGTGTGATCTTGACGACTTGACCCCTTCGGAGACCGTAGTAACGGCTGACCGGGTCCGAGAGTTGGATGCGAGGCAGTTGCGTGTCTTTTAACCGGCTGGTGTCGTTGAAAAAATCGGCGCGGAGCGATGATCAGTCGGTCGGAATAACAGGGCCACGACCCGAAGTTTCGTGAATGGACTGACTACTTCAACAACAACTCCTTCTTCTCTTCGGTCGATAGCACCTCGTGTTTAGGCACGAGGGTGTGGTGGGTGATGTTGACGAGCAGTTCGGATTCCTGGAATGCCTCGATCGTGAACTGCGATACCATCGCCGAGATGACCTGCAAGTAGCGAAGTCACACAAGAACCATCAGACTCGCTTTCAAATGCATTCTCGGTATCGTCTCTGATTTCGCACCTTGTTGGCGGAAGGGGTCATGTTGGTCTTGTAAATGATGATGCCCTTCCCGATCGCCTGCTCCTCCAGAATGCCGATGAACCTGTCAACGCCCCCAGCCATGAAGCAATCAGCCTGGATTCTCGAGCTTGCATCAACATAACATATCCCACCTTCTCTGCAACAACTGACTTTCGCATGGTCTTTATCCCTACGCTCGGCTCGTCGGCGTAAAAGACGTAGATCTTGATCGACGGATCCGAAGCCAGCGCGGCGGTAAAGTTGAGCTTTGCTTTGCTGCAGTGTTTGTCATCAGATGATAGCCCAGTATCGAGGTCAGACGCATGCTACTGCTGATCACTGAGCTAAGGAGCGGGGGTAGAGCGGATCACTGACTCGACAGCAGTGCCGTATTGCCCCTTGAACTGGCCCAACGACATGGTGATTTCCTCGTCACCAATCTCAAAGCCCTAGTCACGTTGCACAGAACAACGATTAGCATGAGGCACGTAAGCTAACACTATAAACAGGATCGGACAGCTCACCCGGTCGCGAACGAGCTCGTGGATCGTCCGCGATACGCGATACAACCGTGCCGTCTCCCGCTCGTGATCATCCGACATGATTGGTGCGAAAAGTTGGTGTAGACGAACGGGTACAGAAGAGAGAAGGCGCGCTCAGGTGTAGTCTGTTGGTGTCGTAGGCACGTGATGAAGCAAGGCGAGTATGGGTTGGCTTGGTGTGAGGCCGCTGTAGTCTTTCAAATGTGTAGCCTGGTATCTCAAAGGCGAGTTCCGGTGGATCGACAAATCGCTACGTTGACGTCGGGAGTAGGATGGGCGGTATTGTATGAGATTTGCGGTCGGATGAAGCGTAGGAGTGTGCTTCGAGGATGGAGCAACGCCCACACGCGCTGCGAAACCGCTACTATCTGCAGCCGCTCGGACCCTTTCGGACGTGGTGCGGAGTACGAACGCCGAACTCTTTCGCAGCATTTGCATGTCACAGGAATCAACGAGGTGAATTTACCTGGTCATCGAAGCGCTAAGACTCAGGTCTCTATCAGCGAAAAATTTACGCCCGTGGTACCGGAAGCTTGTCTCAGATTGTCGGACAGCCGATGAGATTCCCCGAGCTTTCTTCAAAATCGGAGCAAATGCATTCAACTAGTATTTTCGGCAGTCCACGAAGTGGGGAAGGTTGAGCTCGGGTGCTTATGCTACGCCTGGTGATTTTCTACTGGAACAGCGGCGAGAACTTCCCTACCGGGATCATGTTCAGCACACTTGAAGTCATGAGGCAGCTGAACAACCCGGGCCCGAGAGAAATGCCGAAACTCGCGTCATGATGGAAACCCAGGAGGCACGTTGATCCTCAGCACCTTTGCAGTGGTAGAACACTTCGGGGGTGGATGCGAAGCGAAGAGCCATCCCTTGCCACCGACCTGTTTCCTGAGATTTGCTTCGCCCCGATGCCATTCAGATTCTCGCCAACCCAAGGTGATCCACTCTGAACCGTGTCAAGAGGCTCCTCGTTGAAACTCAAGGACGTGTGTATTCTTTGCAGTCGTCAGCAGCGTCGGCGCGGTCGGGTTTCACTGCCCGGTCTTAATTGCTCTTCAGGACGGGCGCGCAGCTTCAGGGCTTGGCGAAGGGCCTCGACCCTGGTGTGAGCTTGTAGAACCGAGACTCGCCGATGCTGTCGAGATCCGCCACGATGAGGGTCAAGAAACACTGCAGAAGCGAGGTCACCATTCGCTTTACGTACGTCGTGCAAGCGAGACAGAATTCTGAAAAGCCATGCAATGCAACTAATCGGGGCTCGACTGAAATTAGATCTTAGGTCAATTCTTACTGGGAAAAGGGGCTTCGAGTGAACAGGCTTCAGCGTCACAACGTCCGATCACCGTCGACGGCTCGCGATCTTTGTGAAATCGGCTAGAGCTGTCCAAAATTGTGTCCGCGTGACCGCCTCCCTTTCGCTGAGTTGGCTGTGGTGACCTTGGGGTTCATGATCCACAAAGCCCTACCTGCTTTCAATCCGTATATTTGATCGAGGGAGCTCTCGACTCTTGACGCGGCGGCAGTGCTCAACGACTCAGTTCTGTCCGGCTGAGTAGCTGGCACACCTACTACCTACCGCTCGACCTTTCCCATTCAATTTCATTCAGTTCAGAGAGAACTCAGATGACCGGTGCACCATTGATGACTATGGCTGATCCTGTTGAATCAGGGCGAGTTGCTTGTGCGTACTACGACGTATTTGGCAAGTGACCAGCGGATAAGCTTTTCGGCAGGTGCTCGGCGTTCCAGTCGTTGGCGATCGGGTTAACCGGAGCCTGTCACGGCAACCTTGCATGGAGTCTTATTATTTCCCTACTAATTATACCATCTAATGTATAGCCTCTGGCTGCGTCATGAAGGCGTACACCATGCATCAACCTCGAGCTCAGATGAAGATGCCCAAAAACCCTGCAGCTCTGACGACCACTAACCCCTGGCTAAGTTGGTAAAACATGTTGTTCGATAGCTCTCTCCAATTAATATGACAAAAGAACAGTATCTGTAACGACACATCTTTGCACTTACCTATTTTCGACCAAAGCACCGCAGGCGAGGTTGGCGCGGTGTGATAGATTTGGCGTCAAAAGCGACACCTGTTCGGCTAACACACCTGTTCGGCTAACGCTCGACTTGTTGCGTTCCGTCATCACTCGACACCCCCTCGACGCCTTGGATATTTGAAGGACCCCTGACTCAAGGTTCCGCGTGTCTCTCGTTCAGTGTCGATCTCTTTCGGAGAGTGGTTCTCAGTGCCGGCTGCTCGTGAACGTGTCCCAAAAGGAGTTCTCTGTTGGATCAACGCCGTCCGTCTGGTCTCGTTGTCTCTGCCCCCAGCTCGCGGCCGTCACCAGCGTCGCTCGTGGGTCGTCGATCCCAGACCAGACCGGTCTCCCCTACGTGACCAAGGACGAACGAGGTTCACACCGCCACGCACCACATTAGGACGAGTGATCGCAAGCTACGAGATTCACCAACATGGCAGGTAAGTTCCTCTTTCGTTGTAACATGTTGTGGGCCCTTCTTTGTGTGTGTTGCTGGGCGTGCGAAACCGAGTCGTGCACACACACAAGGCGCTGCAGGGCGCTGCTGCAACGCACGGCGTCCGGCGCACCCGGGGGCGATCGCATCGCCTCGGATTCGCCTCATCACACCATCCTGACCGGCGTGGACCATCGTCTGGGGTGCCCTGCACCAAGTTGCTGTGGTGTGGCACTATCTTCAATACGCTCGTTCGTCTCGCGTCGAAGTATCCCGTGGTGTAGCTGTTCGCGTCTCTCCGCTTGATCGCGGCACTGCTAGTCCGATACGGAGGGAGCAGCGGGCGGCCCTTCATCGTCATGCCTTGGCGTACGGCCTCGCTGCAGCGACAAGTGAGATAGTTGGATCGGCTAGAGGCTCGCACAGCGCAGAAGAAAGAATCGAAATTACACCTAATGCAGGCTGCTGACTGGTGCTGTTGGCTGACCATGTACCACTCTTTCTCCATGACTTGCGTTCGTTGCCCGAATGACCAACGAATTCTCTTCCTTGATTGTCTTACTCCCTAAACAGGCCGAATCACAACAGCGTCCGCAGTTGCGAGCGTCACCTCGGCATTGATTCCAAACTCGACCTTCACTGCGCCGGCTGCACAAGTCGTCCCATCGACGCCGCCGGGGTCCTCCAGGACCAAAACCGATGCTGGTGGAACCAACTTTCCGACTGCGGCGGTCGTCGTCGTCGTCGTCCTGTGTACCTTGGTGGGAATCTTGGTTGCCTACAAGATCTACGTATGGTGGTACAGGAAGAAGCATCGTTACGTCGTCCCCTTGCCCGACGTTCGACCTTTTGCCGCACCGTCCTCGCCTCGCATGGCGCCGACGATGAGCTCGCTCGAAGCGGGCGGAGCCCTTGGCGGAGGAGTACCACGAGCGAGTAGTACATATGGATTGATGCCTGGAGCGGCGTCGTTGGGCCGGGTACGAGAGTCGAGTTGGACGACTGAGGGTGGGCTTAGTGAGGCATGGACGCCTTCGCCAGGGATGAACAACAGTCCGGGGTGCACGAGTCCGGGGACCCCGACGAGCATGCAGCCTCATTCAGCTCTGACGAGCCGATCACCGAGTCCCTTCGGCATGCCCTCGCCCGATGGAACCGTGTTGCCGAGCTCCGCCAGCCGCGCCAGCTTCTCCTCGGCGTCGGGTACGCGCCGGCATCTGATGTTTGGCGCCAACTCGGTCGTCAATGCGCCTCACCAGATGCGAACGCAGCCTTCCTCGTCTCGACTATCGGGCGCACCGCATGCCCTTCATTCGAGGATCGACATCGTCCCTCCCACGCCACTTGCTCCCCCTCCAGGATCGGTCATCGCCATGGACAAGGCGACGCTCGATTTCGCACCTTCTTCCGGCATCGGCGGTGGCTCTGGCGGCGAGACCGAGTCGGAAACGCTCATCGATGTCAACCGATTCACCCTGGACCGCCCTGGACCTACACCGACGTACGACTCTCGGTTCTCGACGTACCAACAGGGGACGTCATCGAGGGCGTACAGCAGCGTTTCGGGCCGGTCGTCCTACACCGAGCCTCGATCGGTGGCGCCCGCACCTCATCATCGTACACGTTCTTCCCTGGGCTCCGGTCCTTCTACCGTCAGTCCATTCCAGGATCCGCGATTCATCGCCAGCAGCACCTCGTCCTCGGAGAACGCTTCGCCCAACTCGTCTTCGACCGGGCTCTCGACGCGTGGGGCACCTTTGTCAAACGCAAAAGCACCTGCACCGCTCTCCATGTCGGCCGCCGCAGCTTCACCTTTTCCACTTTCGTCAGAACCCTCGTCGCCGCTTGAAAAGCTACAACAACGCATTGCGCAACAAGCGAGACGAAGTGGGACGGACGTCGAGATCAGTTCGGCGAGTGGTAGTGGAAGTGGTAGCTCAGGAGGACGAAGTGGGAGTGTCGCCGAAATTGAGGGATATCAAGCACCGCGGGAACGACTGGAAGAAGTCATGAATGGTCGGGCCTTGCCTCGAGCTTGATCGCCTCGCTCTTCGTCGTTGTTCGGGATCCCGTCTTTGGTCTCTCCTCACGTTTTTGGACACTGCATAGAGCCTTACTGTCTCGGGCCTTGCTTCTTTCGATGTCTTGCTTCTTTCGATGTCTTGCTTCTTTCGATGTCTTCTTCTCCTACAGTATCGGGTGTTGGCTCATGACGCCACTCCTTTCACCTGTATTACATCTTGTACCTTGGCCTGAGGTCCTCTGTTTATTCCCACATCATCCGTGCGGCGTGCTGCCCTCTGCATATTTTGCTTATACACAATACTTTGCTTCCGCTTCGAATTTTACGATCTCCCGCTGTAGCTCCCCACTTTTTTCTGATAGACACTGTTTTACTCCTCGATCAACTCTTCCGTTCGCAATCTAGAACGACTCAGCTTCAGCCTCAGTTTGAGCCGCGTGCTGGTACTCGGACGAGTGGGAGAGGTGAACTCACGGTGGCTGGAGGTACACTACTGCTGACTTCCACCACCTACCACCTCGGTGCTGCGTCGACGCACTAGTCGGTCACCGGCCCAGTGGTGGAAGCACGATGGGAGAAGTACGCGGCAACGAAGAAGAAGGAAGGAGAGAAGAAGGAAGGCGAGAGAGAGGTGAGAGGCCAGCGGCGCTGAGGCCGGGAGCACATCAAGCGAGTCGAGTCAAGCGAGCTCTCCAGTTCTCTTGATCGGTGTCAATGACACCAGCCCGCGCCGCCGCCGCTCGGCGTCGCAAAACTTTCGTCTCGCCCGCAACGATCTTGTAAGCTGTGATAAATCTTCCCTCCGTTCTAGCCTGCACAACACTGAAGACGTAACCCCTCAACTTGCCCTTCTCAGCCCCTCATCAAGGGAGCCAAGTCAAGACTGGTTTCTGCAGCGCCGTTCCGATGGGCCTGATCGCTGCGCAAACTAAAGTTCCGGCGTGCAAGTTCGTCAACCCTCTGAACATGGGGACGATCAAGGCTGAGCAGACGTAGATTAGGAGTTTACCTTGGGGATTCCCTCGAGACGCACAGACTGTCACTGCTGATAGTTAAGCCGGCGGGGGAGGAGGAGCTGCCGCGGGTGGTGGAGCCGGTGAAAGGGCAGGAGCAGGAGGTGGAGCTGGGTGGTGAAGGTGGAGCGGCTGCTGGAGGTGCAGCGAACGGGAACGCGATTGCTTCACGGAAATCCAACATTACTGGAGGAGGTCAGAACCAAGGATTAGGCCAGAACCAAGGCGGTCGAGGTGGACGAGGTAGTTCGCGCGATCCACTCGTCGAGCTCGAACCGGTCCTAGCCGTGGGCGAGGTGTGGCGCTATGATCCGATGAACTCTGAGTGTACGCGGGCCAGTCATCCACGTTTTCTTTGTTTGTGTTTAGCTTTGCATAGTATCTTTTGGTGGGTTTTAATATTTCGAATCAACAAGCTGGTTTTGTTTCGATCAACCAAACGTACCTGTAAAGTCCAGAAAGATCGTCGTGCTGACGTGTTCCGTTCCATTTCGCGCCGAACGGCATGTGAATCACCCACTGTCTCCTCTCGCGAGAATAGCGCGCGCGCTTGGGGGTCTCCTTTCCTGGTCTGCGTCGTACGTTGAGACACCCTCTCCAAACGATCGACACGGGTCAATGACGACCCTCCCTCTCGCTCTCCAGCCGGATCGTTGCTGTCCCCACTTGACGCTCACGAGAACGACTTGGACGTGGACAGGATGGACTCGACCGACGCTCCATCGATTAGTCGAGTCGTGAGTCGCCCGCTGATCGCACCGAGCCAGGCCAGGATCGTCCCCTCTCGGCTGTCACTCTCGGTCGCACGCGCACTCGACGAGTCACTGACGCGTGCGGCAAGCTTCGAATGGTCGCACAGTATGCCGATGCCAACACCGAACGGGGTGCGACGTGGTATGACTATGATCAGTTGGCGATTTCGTGGTCAGTATCAGTCCATTCCCAAGCACACACCCCGAACTTCGAAGCCAAAGTCCAACAGGAGCGGTGGTCAAGCAGGGACGAAAGGTGATTGGGGGCAGCTCGACAGGTACTAATGACTGTTCGGTCGGTGTGGATTGTTACAGGGGTAACCAAGAGCAGTACGAGATCGTCAATCGATTAGGGTTTGTCGGCCTGCCAATCGCCGTGCGCACCGAGACGACCCATTGACCCGCATGCGGTTTCCCCGGCGCACACACAGTCGAGGAAAATACTCCGAGGTGTTTGGTGGTGTCGACGTTTGCCATGGCTATCGAAAGATCTGTATCAAGGTCTTGAAGCCGATCAAGAAGAAGAAGGTCAAGCGGGAACTCAAGATCCTCATGGTCAGTGTTCAGGGCCGTGACTGCCTCGAATCTCCATTCAAATACAAGCTCGCTATCCCTCAGAACCTCCGAGGTGGTCCCAACTGCATCGAACTGCTCGACGTCGTCCGTGATGCGCGCAGCAATACCCCAGCCTTGATCACCGAATTCGTCAACAACATGGACTCGAAATTGCTCTATCCGACCTTTAGCGACTATGACGTGCGGTACTACATCTACGAATTGCTCAAGGCGTTGGATTACTGTCATTCCCACGGGATCATCCACAGGTCTGTGCTAGGTCGGAAATGAGAATGATCTGCGACAGCGGAATTGCTGATTGCGCTTGCCCGGCCGAACAAGGGACGTGAAGCCGCTCAACATTCTCATAGATCATCAGCAGAAGAAACTGAGGCTAGTGGATTTTGGATTGGCCGAGTTTTACATCAAGGGTGAGCGCGAGTGCCTCCTGGCTTGCATTATCCGCGCCGATGGGTGCTCACCGGTCCCTGTCAATGTTTTGGCAGGCGTCGAGCTGAATGTCCGGGTTGCGTAAGTCCCACTCACATGGTGCAAATGGAGCGAAGAGCATGTCGGAACTCACCGACACAAGTCATTACGCAGCTCTCGGTACTACAAAGGTCCGGAATTGCTTGTCGAGTTCGGATACTACGACTACTCACTTGATATGTGGTCCGTCGGCTGCACGTTCGGGTCCATGGTGAGTCATTGAAGCGACAACACGTCGACTGGGTTACAGCTGAACGGTGTTATGCATAACTGGGGCCCCAGATCTTCCGCCGAGACCCCTTGTTCCATGGCCACGACAATAACGATCAGTTATGCAAAATCACCCGGGTGCTCGGCACGACCGACTTTTGGGCCTATCTCGATGTGAGCTTGTCAGCGATGGCCACTTTGTGCGGAGGATTAGTACAAGGGACGTATACTGATTGTTGGTCTGTCGAGGTTTGACCCAGAAATACCAAATCGAGATCGATGCTAATCTCGACGCCTTGATCGGCACCCACTCGCGCAAACCTTGGCTCAAGTACCTCACCAGTGGTACGTTTGCTCAGCACAGCTCTGAAACCCCCAAAAACTCTTCTCAACACACGTAGGATCTCTGGAACTGATTCTCTTTCTAATAGAGAATCAACGATTCATCTCAAACGAAGCTATCGACCTCCTCGACAAGTTGGTGCGCTACGATCATCAGGAGAGGTTGACGGCCAAGGAGGCGATGCAACACCCTTACTTTGCTGCGGTGGCGCAGGCGGATCAGGAGCGACAACAGGGGGAACAGGGGCAGTGAGAACACGGGGCGAGGAAGACTCTTCAGAGCGATTTGTATGGTTGAAATGAAGTTTGTGACCAAGATGGTACCTGGAGCTGCGCTACTCTCCCGTTTCGCAAATGACTTTTGACACCTCTACGATTTCTGCGTCAGCTACCGACACCGCACTATTGATATGTGCACGACTATACTCTTGAAAATAGCACGACTACGGCATCAGTCAGATTATACGGGCTTTGGTCCGGCTTTTCAAGTTCGCGGAGACCAGTGCCAGCGATGACCCTACAAAGCTGAGAAGCCGTGAGTGTGGCGGGAAGGGGATTAGAGTTGTTGGAAAGGAATGCGCGAGCAGTGATGACTACAGGAACGTCTGTGGAGTTTTGGGTAGTTTTAGCCAGTTTGGCCAGGGAGGCGCGACTGCGTCGACGGCGGTGCGGAGAGTGGTTCCTCACCAATCATTGACTCTGCTACCGACCGTTGATTCTAAGTAGTGTTCTCGCTCCCTCGACCAAAGATCGCGTCGCACCGAAATCTAACCGTAGTGGCGTGCCCATTATTGTGTGCCCGGAGTCCCGGTTTTTGAAGTATCAGAATGCGTGCAATCACTGAGACATTGAATCGATCGAAGAGGAAGACATGCCAACTAGCCTGTCTGCCCGGATCGATGGAATCCCCGAAGGCGTCTGGAGAGACCCCAAAGTTGAGACTAGAGGACACAACGCTCGAGCCACATTGAATTGCAGGACGTGTGCTTTGGTCTGCAGCTTTATCCTCATATCCCCTTCCTCTCCAGCACATGTTTCAACCTCGCCAACGCAATCGGCAACGCCTCTTCCGTCCTAACGGTCCTACTGCCCTGTCCCTCAATGACATTGATCCAATGATCAAACAAATCCCCGGCTTCCTCGGCGCCGAGGTTGATGCGTGGGTCGGAGGCGATGACGAGTTCGAGTCCGGATAGAGGACCGAGGGTGAGGATCATGTGTCTAAATTTGGTCAATAGGCAGAGAATGTTTCGATCAGTGAGTATGTTCTGCAAAGCGATAAAAAGATGCTCAAACGCACTGGAACTCCGGGATCTCGTCCAACACATCCTGGACACTGACACCCCTTTCACTAGTCCCGATCGAGAGGTCGTAGCCTCCTTCCGAGGCATAAGGGCCCGAGGAGAATACGTGGGCGAGAGAAGGTGCGACTCGGACTGAATATCCCCAGTAGAGACCTTGTTCGAGCGTTGGGGTGGAAGGGGAGATGAGATCGGCTATGTGATTAAGGAGCTAAGGGATGTCAGTGCTTTGATCTGGATTTGAAGAAAGAGCAGGATGGACGGACCATACGATTGCTCATCCTTGGGCATCCGTACCGTCACCCGACTGTTCAATTCAGGGATGACATCCAACTTGGTCGCATCGACGTGAACCGGATCCCATAACCCAACATCAACTAGCAAGGCCGACGCATCGGAGCCGTTTCTTCGTTTGTGGTTCGACGAAGAACCTTGTGTCGAAGGTGTTTGAACGATGACGCCTTCTCGGTAAGGTGATTTGTCATCGCGCCTGAGATGGTGGGGGAGGTCGAGAGGAGGGAGGAGACCTGCGAGGCGTAAAGAAGGGTGGAGGGGGAAGAGCGCTCGTCGGAGGTATCTAAGGCAGCCAAATCAGGGCGTTACCATTCGGAGCCGACGAGAGGATAAAATGTCCGAATAGGACGCACTGAGGTGTCTCGAGATACTCCAATATCCTCGCCAAGAACGTCGGCGGATCATCCTCCCCCTCCTGTTGTGCCCCACCCGAAGTCGAGTTTTCACCCCCTTCCGTCGGATCCCTATATTTCCCTCTCGGTTTATAGCTAGCATTTTGAGAGCCCGAAGCCATGGGATTCGTATTCGTTGTTGTGGAGGGCAAATTGTCGTTGTAGACGACGATCTCGGTGACGCAAAAGATGGCACACGTCCTTGCGATCTGTCGAACGAGAAGAATTCTCTCACGGTCAGTTCTTTCGCCCGGACGCGAGGTGTCCCACACCACGATGCGAAGTACTGACCTGCCCGACGAGCCAAGCCCTCAACTCCATAGTCTGAGCATTCAGTACGATGCTACTCGGCAATGCGATGGAAGTGGTCCAAGTCCGACTCTTCCCCTCGTGACCTTGAGCTCTGGCGGAAGGCTTCTCGGGGTGGTGCATCGCGATGAAGGACGACGCACCTGCTGATGTGGCGGAGTTGACATGTGAAGACGATTGAGAGGGTTGATGAGGATGGTTGCGCTTGGGCTGGGAGCGGAATAGGGAAGATGGTCGGTCAGTGGAGTGAGTCGCGCAGAGGCAGAGTGGGGGAGGAGATGGACGCTCACTTTCTTCCCAGGTCGGTTAGAAGCTGATGACGACATGTTGGGGGCAACTGGCAACTACGGGCTGAGGCGTACTCCTGCACGTTGCGAAACGACTACAGTGGGTGCTCGGAATGACGGGGGAAAGCCAACGATGATCGAACCGAGTGCTGCCAAAATGATCCGAGGTCGTGCGAAGCGCAGGCGAAGCGAGGCGCGCGCTCCACACCGAGTGCTCCACACCGAGTGCTCCACATGCTTTCCTGACCAGCCACGTTCTCGCGCAACATCGTGGCCCTCTGACGCCTTCCGTCTACCGCAGACCAACATGCCATCACCCTCCAGCTCTGTTTCGTCCCCGACCTCACCCACCGCATCCTCCTCCTCCGCCTCGAGGACATTCGCTTCGCTCGTCGAGGAGGAGCGACCGCTTCAAGCTGCATCGGTGGCGATGGAAGGCGGCATGCCGAGTTGCATCAAGCTGTTCGACCATTACCTCAGTTGCTACTGTGAGCTCCGTAACGTAAACCATACTTTGGTCATTGTCCGCGTGCTTACACCCTCTTCCTTTGGTCGTGCAGCCATCAATTCCCAAACTCGATCCCTCTACCGCCACGGAACGGTCAAGGATTGTTCCCCCCAATTCAAAGAGTTCAAATTCTGTCTATCTTTGAAGGCACAGACGACCGAAGAAAGGGATGCGATTTGGGTGCAGCGGAGGAGTGAAATGTGGGCCCGGAGGAGGATGGAGAAGAACTCGGAGGACGTGTGGGAGGCCAGAAAGTCCGTTCCCAAGCGGTGTTCCTGGGACCCGAGTTAGAGGTTACTGATTTATCACTTGTTATGAATCAGAAATGTCTACGACGATTCCTCGGTCGACAAGGTCAAGGAATGGCTCGGCAACGCACGATGACAAATCCCGGATGAAGAAACGCTCAGTGACGGCGAATAGCAATAGAGGAAGCTAGTAGGACCTGCTTGTAGAACTCACACGTGTTGTCACCATCACCATTCTCACTCCATTATTCTTGAAGGTCCGCTGAGCGATTCGCGCCAATACTGAGCTTGACTTTTCGGAGCGTCAAGCTGCAAGGGGTTGCAGAGGCTTAGGGAGGGTCGACGAACCGACTTGATCCTCTTCATCAGCTGGTAAACCCCGGTCGTTTTCTCCAGCATCCGTCGTTCGGGCTGCAAAAGAAGAGGAAGTGACAATGCGCCAGCCTCCCACCTCGACTCCAAGCCCGACATCTCTTGAACACTGCAGGCCCGACCACGTGTTTCCTGCTCCGAACTTCTGTGAGACGAGCTGGAAGAAAGAACTCGGCTCGGTGTGACGAGGAAGGCTTTGGTTTAGAGTAGACATCACCCCTAGGGGATCGTGAAGTGTATTTTGAATCTTCTTTGATTGTCATCCTCGTCTACCTCAAGTCTTGAAAGTCACACCTTTGCGAGATCACCTCTTTCGTTACCGTCCAAACCGTCTCAGCCCTATCCGCCCCGAATATTCACTTGTTGTTGGTCGGTACATAAGGCGTAATGAGCATGTTGCTGAATCTGAAGGTAGACGAGGAGGAACAAAAAGTCAAGGATAAGTTCCCTGAACGGCGAGCAGGGTGCCCTTTCTATACAAGACGTACTGCTTGAGCGAGTCCGTCCCTCGCACTTCCTCGGACAACAGAGGCATCTTGACGATGTGGAAGTCCTGCAGGGGCGATTGAACCAATACAGCCCATCGTCAGCGGTGGGGTTCTGCAATCTAAAGTCTCTCTCAGAGCCCGACGTACCTCGCCATAAAGCTCATACGCTTCCTTGAGGTACTTCTGCTGCTGCTTCCACCGGATGTTGCAGTGCTTGCACGTCGAGCCTGTACGCACTCACTCGTGATCAACTCGCCTGGGAAATCTGTACACCAATCAGCGCAACGTACCGGCATCGGGCCACAGCAGTTGGTTCACAACGATGGCGTGGACATCAATTTGGTAGGTCGTCAGTTCCTGGACAGGTCACGAGGAAAGGATGCAAAATCAGTTACTTTCTTTGCCGGTGCTTCCACTTTGCGACGACCTACCTGGATCAATCGCTCAGTCTCGTACAGCGACAAGAACTCGGAGACTGTAGCAGTGAATCATAGAGAGTACCCGGTCAGCGTCCAATACCAATCCTGTTCTATGCCCGAAGGCACTCGCACTCAAACTCAACTCATGACGGGGACAAAGGTTGTCAGATCGGGGTTCTTGAACTGCTGGTTGACCTCGGTGACGACGAGGCGCATCGACTCGAGCTTCTCAAACATCTCGCCCGTGTTGACACCTGCACCCATCATTGACGAGACCTACAAGAGATGCGGGGTCTGGTCAGCCGGACGCTCTTTCGTTTTCTTATACCCTAAACCCTCCCCCACCTCAGCCCCCACATCCTACATCCTCACCCCTCGGCTTCCACTCTTCCTTTTACGATCTCAAAACGATCAACGAACCTGGTTGAGCATGGGCCCGAATCGACCCGAAAGCGTCGACAGCTTGGCCAAGGCTTTCTCCAAGACGGAAGGGAACGACAAGAAGCGCAAGGTGTGACCGGTCGGGGCCGTGTCGAAGACGATGACGGAAAACTCCATCGATTTAACGTGCCTGTGGTGAGACTGGGGATCAGTATCTGAGGAGAACGAGGTTCGCGGTGTCAGGGGGAAGCAAGCTCTTACTTCATCACTTCGGCGAAACCCATGGCCTCGTCGATACCGGGGATCGCGAACGCCAGATCCTGCATCATGCCTTGCATACCGCTCGAATCCGTTTCGCCTGTGGACCCAACCGATTCCAATTATTCAGCTCAGCGTCTCCCCGATGCCACATCCAGCCTAATGTACTGACCTGCCTCGACCATGTCCTGCATCGAAGCGGAGGGGTCGATCTCCATGGCGCTGAGGTTGGTGAAGCCATTGACGCGAGTCGCCTCCTTGCCAAACTTCTGCGAGAAGGCGTCCGACAAGTTGTGGGCGGGGTCGGTCGAGCTGTGAAGAAGGGACATCCACGAGGGTGAGCCAGTGAGGAAGAGGGGAGCTGAGGGGCAGCGAGGGGGGCCGGTGTAGCGTACATGAGGAGCACTGATTCTCGGTGCTGGGCGAGTTGTATTGCCAATGAACACGAGGTTGTCGTCTTTCCGACCCCACCTGTGCAAGTGGTGCAGCCGATCCAGGTCAGTGTGTCGTGGTCCAAGCGGCGACGTGTGCGCTCGAGCTGCTCCGCTTTTCTCCACGCACCTTTACCCCCTACAAAGATCCACCTGGCCACGTAAAAGAACAGATGGATCGAGGTCAGTCAAGGTCTGTGCGGCCAATGCAGTCCCGACAGGCCACGCCAGCCGCTCCGGTTGGCTCTGCCGGTGGCGCTGCTCAGCTCGGTCGCACCCACTGACTTGAGTGATTCTGTTCAAGGAAGAACGAGTCAGCGGACAGCGCATTGGAAGTGCAGTCGATCTGAATACTGACCCTGGTCGATGATGTTTTGCAAGTTGGCTGGCAAAGCGTCGCCCTCGGGTTCGGCGCAGATGTAGGTCATTTGGGACGACGACATGGTGGAGGGTAGGTACTGTGGGAGGAGTGACGAATGTGGTGAGCTTCAAGTTGCACGTTGCGTTGCTGTGTGAGCTGAGACTGACCTGTGCAAGGAGGTTGGGAGTGCTAGATCCCAGAGCAAGGGCCACCGTCAGAGAGCGTCAGAGCAAGAGCAAGAGCCAGCGCGCCGCCGCGTGACCCCGACTCGGATGGCTTGTGTGGGGCTGCTGCAGGCTGCTGCAGGCTGCTGCAGGCGCGCAGGCTGCTGCTCAGCTAATGAAATGATCATGAGCCGGTGGTGCGACGTTCATGATGCGAGTCACAGTGTGAAGCCAGCGAAAAAGTGGCCAAGTCAAGTCGCACGAAAAAACTATGTCGGCTATCGTACGCGGATGGGAAAAATATCCACCTGCTTCTTGTACGACCTTTGCACCCCCGCCGGCCCTTCACGGACTGGCCGGCCGCGACAACTGAAGTGTGCGACCACTTATGACGCGGCAAGGTCTACGGTTGAAAGCTCGGCCTCGCCTCGCGAATAAGCTCGGGTCGAGAGCTCTACTTAGCACTAATACTAATACTTGGCCCTTGGAGCTTGGAGCTTGGAGCTTGGCGGCGGCCTGCCACACTACCACACGGCTCCAAGCCACGACCGCGACCCACAACGGCACCCGCAATCACTGCAGCCAGAGCCCCCACGGTCCCACCCTCCATACCAAGACCGCAACAGGTTCAGTAGCATCGGTCGCGGCCAGTCCCCTCTCTAGGCCGAGCCCCCTGTGACCGTTTATCCACGGTGCAAGCCATCAGCGATGCGCCTCTGCTTAGCCTCGACCGCACTCGCTGCAGTGGTTGCAACATCCTTCCTCCCTTCGGCCTGGGCACAGTCAACCGCCAACATCACCTTCTCGAATCTGACCACACCCTACAACCCGAGCGCGATCAACCTCGATACGGGCGCGAATCTGACGACCACACTCAAGGCCGTATGGACCCGCAACCAGTCTCAGGGGGTGTTCAATGTGCGTGAAACACATTCCCTACTACAAATAATGGTTTCCAATTCACCTCTCCGCGCTTTGATATCAACAGGACGGGCTCAAGTTGCTCGCGGGCGAGGTGTCGGGCGCCACGCTCTACGTCAGTACCAGTACCTCAGCTCGCCCCCACTGATCTTTCCCATCCGCAACATCCTTGACCAACACTGCGCTGACCACAACCACATCTCTCAACGCAGGGCGCGCTGTTACGCTTCGATACCAGCTCATACATCGATGCAAATTCGACCTCCGATATCCCCTTTGTCGCGCTCGTGTCGTGTGATCAACCCGAGACGACCACGGCACCGACAAACTCTTCCACCTTGAGCCCCAACGCGAGCATGTCCATCTTTGACGCTGCAGCAAAGCTTGGGGCCCAAGCCGTCATTCTCTACTCGAGCTCGAGCCAGGTTCGTTCAACAAAAGTGGATGTAGTATCAGATATCCTTCGATCGTAAAGCTAATTTCGTTGAGGGACCGACCATAACACAGTCTTGCATTCTCAATCTCAACATGACGGACAACTCGACTCTAGCACTGCCGGTCTACTCTCTTCCTTCACAAGCTTCGACAAACATGTTGTTGCAGCAATACAAGTGCGCCTCATAGACCCAGAACACGATCGGAGCCCTCGCATGCAGCGAACGAGCCGTAGTTGACCTCTCTCCCCTCCTCCCAACAGCAACATCGCCGATGCCTACCAAACCTTCAACTCAACCGCCCTAGCCGAATTGACAGGGTCCTCCTCCTCCCTCGTATCGTCGAACTCGTCCGAGCCTGTCCCCTTCCTCGTGGCCGTCATCACTTCGAACCAAACTTTCGAGAACACCTCCCCCATCGTCGCGACGATAGGAAGTGTAGTACCTGCCGCTTCAACGACGACGGCGAAGGGGCCCGCGTCCACGACGGGTACGACCCCTACGACGACGACGGGTGCGAATGGGACTTCTTCAACACCTAGTTCGACGCCAAGGTCAGGTGCGGGCAGGGTTGGGTTTGGGGGGGTCGTCTTGTCTATTATAGGCGGTCTTACGCTTTTGGCGCAGTTTATGATGTAATCCGCACGCACGAAACCTTGCAGGTCTCTCAAGTTCATTTCCGTTTGGCGACTTGCTTCTGCGAGGGACCTCACCTTCTCTCCTTGGGTCCTTGGGATTGCTCCATCGAGGTATACCACTTGCGTCCTCGATCAACGTCCACGCCCACAACCGGTCCCAATCTTGCGTGATGTGCCTCACGAACGCAAGATTGGGACATTTTTCGATGGCCGCTGTTTCGCCCGCCGTCTTGGGGTTGCTCTTTCTCCGGCCCTATTACACATCGCCTTTCCGGACTTTGTGCGCATTCTCTTCTTACATTCGAGCTGAAAGATTTCTCGCCGCGGCGGATTCTGATCAGAACCTTGAGAACCGATCACCCAAACGACCTTCGAGGATCTCTGGGCGTCTATCGGTCTTGGTGGGTATGGTCGATTCTGTTGCAAGGTCGATGAGTCCTACACCAGTGGCCTAGCCAGTGTGCCTAAATGAAGACTTTCGAAGATCTCTGGGCATTAATGTAGTTAACTTGTTATTTCAGTACACAAGAGGTGCCTCTGACGTGGATTCCACCTCCCGCTGTGGGTCAGTAATAAAAAAAAATCGTGATTGCACTCGGGCTTCTCAGCCGAACTACGTTTCTACAAGCATCGAAACCCTCCATTTTTTCGAAGGGAAAGGAGTGCGTATGACTCGAAGATTGAAACCGTTGCGAAGGGCCCGAGGTACCTAGGTTTCTGGCTTTGGGGAGATTGGACACAAAGGGGCGGTTCGGACTCGAGTCAATTTCGACGGGCCAATCACATGATGTGACGTCGAACAGGGAAGGCAAATTAGCTTGTAAAGAAGCTTCACGGCTACAGTAAAGTAACGTAGGTAGGTCCAAACAGATTCACCTTGAAGCTTGAAGTCGTATTTGTGTTTGATGCGATAAGAAAAATGCACTCGGACTCTTCGGCACAAGCGTTTGGCCGTACCCGAGCCTGCGTGGGGATGAATGCGGTGAATTGCTGGCCGAGGAGATTAAAGCGGCTTTTGAAAAGTCGAAAATGCTAACTGATGCTGATCGGACTTTTGCGGCGCCACGTAGTACTATACCTCCCATACAGTTCAACTCTGTCCAATGAATAGCAACGATTCGCGAGGGACCTAACATTTTGCAAGGGATGCTTTCGGACATCGCTTCTTGGCGAGAGGAGTTGTTCAACTTGGGAAGCACCAAAACGGCTTCGAGGTGGGTGGTACTAGGCGATAGTTCGGCATTACGATCTCTTGCCAGGATGGAGCGAAGGAAAATGCTGAATTGGGTGAAGACATCTACAGGGGAAAGAAGAAAGGGGTAACGAATTGAGAAGCTAGGGCACTGCACGAATTTCGCTGGTGCGAGGCAAGGCAGGAAACAAATTCATTGTACTACCGTAGCAGCGAGGAGCGAAGAGGTAATTTGGGGGGGCACGTAAAGCACGGAAGGAGCGAGCACGGCTTACGCACATCTTTCGGAGGATGGGGTTAGGGAGATCCCCGACGACACCGATGCAGATCAGCGCTGGTTTGGTGTTCGGGGGTCCGATGACTTCATCTGCCGGTACGAAACCAGCTCGCTGCCCACCGCCCTGGTAGATTCGCTTGCACGTCTGGTCAGTGGTGAGTCGCGTGAGTTGGCCGTCCAGAGGATTTTGCCGGGTGCCTGACTTCGAGCGTGGGGTAAATTTCACTTCACAATGTAACGCGTTCGCAAGACGTCTCGAAACGCGGGGGGGGAACAGGGCCAGTCTGAATCCGCGGCCCAGGCCGGAGACTATACGAACCAGGTTCGATCGCTCTCTATGTCTCTAAAAGCTCTTCCACGCGCGCCGGGTGCATGGCAAAACCTTCGTTAGCGCTCTCTCTCCGCAACGCGGCGGCGGCAACTCGATGAAATCCATGGACCAAAAGTTCGAAACGTCCGGATCCATTTAGGCCATTAGCACTAGCGTCGATTGGTGGTGCAACACCCCTAGCACTTTCGGATTCTACTTCGCTTCAATAAGGAAGCGACTTGGCATGCGTAGCTTGTCAGGGGGGTCTGCTGCTCAGAGCTCGAGGATTTTTCTTTTCCTGCCCCTCCGTAGTTTTTTTTTGCTTCTTCCCCTGGGGATCGACCTTGACCTACCAGGGCTACAAGGATTTGCCCAATCTCCGGTGCCTGCTACATTTGAGTTTGAACCCGGATCTGAGACAAGGAATCCGCAATGCGCACTGCGCAGAGCCGAAATGAGCAGCGCGCGGGGGTTGGGTGTTGGGCCCTTTTGAAACTCAAAACTACATCGCAGTTGGCAGCAGCCGAGCTGATTTGCTGGGGAAGGTCCCATCGGGATCCGTTGGCGAAGGGATCTCCAGGGCACCAAGCGCGCGCGCGCAATGACTCAGATCTACGTCGTGCCTTCCTAAACGAGCACTCTGCGCAAATGACGTCCGGTTCTCGAAAGCCCAAGGTTTCGAGACATATGGCAAGGTACTACAACCTGCGATCTCGGTACAGTAGACATGAAGACACAGAGAAGCTCCCTCCCAACACGGTTACTGCACCACTTCTCCGATCCTCCGTCCCCATCTTCTGGGCACATGGATGCAGGTTGCTTCTGTGCAAAACATTAATGAGTTTCACGTGGGGGTTACACACCATAATTGAAGGCACCACGCGCGTAGAGTGTTCATCGGACGCCCGACCATAGAAGGTGATCGATGACGAGGAGTCGTTGATGATCTCTTCCTTCCCGAGAGCCTCTCTGGCACTTCTGGTTCGGTCGGGTTGGCTCGGTCAAAATACCTTCTCTCTTGCTCAATTCTTGGAAGCTGTTTTGCACTTTGAGGTTGGGCAAGCCTGCAAACACCAAGCGACATGTCGGGCTTGCATTAAGCGAAAGCGCCGCGCCGCCGGTCGTCGCCCCGGAAATAACCGAGATTCCCGTCTGTCTAATTGCTTGATTTGCTTGGACCTTTTGTCCCATCACTTTGGGCGTATGAAACAAACATCGCTCTCGGAACGACGAGACCTGCAAAATTTAATAACAGTAAGGCAAGTAGGGATGTGGTAGGTTATATGTAAGGTGCCTAACGGCGAATGTCCAGCACAATCCGGAACTCCGAGGAGTCCGAGAGGAGCGGAGACTTTCTGGGCGAGTGCCAGCGACGCCTTCACTGCTATTCTTTACGGGTGCAAAGGAGAGGCATGGTCCTGGTACGAATAGGTAGATGGGTACCTTATCTGTTCAAGAAAGTATACATGGGAAATGTCCGAGAAGAAAATTCAGAGCACTCGCAACCCCATGCAGAGGCCGACGTCGATCAATTGGCGGGGTGCCTTGCTGAAATCCGACTCTGCGCGCAGGGGACGTGGAGTAATCAAATGACCGATCATGGACACCGCAGGACTGCGTCTGCGGCGCGGCGCCGCCCAGGGCAGGCCTGCCAGCACGGAGCAAGCTGCCCCCGGCCAAGTTTCCAATAGAGTTCTGCTCGGACGCCCTGATCAGGGAAGTTTGTACCTACAGCACCGACCCGCGCATCATCATTATCGGACGGTTAATCCAAAACCTCCGCTCCTCTCAGTCCTCTGCGAGGAACTGGCCTCCGCCTCAATTGAACCCTCAACTCAAAATCGCTTGTCTCACCCCGCTCTCATCCTTCCGTCCGAAACTGACTTTTCGACGTCGACATCATCGGCTTCCCACTGTGCACTCAAGCTCTTTGACCGCTCTTTCCCTCTCGTGATCTCCGCAGCGCCCGTTACATCGGACCCCTTCGTGTCCTTTCTCCTTTCTTCCACCAACCACTGCATCGACGCACTCACCCACAGCACGTGAGGTCGCCAGCGCAATCCGACATCCACGTGACTCCTGCAAAGCCTCGAGTTTGGGACATCGCCGATCTCATTTCAGGGGCAAGAAGCTTCTCTTGATCGAGTCGGCGACTCGGCGCCCATTGATCGCCCCGAGCGCGGTCGCACGCCCCCGACGTCGCTCGTGCGCACCCCATCGCCCGTCGCTCACCTTCGCGCCCCCGTCTCTCTTGCGCGTGCGCAACCCCACGCGCCTCGTCCGAATCGCGACCTTTGCATATCTACCGGAGTCGACGTTGGCCGCGTGCCGACTTCCTTCCTAGCTTCACGGACAGTTGCGATCTCAGGTTGATCCCGACTGCCACACGACCATCATCGTCAACGAAGTTCGTCTCCTTATCGCACATACACCGCCCTAGGTAGGTACAGACCTTCTCGAACCGACCGACAACCTCCCTAATTTATATAAGACGGAGCGCCAGTTCATTCGCAGCGCCAGAGCCGGGCCTCCCTCTCTCTCGAACTCTCCTCTTCATTTTTGCGGAAAGGACCATTCTCGACGGAGAGCCTCACCCATACCACCGGCCACATCACCTGATTTCCTTCGAGCTCCCTTTTCAATTTCATCGAACCCACCCAGTACTTCCAGCAATCATCATGATCGATCCCCAACTTTTGGATCAGCACCGCCCGCTGCCGTCGCCGACATCCTCGGCTCGGACTCTTTATGTCTCGGGTTCTCGGGGCGAGCTCGATCAACCGTCCGCCGACTCCCCGTCCGCGGCATACGCTCGACTCGATGGTCCTTTGCCCATGTCCGATGCGGCAAGATCCTACACCCAGGAACGACAGAGGTACCACGATATGCAACAACAACAGCACCAGCAGCTGCAATCGACGTCGACCCGTCAGCCTTCCTCCGGCGCCGCGCACCGCCCCGATGCCACGCCGACTGCTGGCTCGAGCTCGGCGAACAGACGATCGGCGCAAGAGTCGGCGTCGGCGTCGGCGTCATCGGCTTCGACCTCGAACTCTCCCAGCAGTCGAACCTCGGGGTCGGGTTACTCTGCTCCTATACATCGAGTCTATGTGCTCAACTGTGCAACATGCGATCTCTTCCTTTCTGATCGAGGCATGAGGGTTAGTCCTTCTTGGCCTTGGGTGGGAACGGCGCGGCGGCCCCTGACTCTTCAAAGCCGCCGCGTATCCTTGGCGCCTTCTGCGCAACAAATGTCACAAAATTGATCAAATCTTGTTCTCCTTGCCTCAGGCCGTTCTTCTCCTCAAACCAAATATTGTCCTATTCTCGACCGACGCGAGCCCCCTCAATGCTGGCCCCGTATGGCCGCTGGGGACAGACGACCCGACTGCGGAGCGAACTTGCGATTGTCTGGTGAGTTCGCGGCTTTAACCGCAGCGGAACGAGCTTCTCGAAGAACGTACTAAATTTGAGCTATCGTGCACAGACCTCTTCGCTCGCGTGCCATGGTTGCGGAAGCACGATCGGTTACCATATCGTACAGCCGTGTGCACGGTGCTCGGTACGTCCGCGAGCAGGCTGTGAAAGCCATCGTTGGGTTCTGAAGCTGAGCTGTGTTGGCCTCCCACTGGCGATCTTCCTCACAGGCTTCCGTGGCCAAGCACCAACGGTCCGCGAATCACCATCGCTACGTCTTTCATCACAACGAAGTCAGTGCCCGTGAACGGCGCTACTTTGCGAGCGAGCCGGGCGTCGTGAACCTTGGCGTCCCTGCATCGCGCGTCGGTTCGCCAGCCCCTTCACGAGGGAGCTCCCCCGCTCCTCCTTCGCCGATCGCAACCGAAGTCAACAAGGATGCACCGGCCAACAACATGCGATTTGCCCCGTCAAGTCCACCACAAGGTGGTCTTTCTCCAGCCCATGCTTTGTCACCTCGATCAGCGTCGGTACAACCTGTCGATCGACACGGGAGGAATATGGGCCTCCGTCCCGGCGACGTCGTTTACTGGCACAACCTCGTCTCGGGAGGCGAAAAGGCCGAGCCGATCGATCCCGCAACCCGACCTTTTGTCGCGAAAGAGATCGCTGGCAGGTAGAGAGTTGAGAGGGAACTTTTTCACGCGACCACGACACTATACCATCGTCCCTCGTCGCTCAATTATTTCTTCGTGCCGTCTTTTTCGCACCCGCACTCGCACTCGCAATCCGCATTCAGACTGCATCGCATTCTTCTCCAACGTTCTTGTGCTTCCTGCGCAGCACATCTCATCACCACTGTGATCCGACATTCTCTTGTTGCTCTCTCATTCCCATCTTCGAGGCCGCTGGTACTCTTGGTTCATTCTTTCGTTCCATTCTTCCTCCTTGCGTTACCTTGGCTTCATACGGAACTTCTCCCTCCTTGGTTGTCAACCCTTGCCGTTTTATTTATCATTGCCCGCTTTTTTTATCATTACTGCAACCCTTGTTACCCACTCATTTCTCCCCAAACTCCAGAGGTTTCATGTTTGATTCGGCCAGATGGAGAGGTCCAAGCTCAAGAGCGAGCTCAAGCCACACGCTCGCGCCTCTCTCTCACTAGCGGCCGTCTGGCCTCCTCTCTATTTCGCGCGATTTGAGAAATGAACGCAACCCTGGCAGCCTACACACACTCGGACCTCAAAACGATCCAGCGACCGACGACGGGGCCTCCTCGCGACTTTTGTTGCTGCTAACTGCGGTCGACCCTACGCCACCGCGCTGACGGTGCCAAAGAAAGATATGGAGATGCCAGGTCGATGGCTGCCCGCTCAACACGTCTCGTTCGGATGTGTGACGTCGTCGTTTGAGCCCCTTGCGAGCGCTGATGGGAAGGGGGACGCTGGTGGGAGCCTCGTCGTTGACGGTGCCACTGCCAGTGGGAGAACGAACGGCGTGGCAGTCGCACCTCATGAGCAGGTCTCGGAGGAGGCACAGGGGAGAGGGAGAGGAGAACGGGGTGTGATCAATCCACATCAGGTCAGTACTGAGATGGGTGTGTTGTGGGGTCGTGCAGTGGAGCGATGAGCTGGCAAGCGGCGAGCGTAGATTGTTGATTGCACTAAGCGGAGCTGGCGGAGGTGGGGGGCAGCGGGGGGGGGGCAGCGGGGGGCTGGGCGTGTCGCGAAACACGAACGCCGCGATCGAGCTGTGCTGAGGGGGGGACCAAGGAGGGCAATCGGCGAAGAAATACACGGATCAAAGTTTGAGGCACGATGTGGAGGTGCGATGTTGGTTGGAGTGGCGTGCCACGCCTAGTATCCGTCGCAGCACCCCCGGGGGACGACCCTGACAGCTCATCATTCAGCCGCTTCCAAATCGCGCGCTCCGTTGCTCAATATTTCTGGGCATCTCAGCAGCGTGTACTACAACTGACAGACCATCCGCTTGCGCTGGTACAGGTCGCACTAGAAGTAGGCGACGAGGTGTACGTCTTTGAGGTCTTCAAGCCGGACGACGCCGACGATCCGCTGTGGTATCGAGGCTACGCCGTGTCGACTTCGCCTCGGCCGAGGTTGCCGACGAGCATACCACTCGACCAACAGGCCTTTCCATCGACGACACCCGCTTCACCTGGGTTGAGCCTCACTGAAGAGCCTCAAGGTGCGTTTGGGCTCTGGGCCGAGCGCCGACCGCTGCCCCGAGCTAAAGCTCTCACGTGATCTTACCGGCGCTGAGCGACGTTTCCTTTCCTGCGCAACAGTCTCGGTCGGCATCTTCCCAGCGTCGCATGTACAGATCCGGGATTCGATCGACAGTAGTGAACACTCGGAATCGACACAACGAATAGCAGCCGATGCAGCCTGCGCCTCCGCTAACGGGGGAGGAGCACCTCGACCACCGACCCATCGTGATCTAATGGCAGGGCGTATGGAGCCCTTGCAGGAAGAGAATGAGGACGAAGCGACCGACGAGATCGGCAACATCGTCGTAACGTCGACAAGAGAGCAGTCGAGGCAGAAGAACCGAGCGTCTGTCATTTCCATCTCTTCGTTCGTCGGATCGCTCGCGACCGAATTGCAGACCTCGTTCAAGCAGTCTCGTTCATTGCAATCCCCGGACGGGTTCCTCGGGAGGATGTTCGATCCTCGGCCTGCTCCGCCACTACCGAACCTCAAGTGCGGCGACGAAACCGCGAGTGGATTGGAAGAACCGCTGATTGACGAGATCGCGTGTGCGTTGAGAGAGTGGGCGTCCCTGCTGTACACCCATCTCTACCGACGCGACTACGCCCTCTTCGACTCGGTCAAACAACACATCGAGGTGCTGCACAGTGGGAGGAAGCAGCTTTTGGCCAAAGGTCTGAGTCGAACCGAGACGGACAAGTTGAGGAGGGAACTCGTATCTCGGCTCGTGCAGGGGAATGTCGAGCAAGGGCTTGACGTCATTGTGCGACACCCTCAGTACGGCGGGTTCGTTGACGTAGGTGTGGAAGGCGATATTGAAAGAAAGGCTTGGGTCTCGGTCGTCAAAATGTGTAAGGACGTGTTTGGCCCCCAACGTCGAGTGCTGCGCTCGCTAACCTATGCGTTGGCATCCGTAGACGCAATGCAGGTTGCGCTGGCTTATTCTGGGGCCGACACAAAATCAGCGACGGCATCGGTGCTACCTCCTACCGCTCCGGCGCTATCCGATGAACCCTCCTCCTCACCCATCACTTCCAGTGCCAGTCGATTTGCCGAGCCCAACTTGTTCCAGATGACGCCAGACCAAACTCAGGCCGCGGCACCGGCTGTTCCGCCGAAACCCCTGGCCAAGTTTCACCACGTCTTTGTCGACGTGCGCTCGTTCAACGCATCGCCTTGCCTACCGGGTGAACTCGTAGAGCTCTACTTTGCCCTCTTCAACAAGACCGACTCGAGGTACATCACCGAGGAGTGGTGCGTCATCTTGAACCACCTCGGGCAACACTTCAACGATGCCGAGTCGAAGCAAGGTCGCATGCGCACGCTCTTCCTCGATCTATCCCAGAGTGATGTGCAAGATCAACTCTTCCTGGTTTGTCGCATCGTCAAGAATGCCTCGAACAAGAACGCCCATGGGAGCCCCGAGCTGAGCTCGACATCGACCTTGGGAGGATCATTGAGGAGGCCCTCCTTCTTTCCGACCCCTGGTTCACCTCAATCGACCACGACTGACGATGCTTCGACAATTCCTGGCTTCTCGATGTCGGCGACCGACCTCAGCCTCGCTGAGCATGGTGGAATGCTGCTGAGCGATGCGAGCGGTCGTCAGACCTCGCGCAGGCCGTTCGGGTGCGCCGTGCTCGAGATCAGTCAGTTCGCCAAAGCGAGCGAGACTTCGGCCGAACACTCGATGCCGATCTTTGTTCCCGTTCACGAATCTAACTTCTCTCTCCTCCACGAGGACATCATCGCGAGTCGAATTAAAGAGATCGAGCGTAACCCATGCGCCGAGTCGCTTTCGGTCAACGTGCGGATCCTGTATGGTGAAGCCAACGCGTTGCGCAAGAGTATGCCGCAGCTCCTCGATGGAGTGCCATTGACAAATCGGTTGGGCTTCCCTGACGTCGTTTTCCCCGGGGATCAGCGCAACGAGATCTACCTCAAGATCTGGAACGGGACCTTCTCAAGCGTCAGTGGGATGTCAGGGACGACGAGGGGTTTGGCCCAACTGACGGCAGTCGCTGGAGGAGGGGCGAAGAATATCGAGGTTACGGCTGAAGTCAGGACAAGGGATGGTCGAGCGGTCGAAAGGGCCATCTCGCGCGGGACCGGAGGACCGAATGTGACGCAGTTCCAGTCCATCACGTACAAGTCCAACAACTCGCCTAGTAAGTGCATGTGGTCGACGACACTGTGAGCAGACGCTGTGAGCTGACGCATACGCTACCTTTCTTGCTGCAGCTTGGGCCGAATTGCTCAAGCTCGAGATCCCGGTCGAGTTGATGGAGAGCTGTCACGTCTTCTTCACCGTTCGATCGCGTGGGTCGAAAGAACGTGGCCCACCCGGGGCAACAACAACCGAGCGACCATTCGCATTTGGCTACATGCCCCTCTTGCTCAACAATTCCGCATTCCAATCCGATGGATCTCATGTGCTGACGATGTACAAGTATGACGTCAACGCTGCGATCCCCTCCGTCTACCTCAAGGCGCCGTCACTGCGCACGGCGGATAGCAAGGAGGCGCTGGAGGCGTTGCCGGCTTACACAAACAAGACGCTGGTCCTTGTGAAGGACACCTTGACGGTGCGATCGTTCCTCGTCTCGACGACCTATACGCAGAACGAAACACTGCTCAAGCTGCTGCGCTGGGAAACGGAGCTCATGCAGGACAGCGAGGCGCTCAAGGATACGCTCACCAAGCTGCGCTTCTGCAGCGAAGTCGAGGTGTGCAAGTTCCTACGACCCATCTTTGACGCCTTGTTCGGGATCCTTGCAAGGCATCCTACCGGCGATGTCGACGATCTCGTCTTTCACGCGCTCGTCACGATCCTGGGCTTTGTCTCGGATCGACGATTCCACAATTTCCGACCCGTCTTGAATGTCTACATCGACCAGCACTTTTCCAATTCGAGCGCTTCCTCGCACATCATTAGCTCCCTACACAAGCTGCTACGTGACCCCTCTAGTCCCGAGGCGGGCACGACATTGCGTGCGAGCATCAAGGTGTGGCACTACCTGTTCAAATTCGTCGTCACCTCTCGCGAGATCCAACGCGCCAAGGACGTCGGCTCCGGCGTCACGTCCGATCACCTCGAAATGACTTTCAAGCGTGACTTGTCGGCCCTGTTGACCCAAATCAATTTCCTCATGCGTATGTCAACGCCTTCGTCCATCATTGGGACGCAAACGTTGGCGGTGCAACACTTCGCGAGCATCATTCCCGATTTGGCCAAATGCTTTGATCCGCAAGAACTCGCTAACCTGGCGATCTCGTTCTGCGATTCCATCACTCCCAAAGGCAAGATTGCGATCTGGAAGATTCTTCTGCAGAGTCAACTCGTCAACGGGGTGCTCTTTACGACTTCCGTCGGTCGAGCTGCGCTGGTACCGAACCTCGTCCGCTGGCTCAAGTCGGCGCTGGGCAAATTTGACGAGCATGCCATGTGCTCGCCCAAAGACACGGAGGCGATGCGTGACAATGCTCGAGTCGCATGGGTCGAAGGAATACGGCTCGCGAATGGCGTCGTCGCGGCCATGCTCGACTCGATTCACACCGCACTGGTCAGCCCCGAGGTTCAAGCAAGTCGGGGCCAGCTCGCACAAGAGCAGGACAACATCGAGTACTTGTTGGCGCTGGCCCCCAAGTTGCTCGAATCGTATCGCGAGCTTGAGAACATCGCGAACCTCGAATCGATCGCTCGACAGCGGTCGACGGCTTCCGTCATTGCCGCGGTCCCGACCGTCTTCCCCTCGAGCTACCCGTTCTCGCTCATCGCGCTCCCGCCTAACCACTTGCATCGCGAGAAGGCGAGACAGCGCACCAAAGCCCGGTCGCATGTACCTGATGCACAGTCGGATGAGGATGAAGGCACGCCTGTGTCACTTCAGGGTGGTGTTGGAGAAGTCGCCTGCGTCTTTATTGCTATCTTGCATCTTGCCCCCTGCAAGATCTTCACCAACTGGCTCGAGTCGATCTCCGAAGTCGAAAGCAAGGACAAGTTCGGCCAAATGCTCGCGCAGATCTTTCGCGTCTCAAAGTCGATCCTCTCCGACGATGGGACCTCCGCGGCCTTCCCTTCGGAATGGCTCAGTATCTCGATCCTCGCGCATCAGGTGATCGTCAAGATCCTCGATCCGATCGCCGACATTCTCGAACGCGATTTCATCCCTGCCTCATCGGCATCGTATACATTCAACACATCGCTCTGGCGAGACTTCTTCAGCATGCTGCTGCGACTGTTGGGGAGCCCGCAGTTGCTCATCGAAGACTTTTCGCCTCAAAAACGAAGAGCCGTATGGAGACTCGCTGGGGATCTCCGAGGCGAAGGGGCCAAAGTGCTCGGCCGACTGTGGAACGCCATCGGCGGGCCTGAGCCGCGATCGACGGCAAGAACCGGCGGCTATCAGGTCCAATTCGTTCCGGGTCTTGTCGGGGACGTCCTAACGCTATGCCTTTCGCACCACGACGAGCTGCGCAAAACGGCCGTCCAAGTCCTGTTCTCCATGATCGTGAGCGAATATTCCCTCAATGACGACTTCAGGGCCATCGAAGCCGAAGTGATCGATCGCCTCGACAAGCTCTTCATGTCCCAAACGAAGAACCACGAGATCTCGCGCGCTTTCTTCGTCAGTCAACTCAAGACCTTGTTCGACGAGGCCAAGATCGAGACCAAATTGAGGGAACAGGTCGAGACGTTCATCGCTTCGGTTAATTCGTTCTTGGATTTGTTGTTGGCTGTGAGGAATCTGCCGGATGGGGAAGAGTATCAAGAGGATCGGATTATCAGTACGCTCAAATTGATGTCGTTCATTCGAGGGATTGGGAGGAGTGAGATCTTTGTGCGCTACGTCGACCGACTTGTTTCCTGTGAGTGGGAAGTGTTCCGGTGGATCTCGAATGTGCCATGACTGACCTAACGTATCCTCATAGATCACATTGCTCTCGGGAACGAAACGGAAGCGGGTCTGACGTTAATGCTTCACGCCGACCTGCACACTTGGGATCTCAAGACTTATGTCGATGCGCTTCCGGATCTCGGCTTCCCGCGACAGACTGCGTTCGCACGAAAAGAGTGCGTGCAGATGAGGTCCTTCGCGACATGAAGATTCCTCAATTGACTTTTCCCCCACTCGGCACAGATCGCTCTACATGCGTATCCTGGAGCACATGACCAAAGGCAAAGCCTGGGAGACCGCTCTCGCTTTGTGCAAGGAATTGCAGCAGCAGTACGAGACGCATAATTTCAACTATGCGCGTCTATCGGAGCTATTGATTCTCCAGTCCGAGCTGTACGCGAGCATCATCAAGGGCGATCGTCAATTCGGGTATGTAGTTGACCGAGACCGAGATCACCAGGAAATCAAGGACTGATTGGCTGGATCTTGACTGCATACAGCGACTTTTTCCGGGTGGCGTTCTACGGCAATCGATTCCCCTCTTCTGTTTCGGGCAAGCAATTCATTTATCGGGCGCCGCCGAACGAGAGATTGGAAATGTTCACGGAGAGAATGCTTAACAAGCATCCGAACGCGACTTTGCTCAAGTCGTCAATGATCCCACCCGACGACGTACAATACTCCGACGGTCAACTACTTCAAATCACCGCTGCTACGCCCGAACCGGATGCGACGACACCCATGTTGACCAATCCCGATGTACCACCCTCGATCAAGGCCTACTACCAGCAGAACGAGACGCACATGTTCAGCTTCTCACGTCCTTTCGTACGAGAAGGTGGAGATAAACCCAGCGCGGAGAGCGAATTCATGAACGAATGGGTTGAGAAGACCGTCTTGATCTGCGAGGATTCGTTCCCTACCGTTTTGAGGCGGTCCGAGGTTGTCGAGATTCGCATCATCGAGATCTCCCCGATCGAGATGGCGATTGCAGACGTCGAATCGCAACGCCAAGGACTGAACGAGTTGCAACAACAGTATACGACATTGGGCCTTCAAGATGCGTCGTACGAGTCGGTTTCGCTAGAGAGGATCAACACGCAGGCCTTGTCACTGGCTTTGAACGCGGCCGTCGATCCGCCACCGCAACAAGGGGTGCCGATGTATCGTCGCGCCTTCTTTGGGGTGGAATATGCCGTGATGAATCCGGGCAAGACGTCGTTGATCCAGAAGTTGCAAGAGGAGATCGATCAGCTCGTGAGTCCGATCAGAGTATTCAAGAGTCCTCGAGTCTCAGTTCTGACCGAGTATCGTTTGGCTTTCATCAGGTGCTCGTCATAGGTAGATGCCTCAAACTGCACGCCGTTCTATGTTTCCCGGACATGGGCCCCTTCCACGCGACCTTGGAGAATTTGTACGCCAAGACGTTCGCGAACGAATTGAGTCGGCTTCCCGAAGAGACGTTCGACGCGACTGAATTCGCCATCTTGGAATCCGACGGCGCTGCCCCCAACCCCATGATCTCCTCGCGATTCCCTACGAGGGCCAATGGCGGATCGTCGTCCCGCATCACGGGAGGTTCGAACGCGCAGCCCGTGCTGCGAACGCAAGGGAGTGTCTTGGTTTCAGCTGGGAAGGATCCGACGCTCGCTCGAGCAGACGTTGCTACGCCGACGAGTTCGCCGGGTGGGTTGTCGAGATTCAACAGCGTCAGTACGTTGACGCCTTTGAAACGAAGGGAATCGACGTCAACGACGGTCGCTGCGGGCGTCCATGGATCGCCTTCCTACGCCGGGTATTCCATGACGAGTGGAACGTCCTCCCTTCAGAGATCAGGATCGATGCTTTCGATCGCTACGACGGCGACGACGACGACGACGCACCCAGGACCGAACGCCAGTCGAACGACCTTGGATTCCCTTCAAGCACGACGCCCTTCTTCACCCGCCACATTCTCCATCAGTTCGACTTCGACGGCGACGAAGAGGAAACCTTCTTTGGCGGGGGATGTGTTGTCCAAGCAGACGTTGGCGAATTTGGCGGCGCCTTTCCATGGCAAGAATGGCGGTGGGTCAAAGACCAAGGAGAATGGAGGAAGGAATAGCGTGTTTGGAAACTTGTGGAAGAGGAAGGGGTCGACACTGCCGACGGGGCAGGAGTCCTCGGATCAGTTCTGAGTGGAAGCGCGATGGTGGGGGGACGATGTTCAAATCGAGGGTTCGCCTCCTCTATATACATATCAACTCCTTTTATTTTCCATATTATTTTTGTTCGGTGCCCTCGTGTTTGTCTGTACAGCTTCTTCTTCCTTCTTGATATACCAAAGTGAATATGTGGGATCCAAGTGGGATGATTACTGATTAGTAATCGACGCGGGGTTAATGAGAGCATACATATCGGCGGCCGGCTTGGGGTTGCTTCGCGCCGCGAGAGGCCGAGAGTCGGGCTCGCCGCTGCGATCGGCTTTCGCTTGCTCAGCACTCAGCTCAGCGCTCAGCTCTCGCGCACACGACAGACGCACACCCACATACACCCCACCCGATGGTCCGTTGAACCTGCTATAATTTTGATGATTACCTAGGCTGACTCTCCTGTCCTGCCCCAACCGCCAACGTGCAGTCCGCGCCGCGTATCCTGGCCCAGGTGGTCGTGTTGGGTTCGCAGATTCTCGGCAAGGCGTTCGTCGAAGCATGGCGACAAGCCGCACGAAGTACGTCTCTGTCACTCGCACACGCCACCCTGACCACTTCCCCCGTATCCCAATTCATCTCAACCGCTTTCTCCCGCCCAGACGCGCAGGGAACAGGTCGAGCCGGTTCGTCGTCGATGAACGGAGGCGGTAAAGGCTCGTCCGCGCTCGACGGCTTGACGAGGACCCACCGCATGAGTTTGGACGAAGCGACCGATATCCTGAACCTCAAGAGGAATGCCGATCTGGCGAGCGAGACCGAGTTGCAAAAGATGCTCAAGGTCAGTCACTCGGTCGCGATGGGCCCGAGGGGAGGAGCATCCGGTCCGGAACGCGCACGGAGAGGGTGTCCCTGTCCCATCCTGACCGGGTTCCAGTCGAGTGCACCCACACTAAACCTGTATTCTGTCCCGCTACCCAACAGAACTTTGACCACCTCTTCAAAGCCAACGTGCCGACCACGGCCGAGGGCAAACCCCATTCGTCGCACTACCTCCAATCCAAGATCGTTCGCGCCAAAGAGCGGATAGAGGCTGAAGTAGGAGTCAAGAACGGTGGTGGCGAACCTACGCCGGCCGAGACAGCAGCTGCGACGGGGGCAGAAGGGACACCGGGGAGCTCGACGACGGGGCGCACACCACCGCCGAATTAGAGCCGATGGAGCACAGCATTTCGTGTGGAAGAAGGAGAGCAAAGTAGAGGGACGGGGGCGTGGCGTTCGTCGTCGTTCATTGTAGTTCTAAATCACCCTGTACCGATCCCCACCCTCCTCCCCATCCCCCACTCTGGCAATTCCAAACTAATCTTCGCAACCCGTCTCGGGAGATTTCCTCGGTGCGACAGATCTCATGCCCGTACCTGACTTTACTGTCCAATGACGCGGGGTCAAACCGCTGCAATGCGTCAATTTCGATGCAACCCGTAAAACGACCACCCCGACCGCGCGACTACAACTTATCGACCTTCCACAAATCATCGCCCAAATACGTCACATTCTCTACCCCAATGTTCTTATTGATGGATCTGATATCATCCGTCGACATCGCCGTTGAACCGATGGCTAGTGCTTCTTCTTTTCCATAGGCGTGCACTGCGACGGGGTGGCCGACGGGTATGTTGGCTTCCGAGGGAGGGAGAAAGGCTGTCGGGGAGGTGAGGCCGGGGCTGAGGGGAGGGAGAGGGATGAGAGAGGAAGAAATGGGGGTGAGTATACGCGGGGCTTTGACTGCGAATCGCATACTTTGTGGAGGACGTACCACATGATGTTGGCACCGGAGAGAACGAATTTGATCGCTCCTCGGTCGACGCCGACTTTGGGGAGCATCTCGGGATCTACAGTAAGGGGTCCCGGGAGTGAGTACAGGGGAAGGTCGATTGGAATCGATGGTGAGCAGGTAACCGACATTTGTGCAAGACCTTCAAGGTCGGGTAATACGGCCCGTCAAAGTGTTGGAAGAAGAGCGGTTCGCCGTTCAGCGCGAGGATCGAGATGTGTTCACGGCTGTAAAGCGGTCGCAGAACGATGAGTTCAGACGTTGGGCTATGCCCTGAACTGGCCGTGAGCTGCACTGACCACTTGACGAGTGTGATCTGGCTCTTCTTGGGCCAGAGCACGTCCAGGACGGTGAGCACGTCCCCGCCGTCCTGCTGCGTGCCCGTCGCCCCCTCCTCCGCTGCGGGCTGTTCATCTTCCTGTACGGCCTTCGCTCCCCTGCCTCCCTTGCCACCCTTCCCTTTGCCACCCCCACTCGCCTGCGCCTCCGCCGCTTTCCTCTTGTCCTTCGCGGCGCCCTTATTCCTCCCCTTCGCGCTGCTCAGCAACTGTTCCTCCACTTCCGAATCATCGTCCGAGTCCAAGCCCGTCGATGCGGGGGGTGGCAACGCGGGTAAGGAGAGGTAAGTGATTTGGGAGAGTAGTTTGGCGCGGTGTTGGCGTTGGATCGAGGATTTGATCGCTGTCGACGACGCGACGTCTTCTTTGGGGTGGAATCTGGGTAGGGTGCAGAGGGGAGAGAGCGTGCTTAGGAACCGTGTGAGGCTCATGAAAGGATAAGGAACGTACTTTTTGAACATGGTCGGTTCGAGGTGTGAATGGGGGGGCAAGGGAGAGCAAGCCGGCCGGCCGGCGGGGACGTCGTGCGCTCCCTTCTGCTCCCCTCCGCTCGCAGTCACGTGCGAATCGCCTGGCACCACCGTGCACGTTCTTGCACTGCCTTGAAACCCACCGGCGACGTATCGCGTACTATCGAACCTCGGACTGCCCAGTTGGAGGATAGAGCGGTTACCTTTGACGAAAGTCGAAGAAGACGCAGCTGCGTTGGACGCAGTAGCCGACTCAGCAAGCCATGACTCGGAGCGCGTTGAGGTGACGGGTTTTCCGCTCGCCTTGGCGCATGGGACTTGGCAAAGAGATCGAGAGACTTCTGGGTGCAGGGACGGCGGCGAGGGCAGACCAGTCCCATTTCATTATACAGAAAGGTGCTCACAGGGCAAATTGAAGTACACCACTTACGATATGGGTGCGCATTTCCCCTTCGATTTGACAAAGTCCGACTTGCACGTAGAGTCACATGTTCCGGTGCTCAAACAGATGCTAGCCGATTTGATGACGACAAGGCATTCGGAGGCATCGACCGTTGACTCTCCTGACCCTTTGTTGTACGCGAAGTCGCTGGATCAGGATCCGGGGTTTGTGCAGGCACCGTTGACGATCGTCGCACATTGGGTCGCAAGTGAGGTCACACGTTCCGACCGAATTACGGGAGCTCGCGGAGTTTGCAAAGGAGGGACACTGCATTACGTCGCACACGCATCCTTCGTTAACCTTCTTGATCTCTGCGTTGTACGTGAAGTCGCAAGTGCCGGAAGCGGTACAGATGCTGGCGGCGTTGGTGACCCCGGTGACCGTCAGGCATTGCGCAGCATCCTACACGCACGCACCATTGACGTTCTCCCGGCGTTGAAGGTAAAGCCGCAGGCGCCGAAAGCAGTGCAGACTCTGATGTATTCGTCACGAGTGGTCACTGTGCAACGTCGCAGACGCATGCGCCGTCGACGTTCTTGAACCCAGCGTTGGAGGGAGAGTCGGCATCCGTACAGGTGCTCTCCACGTTGGCGAAGTTACAGCATTGCTTTAAATCGCGCAAGCACGGATCCTTCAGCCTCTTGAAACCAACACTGTCAGAAAAAATCGCAGATTTGCGCCATCGTACAAAGAGGAACTTGGGAGACGGGAAAACACTGGGTAGCGTCGCATGCGCTAATGCTGTTGATCCGGATGAACCCCTCGGAGTTGCAGGTAAAGTCGCATGCATCAGCAGGCCGTGCAGTTCAGTGAGGCGTTGGTGACGATAGGACTTTGCGTGGGATCATAAACAAATTCTTCTTACTTGGGGGATCGACCAGCCACAAAATCAGTGTAAGGCTTGAACCCTACCGGCACCAAGGTACCTACCCAAGGATCCGCATTAGATCAGATCACCGTCAGATCAGATCATATCACCGTCAGATCAGATCAGATCAGATCTGGATTTTTCTGATTCTGCCTTGATTGATCTGATCTTGATCTGATCTGAGCAGATCAATTTGATCTGAGACATAAAATTGCCTAATTTGGCACATAAAGACTTCTACATGTCTACATGTTGAAATCCTCATCTTCCTCCACAACCTCATCCTCATCCTCCAAAGTGATCACCTTGCTAAGCCGCCGTTTTTTGGAGGAGCTCCCCGCTTCTATGACTGGATTGGGTCGCATGATCCCTATGAGAAAGTGTTTGCAATGAGTCAGCACCTGACACTGCAACGAAGGCCCATCAGAGGAGGACCACACCCTGTAGTATTTCTGTGGCGCGGGGCCGACACCCAATGCGGCGGCGATGCCAGATGGCAGATGGCGCGCTCCTTTCTCTCTCATGCAGTGATCAGATGCGCCGCAGTTGGCATTTCAAATCACATTGGCACCATCTATAGGTACCGCCTACTTTTGGATTTTTTTTCTCGAGGCTTGATTGATCTGAACTTGATCTGACCCCCGTCAGATCAGATCAGATCTAATGCGGACCCTTGTACCTACCTACTCATATCTCAAGGCAAGTCGCTACGTTGCTATCTATTTATCTGCTCTTTGTGCTGCTGTGAGCTCGTTTGGTTTGAAAGGGTCCACTGTAGTCAAGCAAACTGAAATGTCAAAGGAAGAATAATTGGTAGCGGCCCCAGTTGCATGGACTCGCCGTCGCGAGGACTTATTCATCGCTATTCACGCCGAGGGGCGGGACGGGACACGCACGTGACCGCGTAATCTCCGTCTGACAGAACTGAGCAGACGGCCCGCTCCGGGGCCGCCGGCGATGAGTTCTGCTTTCCCCATACGGCGACTTTTTCTGACATAATCCGCGACCCACTACACGTACGCTCCGATAGATAGCCCCGCATGACACGCTCAGCGACACGGTACCTCGTCCTCACCTTTGCATCTTTCGATGCTCTGCACCCTTCGGTGACGTCGCCGCAAAGCTACGTGCCCCACATTCGACGAGCGGCGACGCGATCATGTACTAGCTCGAGCTCTTCGGAGGAGACGTTGTTGGTGATCGTCATTAGAACAAAGACGAAGGACACTCGATTCCCTTGGTCAACTACCACCACAGGTAACACATCTCAGGGGTCGACCTCGTGCTCGTCGTCATCTGCATCCGCATCTGCATCCTCGCCCCATCCCTCGTCCTATGGCTGGTCAATCCTCCAACCTTTGCTCTCCGTCTGCTATTCGACCGCGACGCGCGTCTTTATCGACCATGATCAATGCACGAGACGCGTGCATGTCGTCGTGGAGGAGATGAGGGGCATTCCCGTCTGCTTGCCGAACCCACCCCAAGACGACGAATCCGAGTCGAATTTGGTTATCAAGTGTGATATCGAACCCACACCCATGGAGCAAACTCTACGTGATGACCTCGGCTCGGACCACGCTGAAAAGGAGGACTATTACCCCGTCGTCGCGTTGGGAGGCACGTTCGATCATCTCCATGCGGGGCACAAGATCTTGTTGACCTTGGCCGCGAGTTTGGCTTTGCGCAAACTGATCGTGGGCGTAACCGGTGGGGTTTCCTTCTTCCACATCGTGCTGCTCGGAAAGGAAGTAGTGCTCATTCAGAATCGTGCCACTCGCGCAGACACGCAACTCCTCACGACCAAGAAATACCATCAGTTTCTCGAACCGATTGAGCAAAGGATCCAAACGACCCGAGATTTTTTGGAATGGGTCCGCCCCGGGATCGAGCATCACATCGTACCGATCCAAGTGAGTCACATTTTGGATTTGGATGCGGAAAGGCAACATGACTGCTGACGCAAGGTTCGAACGCCGGTCGTCGGAATAGGATCCCTACGGTCCCACCGCGACCGAAGCCGACATTCAAGCCATCGTCGTCTCGGAAGAAACCAGAGCAGGCGGGCAAGCAGGTTAGTCCAAAACAACGCTCTCGAGCCCCAACTCGCACACTAATACCACCTTAACTCAACACAGTCAACAAGAAACGCCTTGAAGCCTCCTTCAACGAGTTGGACATCTGGGTCATCGAGTTGATGGCGGATGAGCCGGAGGCTTCGGAGAACGCGAGCAAGGGCCCAAAAGTTGAGGTGGAAAGCAAGATGGGTAGTACGGCAATCAGGAAATGGTTGAGTGAGAAGGCTGGGCAGACGAAGACTTAGACCCTGGTAGCTCAAGGTGAAATTTGGGATCCTGGGCCCCGTTCGTCGGGTTTGGTCCTGATGTTTCGGCGAGAGGACCTCGGATCCCCATACAACATTTCACCACGCTTTTCGTTTATTTTCGACACCTTAAGTCATAGTGGTACAGCAAGAAGCGTATTTACCACAGAGGTCCATGCACGGCATTCGATCGCTCAAAGGAGTCAAGATGTAGACGAGTTAAGAGTAAGTAAGATCCAGAACAGGGCTCATCAGTTGCCACCGCCTCCACCCCCGCAGCCACCACCACCTCCACCACCACCACCACCACAACCTCCGCCTCCTCCTCCGCCGCCACACCCGCCACCACCCCCTCCTCCACCGCAAGCCCCCGTTCCACCACCACAACTTGCACCCATACCTGCGCCACCGCCGCACGCCGCTCCGATTCCACCACCGCCGGCAGCGCATGCCGCTCCGATCCCACCACCGCCGGCAGCGCATGCCGTACCGCCCCCTGCAGTTCCCGGACCTCCCAAGATCACCCCACCCGTCGTTGCCGCACAAGCGCCTGCTCCGACTGGGTATCCATAGAATCCATAATAAGGCATGGAAGCGAAAGGGGCAAGATAAGCCGCGTTATGGGCCCTCTGTCGTTCGAGCACATAAGGGTCCATCTTGCCTTTGATCCCGCGTCGCATGTCCCTCTGTTTACGACTTTCGAGCTCCCTCTTGCGCTTGGATCGGAGCTTTTCGGCTCTATGGTGACCGACGATGTGAATCGAGTTGTGTTCCGAAGGGTGAGTCGCATCTGCGTCGAGGGTCGACGAAGTCAATCCGAGAATGACCGTCGATGTGTAGCCCTTTCTCTTCTTCCCGTTCGAACCGAACACTTTGGTATTAAGCTTCTGAAGTGTTCCTTCGGAGGGTAGAGGGCATCCGCAAATAGAGTAGGGCACGCCGAATCGAGCTTGCCAAGCGTTTGCGGTGAGGTCGAAGGCGTTCGAAAGGGTGTTCTCTTCGACCTTGTCGTCGTGGTCGATGAAGCGTCCAACATGGCTGATCGTGTCGCGTCGGTAGTCTGCGGCGATTAAGGGAAGGCCAATTAGGCCGAGTATGACCCCAGTGATGCTACCAACTTACGAGTAGGCGACAGCTGATGGGTGTGCCAAGCTAGATCGATATCCAAGGTCGGCACGAAGAAGCTAGACGGCGAAGAAGCCATCAAGTCCAAGAAAGCGTGGTAGCGAGCGACGCAGCGTTGCAATACGACTTGGTGAGTACTGGGGAACGCGGCTTGAGTCCAACCGAGGTCGTGCATCTTGGTTACAAACGTGCCTTGACGCAAGACTGCAGAGGTCAGATCGAGCGAGAAATTTTCACCTCGCGCGTAGGCGAGCGTGATCATCTTGGCGCTGATACAGAAGGGTAGAAGTCAGAACTGGGTAACCAAGGGTTATGGCCACGGCCTTCAAGAAACTCACCCTTTGGGCTGCATACGAGTGAGGTGGTACCTAAGCGTTGCCCGTGCGGTGGCGAAGGAGTGCTTGAACAGCTCGCCGACACCGAGTGGGGTCGGATCGGGGACGACCTTCCTCATCAGCAGTCGAGTGCGAAGCAAGTACACAAACCGATGGGCGCGGGTGAGATCAGGTTCGTGCAGACCTCGTTCGGCCGACGAGAAGACGGTGCTGGCGATGTACGACCCTTCGGCCCCACTGAAAATCTTGGCGAGGTCCTCAGCCAAGCGAGCAACTCCGAGAACTTCGTGTGTTATATCCTTGCGTGAACCTCGAATCGTGAATCCTTGCTGGGCGTAGCCTTTTCCGTCGTCCGTCACCCAAGGCGCGAAGACGGGCTTCTCCGGCTTCCACGGGTCCCGGACGTAGCGACCTTGGGCGGTGTACAAGGCCTCGAAGGGATCAAAGGGGGTACCGGTGAGGGTCACCCATTGCTCCTTCTCTTCGCTTGTAGCGTTGAGCGTCAACAAATCGTCCTCGATCGTCCGGGCCTGTGGATGGCGCGAGAGGAGAAACTCAACTCGAGACTCGCTCCCACGTGGACAACGTACCCGCGCCGTACCCGCGCCCTGAAGGTGGGCTCACGTATCGGTCCCAAAAGGCGGGCTCCAGCTTTCCCAACTGGGGGTGAAGACGGTACATGTCTTCTTGGAAGCATCTGTTTGGTTCAGTTCAGGCAAGCAATTGAGACAGCACACATGAACGTAAGTAGAGCGGTCGGCTATCACGTGATCGTGCAGCTGGGTCCCGGCGTGGGACTCACCTTGGGTTGAGACTGTACGAATGCAAGACGAGGGCCACATCAAGGGGAGGAACTCCGTAGCCGACGTCGGGGTGAGCAATTACTTTCTCGACAAAGAGCTCGAGGCGATGTACGGCGATGGCAACAAAGACGCCGTAGCGCGCTTCGGGCACAAGTGGGGCGACAATGCCGATATCACACGCCTCAACGACTTGGCGCAGCTTGTGGAACGCACCGAGCACACGCAGGTGCGAGGCGAGAGAGTCTGGGGAGACGAGCCTATCAACGACATCGTTCTTGATCAGATAGGATTCGGGGAAGTCAGAGAAGGGTGGGGGAAGCTCCCGATCCATGTCTCCGCCGTGGGGGGCGAAAGTGGCGGCCGTGCGGGTGTATGACGGCAACTGCTGCTGCTGCTGCTGCTGCTGCTGTTGCTCGCCGGAACCCCGCGACGACGCCGACAGAGGAACGGCGAGCAATGGCCGTGAACGTCTCTTGGTAAGTAGTGGCGACATGGCGGCTTGATTTGGGTCGGCGCAGATCGTAACCAAGCAGGTGGCGGAAGGAAGCGGAGCGGGGATAGGGCAAGTAGATCCAGAGCCAACCGCCAGCGATTTCCAGAGGCACGCGGGCTTGCACGCGGGGTGTGGATCCCGGGGCTGGCCGCTCACATTGAACCAGCCGGGCCGCCGCCGCCAATCACAGTACAGCACCGCCTCCATCACGTGCCACGATCCGGGCCAGTCGGTACGAGGTGTGCAGATGGTCGCTGCCCACATCTTGCTCACTTTTGGGCTCTGAGCCAAAGGTGTTTATCCTACATTCGGCAAGTCCCGACGCCCGGATCACCACACTGTCATCTGTGGGGCCCGTGCGAGGGAATTGTCACGCTGTGGGTCACCTACTACGATAAGCCAAGAACACGCCGAGAAAGACACTACTTGCAGTTAGGAGCGAGCTCTGACTTACCTTTTGGATTTGAATCTTTACACCCCTCGGATAGCTTTGCGTGCACTTGGTGCGCTGCGCTGGCGATGAATCACGTCCGGCGGCGGACAGGGGTGACGTTGGGGTTTTTCTTTCTCAGCTGTCGCCAAATTCTGGACTTTTGAAACAGGCTTGACTCTGATCACACCCATAAGGACCTCTCATTCGGTCGAAGGAACAACTTGGTTCCCACGAAGTGGTCCCCATGCATGTGACTAGGTATAAGACTCGATTTCCTGTTCGACTGATGAACGAGGTGGAGCCTTGCTCAATGTGACGCCGCTACGTGGATTGGAGGAAAGAGAGCATTGGACGCTCGGCCGTAAGGATGACAATCGTTATGGAAGCGGTTCAATCTCAATGAATCTTATATTGTTCAACACTACTGAACCGAATCATTCACATCTCGGAACGCCCCCATGCACGAACGGACACGACTCCTCCAAAAGCCGACGACAGCCAATCCGGAAGGCATCTATTGACCAGGCGGCTTGCCGCCGTCATCCTTCTTCCATTGACCGTTTGCGAAATTTTGGCCTTCCCGAACATAATAAGCATCACGCCGCAGCCTGTATAGCAGAGATGTCGGCGGCTATGGAGGCACGGGTTCGATCAGATCGTGACCATGGTGTAAGGCGCCGCTCCGCTTACGCCTCACGACGACCTCGAGCCAACCTCTGCGGCCTCACGCTTGCCCTCGCGCGCGGCGCCGCCGCGTCTCTTGACCTTAGTCCTTTTAGTAGTCTTTCTTCGCCTGCGAATTACACCGTTTGATCCTTTCTGTTTGGACTCGGAACCAGTGAGGCTCGAGAGCGATCTCGTGCCTTTCACATGGGTAAGATGGATCCACTTCAGTCTTCGAGTTCCCGGACTTACTTGGTGTTCTTGAGGCCGAACTGATGATTACAGTCCCTCTCACATTTCCAGGCGGGATTGTTACTGCACACAACGAGAGTTCACCAATCACATTATGACCCGCTCCGATCGTGAGGTACTTGATAAAGCAACTGCGAGCATTGACCTGTCTTGGTACCGGCTCGCAGTGTACACGTAACGTTTATGGCAAGACACCTTCGTCTTAGTCACGTGCCCGCTGCATCGCGTGCCGGGAGGGTGTCAGTGGCTTTGGATACTATCGAGCATATGGTAACCTTGTACCACAGACGGACTTGGCTTTGTTCAGCCGACTCATTGATCGATCAAGCTTGCCACCCGACCACGGTGGAAACCGCATGGCTCATATTAGTGTCTGAAACCTCCCGGTAGCCTGCGTCAGCGGTCGTAGACAGTATCCCCGTTGTCGTCAATTCAGATTGTCAGTGTCAACAGCGGTTACGGGAGCATCGGTGATCGTATTTAGGCGCCCGAAGACAGGGCACTTCATAGCCAGAAATGAGTTCAAAATCGTCAGACCCCTCAAGACGTCCTCAGTCTGTTGTAGAGCTCAGACTGATGCGGTCTGACACTGCCTGAAATAGTATCTCGCAGGTGATACAGCATGGTTACAGATGCTCCCGTCCAGTTTTCATCCAGAATTCTGTCGATAATATGCTCCAACAAGCCGAGTGCCGCTGAGATTCACCAGCCTGTATGGTCTAAAAAATTTCTGAGCCACTCTGATTCGGTCTGAGATCGGTTTGAGATCGGTCTAAAACTGGCCTGAGCGAGTCTGAGAGGTCTGCGGATTCGGCACCCGTTCTGGCTATGTTCTGGCGATCGACGAGGCCACGTTCGGCGAGGGCAGCGACGGCGGCGTCGGCGACTCGGCGAACGTCTTGATTATCGCACGGCGGCGGCAGCGAGCGGCGACTCACATCGTCTCAAAATGCGCTTACAGCTACTGCATGTCTTTGATGTCTGGGAAATACGACGACATACGGTCGGTGATCACGACGGATGACCCGGCCGAATAAGCGAGGAAGCGGCGAAGCCAGCCTGAGGCAAGAAAGTCACGGTGGAGGTGAATCACGCACGTACAGGCCCCTCTGTAACGTCCGGCAGCCGTCCAAGCTCAACTTCGGACCGACTTGCCTGACCTCCTTTTCATTTACCTGCCCTTGACTGACAACCATTGTGCATCCCTTCTATTGTCCTAACTTCTCACAAACCACGTTGTCGAGGACATGATTATCTCCAGAACCGGGCCCTTCTTGAATTGCGATCCGTAGCTCTCTTCTCTCTTTCCTCTTTTCTCATCCTTCTTTGGACCTCCACTCTCTACACTTGACAATCGACTGGGGTTGGGACTATCTATCCGTCACGTTCAAGCACCTTCGAGAGTACCACCGAGAAACCCGCCATTACTTACGCCTACCGCTGAGTAATCTGGGCTCCTTTCACTCTGCTTCTGCGCATAGCAAATAGACCGCCCAAAACATCGCCTGCGCGCAAATATTTGAAACTAGGTGCGGCGGCGCGCTCCGCGCGCCACCTCACACCGTAACCGTTGACCCGCTGCAATGTGACGTACTTTGCTGCAACAGCTGCGGTACTGTTCAGTAACGGATCCCTAGTGGTTCAAGTCGGAAGAGGACCGCTGGACGACGATCGAATGTTAAGAGCGTTCATTTCAGGACGTTTCTGACATTGTCCACATTCGTTGCTCGGGACAACGCGACATACAACTGGCCGTGAGAAAAGACGGGCGTCTCCAGACACACTCCTACCTGCGCAACTGCTCTTGCAACTTGCTGTACGTCATAGCCATTGCCAGCCGAATTGGAAACTGCGACAAAACTGGCTGTCCAGCATGATCTCCTGTGAGAATGATGGCCTCGAGCAGGCGGGTGTGTAACCGAGTTGACAACAGTCTTGTGCCGTTGCAAAGCCCGCGGCGGGGTCCAAGTTTCCACTTTGAATTTTGCAGCGTGCAACGCCATCCCGGCGATGTTGAGACTCTGAAGAACAGTGATTCGTCTTCGTTTTTGACGGAATCCGCGCTGTAGAACGTTTGAGCGTCACCCGGCAGCAGGTCGAGCACCATGTCGTTGATCTGATCCACCTGCGAGTTCTTGGGCGCCAGAATTGCTCGATCTCGGAAGTATTCGACTTTTCGCCTATCGACATAATGCCTTTGCCCGTTCCGTTTCGGCCATGCGGTCGGCAGCGGCGAGAAGACGCATGTTGTCTGCGCTCGTACCGTGCCGCTGTTAGTATAGGGTCTAAAAATCGGGCAAGGACTACTACTTACAGAGATGCAGCACCTCACCTTCCCCCCAGAAGTCACCATTCATGATGCAAGCGTCGACGACTCGTGTAGGCGATGACTTGGGAATAACGGGAGTGCATTGCTTCGGATCCACTGTGATGTTAGAGTCCAACCGATCAGTTAGTCATGCTGCCCTGTGCTTTGCTTTTGTCCCCCCAGAAGTCACCATTCATGATGCAAGCGTCGACGATTCGTGTAGGCGATGACTTGGAATAACGGGAAGGCATTGCTTCGGATTCCCTGTGATGTTACAGTTCAACCGGTCAGTTAGTCATGCTGCCCTGCGATTTGCTTTTGAAAGATTGGCACACACCTGCCAACATGACAGTCACTCCACACTCCACCGAACCGAGCCGTTGAGGATCTGCCACGGGATGGTGAGCCGCAATCCACCGAACCAGAGCCTGTTAAAATTATCAGTATTCTTGCTGTTGTCCATCTGTAGCAATTTTTCCGTCATACCCGACTGCACAGCCAATGTCACGTGAAACTCACGAATGCACTGTCACCAGTTGATGATGGAGGAAAGCAACTCGAGGGTTGACATTCAACGCAGACGTGTTGAAGGGAACTGCTGCTTGGTAGTCTTCCATTAGCTCCTCAAGAACCCCACACCTAGAGCACATTTCATGAAGTTACTTACTCGAATCCGTGCTATGCTGCAGGCGGCAGCCATTTCTTGAGAGAATTTGTCCCGAATTCGTTGCAGAGCTTCCACGACGATCGCTTCGGGTGTCGCGAGCTCGAGGCCGATTTGTCTCGAGAACAGTTCGGGTCGGCCCACCCGTTCGTTGTCCGCATCTCTGAGGCTGGATGGATGGTTCGCTGACATCATGAAGGTATATCAACGGGCTGCTCCCCTAAACGTTTTGCTGTTCGCGTCACTTACTACACGGGAGGCATCCCTGTTGAGGGATCGATCAATCGACACGATCTTCCCAAGCATTGTGATAACTACTTGAGCCGTGTCCTGGGCCAGGACCGTATTGCGGCAAGTCGATCGACGTCATCGACTGACAGAGCTGTTCGTTCGCCATCCGCGAGTGGTGTTGGGGCTTCTTTCATGATGGGCGATGGGATGAGTGGCGATGGGATGAGGTGCGATGGGTAAGGTGCGAAGAGCAGGAGGGAGAAAGATGGAGAAGCCTGCGCCTCAGTTTAAACCGGGTTCATAGAATGTCGCGGAAGGCCGCGGAACGACGTGGAGTGAAGCCCAGTGTGGGCAAGCCGTGACACGCTGGCGGGGCCCCTAACGGCGGAATTGGCGCACTGGCCGACACTACCCGAGGTCTGGAGCTGCTCCAAAGCGTGGACGAACGAATCTCAAGCCCGGAGGTGATGGACTGCGGGCCCGTCGCACTTGCCGTGCGACTTGAGACTGCCTGCTGCCGGTGCAGATTGACTTGACGAACCAGTTTGCGCGACGTCGTGTTGATCGATTGGCGGCGGCGACTGTGCGATTAGAGCAGGAGTCGGGTTGTACGGAGGAGGCTCAGCTCGCTCACGATGGCGACGTCTCTGCTGCCCCTCTGCTCTCCGTGCGGCGTGAAGATTGTCGTACAGGAGACGGGACGTGAAAGTTTGCAGATGACATCTCGGCTCTGGCAGGAGCTGGATGATTGAAGGAACTACGCTGCGATGTGATAGACACGCAAAACAGGTCGTCGCAGTCTGCTTCAGGAAGCAGAGTCACGTGCTCTTCAATGGAATCTCGGCGAACGTAGACGAAACGGACTGTCGCCGGCCGACCCGTGCTGAAACAGCGCTAGCTAGCTGGGACGCGCTGGACCGAGAGCTGCCTATGACGTCACGCCACATGGTTCCTGTTCTTTGACGTTCTTTATCTCCCTGGTTTGTCTCCCGTTCTCTGACGTTCTTTAGCCACACAGACGTTTTTATAGATTAAGGATGCTCCTCATTTCAAATGTGTTTCGAGTCGGTTTCAAATCGTTCGCGACAATCATAAATGCTTTTCAAAACGTCGAAAGCGGTGGGGTAATTTACAATTTGTCGTGCTGTGCGATCAAGTCGATTTCTATCATTAGGCAACTTTCAGTGGAGCCTCTGGGAGCTTTACCGAGCCGAGTGTATGCGCCTGCTAGTTAAGATTGGCCGGCGTTGCTGACGGTACGTGCCGCTCTGGCGGCAACAGCTGAGCCGGGCATTTGTCATGCAAAGCTGAGCGTCGGGGCGGGCGGCGAAAGGCGGCGTAGCTGAGTACATGCGCCTTCATGCGCCGTTGGTATTAGACTAGCTGGAATTCAGATTCTCATCCTCAGGCCCATCTCCCATAGTCTCCCATCGCGGGCACCTCACGCGACCTGCGCCGCGTCGATTTTCTGCGCGCTCCCTTCCCTCGCGCTCCCTCGCCCGCATCCGTTCCGAACATCAACTTTGGGGCTTTGGGGCAGGTGCTAGCATGTTCCAACGCCGCAAGTCGTTCCAATCTGGGCCGTCGGCTTCCTCCTCGGCGCCCACGGGTTCGACAAGCTCAGGAACGAGCACTGTCCCAGGGCCGCCCAAGAAGTTGATTCAAGTGCTCACGACGCGCAAGACGGTGCTCGTGCCTTCGACACTCACCAAGGCTGTGAATAGTAGTCCGTCTTCATCCAAAGTAGGGGTCAAGACGGCGGGTCCGTCGCTCAAGCACAGGGTCTCGAACGGTGCCTCAGCTGTGGCCACGACGACGACATCGAGCAGCAGCAGCAGCAGCAGCAAAGCCAAGAACAACAACTCATTAGCCGGACCGTCCTCATCGAGCGACAAGTCAGCAAGAGCAATCACATCTGCTTCCAGCCCAAAGAAGCTCAACGGAGGCAGTGCGCAATCGGCATCTCCGATCAAAAGGAAGGCCGAGGCCGTCGTTTCGGCCGAGGCAAACAAGCACATCAAATCCGCATCCACTTCCCCGGCCCGATCTCAGGCCGCACACAAAACCAAAAAGAGGGCTACATCCTCAGCTCTCACTCGGTCCTCCTCGGACGTTGATTCGTCCTCTTCGGCCGCGTCACCCAGCGAGGAGGAGGGCGATTCGGACTCGTCGGATTCGGACACGCCCAGAAACCGACGCCAGTCGACCCCGGTCGTCGAGCGAGACGTATATGATGGATCGGAAGCGGTAACAGAGGCGGAAAACAAGGGCACCTCGAAGAGGATCGATGCATCCAAATTGGTTATGCTTAGTCGGAGCGCTTACAGAGATTGTACGTTCTCCCCCGTCCTTGGAAGAGCCTCGCTCACTTGGCTCACCTTCTCTTATCATTGAACGGCATGACAGATTTTATCGATCCTATTGATCCAGAAAAGTCGAATGTGCAATGGTCGGGGAACGATATACCCACAATCGAATTAGAATACCCGGGAAACGGCAGCGAAAAGTCGGTCAGAGTTGCGCGCGCCACAACTACGCAACAGTCACACAGAAACTTACAAGACCGGGTTATCTTCTGCACAGATTTTATTTGCTGGCACCCAAAAATGACAACGAATACGATCCCATCGAGGACGTCATGACCGTCATTCGGACCGTCTTGGACGTCTTCCTAGCCCCGCCCCAATCCCTCGCCCTCTTCGGCTACACCCCCGGTCTCAATTCGTTCTCAGCTTTTCTTTCAGCGCCTCCTTCTCGCTCAGCGACACCCGGAACACCCACCGATACGGGCACACCGTCTTCTGCTACATTTCTCACCTCGACCTTACCTCCCTTGATGCGACAGCTCGAGAAAGCCAAAGCGAAACGGGATGGACCCGCGTTCATTGCCGCGATCGAGCGCTACAACGCCGGGATCAAGGAGTTGAAGGCTAATTCAATCATGAAACAAAACATTCAGGGATTGAAGGGTCTCAAGGAGAAGACTTGGACCAAGATCGCGGCGCAGTCGTATGATCGAGCTGTCGGGCCTGGGTTGGACGAATTGAGCAAGTACGAGGCCTTCTCCGATAACGTCTATGGCGAGCTGTTGCCTAAATTTATGAGCGAGATGTAAGTCGGATGCGCGGCCCGCATGCCTTCAGCTGTACTCTGAACTGATTGATGATTCTATGATCTTGCAGCTTTCAAAAGACCAAACTCGGCCCCGGATCCGTCTTTGTCGACCTCGGTTCCGGCGTCGGCAACTGCGTTGTCCAAGCCGCTCTCGCAACTGGCTGCGAAGCTTGGGGCTTCGAGAACATGGCACATGCGTCATCGCTCGCTCGGGCTCAAGTGGTCGAAGCTGAAACGAGGCACAAGTTGTGGGGCGTCAGCGCGGGCAAGATGGAAGTTATCGAGGCCGATTTCTGTGAACATCCCTTGGTAGGCCAGGTTCTCAAAAGGGCTGACGTGATCCTCGTCAATAACGAAGTGTAAGCTTCGCATCACGAGATCTTTCTGCTTGGGCGTGCTGTTCAGACTGACCCGCTTCGGCCCACTTGTACAGATTCTCCTCACTCTTGAACCAGCGCCTCTCCCTCCTCTTCCTCGACCTCGCCTCCGGCACCCGCATCGTATCTCTCAAAGCCTTCGCCCATTCATTCAATCTCTCAGCCCACAATCGTCATTCCCCTTTAGCGATCCTCGACCAAGGACAACCTTTGACGTACGGGCGACAGAGCGTGAGTTGGAAAGAGGAAGGAGGGAAATACTTCATTGGGCGGATCGATCGGGAGAAAGTGGCCAGGTTCGACGAGAAGGAGCGGAGGAGGAGGGAGAAGAGGGAGAAGGCGGAGAGGGTGGAAAGAGGGTCGGAGGAGAACGTGGGTTGAAGGTCTTACATTCGACGGCACTCTTTAGTGTTCGGTGCCGTCGGAGAGAGGGAGCTTAGAAGGAGGACGTGGATTGCTCTTCAACAGCCTACGCGCTTACGGTCAGCTAGCGATGCAATCAAACCCTAGAGTTCTTGATGAATCAACATTCTCGAGTGGACAATGCTGTACTGAGAGCTTGCAATGCATAAACGGTGAAGGGGGTATGGGAACAGAAAGAAGACCAGACTTCTGGAGGTGGCACCAGCCGTGAAAGGGACCGGTCAAGAAAAGGGAAGCAAACGTCACGCTCATCATCACCCCACTCTGCTTCGAGTGAGCGACTAATCCGAATGATACTGAAGATCAGTGTCCAAGAGTCTAAGGCGGTGTTGTGCCCAGCTTCTCACGCTACCCCGAAGAAGCGTGGCGAGTTTTCTACGAGCAACTCGATCATCTTGGCCTTGGCGCCCATGTCAGACCATTCCCTTTCGACGACTCGAGAACGCATGACCGTCGGCCCAAAGACGACGCCGAGATTGACAGGTGTCATCTTGTTCTCGGCGCTGCGCGAGTGCACCCGATGCAAGTGTTGGATCAAGCACCTCGCGGTCTTGTAGTGGACTTCGGGCATCTTGGCCAACGTCGCTTCAATCTTGGTCAATCGATCCTCGGGCGAGGGAATCTCGGTGCACGAGACGAACTCTTCGTGCAAGTCAAAGGTGAAGAGCGGGTCGGGCAAGCATCGGAAGTAGTTCTTGAGGCAGGAAGTGATGGCAGCCGGGTCGTTGAACTGGTTCCCGTCCTCGAGGTTGAAGTCTTGACCGCTCTCGAACAATTGCGTGATGCGCTTTGTTTGCCCCATCCCACCCGACTTTCGGTAGATGCCTTCTTGGTACATACCAAAGACTTCGACGGCTGCGATGCATTTCGAGACGACCAAAGGGACCTCGCGATTCTCGGATCGTGCTTGCGCGGTCTAGATGAGGGAAGAGGACGCAGAGTTCACTTAGCTTCATGTAAGGTCAATTTGGTCCATCAAAGAACTTACAAGATGATTACCAAACATCCCCGAAGACTGCGACAGAAGCGTTATCGTGTCATCCGAAGCGAGAGCGGTGGAACCGTGTGAGCACGGCGTTGACAGGTAGGGGATGCACTTGGTGTGCGAGTAGCAACCACATCCAGTACATCGTACTTCGTTCAGCCCCCACATCTTGTCACCACAGTATTCGCATCGAATGGGCCGCAAGATACTCGTCGGCTGGAATGCGTGTGACCGCATGCCATGATCAATCGAGACCGAAGCCGAACGAGAAATTTGCGGTGATCGACTTAACCCAGCGGCAGCGCCCGAACCCATGTTGAGACCCATGACCGATCCCTTGCGATCGTGCGGGTCGCTGCTACCGGCTTGGAGTTGAGGACCACTAATCGATGCGGTCGTGACGGCTTTGGCCTTGCCCCATTTGAATTTCTTGACTGTTGGGGCTTCCAAGCGCGCAACCGACTCAAGATCGCCCATGCTCGGAGACATGGATGGTCGAGGCAGGGCCAGCTTGCCCATGCTCGAGATACTGGCCGATGCATGGTGGCCACTGGGGCCAGGGTTGGGGGACACGCGCAGCTTGCTCATCTGATCTCGGAGCGATTCGAGCTGCTTCGAAGCCTCAACTGTTTGCCCTTCGAGAGAAACGTGGCGAGCCTGCAGAGTCGCCGACTCGTCGATGAGGAACGATCGAGCGTCCTGCAGCGCATCGACTTCCCGCGTCAACGCATCGCGCTGCTCCACTAAGGCCGTGATCTCAGCACGGTGTCGATCCTTGACCTCTTCCAATCGCTCGTTGAGGGCTTCGACGATCCGATCGTTGGCGGTCTTCGTAGGAGATTCAGTTCCCTTCAACTCAGCCGCCTGGGCCGTTGAAAGCTCGACCTCGGCTCGCAAGGACGAAAGTTGTCGTTCCGTAGCCACCACAGAGGACCGCAATTCCTGCGTCTGACTGCGCAAGCTATCCCGCGTCTTCTGGTCTTGATCGACGTCGGCCAGCCGACGTGCCTGCTCGACAAACCTGGTTCGAAGTTCTTCAAGGCGAGATTCGACCTCGCGTCGAGTAGCGACCTCGCGATCGTATTCTTCGCGCGCCATGCTGAACCCTTCGAAAGCCGTTCTCGACGCTCTCTGCGATCCAAAAGCATAATACGGGTTCATCAGGTCCTGCCGCCCCAGCACCTGGTGACGGACTGCACTCACTCTGAATGCATCATACCGCGACTGCCATTCCTGCATCTCTTTCTTGGTCTCTTCCAATTCATTCAGAAGCAACTCGACGAGCTCGACGTCCAGCGACGCGCCGCCAGTCTTGCCCTCCATCCCATCTCTCGACAACCGGATCGATTCCCTCACTTTGCGCGCGACGCTTCGACCACCCGCGGTCGCGACGTCGCGAGAACTGTTAAATTCGGCCCCTGCTAGATCAGGACTGAGATGCTCGATCGCGTCCGAGGCTGTCGAGGCTTCCGAAGGTCCACGTCGTTGTGAATGCGTCTTCTCCTCGTCCAGCGATTTCCGTGGAGGTGTGGGACCATGAGTCAACGAGTTCGATGCTGAATGGTTGCGAGGCGACGCGACGTGGTTGAGGAAGAGGAGGGTGTCGGGGTCGTAGAAGGACATCGAGTTATGCAGGTCGGGTAAATAAGTCGAGCTCGGTGGATGCGCTGCGGCTGGAGGCTGATGCTGTGGAGCCGAGTATTGCAGCGCCTCTGTCGGATCTTCATCAACGTAATTCTCCTTGGCGGGAGATCGATCATCGTCCTCAACGGGCTCTTCCTCATGCCCAATACGTTCGTATGTGCCGTCCAAGTCATCCGTCGCGACTGGTGCACCCTCGTCGATCGAGGGTCGCTGGGCGAAGCCATAAAACCCAGAGCGTCGGTTCATCTGCTTCTGCTCGGCGTTAATGGGCTGCAGGGTGCTCGACTCAGATTCGCGTCGTACCATGTACGCCGAAAAGGTTGGACTGGCGCCACCGGCATCATCGCTGGTCCCGACCGAGATCGCAGGGGACCGTTCTTGTGGCGGAATGGGGAGAGTTGGCCGTGGAGGACGGTCTTTTGTGTCTGAGCTCAAGCGACCTCCCAGGGACGAGATGGCCGTTGTCGTGGCGGACGTGGGCAAAGGTGTATGCTGGGGCCGCCAGTGCAGCGTTTGTGGTGACGAGTTGGGGCGCGACGTATCGTGGAAGTGATATTGCTGTGCTGAAAAGTCCTTGTCCTTGGGCGAAGGGGACATGTCGTAGCTGCCTTGTTCGTAATCACCACTTTTCCGAAGGGCAAAGTTCGACGACGAAGACGCCGACTTGGCGTGTCCTCCTGAGCCAGAGCCAGAGGAGGTAGGGACCTGACTACCATTGATGGCTGCAATCGCCACCGCATGGGCGCGCTCACTGCGATCCTTGTCGCGTTCGGCTTTAGTCCGCCCAGCTTCCTTCTCCTTCTTCCTCCCCGCTCGGGCGGCTTTTTTGGCTTCTGTCTTTTTCCGCCCTTGCGCGATGCGCTCGTTGTGACAGGCCATACACCAGATGCCGAGTTGGGTCTTTGCATAGGTCAGTCCCTCGATGCGTTCGGCGCAATGACAGCATCGAAAGCATTCGGTGTGATAGCTATGTTCACCTGGGTATGATGAGGGCGGAAATTGGATCGATTAAAGGGAAGAGACTGAATGCTAGTAGACATCTTTGCAATTGCGTACCTGTGACGACCGCCGAGTTGTCAATCGACTTGTGACAGGTGCTACAGATGTAGGAGCAGTTTTGGCATACGGGCAGGCCGTCCGAAAGCAAGAGGAGGTTCGTGTCGTGTTCGACAAGGTTGTTGCATTTTGCGCATCGGCTGGATGAGCGGCCATTTGAATGGACGGGTTAGCATAGCGTTGCTTGGAAGATGCCGCGGAAGAGTGGGGTGGGACTCACAAGCTGCGCGTGTGGGGGAGGAGCGGGGGAGGGACCGAGGAGCGCACTGCGGATCAGCAAAGCCTGTCACAGAGGCGTGCGCAGCCGAATCGAGACTCACCAGTCGACGCTGCACGTTGGGAGAAGGGTGTCCATAGTGGGGTCAGCGGATCCGCAACGTCAAGGGAGCCCAGATACAACGGCTGTAGCCCCTGTCGGGAGGAGGCAACGTCCGACGACGACGCGCGTTGAGGACTGACTGGTACAGATATTTGCCACAGGTCACGACGGTGGAGTCGAGCGTTTGTTCGAGACCCAACTTGCAAGCTATGATCATGACGGAAACCGTTACGGGGTCAGATCGGGTAAGCGATCGGCCACGAGAACGTGCATGGTAGTGTCGCGAGGGCGTCGGTGGCTGCTGCTGACACCCGCGCGACCAGGATGAATGCGATGCTCGCAAGTCGACTTACAGTTGCAACTCGTCTGACGGTCTGGAAGGAACGGACTGGTTGGTGAGGATGGGGTCCTGTCCGGGGCGAACGAGGTGTCGTACGACATGGCCGACGTCGACGCGCCACCACCACCGCCACCACCTCCACCGGCAGCACCACCACTCGGCTCGTGCGACATCGACGAAGCACTCGCTCCACGATGGTGGCCACCACCGAGCACAGGCGCAGGCGTCGACGTCTGGCTCGGCAGAGAAGGTGGAACCGGCAACGGTCTCGAGTAGGCCGCTGCGGGGGTCGTCATCGCGTCTGTTGCGATCAGTTCGGCACGTCGGGCTCAAGGGAGAGACGTGGCGTGCCGCCCCCCCCCCCCCCCCCCCCCCCCCTCCCCGGCACCGGCGCCGACGAGACGGAGGCGAGGACCCCAGAAAGCCCCGCCGGAGGCGCATTTATTTTTTTTGACATTTTGAGGACCCAAAATCCTGAAAATCGTCGAGGCGCATTGCAAAAAATTGACATTTTGGGACGAAACACACGTTTTGCCCCCGAGGCGCCTTTGCAGATTTTGACATTTTTCCCGGGGGTCGAGGCAATTTTGGCCGACCCTGAGCAGCCTTCGGCATGACCATGGGCCCGCATTCGCCTTCGAGACGCGTTTGCCGCTCGGCGCCGATCGGCTATGGTCGCAGTACGACCGAGCAGAAGATGTTCAAAGCTGGGCGCTGCGAGCTCAACGATGGATGGACAAAATCGTCGTTATCAACGGAACTGACCGCAACCGTATCGCTGTCGCACGTCGCATACTGAACGGACTGCAATGGCAAGAGCAAGACGGGCTTCTACCATTGCCTCTTCTTGGGGGAGGAACGAGTTTGGTTTATCTTCTGAGATTCTTAAGTCAGTACACCAGTCCTTCAGCTGGCCACTCGTGTTCATTTCGTATCTGAGGCAACTTGCTTATTCGCGTCTCTACTCAGGTCACGATTGGCTCGGTGAAGCCGCGATGAACTTGTCGATTGAAAGCGTCCTTAGAGCTGGACGAGTGCAGAATCCCGATTCCGAAACATCGTATGGACTCATACCCTCTACCGTCATTTCCTTGTTACTGGCTCGCCCTTCCGGTTCGGGTCCTCATTCGATCTTCAAAGCCTGGCCCGCCAAACCAGTATCGTAATCTCATCGAGCTAGGCGATTGCATGCGCAACGCGCCGACCTCAAAATCAATCTGGTTTTTACCCCTCTGCTCCGATAATCACTGCCACACCATTGGAGATCGGATCTCTGATCTGCTTTGGCCTCAAGCGTGGCATGCATTCACTCAGCTGCGATCAAACTGCTTATGGAGAAGAAACGTTGTCCATCGGAATTGGTACGTTGTTTTGAGTGCAGTGGCAGTTGAGCTGTGACGTTCTCATATGACAAAGGTCTTGTCTGCTACAGTGCGATACATCTACAGCAAAGTGACAACAAACCACTGCAACCGAGACACGCTCCCGTCGTTGGTTCTACTTTCAAATGTCGTCGTACAGGAGCTCTCGCCTCATCAAGAAAGCATGCTATTCCACTCACCTCATTGATGGCACTATGCCGTTCCGCATGATTGATGGTCGACAGGTCATCGAGTCATTAGGCCCGCCAGCGACTACATATCGTTCAACCACGGACCTTACCTCATGTTACCCCGACGAGCGCATAATCAGCACGTGCGCACATGCCGAGCAAAGATTTGCCGCCTTTCGGAGCGTCCCCGGCCTGCGAGATGCCGCCGGTAGAACCTCTACAAGCCGCACAAATGCCTCCGCGGACACAAGGAGCTCAAGTTCAGCAAAACGGAGGTCTGACAACGAAGTAGCGAGCCCACCAGCAAAGCAAGGAAGGCTTATTTGATGCCTGGAGCCACGCGCGACACCAGCCGAAGCGACGCGCGCCGCAAGCCACTTTCGATCGGCCGCCGCGCGTCCGCAAACGCTCGGAACGCGTTTTCGAGGACTTTTGAGCGATTTTTGGAGCATGTAGAACACATTTTGATAATATTTTGAGGCGCATGTGAAATTTTGACATTTTGGGGCCAAAATAGGGTAAAAAACTTTGACAAAAAGGCCAAAAAACCGCGTTTTTCAACATGCGCCTCCGGCTGGGCTTTCTGGGGTCCTCGGAGGCGTGCGCGACTCGTGCGCGCGAGAGTCCGTCGGCGGCACGGCTTACCGATGCTGACCCCGGCATACCGCGGGCCGAACTTCAGAAATCCGAAATGTTCCTCCAAGTGCTCAATCGTACAGACGTGCTTGGGTCGTTTCTGATTGCAAGCGAAGAAGAGGAAAACAGGGATGCGTCCGAGTCTCGGAAGGCTCCGAGTCTGCTCAACGAAAAATGGCCGGGGACGATGGCCGAAGCCGTCAACCAGGCGTAGACAAGAACTATAAGTTCTGCAATCAAGTCTGGAAAGAGAAGAACCCAACAACAACATAGATGAGCTTTGTGACCGCTGCCATAGAATTTGATGCCTGAATTTAACCGGATTCCTTTAAAACTCACCTCCGCGACTGAACTCCTTGGCTCGTCAAGTAGAGGCGAAGCATTTTCGTGACCCGGACTTCGACTGGGGTAAATCTGCCTGCCCGCCACAGCAGAGCACACGACTTCTTCTTGCGTTTCTTGCAATTGCTTCGCGCCGCACTGATTGGCATCGGCAACGGCGATCGCAAGTACCCGTCTCCGAGTCGCATCAGGGCGACCACGCCGAATATGGACTTACCGGCCCAGTCATGCCGCAAAAGGTATGGGCTCCGAGTCTCGCCACACCAAAGACGAAGGGGATGGCAAGGGTTCACGTAGCAAGAGGGTGCCGTTGGATTGGTCGACGTGGAACGCAGGAAGGAAAGGGGTTGATCTTGACTCGAAGCCGCAATTCTATTACCCGAGCCGCGCTTGCCAAGTCGGCGCGGTCCCGCATTCGACCCCTCTATTCGACTAAATCAGTCACCACCAAAACCCTCGGAACTCTCAGCGGTCTCTTCAACAGCTCGGATTTGAATGATTTGTTGAAAATCTCATTTCAAAGTCAAAGGGAAGAAGCCGTTAGCTCCACAAATTTCACCGACGGTTCACGCTCGACCGATCGAGAGGGAGAGGGGCGCCTCGGGTCGAGACGGTCCCACCCGCATCAATTGTTTGTTGGTCGGGTTGAACTGCTGTCACAAGATAGCGCAAATGTACTGGAATTGGAGTATGTACATCGGGCGGGGATAGCTGTTACATATGTAGAGATACTCGTCGGCGCCCCACGCAGTTGAACGTTGATATGCGCAATGACGAAAGCAGGCCGAGTTTTCCATTCGTTCGGCTGAACACAACCTTCGGACTCACATGTTCGATCCCACGTATACTGTGCGACAACGCTTGACCGCTCTATCCTTACAACGGTGGAATTCCCATGTGGTATCGAAACACTCTATCTCGCACAAGCTGTAGCACCACCACACGAAACGCCGGACGGACTGCGGGAGCAACCGAACTGGGACGCCTGAAGAAATCAGCCGAAGGCGCTTTCGTTCGCTCAGGCCAGGGCGGACTCCATCCCACATCACCTACGCAGGATCATCGACTTGGTACTAAGAGTCGTCAGCCTCCCAGTTGATCCAAGCTGATGACGCTTACGTTCCTGCAATCGTAGTAATGGCTGGAGGTAGGAACTCGCCTGGAGTGAATGGTCGCGCGCTGCTCCATTCGACCCGTGATCATCAAAAGGAGACTGACCTGACGAGTCTACGTCATTCGGCGCGCACACGCCTGAGACAAAAGCGGGGAGTATGCTTGCCAGCGCGGACCACAGCTTCACGAAGATTCTATGATCCAATAAAATGTGGGTTTTGGGATTTGTATCTGACACGATATCTAGGAAGCCAAGGGGACCCGTCGGGGGATGCCTCTGAACCGTTTTGGGCGTGCTCCAAGCTGAGCGAGATCACCTAACGTCTCTTGGCTGGAACCCGCAATCGGCTCCTCTTCTCTGATGAGTATTACTGAACGGACACACACCGTAGCCTCGCCATAAACGCCGTTTGAAGAACGTCTCTGTGTGGCTGCTGCAAGATAGCACAGCGCCGACGGAACGTGAGCTGAGCCATCGATGTTTTGTGCCCCAGCTTGAAGTTTGCCACTCACCCATCTCTAAGTTCGGCTTGTAAAGTCCCAAGACAACATGAATACAGCTGCTCGCCGGTGACGCCTCGGTCAAACCCATCGAGGCTTGTGACTGATCAATTACTCCGAGCTGTCCGATCAACATCTTGGAAGGTTGGAACACATACTCCGGCTTGTCGATTCAATCTGCTCGTATTCTCATGGCCACGGTCGATGGAAGGGCCAGAATGAGAGGCCTCATCATCGAAAGAAGAGGGTAAGAGGAAGTGATGATTAAGAGCGAGGGAAGGTCGGACCGCATCTCCCTCAGACCGTAGTTGAGCCAACTCGCACATACACGTGGCTAAATAACGATCCTCTTGGCTGAACAATCTACCCAAGCGCATTGGAGGACCCAGCGAAAGCAATGGGTTTCCCGACGCGACTTTGGTTGGAGTTACAAACATCGAACAAAGCTGACGATGCGGTCAATCACGGGATTCAAGAGGTGTGGGGACTCGGGCCGAGTTGAGGGCACGTGCCGTCTCCGCGAACGGTTTTTAGGAGAGTTGATTCCGCGGCTCGGCCTCGTCATCCCCCACGGCTGATCCACGCGGGTTGAGGATCTTGATCTTACTACGGCGTCCGCCCCGGCGCATCAAAGGACTACAGTCACGCGGTGCGATCATCTAAGAGCACATGCGCTCGTGGCGCGGGAAAGATCACGAGTCAAGAATCGATCGATCCGATCCAACACTGCGTTCGGTATCACTGTATTGCACGAGTGCACACAAAAGAGAAAAGGGTCTAGAAACATGAAGAGCGAAAAACGCATAAACGGGGGGCATGACCGAGGGATAGATATACAACAAGAAGGCGGATCGAGTGTCATGGGTTCGAAAAACGAAGATACAAACAGCTGCTGCGATGAACGAGGAGGAACGAAGATGAACGAGGGGGTGGGACACCACGAAGCAGAGCGATCAGCAACACCGGCCACATCTAGAAAGGTAGCTCGTTGTTCTTGCGTTCGCTTTGTAGCTTCTGGCAACGACAATTTACTGTTGCTGCGGATATGCCTTTGCAACCGCATTCGCATCCGCCGCCATCGCCGATCGTAGTGCCTCCCTCGCCTTCTCTTGGCATGTCGCCTTAAGCTTCATTTCCGCGCACAAACCGTCGACGTCGAACTCGTACTTGGCCCCTGGTGTGATGAAAGGGCATTCTGAGGTGGTTGGTCCCTCTGACAGTGATGTCTCCGCCGTCGATAAGCTTGCCGACACGACCGGACTCGGGCTCTTGACGAGTGCGGCCAAGAGGTCATCGGGAGTCGACGTTGTGCCTGGCGCTCCGGGCGCGGGGGAAAGGCCAGTCGAAAGACCCGAGGTGTTGAACAAGGCATCGAATTCGCCAAGTGATGTCAGATCCGTCGTGCCGAACGAATCACGGTACGCCGTGAACAGATCAGTCGTCGACATGCCGGGAGGCGACGTCATGCGCGTCGATGCTCCGGATGCTGAAGACGAGCCTGCAAGCGTCGAGGCGGGCGACGCACCCGACGACAGCGAGCCGAGGAAGATCTGCTCGTCCAAAGAAGGCTGTCTATTTGTGGCATCGTACGTCGGGGGCGAGAAGCCGAGGGGCGAGGCGGCCGACGAACCAGACGGGTGGTGGGGGTACGAGCTCTGCTGCGGCAAGGCGAACGCGGACGGACTCGTGTTAAAGACAGGAGCCGAGGTTGGCAAGTTCGACGTAAGGAAGCCGTTCGCGTCGAAAGGGCTCGAGGTCTCTGACAGAGGTACACTCGAGGTCGACGCTGGGCTCGCGAAGGCCGATGTCCTCGTGAGGTCGTCTTGGTCGGTTGGGGGCGTAGGCGGCTTGAACTGGGGGGCGCTTGACATGGTCGCCGAGTTCGAGACGTCCTTGGCGTAGCTGAAAGAGAAGGCCGTCTCGTAGACCTTGAGGCGCTCGTTCTCGCCCTGAAGCCTTTCCATGAGCTGCTTCAACGCAGCGTTTTCGGCCGCCTTCTCGGACGATTCTTGCTCGAGGCTCAACACGCGATCCTCGAGATCTTTCAGGTGCTGTCCAACGTGCACGCCCAAGGGTCAGCACTTGTCCGATTGGACGACTGGATACAAAGGGTCTTGCGCTTGTCTCTCACCTTCTCCTTGCGTTCGCGGAACGCCCTCTGGGCCTTCCTGTTCTGATCCTTGCGCTTGTCGGTGGTCTTGTGACCCTTGCCGCCCTTGCCGTCGTCTGCGTACGATATTGCCCATTAACAACACTGTCAGAAAAGAATGCACGGCTCAACTGACAGCAAGTTGCAGCAGACTGACCATCACTGTCGTTGTCGTTGTCATCGTCGTCGGGGTGGGTGTGGTGCGACTCCTCTGCGCCACGGCTCGAAATAGTGCCCGAGCCTGTGGTCGAGGCACGACGATCCTTGAGAGCTGCGGTCGAGCTCTTGGTATCGGAGGCCTTGCGCTTCTCATGCTGAGCCTGGGCCGTGGCGCGCGTCGGACTCATCTTGACGGGGGCCGCTGTAGCCTTGCTGGTCTCGAAGGAGGGAGCGCCCGTCGAGGATTGGCGCGACGAGGGCGCCGCATCCGATTCGGGCGAAGCCGACTCCGAGGCTTCAGGTGAGGAGAGCATGCCTAGGTTTTGGCCCGAGTAAGGCAAGTTGGGATCGAGCGAGAGCAATTTGGCGATGTCTTTTGGTTTGATCAAAGCACAGGGAGCACAGGTCAGCACCGTACAACAAAGAGAACTAGCGTCACATGTGCGATCATCGCTTTCACTCTTTGCGCCCCTCCTGAGAAAGAAGCATCGCCGCCCCCCGCCCCCGCCCCCGCCTGCACGCTCCTGAATCGGCGGCGCGCCGAACTCGGGCATCGCCCTCTGCGCGCCAGCTGACCAGGCGCGGCGCAGTCGCGGCAGGCCGGGTCCGACGTGCACGAGGCCGTACGCGCGCGCACACGCACGCCGAGTCAGGGCCAGGGAAAGAGGAAGGATGCGCTAGAGAAGAGGCATCGAAAGCGGAGCGCCGAGCTGGGCGTCTGGACAGTGGAGGGTCGCGACGCACAGTTGTCCTGGTCATCGCCGAGGGGAAGGTTGCCCGCAGTGAGATTGAGGTTGGACCAATCGATCGTAGACATGATTCTTCACAGGTCGGTGCTGGAGGCGTCGGGGCGGCGAGGCGGCGAGGACGAGCGGGTGTGGTGCGCTGTGGGTGGGCTGTGGTCGGCAGACAGGCGTGCTTATGAAGCAAGTAGTCCCAGCGACGGCTCGGTGGTCGAGGCGGTGCGCAGAGGGTGGGAGACGACAAGTGGGTTCGGTTCGAACGGTGGGTCTTTGAATACTGTCACCAATGCTGGTGTTGTACTGGGTAGTACCGTCGATGCAGGGGATGCGGGTCGGGAGGATGCAAGAGGGCAACTAGCAGCTGATGTGCTCGCTCCACACTGGACTCGCCTCCGTCAGCCTGAGCGAGCCTGAGCGAGCCTGAGCGCCGTCCACGCCTCTGCCGGGCTCGAGTTCGAACTCGAGGGCCAAGTATTTTCGTACGGCGCCTTCTCCGCCAGCAGCTATTGACAAAATTATGAGACTACATTTGCTAGGGTGAGCCAAAGTGCGGCTCTTTATCATTGCTCACATAGCCATCGGCCTCGCCACTGCACTACTAGTCCAGGAGCAAGTGCGGATCTCCGCCGGCGACGGCGCCGCGGATTTCACACGAACTCCGTGACACATTGCTACGCACAACGCGCCCGTCGGGCCGGGTGTAGGTGTAGAGAGCAGACAACGAAGGAAATCATTTTAAATGTGTTCTGGATGTTTCTTGCGCAACGATGCGCCTGCGATCGCGCCTTTCGCTGACCAATAATACGCGCCCTTTTCCTAGGCCAAAAAGGCTCGAGCGGCGAGCGGCGAGCGGCGTGACTCGGCTGGAGACGCCGCGCGTTGTCAGTCACGGTTGGACCTCCTCCCCCTTCCCGCGTACGACCGACCGGGTAGGAGTGCTGCAGCCTCGTCGGGCCCGATTTGTGAAGGACGGTCGTAGAACGCGATGTCGAGCTTTTCGCTGAATGGACAACCGCTAACGGCCGAGAGGCTCAAGGGGATCCTCGGTACGTGGTGCACCTGCTTCCCCCCTCCTCCCCTTCTCCCGTTCTCGCCTGCGCCTGCCCCTCCCCTCCCCTCCCGCGTCCGATCCCACCACGCTCTCGTGTCAACACGCGGGCGACGGACGACCTCCGACGCGTTGGCCGCCACCTCGCCGCACCGCCGCCTGCGTGCCCTCCGTCCTCTCCTCCCCATGCATTCGCTGGGCTTCTTGACGTGCGCGCTCTACTAACGCTACCTCGCTCCATTGGGCTCGTGATAGGCCGCATCCAGCAGCTCAAGAACGAGGGCGCAAACGCGCAGAACTCGCCCGAACTGGTCAGCTTGTCCAACCTGGTCAAGGCGCTCTCCCAGGCGCACCAGAAGCAACAGCAGCTCGCTCGCAGCAATGCCGCACCCAACGGACTCGCCCAATCCACGGCTGTCGCACCACCACCTGCACCCCAACGTAGGTCCCCCCTTGTTTCCCCCGCGTCGAGCACGCCTCGTCGCATCGCGTCTGCGCTGACTTGGCTGACTTGACCCTCGCGCCGCAGCCAATGGACTTCATACCGCACCAAACACCTCTGCGCCACCCTCTGCACTTCCCCTCGACTCTGCCACCGCGCCGAATGGTGCACTCGATGCGTCAACGTCCGTGCTCGCCCCTCCCGAGCCGTCGCGTTCACCACCCGTCGTGCCCTTCACCCCTGAGCAGGTCGCCTCGCTCAGATGTCAGGTCTGGGCCTTCAAGCTCTTGTCACGCAACCTCCCCGTCCCACTTCCTCTACAGCAGGCCATTTTCTCGCCCGCCGAGGCGGCCAAACTCGTTGCTCGTATCCCCGAAGGCGCCGACCTCCAACCCGACACCTTTGATGCGAACGGCTTCACCGTCGCCGAAGTCCGAGCCGCGAGGGACAAGGCTTACGCCGATGAAGCACCGCTCGAAGGGGTCGAGAATCCCAACAGCCTCGTCTACCCGCACAACGCGTATGCGACGCCGAGAGAAGCGTTTGAGGCGTCGATGACAGGCCCGACGAAGCGCATGAACGTGCTCATCCCGACTCTGCTGCCCGAAGGCCTGGACCCGCTCGTACTGATGGAAGAGCGAGATCGGTTCATTGATGCTAGGATCCAGTTCCGCATTCGAGAGCTCGAAAGCTTTCCCTCGGATCTCTCGCAGGAGCCCGTTACTCTTGGTGCCGTCGCACACGATGACGCCGATGATTTCGAGCGCAACGATCGACTGGCCAAGCAAAAGCTCAAGGCTCTGATCGAGCTCAAGTCGTTGACGCTCTTATCCAAGCAAAAGGCGCTGAGGGAGAACATCATCCGCGGCCTGAACCAGGCGAGCTCGTTGTCGCTACCGGCCGATCGAGCCGCCTTCCGACGATCCAAGAAGCAAAGCCTGCGCGACGCCCGAGTGACCGAGCACCTCGAACGCAAACAAAAGATCGAACGCGAGAGGCGTGCCAAGCAGAAGCATCTCGACTCGTTGACCGAGATTGCGAACCATGGTCGCGATATGCTCATCGCCCATCGAGGTCATCAGGCCAAGTTTGGTCGACTCGGCAAAGCCGTGCTCAAGTTCCATGCCGATGCCGATAAGGAAGAGGCGCGTCGTGTTGAAAGGGTTTCGAAGGAACGTTTGAAGGCACTGCGAGCCGACGATGAAGAAGGGTACCTCAAACTCATCGACACGGCCAAGGATACACGTATCACCCATTTGCTGCGCCAGACCGATGCTTTCCTCGAGTCGCTCGCGGCTGCCGTCGTCGACCAGCAGAACGAGGCGCGTGTCGCAACAGCCGACGGGGCTGTCATGGAAGAAGTCCAGGAAAACACGGAGGCCGTTGACGAGTCACGCTTTGGTGCGGCGCCCGTGTTCGAGGACGAGAAGAAGGACAAGGTCGACTACTACAATGTCGCGCATCGGATCAAAGAAACGATCACGAAGCAGCCTTCAATCCTCATCGGTGGTGAACTCAAAGCCTACCAGATCAAAGGTCTCGAATGGATGGTGTCGCTCTACAACAACCATGTCAACGGTATCCTCGCCGACGAAATGGGTCTCGGCAAAACGATTCAAACGCTCAGTCTCATTACGTTCCTCATCGAGGTCAAAAAACAGAATGGGCCGTACCTCGTCATCGTGCCACTCTCGACGATGCCGAACTGGATATCCGAGTTTGAGAAATGGGCCCCTTCGGTGCGCATGATCTCGTACAAGGGTACGCCAGCACAACGCAAGAACGCGCAGAACGAGATTCGTGCTGGCAATTTCCAAGTCTTGTTGACGACATACGAGTACATCATTAAGGATCGACCGTTGTTGGCCAAGATCAAGTGGTTGCACATGATTATCGACGAAGGTCATCGTATGAAGAATGCGCAATCGAGGCTCTCGATGACGCTGACGACGTACTACTCGTCGAGGTATCGACTCATTCTGACCGGTACTCCGTTGCAGGTCAGTAGCCAAAACGTATCTTATCGGTGACAGCGCTTCTGATTTCGCCAGTTTCTTTTCCGTAGAACAACTTGCCCGAGCTCTGGGCCTTACTCAACTTCGTCCTGCCCAAGATCTTCGGGTCGGTCAAATCGTTCGACGAATGGTTCAACGCCCCCTTCGCCAACACGGGTGGTCAGGACAAGATCGAGATCAACGAAGAAGAATCGCTTCTCGTCATCCGACGTCTGCACAAGGTGTTGCGACCGTTCCTGCTGCGTCGCTTGAAGAAGGACGTCGAGTCTGATTTGCCCGACAAGGTCGAACGCGTGATCAAGTGCAAGATGAGCTCACTGCAACTCAAGCTGACGAAGCAGATCAAGGAGCACGGTATGATCTTCACCGATGGACCGACCGAGGGCAACTCCAAGGCGACGGGTATCCGCGGTCTGCAAAACCAGATCATGCAACTGCGCAAGATTTGCAACCACCCTTTCGTTTTCGACGCTGTCGAATCGTCGATCAACCCGACGCAAATCTCGGACGCCACCTTGTACCGTGTGGCGGGCAAGTTCGAAGTCTTGGATCGCATCTTGCCCAAACTTTTCGCCTCAGGCCATCGCGTGCTCATGTTCTTCCAAATGACGACGGTCATGACCATCTTTGAGGACTACCTCAACTTCCGCCGTATCGCGCACTTGCGTCTCGACGGTACGACCAAGCACGAGGATCGTTCGTCGTTGCTCAAAGCATTCAACGACCCCAACTCGCAGTACCCCATCTTCATCCTTTCGACCCGTGCCGGTGGTCTCGGCTTGAATTTGCAAACGGCCGATACGGTCATCATCTTTGATTCGGATTGGAACCCTCACCAGGATTTGCAGGCGCAGGATCGTGCGCATCGTATCGGACAAAAGAAGGAGGTGCGCATCTTGCGACTCGTGACCGAAAGGTCGATCGAAGAACATGTCATGGCCGGGGCTTCGCGCAAGATCGAGATGGACAAAAAGGTCATTCAGGCCGGTCGATACGACAACAAGTCAACGGCCGAGGAACGAGACGAGTATCTTCGTGCGTTGCTTGAGGGTGGGGACGAAGAGGACGAGGATCAAGAGGACGACGTCGATGAAGCCGAGGCGTTGAACGAGGCGATCGCTCGATCCGAAGAGGAACGCGCCTTGTTCTCGCAGATGGATAAGGATCGTCGACGGGCTGAAGAGGCCGCCTGGCACGCTTCGGGTCAAACGGGCAAACTTCCCGAACGCCTGATTGCGGAATGGGAGTTGCCCGCGGTGTACCGCATGGAACACAAGCGCGAAATTGTCGAGGACGAGATCGTTGATGGGCAGCGACGCGCTCGTACGAATGTGCAGTACGACGATGGGATGTCGGAGGAACAATGGGATCGATCCATGCGCGTCGAGGACGACGACGAACCGCCGCAACCCAAGAGGAGGGGTCGACCACCGAAGAACAAGAACTTGTTGGCCGGTGGGTTCGATAGCGACTCGACGAACAGTGGGAGGAACCGAGGGGCGCGAGGGACGCCCGACCCTTCGACGCCGAGAGGACTCAAGAGGGTTCGTCCCGCACGCGCCGTGTCGTCGAGCGTCGTCACGTCGGATGATTCGGATTCGGGATCGGATAGCGATTCGGGCAACGCCAAAAGACGTAAAGTGCATCTCACACCCGAGCAGGAGGGTCTCAAAGGGATCGCCGATCAGTGCCTCGCCAAGATGGAGGCCCTCGATAATGTACGTTTTCGTTTGAGAATGCTGTGAAGGTGATGGTGCTCATTTCATCTTGCCGCACTTTCAGCCAACCATGCACCATCAATGCACGGGTCTGTTCAACCAATTGCCGAGTAAACGCGACTACCCCGATTACTACACCATCATTCGTGACCCCATCGTGCGTTCTCGGTGGTTCTCATTCCGTGCCTCAATCGTGTGCTCATGTTGCCCTCATCGGCGCTCACAGAGCTTGAAGGAGATCAAGAAAAAGATCAACACGGGCGGGTACGCGACATTGAGCGCGTTCGAGGCAGACGTGCATCTCATGTTGCGCAACGCCATGACGTACAATGACGACGGGAGTGTGAGTGTTGGGTGCTCTTGTGTGAGTGGAGAATGATGTTCGGGAAGCTGACAAGACTTCTCGTATTTGACAACTCTACAGGTCGTGTACCACGACGCCCGGATGCTCAAGGTCAGTCGAGAGAGTCCGCACTCTTGTCCCTGACTTGCACGTTTACTGAACCTCTTCACATTCTTCTCGTTTACAGCAAGTGTTTGACATCAAATACCGCGAAATGATCGGAGGCGGGGCGGCTGCTCAGTACTGATGCGGCTTCTGCGTCAGGTGGAGGGGAAGCGAAGTCCATGAAGCGAGACTTCAGGATTTGTTTGTGTGTGTATGTTGCCCAGTCTTTTTGTACGATTGTATATCAGTTCCTGGTCCTTTGAATGTGCTCTTCGTCCGCGAATTGAAGCGAGGTCTCGCTTGTGGTCGCTTGAGAAGCTCGCGGCCGGGCGGTGACATCAGAGAGGTCCGTGCGCGTTGCCGAGTTAGACCGAGGGTTCTCATCTTCGGCGAAACGTTGCCTTGGCGTGTGGTGATCACCACGACGCTCATAGTCATCTGACTCATCTGCTCTCAGCCCCAGAGACGGTGGTGAGTCTTCCAGGTCACAGAGGCTGCTCATGAAAAGAACATTGGCCCGTTGCTGATGCTCGTGTGCTCTAAATCACGCTGTTGTTCGATGCCATTGCCCGCCCGCCGCCCGCGGTCTCTAATCGCTGGAATCTGGATGCGCTGGTCGTTATCGTCGGCCTTTACTAATGGCCGTGATCGGCTCGGCTTGGGACTGGCGCTTGCTTCGACGGAATTCCATTGCCTGCCTGCTTTGCCTGCGCCCATTCTCCCGCACGCTCCCCTACGCTCCCCCTCGCTCCCCTCGCTCCCCTGCCGCCGGCTGTCCGCTGCAACACCCCCTCGCCCCCTCACCCCCTCTCTCTCCTTCGCGCCAACGCCACGCTAGCTCACCGCAATCAGATCCCCCACCTCGGTCGCCTCGCCTCGCCTACTTACCCCCGCATCCGTACTCCCACACCCCCATAGATTCACCAATGCCCGAAGGTAAGCCCCAGTGTGCCGAATGCTGATTGATGTTGATGGTACTGTGACTCTACTGACGTCGTACCGTACGCGCCGCTGCCCTGCCTTCCTGTACCTCGCACTCCCCGCACTACCCGCCCAACCCGCACTACCCGCACGACCACCGACCCACGGCACTCCAACCCTGCAGCTCAAGCTCCTTCGAAAGCCGCGCCCCCACCGGTGCTGTACGAGTTCCCGAACCCGGACGAGCTCTCCAAAGCACTCGCCTCCTTCGTGCTCGCGGCCCAGGACGAAGCTCTCAAGAAGCAGAACACCTTCAAGATCGCCATCTCGGGTGGTTCGTTGCCCAAGGTGCTCGGCCAGGACTTGTTTGGTCGCGATGGCGTAAAGTGGGACAAGTGGTCAGTCAAGTCGGGCACTCTGGTCGGCACCTCGTTATCGCTCGGGGAGAGGGAGCCCGTTCAACGCAGCAGCAGCTACTGACGCCCGTTCTCTCTCTACAACTTCAATCCGATCAGGGAAGTCTTCTTCGCCGACGAGCGACTTGTTCCACTCGACCACGAGGACTCCAACTTCCGCGCCAACGACGAGGAGCTCTTCTCCAAAGTGCCTATCCCGCGCGAGAACATCCACGTCATCGACACCAAGCACCTCGACGATCCCGAACATGTCGCGGACGAGTACGAGAAGCAGATGATCAAGACCTTTGTCGAGGGGTCCAACTCGATCGCCTTCCCGCGCTTCGATCTCATCTTGCTCGGAATTGGGTACGTAGAGGCGCGACGAGAGAGGAGGGTTCAAGCTCGTCATGAAAGGACGTAACTGACGATTGAACTTGCATCATCTTCTCGCTCGAACAGCCCCGACGGACACACGTGCTCGCTCTTCCCGGGACACGAACTGCTCGAGGAAGTCGACGGCTGGGTCGCGTACCTCGTCGACTCGCCCAAGCCACCGGCCTCGCGCATCACCCTCACCTTCCCCGTCCTGAATCATGCGCACCGAGTCGCCTTCGTCGCCTCCGGCGCGGGGAAACAGGACATCCTCCACCGTGCGTTGGACAAGCCGGAAGAGGGGCTGCCATGCTCGAGGGTCAAGGTCAAGAACCCCGGCCAGGTGTACTGGTTCTCGGACGAAGCGGCGTTGAAGTCAGTCTCTTTCTGTTCTTCGCTCCTTCTTGTTGGGTCATCTCACTGATCACTGGATCATTGAATTGCACAGGGAGGTATCGTACAACCGGACTCCGTTCGAATCCGCCAAATTATGATCGTTCTTCATCTCTACTCTACTTGATTCTCTACTTATGCCTCTCCTTCCTCCCCGCCCACCCCTCCACCGCTTTGTTTAATACTCCCTTTACTCCCCTATTTCCCATCCCTTGACCTCGAAGCACCCCCATCCTCTCCCTATACTACGCTCACCCTCCCGCCTCGCTTGCCCTTTCTTTTCTTTCTCTCGTGCGTGTGCTTTTGTGTGTTTGTGCATTCTTTTCTTTCAAAAATGAAAACCAGAGGGACCATTTCCGATTTGTTCCGTTCCGTGAGAATGAACCTGAAACCCCCCTCCCCCCCTTCTCCGAACAGTGAGCATGATGAAAACGTCTAGGGTTGTAGCTCGATGGAATTGACAAAGAAGAAAAGTGAAAAAAAAAGGAGAAGACGCGAAGAAACACAAAACGAAGAAGTAAAGGAGGAGAGAGAAAAGAGAAGAAGAATGAAAGTGCAAAGGGAGAAAAAGAGCAAGGCTATGAAGAAGAAAAAAGTAATGATGAAAACTTGTAGGGTGAAGCTTGGTGAAAAATAGAACAGAAGAGTGGGTAGCGTATGATTAGGAAATGGGGTGGTGGGTGGTGATTCGCGGCCTTGGGCTGGTGGCGACAAGGGTAGAGAGCGATTCTGGAAGGGCCATTAAGATTGGAGCTCGGGGGTCACTGACTTGCGTGAACACGGTAGTGGCGGGAGTGTGTACAGGGAACGACCAGGTGTAGGTAGGAGACTATGGGACCATGCTCCTCAAGCGCGAGTAGGTTGTGAGGACGCACCAGCGAGCGACGACGAGAGATGCGGGTGTGGCGGAGGGACCGTATGGTGCACGTCCAATGTCGCGTCGATGGGTCGCAGCGCATGCACGAGTTGAGGATCGACGATGGAAGCGTTCGTCACGCCTGGACTATCGACGCTCATCCCGATTGCTCGCGCGGTCGCCTTCCCCGTCTCGATCTTGGCCCGTTCCTCCTCTTTGGCTTCCTGCGCCAAATGCACATCAATCTCGCCCTGCACGATCACGCCTTGTAACCACTCATGCCCCAGCATCTCTTGCGCCGATGCTCGCTTATCCGGGTTGAGGTTCAACATCGGCTCGAGGAACGATTCCAGTGCTCTCGCCTCGGCCTCGGAAATTAGGTACTTGTCTTGCAAGACCGAATGCAACGGCCAGAACTTGAGCTTGTGTATGTGCTTCAATTCGCCCTTTCGTGTGAAAATCTCGGAACTGAACTTGCCGCTCAGTGCGATCGAGCGCGGGAAGGGCCCGATCAGTTCGATGATCTGCGCGATGTGGTCGTCGTCCTTGTTGTACTTTGTTCCCGGATGAGGGTCGAAGAGGTAATCGCCGGTCAAAAGCTCAAAGAACTAGACGATAGAAAGTACGACGCGAGTCAGTCTCTCGTTCCTTCAGACACTGCTTGGACATGACTCACCATAGCTGAGGCCGACCAGATATCGACTGAGGTCCCCCATTTCGCGCCAATGATCGCTTCCGGAGATCGGTACTGACGTGTCTGAATGTCGTTGGTAAAGTGGAGATCTGTCCAACTGGCATTTCCAAGATCGGCGATCTTGACCGTGATGCGCTCGAGCGTCGAGGGGTCGTAAGGAGCTGGAGGGGGCAAGACAGTCGGGTCACCCGCCGCCGGTGCGGGTTGGAGTGGATTGAAGGGCATCTGCGCGGGAGGTGAGGGCGAGTTGGAAGGTTGGACGACGTTCGAATCCTCGGGAGAGGCCGAAGAGGCCGATCCGGAGCGCATCGTCACGTCTGATTCACCCACTTCCGACGGGTCTGGCGGAGTGAGGTTGAACCCGCTCGTGCTTGCGGCCGCGGCGGCCTGCTGCGAAAGCAGAGACGGTCCTTTCGGAGGGTTTGTTGTCGTCGACTTCTTGACTCCAATATCACCAATCTTGACATCCGCCATCTGCTGATCAACCGCACTCATCGACGGTGCTTTCCCCTTGACGCTCGAGGAAGGTGATACGCCGCTGTCCGAGATCTTGGACATCTGGAACGCCAACTTTTCGATCACCGGACTCGTGCCGTACGATGAACTAGGACTCGGTAATGGCTGACTACCCGTGATGAAGATGCCTTCCGCACGTGGTGTCTGCGTGCCTCCTCGCCCTTGACTCGGGGGTACGCCGACGAGCTTGGTCGGCACCGCGGCAGGGCTGGTCTCGAGTTCGGCTCGTACAACGGCCTCCACGTCGTCGATGCAGATGAGTACGTTCTCGGGTTTGAGGTCGGTGTGGATAATGCCGCATTCGCGGTGGATGTAGTCGAGGCCGAGCAGGACCTGCTTTGCGATCTGCTTGCAGATATGATCCGGCACGCCTCGGTGGTGATACCGCTTGATCAGACCGAGCAAGTTCTCGCCCAAGACCTCAAAGACCATGCAGACATGGGCACCGTTGGGTCCCTCGTGGGTGAAATGGTCTAGCAAAGAGACGACATGCCGCCGCCCGGGGTGATTTGGGTTCGACTCGACGACGCGCTGTAGCAGCCTGATTTCGTCAAACGCGGTCTCGGTGTAGTGTTGGGCCGACTTGACGACCTTGAGTGCGACGTGTTTGTTGGCTCTGCACAGATGGGCAATGCGGTAAGGGGTGCAGTCGAGGGGCAGACAGGCTCATGTCAGCCAATCCGAAGCAAGATAATGGAGAGTGCGATAGGCTCCTTGCGGCCACCGTCGGATCCTCTCCGCCCGGGTCACAGCCTGGCTATGACCTGTCACCCGTGTGATTCCAGCCCACAGTCCTTTGGAATGGAGGCAACAGAGGAGCAGTGGTGCGCAGCGGTCGATAAGGACGACGTCACATCGCTTCGTCGGGATGCCGGAGGCCGCCGCACGATAGCGCGTGCGCCGCGGGCGGGCCGACTCGTCCAGGAATATCACAACCGGAATACTTGCGACAGCCTACCACGCCGGGGCAGTACATGATACGAACGAAAGTAGAAGCTTACTGGGTATCTCTTGCTAACCTGTGATGTACACGGACACGAGAAATGCCCCGGATATCAGCTACGGTTGCAGACTTGGGTGCGCTATCATCATCCGCCGATAGAGATTAGAGCCAGGCCGGTTGGCGGGCTCGCTGCGGCCGGACCCGACGTGCCGTGACGTGAAACGTACCATACGGTCGAGAAGTGACCCCATCCGAGCTTGCGCACGATCACATAACGGTTCTTGGGTCCATAGACGTCGCCGATCCTCACGGGATGGTATCCTCCGGGCTCGTAATCGCTGAGCTTCTCCTCCTCGTCGGTGCAGACCGACTCGTACGAGATGGACGTTGCCGAGGTCGACGCGGGCGCGCCGCCGACCGGGTGATGGTTGTGGTGGTTGGACCCGACCGAAGCCTGGTGACCACCGGTATGCGGATGCTGATCAGATGGGTGCACATGCACTGCCGAGTGGCCAATAGGGACCGGGAGCGCGGCGGGCATCGTGGTCGTGCTCGTGGTCGTGCTCGAGCTGCTTGGAGAGCGAGCGTAGTTTCAGACGTCACCCACAGGCGGCCAGGGGCGAGGTGCAGGGGCAAGGCAGGCAGGCGGGCGGGTTAAGGCGAGACAAGTGACGATCAGCGTCGAATGAGGGCGCAAAGGTTACGGTCAGCTCGTGGGGTAATGAGTGGCGGGTTTAGATGCACATGCTCCGTGTATGCACGAGAGGAGAGGTCGAGGCTACCAATGGGTACGGAAAGCAAGGCGGAGTGGCAGGGCGAGCTAGGCCCGAACGTCAGCCAACGTTACGCGGGCCCGTGCTGCTGCCGTGGATAAGCACGCTCGCTCAGGCTATTGACGCCGATTGCCTCGTGGCCAGCGGTCACGCAGCTAATGCCGACGCGCTTGCAGCCTTGCTGGTCGGTCAGTCAAGATTGGGTGCACCGATGGGTGAGATGTGCCGTTAAAAAAAGCGCCAAATATCCTGAATTTGACAAACGGGGTCGTGCACGAGGTCCAGATAGAAGGATCGTCGAGTCGCCAATACGGTAGCTATAGGTCCGACCGTCCGAGCACCTGCAGCCAGCGCACCGTGGGCCAAATCCCTGCTTCCCCATAAAGCCGAAGCTGGAAGATAAACGGTAGGCGCATGGACATCCACGGGCTTCGTCCAATCGAGCGTGCACCATTCATTCATCTGCACGGCCAGTGGATGCGCATACATCCACACCTAGCCACCACCACCATCAAGTCCCCAGATGACGAACAGAGGGAGCAACTCACTATGAGGGCATGGCAACACAGGATCGCTGTACAGCTTCAGGTTTCGTTTACTTGGAATTCGGTGAGCGGGTGAGCGATCGCTGCACCGTCGGTGAGCTGCGACCTCGGATGCAGTGTCCGCTGCAGCGTCAGTGACCAAATTGAAATCACTGTCGAGGAGTGGATCCAGTCCAGGATTGACGATCTGATGAAGTGGATCAAACGGAGGTATCTATCGCGCCTCCAAGGGCAATTGGCGGTGGACTGAATGGAGCAATGTTTCCGAGGGCAAGTTTCTCCGGACCAGCATTGGCCTCGATCATGAAATGGGCCGGTCGCCTGACTAAAAGTTGTCAGATCACGTACATCCCCTCATCGAGGTATATCCATCGTATCACATACAAATCGAGTAATCAGCAACTCGTAAAATGTATTGCCTAAAAAGCAACTCGTAAATCGTGTTGCCTCTGAAAGGAATGCAAACGCTGTGCAGTCGCATCCCTAGTAATGGGAATACTTCGCAATCCCAACGATTTGTTGGATCGGCGCTGCAACTGCCTGTTCGATTTACGAGTCAACGGATACTGAAGACTGTGTCGGTGGCGCCTCACAAATCCTATGAAGTGTCCCAGATTTGATAGACGCTGACCAGGTAAATCGACGGCTATGGTGTGCGCCGCGGCGTTCATCTGGCTTCGGTGTCCGTCGGCCGACGGCGAGTCTCCCGAAACATTTCGAGATCAAAAGATCTGCCAATGTTCCGGCGGTACGAAGGATGTTTGAGTCGTCACTCGCGTGCAGTACATCCACTCTCGGCCTTTGCGCCCACAAGCGAGCCCCTAACCTACGGCTTTTTTTCCGCTAATTTTACGAGTCGACACGTTGCAACCACCAGCCTTATGATGTCAGTGGTATGATTCAGCCCCAGCGGCCCATCATCATTCCACCAGTGCTAAGCGGGTCCACTAGCGTCGCTGCTTGGTCTCCGACAGGCGCCAGTCCCATCTGAAACATTGGGTTCAACGTGCGCGTCGGGCCCAAATGTGAGACGCGACTGTCTGGGATGGATTCAGGCCGGACATTGGCCGATCACAGATAACGTCAAACTTTGTTGAGCTTCGGCCAGATCTCGGTACATCACAGAGGGCACAACGTCCAGCAAAACACTCGACATTGAAATCGGCAGTCGTAGGTGCCAAGGTACGAAAGCGGGTTCACGAAATAAGGTAGGGCTGCAGTGGGGTCAAACACCTCCGCCGTCGGTGCGGCGGTCGAATGAAAGTGCCCGATCACAATTTTGTGCCATGTGCGCGGGAAGGAGTCGAAGGCTCACGTCGCGGCGCGCTAGACACAGAGCACAGTTCAAACTTTTCGCACGTTATGTACGTGCTTGACCCTAATGTGAACTGAGGCTCGGGGGGCGCGATGCGTCCACCTTTCTTTCAAGGTCGCTGCGAGCTCCGCCCGCACATCCCAACCGTGGGGGAAAATGAAGGATCGGCGAGAGAAATGCTCATTTGATGGAGGTGTTTTGTGGTGCACGATTATAAGTAGATGTTGATTTGATAGACATATATTTAAGTAGATGTAGTTATTCAAAGAGGTAGGGATCGGGGCAACCTCTCGAAAAAGTGTCTCTAGTGTTCAACATCAACAGCTATCAGATCGGTGCCCGTTGGTGGCAGTTGAACTCCTCCCCCACATGAATCACCAAAGACCAGGCACCTGCTGCCTAGATTACCCCACGCCTGATTGTTGTGACGAGTACCTAACTAGCAATAGGAAGTCATCCAGTCACCTACCTACTTAGTTAATCTACTCAGCCATCACCATCATTATCACCCTGGGTCCCGGATGCCACATGTTGTTGGTCCGTTGCAGAAGGCCTCGTCAACAAGGCTTTGCGGTGACTTTGAAAGCTTTGCCATTTAGGGGTGTGTCAACCGAAGGTCAGGAAACACTCTGCGCGCTCAGGGGTAGACGAAGGTATCCGATCAACATGAACCTCCTCAATGCCTGTGCTGATTCTTGACCAAACGGTGCGCTTGAGCCGGCAGTGGCAACCTCGTCGAGTGATCGGAGTCGAGCCACCAGAGCCCGACATGTTCGAGGTGCGCAACCTGACAGCCACGCTGAACTGTGGACGCCCCTATGGTAGGGAGCCTAATATCGTAGTCACTCGTGTGGACTCACAAGAGGCTCCACAGCACCAAAGGGCTCCGTATCCACCCCCTCGAGCGGCGGGCACGTCAGCTCCGAAGATCTTTCACCCCAAGTCGATCCTCAGCACGTGACGGCAGCGTCACTCTCGGGCAACTCCCGTACCCTTGCACTAGAATATGAAACCGACCCTCGTCAGACCTCCCTCCCTCAGGAAACCCTTGTCTGGTGACTCATCAAATTACCTCAACTGGGTCTACATCATGTCAGACGTGGAGACCACCCGTGAGCGATATTTCTTTCGGCGAGCAAGACTTGCGTGCGCAGAAACGTTCGAGGCTTGAGTCGCGGTCCAGTTGAGCGGGTGGGCCGGGTAACAGCTAGAGACGGGACTCGCGCTTCGGAAATTAGGCCTCGTGCTTTATGAAGAGCCACTTGGACAGCTTGTAGGCCAATCAAAGTTCGTGAGACAGAAACAGTGGGCTGTCGCCTGGATACGTACGTACCCACCGAAACCTTCCGAGACTGGGTTCCAACGGTACGGCGTTTAAGCTCGACAACCAAAGGGTCGTGCACTCCGCCCGCAGCCCCTTTTCCGTCCATTTGCATTGTCGCAAAACGCCGCGGAGACAATCCTGTCGACGGCTACATGAAGGTCCGAGCTCATTGAGTGGGCAAAAGCCTCGGCAGGAAAAACTAGCTGCTCGCTTCTTCAGGTACACACCGTCAAATACTTGCCCCTTGACCCAACTACTTACCTGTCGAGTAATCCAGCATACGAAGGACGTCAAACCTCCTAAGTAGGTAGGTACGCACTTGGGTTGCCATCAGATTGTGTTCAACGTCGGACGAGGATGTGCGCAGCGGTCGGGTGCGCGCAACTCACGACTTCGGACCCAAGTCTTCGCAAATGTGAGGCTAGCCATAGCCCTCGGAATGATGAGGCACGCACGCCCTTTACCTCTCTGTCCGTCATGGTCTCGAGCATAGGTAGTGTCTCGTCACACCCCCAGAGTGTATCGGGAAAGCACTCAGGTTGCAATTCCAACTCGTTCAAGGCCCGGCAATGCCGCCTTCTCAAATGAACGATTTGAGCGTATACAACAGAACCTTGCCCCTCTTGTTCCCGACCGCGAGCCACTCGCTGCCCTTACTGAAATCCATCGCCGTCACATGATGCAACGGAGTCTGTTGCGTAGGCCAATTCGAAAACACCGTCGCCGAAGCGGTATGGACGAGTTTGAGTTGGTCCTTGTTCGTCGCGGAGGCGAGAGCGAGTATCTGGGCGTCGTGGTTGAACTTCATCGATGTGACGGAGGTGACGAGGTTGCCGATCGCTTTGGTCGCTTTCCGTTCCGAACCCGAGGCGGGAAGGCTTGAGGTCGCAGAGTCGTACAAGTTCACGATTCCCGTTGTCGATCTACGAGAGTGTGTGAAGACATGTTTCAGTCAATATGTGTGGTCGGTGTATCAATCACCGAGCATGCATGGGCACTCACGCGACTGCGGTGTACTTGCTCGACGCATCCGCAACCAACCCACACGCCCCGAATCCACCATCGTCCCTCCATCGCGTGATACATTTCCTTGTCCCAACGTCCCAGACATAGACCTCCGAGTCCTCCCCGAGCGTCATCAACTCCTTTCCTTCCTTATGCCACGCAATCCCCTTGACCGCGACGTTCATCTTGACCTCGCCAAACACCTGCCCACCTTTCCCGACGCCTTCTTTGCCCCAATCGACAAGATGGACGTATCCTCTCCTTCCTCCTACAGCCAGGATCTCCCCATCAGGCGAGAATTCGAATCGCTCCATCCCACCATGTCCTCCCGAGCTCGCTCGATCAGATCCGCCAAGCCCACCGGTCAATAACGTTCGTTTGACCGTCTGACCCGTTTGGAGATCGTACGAGACAAAGTAAGGTCGTGGGCCGGTCATCAACAACGAGGAGCCCGAAGGGTGATACGCAACGGTTGTGATGGGTAGCTCGGGGACGTGCAGCGTTTGCAGCAAAGGGTTCTCGGTGCCGTCGATTTGAAAGAGCCGTAACCTTCGGTCATCGGTCGCGGAGAACAATACTTGGGCGCGGGGGTGGAAGCCCAACGTGACGATCTTCTTGCCCGATGTCTCGGCCTGATTCGCATCCCTGACTCGATCAATGTCAATGTCACCCGAAGCGAGGATGCCTCGTGTCCTTTTTCTTTTGATCGTGCCCGTCGTGCGGAAGAGGTCGTTGACTTCTTCAGCGGCAGCATCGCTGTCGACCTCGGCATCGTCATCATCGTCATCATCGTCATCACTGGCCAGACCACTTGCACCTTGTTGAGCAGCTTTCTCCTTTCGTTTGAGCACTTTTCGCCGTGCCTCGACGGCCCAAGCAGGTGGTGGATGCATCTTTTCGAATCTATGGGGGATCGGAGGAATGAGGTTGTCAGAACTTGCCCGCGCCCCGAAGCGACCAAACCCCAATAGACTTACTGTCTCCTCAACCTTGTCTCATACTCCAACCCACTGACGACATTCTCGTCCTTGGTCTGCCTCAGCTTTCTCAATCGAGCCACACTGGTCAACGAGATGGTGAGGTCGACATCGGCGGGATCGAACCATACCGCCTGTCGAAGGTTGCGCGACCGGGGAAGCTTGACGATACTCGGCGTGGTCGGTTTGCGAGGTGCAACGTCCGAGTCCGAGCCCTCGCCTGATGATTCATCGGCGCTTTGTTGATCTTCTGCTTCCCAGTCGATCTCTTCGTCGTCATCTTCGTTCTCCTGGTCGGCTTCATCGTGCTCGTCGTCGCTGCGCTGAGGCTGGGTTGCTTTCGAAGTGCTCGCAATGACGGGTGGTGCATCAAAGAAAAAGAGCTGTCGAAGCACAGTCATCGAGTGTCAGTGTTCCGTATGATGCACATCCCAATGTGATGTGCACGCACGCTCTCATCCTGCAGTCTCTCCAAACCCGTCTCCGCCCCATCCTGATCCTCATCATCCTCCGCACTATCCTCTCCCCCTCGTCGTCCCCTCCCCTCCCCCTCCTCTTCCCTCGCCCTCGTCGATCTTCCAAACACGGCCTCCTCAAGATCGTACTCGTCCTCATCCTTCTCCAAGACGACCTTGCCCTTCTTTCCCGACCGAGCCGGGTTGTGACGAGTCGTCAAGAACGAGCCCAAGGGAGCGCGCGAAGTGTCCGTTCGTGGCTTCTTGTTGCCTGAGGAGGAAGCCTTCTTGTTACTACCGTGGGAGTTGGCCGTTCGTTTCGCCATGCTGGAGGCGGTGGCACGTGTGCCGAGGTAGGTACTGTGGAGAGGGGGTGGGAGAGAGGTCGAGCCGACGAGGCGATCAACTCCGAGTGCGAAGCCAGCTTGCGAAGGCAGCCAATTTTTGAGCTCGGACCTCCTCAACGTTCTGGCCCGGAGCGGCGCCGAGTGATCAATGGCGCGCGGGGTTTCTTTTGGACTGGAGGGAAAGTTCGCAGTTCTGTCCAAGTCGGGGGCGCCGTGTACATTTCAGAATCAAGGGTCCGTCTGTGCTTGTCTGATACAAGTATAAAAGGCTAAAAATACATTTGATGGCTCTGACGTTCTGCAGGTCGGACTTCCGAGGGGGCGTGAGTACGCCGGAGGTAGCATACAGTAGTAGCTCGCTGCACGTCGCAGGGCAGGCGATTCAGCTAACACTTTGGGAACATTCTCACAACACAAAAAGTCCAACGACCACCATCGACAAGATGGAAAATAATTTGCGGCCCTCGGTCATGTAGACCGAACTAGCCGCTGCGGACGAAGTCTTTCCCATTGAGGTTGACGAGGCAGACTTGGACGAGGTGGGCGTCGAACTCGAACTGGAGCTGGTGTAGGTTGCTACCAAGGCACTCGTGGTATAGTTGAGACTGGCAATAATAATGAGGTAGATCGATCAACGTCATCAGATGAGTCGGAAAAAGCTCGCATCGATGTTCTAAGCTGCAGACTTACGCCCTCCCACATCCGGAAGCATAGACATTTTGCGTGGTGCCAGTATAGTTCAGTTGAGCGGTGATGTTCCCTTGACGTACCGCAATGCACGAGGTGCATGTTGCCCAAGCGTCGTTCTGGGAGAGAAGTGAAGAGCCGATAGGCGTCAGCAGCTCGTTCGTCTACCGTTCACCTCGGCCGGTCCTCAGGGGAAGGGATCTCACAGCATCGACGTTGCACAAGCAGCTGTCGACTAACGTCGAGTTGGTGAGATCACATTTCGTGTCTGCATCATCCGCAGAGCCACCGTAGATCAAGATCCTCGTTAGCAACGACTGAACTGACAGCAGCCGTAAGCCCCTATTCACGCAGGAGAGACCACTCACAAACCGTCCAAAGATCCGCGCAATCCAGACCACAGACATAAATTCCCGCAACGCTGTTGATCGCGGACTTGGCGAAGTTTGAGACGGAACCGTTGGAGGTAGCCGAGGTGGTTCGCACGCGGAGGTCGGCGTGAGAAGACACTAGGAGCTCGCGAGGGCCCAGGAGATAGTCATTTCCGAAGGTGGGCAGAGCAGTGACGAGCTTGGTCAATGAGATAAGGGAGACTATGAAGTGAGGGACAAAGTCAGTTCGAGCCTTCGAAAAGGCTCGGTATAGTGCAAGAACAGTCTCACCCGAGAGAAGAGTGGAGGTGCAAGCGAGCATGATAATAACGGTGAGGAACAAGTGACAAGGTGAGGAAAGTATGGAGAAGAAAGTCAAGAGAGCACACCCAGTTCTTCCAGCTCTTATACAACCCATGTCCCTTCATCCCTGCATCACATCACTTCTACATCGACCTGTCGTGTCATGATCAAATCCCGATCCACTGAGATGGGCGGTGCTGGAGGTTCGTGCCACACGGGCGACGATCATCTAGTGCGCTCGGGATTCGGAACGATTCCGGATCCCCGACCGGCAACGGCTTGAAGCAAGTGCCCCTTGGGATTGTTTCCTGATTTTGTCGTAGCCACCCCTGAACTCTGAGGGCCTGAGCTCACGCTTGTGGGTGGCTTGTTGCTGATCGCGAAGAGGAAACAGTTTGTGCTTGAAGTCTAGCCAGGTGGGGCCCCGTGACGTTGTCGCTCGGGACAAGGGGCAGCAAAAGAGCTCGAACCACGCGCGCGGCGGCGAAAGGGCCGTGAAGGTGGGGCTCACAGTCACCGTGAGGACTCGATACGGATGGGAGCCGGTAATAAGTGCTTCACCCCACATCTTTCTTCAATCCTAGGCCCCAACTGGGCTTTCCAGCCAAACCCTGGAAGCGAGGCCGGTCGCGACCCCCGGCTCTCGGTGCTCGGTGGAAAGACTCCCTGAGTGCCGAAGGCTGACAAAGCTTGGTCAGCCGACGCGCCTCTGGTTCCGATCACGCGGTCAGAGGAGCCCCACATTCAATTTGAGCGGTGTTCGTTCTGACCACCGACAACCGTCTCCTTCCTTCCTCTCTCTCTCACACTTCCATAACTGGTCCAGTCATCTCGGCCAACCCGAGTCCAACATGATCGGAGTCCAAGCAGCGATGGGCCACGGCTCGCAGATCGACCAGGCTGTGTATCACGGGTGGCCTCAAGCCGTGCAGCGCATGCAGAGGCTGGCCGAAATCGAGTTGGCCGAAATCGCCGGCGATGTCGACTACATTGCGCCTTATCTTCCTGAACAACATGTGAGCCCTTCGGGTGTGCCAGTGTCTACAGAGGTGCGAGGCAGCTGACATCTCGCTTTTTGAATCCTAACAGCGCCTGTTCCACACGAGCAACATCAGCTTCCTCCCTCTGACGACCAAAGCCGCTGACGGAAGGGTATGGACCAGTCTACTCGCCGGACAAGACGGAGTGCCAGGTTTCATCAGCTCCGATGATCCACGTTGGATCGAGATCAAGGCGCAGACGTGGCCAGGCGAACCGATCGCTCGTACGCTCGGCTCGGAGCTGGAAACTTCTTCCGCCGTCAAATCGGTCGAAACCTTGGTTGCTGGTGTTGGCATCGAGCTTTGGTAACGAAGGCGCAACAAGCTTGCTGGGATGGCCAAGAACGTGAGGTGGAATGACAAGGAGGTGATCATTGATATTCGAGTGATGGAAGCCATGGGGTAAGTTTTAAGATCGGGCCCGCGCGGATTGCAGACGTTGAAGCCGCAATAGTCCCACTGACGAGTTGAATGGTCTCTTCAATAATCAGGAACTGCCCCAAGTACGTCACAGCTCGCAATCTGGAATCCTACGCGCACGCCAAACTGTCGGTCCAACTCGAGAACCTTGACATGTCACCGACGGACGTGCTTCCTCAAGCGGTTATCGACTTTATCAAGTCCCGCGACCAAGCGTTCCTCGGCACCAACTACATTCCCACGGGCGCAACTGATCGAACGCTTCCTCACATGGGATGCAATATCCGAGGTGGTCGACCAGGCTTCATCCGTGTTCGAGCCGATCAGCGAACGATCGTCCTGCCAGATTTCTCCGGCAACCGACACCTGACTTCGTTAGGCAACCTCTCGACGGATAAACATGCCGGAATCGTCTTGTCGTGCTTCGAGACTGGGGACGTGCTGTACTTGACCACCGAAGGCCGCACGGTCGTGGGCGACGAAGCCAAGGCGGTCATGCCCCGCGCGCGACCGATCGTGTCCTTGTTCAAGGTCACGGGTTACACGCTCGTGCGCGATGCCCTGCCGTTCCGCCAGTCCAGCAGGAGTGTCATGGAACCGAGTCCGTACAACCCGCCGATCCGCTACCTCGTGGAAGAACAAGAGTTCTCCGCTGCGAGCGACCTCACGGCCAAGCTTACGGCGATTCAGTTCTACAACAGCAAGAATGACGATGGGGTTGAAGTCGACAATCGGGATGCCGATCTGGCAACATTCACCTTTGAGACTTCGAGTACGCTTAGAGTACAAGCTGGTCAATATGCCGTGTTAGACACCACCCCTTTAATTGGCACGATCGCGTATAGGCATATGAGCAGAGGAGATGAGGGGGCCCCGAACGAAGATGGAGTCAGGACTTGGTGAGTTCGCAGAGCAGATCGTCCGCAATCGCGATCAGAACACTTATCGTGTGATATCTTTCCTTGCTGTCATAGGACAATCTCTCACCCGCCCACGCCGGACAATCCGCGGCGCTTCTTACTGACGATGCGACGAGTGGCGATGGGCCGAGTGTCGTCGCGCTTCTTCTCATTTGGCGCCTACTGGGACAGTAAGCTGCGCGATAACAAGGGTACGATTGTTCCCGGTCTCAAGCTCCCTCTTTTGGGTGTGGGAGGAACGTTCGTGTTGCCTTCGAAGCCGACGCCGTTGCTTCTACTCGCGGGTGGCGTAGGCGTGACCCCTTTCCTGGCTTTCCTCGGCGAGTTGAGCAGGCGCAAAGATCCAGAGTCGTCCGCTCCGGTGTGGGATGTCGATTTGGTCGTCTCGACTCGTGAACCCAAGATCATGCTGGATATGATCAGAGAAGCCATGCCCGTTAGCGCATCAACCACCTCGCTTCGACTGCGCGTGCTTCTCTGCACCTCGGACTCTGGTGAAACGATCGACGCGGCCTCTGCACACCTCCCCTTGACCGTCAAGCTCGAACAGCACCCAGGCCGACTCGACGGCCAGGTTCTTCAACGCATAAAAAAACTGGCCGATCGTAAGGTGTACCTGTGTGGTCCTCCTTCGTTCGAATCGGCGGCTTTGCTCGCACTGGATCGGAACGGGGTCAAGGAGGTCGATGTGACGCGCTCGTCGTTTGCTTTCTAGACCTTTTGGCGAGATGTCATATCATATTGATTCGAGTCTTTTTTCACTAGTTAATATCGCCTGCTTGTTCTGTCGTTTACAATTGATTTTAGGATCATACCAGATGATCGGAGAACAAGTAAAGCGCGAAACCCAATCGAAGAGGCTGAGGGCGCGCCTTGGTCTGAATCAACTTCACACGCGCAATGGCACAGGCGCGTCGCCGTCGCTTGCTCGCGCACGCACGCAAAGCGCACGCACCTCGTCGCGACGCGCTGGCCGGCGTTCGGTGCGACAAAGGTGAGCTTCGCTGCGCCTTTCCTCTGTCGCACCTACAGCATATACGTCTCCCATTGTCTCCGCCTCCATCGTCGACCAAACTCTCCGCGTGAATTGTTGTGGTAAGGTCTCCCCATTCGCCGTTCGTCGTACAAGCTGGCAGCTGCCCGCCGTGGTCACCGCTCGCGATAGGGCCGCGTGCGCTCGCGTTCGTGCGTTGTCATCATCATGCTCGGGCCTGAATCAGCGCGACGGCTGCCCCACGCCCACGCCCAGGCTGCACAGGGGTACTCGCCCACGACCTACTCGAACAACGACGATGAGTACGATGAGTACGAAGAGTACATCCGCCACGACGGGCCCCACGATCGTCAGCGCTCGACACCATATTCGATGAATGCGACGGCGGCGGCGAATCCGACTCGGAATCAACATCCACGCCGAGTGCGCCAAGACACGCGCGAACCGACCACCGCGAACGCGCGTCATGGGCCATCGAGCTCGCCTGCCTCGCCGCACGAACACACCCCGAGGACATCATCAAGGCCGGCCTCGCCTTCGTACCGCGATGCGATGCCCTCGCCCTCCGGTAGCCACAATCGAGGGCACGTCGGCGCCAGCACCTCGTCGGCACCGTCGTCTTCGCAGCAGCCGACCGCCTCGATCAGCCTAGCCCCGCAGCCGCGATCACGCGAGTCGAGCAAGAACGCCGTCGAGCACCTCCACCACCACCCCCACCCTCACCATCAACCCCAGAACAACTACTACGGAATAGGGACAAGCACATCAGCATTGGACCGACTCAATTCGACGAGGCGACTGATGGCCCAGCTCGATCCCGACGACGCCGAGTCGATCGCGCCCGATCGCGGCACCTGGGCCAGCGACTGGCGCGAATCCGTGATCGACCGTGACCCGAACCGCAGCAGTTTGGAAGTTGACGACGCGGCGCAACGTAGCTTGGGCCAGGGGTACACCACCCGAAGTGGTGCTGGGTTCCCGAGAAACAGTTCGACCAGCGTCGTCACCGTTGACGGAGGCGATCCGTTCCCTTACTCGGTGAGTTCTCGAGACGGAACAGGGGGCCCGGAGCAGCATCGCCACTGACACAATTGATATTGGGCGCGCGACTGGCAATCCAGGCCTACGATGGGATGCCGCTCTACGACGACTCGATCGAACACGGAATACTGGCCTCTTTCCCTATCGCGTCCACAGCGGACAACCATCGACCATCGCCGCTGAATCTGATACCACCTCGAGGCGGCGCCGGCGCCGAGTCGCAGCATCAGACACTCGCTCCTTCTTCGGATCCCTTACGGATAGGCGACAACTCCCCATCAACCGAAGCGTTCCTTTCCGATCCAAGAGCACTACTTGCCTCGACACCGACTCGAGAAACATCTCTCGGGCCAGAGGAATCGAGTCGGGCGAACCGACCGGATCTCATCACCATACCACCGCATGGCGCATCTCCGCCAACCTTGTCAGGCTCCAGCTCTCCGACATGGTCCGTTTCAGTCGCACAGACCGGCCGGGTGGCCTCGAGAACGAGTGCGCGCAACTTTTCTCGCCCCTTCGTCGCGGTCGAGGAGCCAACTACGCAAAACGAATTGGCCGTGCCTCCGCTGCCTCCGCAATACGGCCGCAACCAGGTCTCGGGGTTCGATTCGTCCGACTCGATCGACCAACTGGCTCGACAGAGCTCTCTTGGGCATTCCTCCAGCATCGGGCACTCGACGAGTGGACACGAGAGTTCCATGGGGCACGGGGCGTCGAGCCAGGGCGGGCATTCATTGTCGAGCTCGTGGGAGGAGAGAAGGCTGATGGGCCTGAGAGGAGTCGAGCTTGCCAAGCGCGAGATGTTGCTCAAGAGTCACTCGGGAGCGATGGAACGACTGAAGGAGGAGGAGAGGGATGAATCAACGGAGCGAAGGGCTCGTCACTCAGAGTCGAGCGGAGCTTCGTCTCCGGAGGGTAAGTCGCATCTTCCCATCCCCGCTGCCAGTCCCGCCATGGCGAGACAGCTCCCGGCAATTTCGCTCTCAACAACGGATATTCCTGGAAGTATGTACCCTGAGCGATCCTCCTCGACCCGTCATAACTCACCGATCGACCAATCGCCGCATCCTCACCACCCCGCGTTCGATCGAGACGCCTCGTCAACCTCCCCATCGCCTCGAACTCTGCCAATTGCTCCGTCGCAAGGCCAATCTCCATCCTCGCCTCATCTGTCTCCCTGTCTCAATCCACCCGGTCCCAGCGCGGACCCTAGAGTTTCGCTCCTTGAGAATCCTCGCGCCCCACCTGCTCCCCCGCTCCACCTCTTCAACAGCCCCACGTCGTCTTCGTATCACGGTGGTTTTGACGGCCAGTCCTCGAGTCCGGTCGAAGCCCGGTCAGTGCAAATGCCGTCCCCTACCGCGAGTCCGCCTCGGCAACGCAACGTCCTGCGCAAGCGTCGGCCTTCGGATGCGGCAGCTCGAGCCAAAGATGGCATCACTCCTCCACCGGAGGGGACGATGCCGTCTCTTCCACAGTCCACGGCTCTGGCGATCGAAGTTGCGCTCCGAGAGGACCCGTTTGCGGCTTCTGAAGGCCAGTCCGGTCGATGGGCGAAGTTTCGCTCACGTTCGCATTCGAGTAAAACCAAGATCCGTCCCTCGTACGGGCCCGAAGCGGACATGGCGGCCGAGTACGAGAGGGAAGCCGATTCGGCCTCGGTGCCCCACATCACCTTTGAGCCTCCGAGTCGACCGACAGGCGACTTGCGAGACTTGGTTCTGCGTGCCAAACAACTGAGCGAACAACGGCATGCGCTCGAGGCCCTGTCTCTGAAGCCGAGTGTCGCAAAGAGTGCGGCGGCGGGCATCGTGCAGCGCGGCGATGGGAAGGATCTGGCCCCTGGTTGGGTGCAGAAGGACGGTGATGGGGAGCCTGAGGATGAGATGGAATCGCTTGCGGTCAAGTCCCTCATTCGACCACCAGGGATAAGTCCCAAAGAGCGAAGCGTCTCGGATCAAGGACCTCAGAGATTGTACAGCGATGCATCGGAGGAGGAGAATGGGCTCTCCGTCTCGGTATCCCACGCTCGACCTGGGACGGCAAATTCGCTCTACTCCAACTACTCGTTTTATTCTTTGCCGACCACGATGGGCGCGTCGGTCTTCGGTGGGTCCAAACCCGGTTCGATCCGCTCACCTACCGAGGCCCAGCAGTCGCATTCTTCGCCGCGCGCGCCGAGTTCTATGTCCATCTCACACCCGACGTTCGAAAAAGCCAAAGCTGGGAGGAAGGTCGAGATGACGACCACGCCGGAGGGGGAGGTGGTGCCACGCAACGAGCCGCAGACGTGCGAGGATTATCTCAGTGAGCTCGGTTGGAATAATATGGTCGTAGGCCAAAAAATGGGGGGAGCTGACTTAGGGTTCTCGACAGTTCTCGGCATTCATTATCACGAGAACGGCGAGTTGCCTCGGGCGGCGTGGTACTTTGAGCAAAGCGCAAAACAGGATGGCGGATGCCCGGCTGGGATGCTCATGCATGCGTAAGCAAAACCATCTTCACTGTTGCATCGAAATGTGGAGCAGCCTTGCTGATCCCGTCCCGATAATAAATATCTCGGTGTAGACTCACACTCCGGCATGGCTGGGTTCGTCCCTTCAATACATCCTAGCCTAGTATGCAGATCGAGATACGCGGCATTCACACTTATTTTCTATTTCACAGGGATGCCAAGTGAATACTCAACTCGGATTCAAGTACCTTCAAGCGGCTGCTGAATCCGTCGTCGAGGATATCGATCACGAGAAAGCAGGCGACCACGATACCAAGGCCTCCAAGGTCGGTGCTACCCCTGTAATTGAGAGTCGGCAATAGTGAAAGCGGTGTGCTGAACGAACATACTTTGGCACGACTTGTGCAGAACGAGCTGGTGCTAGCTTTGCACGAGATTGGCGTTTCATTTCGATTTGGATGGGGCGTGCCTAGAGATAAGAAAATGGTCAGTCCGACGCCGCGTTGCGACCCATTGCCACCTGCCAGAGCTGACACAGCGCAAGGTCTTCTTTGTCCACACAGGCCGTGGCGTACTTCACCCTCGCCGCCGATCTCGGCGACGTCGATGCGCAGACCGACCTCGCGTTTTGCTACGCCAACGGTAAAGGCTGCAAGAAGGACCTCCGCATGGCCGCTCATTACTATCGATTGGCCGTCAAGCAAGGCGCGGAAAGCTTTGGCCTGAGCTGGATTTGGAAGGCCAAGTACGACTGAGAGAGGGGGACCGAAGCAGGTTTGTGATCGAGTAGGGGAAACACTCATTTTGTGCCGACTACGTGATTTCAGCAATTTTCGGAGTAACAATGTTGTAATGACAGGGACATCCTTACCTACCAAGCGTATGGTCCACATACGTGTTCGGAGACCTAGGTTGACAGGTAGCTGCGGCAGCGTAACTGCTTTTTCTTTTTCTTTTTTCTCGTTTTGACCCGTGGAAAGTATCTGCTTGGCGTAAATGCGGTCAAAAAATCGCTGCGCACCGTTCCCTCGCCGCCCTGTCGAGTGCAAAGTAACTACTCGAACTGCTAGACACCGCGTTTTCAAACCACCGATTCAAACAAATTCTTCCTATCCCTCCTCAATCCAGCCGCAGCGCTAGATCGTTCACCGATCGCCCCATCCATACTCCCCCCTCGGGATTCGGTCTCGATATTCTGACCAAAGGCATCGCTGTTGTTGTGAATGACCAAAGCCAGACGCAGTTCTTGACCAAGTAGTGGAGGAACGAGTTGGGCCAACAAACGGGTATCAAGTCGTCCTCGATCGCTTCCAAAGAGCTGGGATCGTTTGACGACTTTGGGAGTAACTTTACCGGCGCCCCGAAGTGCTTGGTCGAGCATCTCGACGATCCCGAGATGCGCATAATCGTTGAACGCTAGTACCTTCATATACGTTAGCCCTCGTCCTCCATCTTGATTCCGTACGATCACATGAAGTAACGCCAATGTCCAAACCAAGTTGAGCAATCTAGGTCCATCGGGTAGACCGAGTTGTCGAGCGAATATCGAAGGTGGATCGTAGGTGTAGACATAGGCGGATCCGCAGGCCTCGAGAACGGAGAGTTCGTTGACGAGGGTCGAGATGTAGGTGTTGAGTAAAAATTCCATTGAGAGTGTTCGCCTCCCTGAGCCAGAAACTGGGACCACGACGTAGTGGTTGATGAGGGTAGGAGGAGGGATTGTCGAGCTTCGAAGAATGCCTTCGAGGTTGGAGATCGTGTCCGCCACGGACCACGGATGACCGATCGATCTCCATGTCTCTTCACAGTCGGGAATCAACTTGCCATTTTCAAGAAGGTGGTGTATCGCGTGTCGTCGTATTGTCTGATCATACAACGCTCGTGTAGCATTGTCTGCCTTTTCATCGCTCGTTAGCACGCTCCAGTCGAGATCGAGAGATTGACCGAGGAGAGCTGCCGACTCCGATCCTTGCGGTGAAGCGAAGAATTCGAGCGCAACAGCCCAATCTTCGAAATCAAGGTGGATCTGGGTTCTAAAAAAATTGGGATCAATTCAGCTTCGGTCCGAGCTGAGCCCTAGAATTTGTGACGGACGAGAGCAAGACTTTTCGAGTCAGCCTTCCCCGATTTGCCGGCGCACGCGATTGACTCGATGGCATGGTTTCAAAGTAAGGGACGTCGTGCCCTATCCCCTGAGGATCGTATTGATAATCACCAAACATCTCGATGGGTAGGATCGCGGTCACAAATGTATGCAACATGGCTTCCATATTGGTCACGGCCGTGCCGGGGAGATACTTGGTCGCGATCGCCGAGTCGCGCTTGTTCCGCATCAGATGGGGTATCATGGGTGGGGGGACCCAAGGTGAAGCGGCGATGATGGGACCTGCATGTGACGAAGAGGGTTGGGAGAGGTGGTACTCGCGTGGAGTTCCGGCGTAATGGTAGGGTAGGGAAGACGGCTCGAGCTTGGTCGAGTCAACGGTGAAAAGAGGCAAGTGGGGTGGTACAGCGCGGAGCTGGCAGAGCCTGTCGACGAGTCGCAATGAATGCTCGGCAGTATTGCTCGTGCTCGTCATTGGATCGACGACACGAAAAGTGGAGACAGGAGGCGAGCGAGGGTGCATGTGGGGGCCGAAAGACGACCGACTACTGCAGTGGCCTCCGCGGGAAGCCGCGGGAAGGGCCGAGGCGATCTGAGGCGATCGAGCATGTGGGGTTGATCGAGGATATTCGGTCTTGCGCGACCCATCCGCAACTCTTCCCCAGCTTCAGCCCTCCTTCTGCCCACATCGCCCGCCTCCAAAATGGCCCCTTCACTCCCTCCAAGGTCTGAATCGATCCTCGACTCGATCCGATCATCCTGTCGAGCGTTGACTGCACGATCAGACATCACGGTAGCGCTCCTTTCCCTGAGTTCACTTTCGCGCCTCCGCACCCAGCTGATCACACCTCGCATTCCACAGATCGATGACGAGGCCATCGACACTTTCTTGCACGGAATCGGAGCGGGGAGCCAGCACTTGCAAAACAACCATCGTGGACTGAGGCTACCATTGCGATTCGACTCGGCTCACGAAGAGCTCAACCTCATCGCGTACGTGGCTCTGTTACAGGATAGTATCACACCCTAGACTTCAGCAGCTAAATTACGCTCTATTTCATTGACCCGAATACAGTGTGTTGTCCCTGCTCAACTTTCTCTCGGGTTACCGCAAACCCTTACACCGCCTAACTCAACGCGGCGCCTTCTCGAACATCCTCTCGCTCGTGCTCGCGGCCCATCTCTCCGCAGGCGACTCGTCATCTTCCTCACTCTTATCAGCCAAAGGGATGCGCAACGCCACCTTGACCCAAATAAGTAGCATGGCGCAGATCCAGACCCATCAGGAAAAACCCCATCCAACTCTGGGGCCGGTCGTCAAAGTCGGCATGAAGGATGACGACGCGTTCGAGATTCTCGAATTGATCGTGAGGGTGTTGAATCGGACGGGGGAGGTTCTGAAGAAAGAAGGCAAGGAGGATCTAGGGCATTGGGTCCAACAGGCTCTGTTGGAGGTCGAGGGCGATAGTGAGCAGATGCTACGCAAGGTGAGCAACGGAAGCGGAGAAGAATTTTGAGGGTTCGGCCATCGGCTCAATCATGATGGCTCATGCATTCTCACTCGACTTGCTCTATGCAGATTTACGACACATTCCCGGATTTCCAAGATGCGTACACGATTGACGGCGGATGTGGGTTTCGCTTCCTTGTTCATCTCAAATCTTTCGCTGGGGAGACACTGACCCCATTCCGTCCCCTGACACCCGCAGCCGTATACATTCTCAAAAAAGCGTTGTACCTCCTCAATGCGATCACATTACGCTTCTCCGCCTCTGGGAGCCCTGACCATGCCCCGACGTTCCCTTTACCGACGAACACGACTCGCTTCCCCATTTTTGCCGACAACGTCATACCTTGTCAGTCTCAAAGGTTTCTGCGGCGGGGTAATCATGCTGCTAGAGATGGTGCTTGGACTGATCTCACGAGTATTTTGTGCAGCCGTTTTGATGCACCACCGCATCATCGTGCTCTCCACCTCGAGGACATTGCGAAACCCACCCCTTCTCTCGACCGAAGAAGCGACCCGACTCCGAGCAGCTTCCATCTCGGCCTGTCATCGAATAGTCGAACGAGCGCAAGTTTTGTCCGAGAACGGATCCGAAAACGAATGGATGAGGGGTATGTTGGAGGTGGATCTGGATGGGTATCTGTGGGATTCGGGCAAGAGGGAGAGTGGGAAAAACGTGGTGAGGATCGCTGAGAGGGGTACGACGATGTATTGAAGTGGTGCAACGTTGTTCCAGTAAATACTAGAATAGTTATTGGGATGATCTAGAATGAAGTTGATTCGAAGGGCTTGATATTGATAAAGACAAAAATGAAAGGCTGCGACTGGCGGTGGAGGGATGGCCTGAGAAGACTTGAGCGCGGCGAAGCGTCGTGCTCTGCTTCACTCGACTCGACTCGCTTTCCCTATCCCACTCCCCTCAATCGGCCCACGATGGTCAGTCCATATGAGCCTCTGCATTCCAAGTGCCATCACTTACCCATCCTACCACCCCTGCAGCTGATCTTCTCCGTGTTCAAGACGCTGACGGACCAGGAAGTGACGGTCGAGCTCAAGAACGACCTCTCGATCGTCGGCACGCTCAAGTCCGTCGACCAGTTCCTCAACATCAAGCTCGACAACATTCGTGTTCTGGACGAGGACAAGCATCCTCATATGGTTCGTCCGGCAGCGGGGGGCAAGGGCAAGGGCGTCGTGTGGATGAGGGATCTTGTCGAGCTGAGCTGAGCTTGAGCGTATGCTCCTCTCGCTCTACAGATGGCAGTGAGGAATTGCTTCATTCGTGGCAGTGTCGTACGATACGTGCAATTGCCCAAAGAGGCCGTCGATACCCAACTGCTGGAGGACGCCACAAGGCGAGGTCAGTCGATAGTCGAATCACTGCTATAACCCTCATGTCCTTGGCGCTGGGACAGGACAGAGTCCTCAGCGATGGGCCCATGTCGTTTCTCGCTCATGTGTATGATCCAACTAACGATGTTGTGCTCACTTGTCGCGTCCGCTATCGCAGAATCTTCCAACGCTCAAAAGGCTCGGTAAACGAGTTAGAGGTTAGGAGGGCCGGCACGAGACGTAATGCAGAAACGTGTAATGTACTATATCAAGATTAAAGTATATCGAAGAGTGACCAGGTGTCTGGAATGAGGCCATGACGGGCTCATCTGTCTAGTGAGCGCGAGGAGCCTGATTTGCTCTTCTCGGCGAGAAGGGTCGAAGCCAGCTTTGATGGGCCAGGAATCTCATGGGACTCCACTTTTCACCTAGACCAAGGTGGTCATGGCTCTATCTCATTCGCGGAGTTCTCTCGCGGTATAGGTTCCTGAAAAGCGCAAAGGCTTGGACGGTGAGATACTTTGGCCAAGCAGGCTGATCGTCGTCTCGAGCTCTGGGTGCGCCGTCGCTCGCGCGTGGCTCCCTCCCTCTCTCCTGCAGCCCACCCGCTTCCAACGCGTGACTCGCCTCTCGTGCGCCGTGCCCCTTCACTGCATTCCGTGCCCTCAGTCCCGCCTGCGCATAGACATATAGACCCTCAACATGAGCGGGACCACCAAGAAGCCGTCTCCTTTATCATGGACCAACCTCGCCGTCGGCGCGTCCGTGTCCTTGTTCGAGGGTAAGTGAAGATGATGATGCTCATCTTCGTTGATCAGATCGATCCGACTTGGGCCCCACACGCTTTGCCCGCCCAATGGGCCCACGGTCGGTGTGTGGGGTCGCGCCGTGACGAGCCCCGACTGCAGTGCGAGGCTGACCCGTTTCCTGCATTCGTTTGGACGTTCTTAGTTACAACTTTCGGTCAAGTACGTACATTGAACCGAATGACACGTCCCTGCGGCGTCGATTAGCTTGGGCATGTACACTGCTTCCTGGAGAGCGCCCCCCCTTCGACTCCCAGGAGAGAAGGTTTCCCCACAAAATTGTGGCCGTCCACGACTACTACGCGCGATTCGGCTCTGCTCGGACTGTGAAGAGGTCTTTGTGAAATATATCACGTACGCCACCCTGATTCTTGTTCATTCCCCAACAGCCTTTAGAAGTCTTGAAAACGCACATGGCAGCCAATCGATCCGATAATGTCAGTGCCTCCTCCACCTTGCCCTGCGCCAGCGACCAGTGCCCAGCTAAATCATCCCTACTCTTTCTCTACCGCACACTGACTCACGATTCCTCATCCACCAAAACGATCCAGCTCCGACAAGCGATCGCAAAAACGTACGCCCGAGGAGGGTTCAAAGGTTTCTACCAAGGCCTGATCCCCTGGGCCTGGATCGAAAGCGGCACGACAGGGGCAATCCTCCTCTTCACCGCGACCGGCGTCGAATCCGTCGCGACCAATGCGGGCGTCTCCAAGGGTGCGGCGGGTATGTTGGGTGGTATTGCGGGGGGAGCAGCACAAGCTTATTTGGCGATGGGTCAGTCTTGGTATCTGACTGAGGTTCGGCCCCCGGTCGGACGAATTTACTGATTCGTCGACCGTCCCGTGCTTATCCGCTCTGCTCCCATCGCCGCGTCGTATCGCACTCCTGACCTTCTCGATGAAAGGCGTCTGCACAACGATGAAGACCGCCGAAGTGACTCGCGCGAAAGCCGTCGTCATCCCCTCCGCGATCCCGGGCCAACCTGCCGCCGTCCTCCCCGCCGCGTCGACGTTCGGTCTCTTCATGCAAATGTACCGCGAGGGTGGTATCAAAGGTATCAACAAGGGCGTCAATGCGGTCGCGATTCGTCAGATGACCAATTGGGGTAGTCGGATGGGGTTCGCAAGGTGAGTTCTCAGCTCTCGTAAGCTTCCAGGAGGTTCAGGAGAAGTTACTGATCCTGGGAGAGTTTGTCCGGTAACAGGGCCGCTGAAACTTTGATTCGAGACGCGCGAGGACTACCGAAGGGTAAAGCCTTGACTACGCAGGACAAGGTCTTGGCCAGTGCGATCGGTCAGTCGAGACATGGGCGCGCAATGCGTTTCAAATGTCCGGACCCGTCTTTGACCGGGGCGGGTATGAACTCTTTGACAGGTGGTGTGCTTGGGTGCTGGAACCATCCTATCGAAGTCGTCCGCGTGGAGGTATGATTTAAAGTGGAAACTACCGTGGTCAGGTTTCATTCAGAACACTGATCAATAGGAAGCCCTTCTTCTAAAGATGCAATCCCTCAAGAAGACGACCTCGGCAGCGGCACGACCGACGACGATGGTTTCAACGTTCAAGACGATTTACCAAGAAGCTGGCATCTCGGGCTTCTTCAGAGGGGTCACGCCTAGGATTGGGCTGGGGGTATGGAGGGTGAGTTCGTTCTACAACACTTTCAGTGAGGTGAGGATCTGAAGCCCGCACCGACTGATGATCATTCGTGGATGCGGTTCTCTATCATCAGACGGTCTGCCTCGTCTCGCTTGGAGACTTTGTGAAGGAGATGATTGCCAAACGCTAAAGGGAAAGATGTTGTATCGAGCCAAAGGACAGAAGTGTGCAAAATCGGAGGGTACTGGAGTTGGAGATGTATGTAATGTATACGATTTGGTCTCATTGCGGGGGTGCTCGAAAAGAAGGAATGGGTGACTACTCGTACCCGCACTTCTCGATCGCTCGTAAGAGTTTTCGATTCCTCAACTGTACCTCTGATGCGGTCGGCGGGTCCGAGCTGGCATCCCGGGCGGGGCCCGAGGGCGGAGCGCAAGTTGGAGACGGTAGTTGAAGCTGACCATACATATACATATAGAGTCAGGGGTCGGGTTTTAGCTTCGTCCCGCGCGGCTCGCGACTCGAACAGGTTTATTTTCAGACGTCTGCTGGGCTTTCTGTGACAGGAGCTGGACAGAGCGGCAGCCCGGACTGTGTATGTGTCCTTGCCCAGAAAAACCCCGCTGTCGGCCGTTTGCTCGGCGAGTGGTTCGTTCGCCCATTGACGACTCGCGTTGCATGCTCGCCTTCTCGCGTTTTCTCTTCTGCCTCGTCAGGCTTCCCTATACCTTTGGCGAAGTTATAATGGATGAAAAAATTCGGGTTACTGAATAAGTATAAGGCCCTACTCCCCAGAGACAAGAAAGTATATAGCCAACAGTTTCGGGTAAGCTTTTCAAAGTTTGCTCTGCGCTTCACTCTCCTTGGCCGCAAGGGTACGCAAATCTTTTCGGAGTATTTTTCCACTCGGCGACTAAGGATCGAAGACAAGAGGACATTAGTACCGATACTCCGGACGAATTTCGATGGCGTAGGAAAAGGGAGCTGACCTTGGGGATTACGTCCAACAAGAAGACGCCGCCACGAAGTTTCTTGTGCGGGGCGACGCGATCCGCGACGAATTGTTGTACCTTCTTGGCCAGGTCCTGGTCGTCCTTATGGGCCGCATCGGGAACGATGTAAGCTCGAGGGAATTCGGTCGCATCCGCTTCGGACCAGACGCCGATCACGGCCGCGTCGGCCACGAGGGGACATTCGAGTAAGAGCCCTTCCAATTCGGCGGGAGGGACTTGAAAACCCCTGTACTGTAGAAAGTGAGGCGGCAAACCCGATTTGAGCAAAGGCAATTGCGCAGACTTGGGCTCGGTGTGATGGGACTAACCTTGATCAACTCCTTTGTTCGATCCACGATCGTGTATACACCATCTTCCGACCGAATGCAGACGTCACCCGTCATCAGCCATCGGTCCTTGTTGATCGTCTCGGCAGTGGCCTTTTCGTTCTTGTGCTACACAGACCAATCGTCTCAGGAGAATTAAGCTCCTTACTATGCTGCACGGAACAGCAGAGGAGGAGGTGATGCACAACTCACGTATCCCTTCATGATGTTATTGCCTCGCAACCAGAGCTCTCCCGGCTCGCCGGCCTTGGCATCCTTACCCGTTTGAGGGTCGATCAACCTTGCTTCGACCGACGCAAGTAAGCGACCTACCGTGCCCGCTTTGACTTCTTGGCTGACATCGGGCAAAAGGCCGACCGAAGTCGTCTCGGACATGCCGTAACCTTGAAGGATCAAGGTCTTGTTCTTCAACCGACGTTCGAGCACGGTTTGCAAATCTGCTGAAAGAGGCGCCGCACCGGACATGATCCAACGTAACGACGATAGGTCAAAGTTGTCGACGATAGGGTGCTTGGCTAGTGCGAGCGCGATGGGAGGAACTAGAAGTGCGACCGTGGCCTTGTAACGCTGGACGGACTCGAGGAAGAGCGGCAGATCGAACTTGGTGAGCAGGACGATCGTTCCGCCGTTGAGGAGCGTTTGATGCAAGAGAACGATGAGCCCGTAAATATGATAGAGAGGCAAAACACCCATCACACTTTTTCCCATCATCGAAAAGATGCGCACATCAGCTATGGCCGTTTTGCGCAGTCTAAAAGTCGAAAAATTCGCTCACACTTCGGGACCATCAAACAGGCCCTTGACCTGTCGCAACTGCAACGAGACACTGGTGATGTTAAAAGTCGACACTGCAACACCTTTTCCTCGACCGGTCGTTCCGGACGAGAAGGGGAGGTACGCGGGGGCGTAGATGTCGGGGACCTTGAGCTGCTTGAACCCTTTGCCGGAGCCGATGAGGACCTCGTACGATTCGAGGCCTTGGAGGTTGGTTTTGCCGTCGACGCCGGGGAGGACAAAGATCTGCGACTCCTTCAGTCCTGCCTCCTGAACGGCTTTTTTAGCGACGTCGACGAGGTCGGAACCGACGAGCAAGAGATCGGCATCCGAGATGTTGATCTGGTGCGCGAGCTCATTCGGGGTGTAGGACGAGTTGGCGGTGGTGGCGACCATGGCCGCTGCCTGCGCTCCAAAGAGCAGACTCGGGTAGATGATGGAATTCGGCGAGAAGATGAGCATGGTCTGACCTGGCTTGTAGCGCTGCGAGAGACCATGGCCGAGCTTGAGCGAATCGCTAATGAGCTGCTTGTAGGTGACCTCTGTACCCGTGCCCGCGTCGACGAGCGCAACATTGTTGGGCTGGATCTTGTCGTTGTTCTCAAAGATGAAATCGAACAGGCCCTGGTCGGACCACTTTTCCACGGCGGGGAAGGGCGAGGTGTAGATTGTCATGACGGCAGGGGTGTAAGGTAGTGTGCAGTGTGTGGGGAACAAGGGCAGTGTGTGGGAAACAAGGTGGGGGTCACCCGGTGGAAAGAGGAGGGACCTGAAGCAGGAAAAGTGAGTCCAATGGGGTGGCTGATGTAAGTACCGAGATGGATGAGCTTATAGAAAAGAGGAGTACTCTTGGAGGAGCGCTGAATTGGGGGTGCAAAGGGCCGGAGAACGAGAGCAGTCTTACGGGAGCCCACCGCATCCCTCGCCGCGGATGATCCGGCATCCGCGGAAGCCGCCGCGGAAGCCCGACCCAGCCGGCGCGTCTAGATCGCGCCCAAGAATTCGATGGATAAACCGGCCCCGCTTTTCACAAGCGAACGTCACCAGAGTCAAGGCTGGCATAGGGTGCAGGGGCGGCGGCACTAGGGACCTATTACAGCAAATCCCGGCCTGCAGCACTAGCCGTTATAGTGACGGCTTATGCGGCAGACTTCGGGTGTAAAACCAAGACCTTGTTGGCCCAGGATGAGCAGATCCCGGACTCCAGATTCGGAGACCGGTGGCAGCGGGACCTACCTGGCGCCACTCTCCTAATGAGATGCCACGCCGACATCGCTAAAGGCTCGACCGCCCGCCGCCGGCTGCCGTGATCGGGATCCGATGGCAGCGAAGCGGGTCTCACGCCGACTTCGTAGTCATACCATCAACGGCAAGCTGCAACTTTACGGATTGGAAGTTCTTCCGCAGCGGCTTCCTCTCGACAGGGAATAATATACACCCATCCAAACGCTAGCCCTCGAGCGAATGAACCTGACTTGAAAGCCCCATAAAGTAACGACCTAGGCGTCAATTCATTGCTACACCCTTACAGCAGCCACCTTTTTCATTTTGATCACAATTCCCCTTTGAGCCGATCCAAAGCCTCAGGCCCGACCTGACTCAACCGATCCAACACGTTCGCCCCTCCCGCACCAAAGGTGCCGGTCTTGTATTTCCCGTAAACGGTCGCGGCACCGATGCAGAATACGACGACACTGAGGTCGTTCAAGAGGACGGTGACGAGGGTCATGTAGCGTACGATGGTGGAAATGAGGAGGCCGAGTTGGGGGGAAAACTGGGAGACGAGGGGAAGGATGCTGTTGAGCATCGAGGGGGCGGGAGCTCGATTCTGTCGGAAGGAAAAAGGCTTGTTTAGCTCGATGTTCGGGTAGATTTAAGAATGAAATATATTACCCTCAATAGGAACAAGCGCGAAGTCTGCAGCACCAGTTCGACGCTGACAAACATCCACAGCAGAGGCTAAGATCCCGAAAGAGTCAACATCAGCGGGGACACCAACCCAAGTGATTGAACTTTGCTCATGCACTCACCACGACCGACAACCCAACTCCAGCGAGTTGATCGACCTGACCTGCGATCCTGCCCTGTACCGGCTTCGTCGCTCCCAGCCGTGCCCAAGCAGCCCAATCGATCTTGGACCCAATGCCCATCCACCCGTACTGGCCAAACTTTTTTGCGGGCTCGACGTAGACGATCGCATAGACGGACAAGGCGATCATGGACACGAGGTGGATGAGAGGGAACACTCGATCGAGCCAGGTCTTGGGCGTGGGAGGGAAAGCGGCCACGCCCGGTTGAGCTGGTATTCCTCCTCCCGCGGCTCCGGGTTGTGCGTTCAGGAGGTTGGCGAACATGTTGGCTCCTCCGGGACCAAAGGGTGAAGGTGCGGTTGCGTTCGGATCGACAGTGATGCCAGGTGCTGCTCCGCCCATGATCTGTGCCATCATCTGGGCGAACGGATCGGCTGCACCTGCTCCCGGTGCTGCGCCTGGGCCGCCAAACATTTGGTCGAACTGGGCCTGTTGCTGAGGGTTGAGTTGGGCGAGTGCATTCGCTCTGGCGTTGATGCTCGCTGCGGCGAGATCGACCTCGGCGGGATCGTCGTCGTCTCGTGGTGCGAGCGAGCGCGGTGGCGGTGGGGACGAAGGTGCAGTTCGAGGTGCGATTCCGACGGCGGCTGTGGCAGACAGACAGATTCAACACACACACACACCCACGCAGGCTCATAAGCAGAGACTGTTCTGTACTGACCATCTGAAATGACTCGCCCTTCCCCCTTTGCGGCGCCGGTGATCTTGGCCAGTCGCTCGTTGGACTTGGCGAGCAGCTTGGCCTGACGAGCGGCGGCTTTGGCTCGTCGTTCTTCGGCAGCGGCGTCGTCTGCCATCTTGCGGTTGGCGTTGGGGAGTGAGGTGGTACGAGACGAGCGTGGGCTGGAGTGGAGCGGGATCGGGGGTGGGTGCGAGGTGGTACGGCCGAGAGCAGAGATCGCTGAGAGAAGGCAAACCTAGCCAAACTTACCTGATCGACGTCACTCTGGTCAGGCGCGCACTGGCTGGGAAATGGCCGGTCTGCCACCGGTCTGCCGTAGTCTGCCGAGGACCCCAGAAAGCCCAGCCGGAGGCGCATGTTGAAAAACGCGGTTTTTTGGCCTTTTTGTCAAAGTTTTTTACCCTATTTTGGCCCCAAAATGTCAAAATTTCACATGCGCCTCAAAATATTATCAAAATGTGTTCTACATGCTCCAAAAATCGCTCAAAAGTCCTCGAAAACGCGTTCCGAGCGTTTGCGGACGCGCGGCGGCCGATCGAAAGTGGCTTGCGGCGCGCGTCGCTTCGGCTGGTGTCGCGCGTGGCTCCAGGCATCAAACAAGCCTTCCTTGCTTTGCTGGTGGGCTCGCTACTTCGTTGTCAGACCTCCGTTTTGCCGAACTTGAGCTCCTTGTATCCGCGGAGGCATTTGTGCGGCTTGTAGAGGTTCTACCGGCGGCATCTCGCAGGCCGGGGACGCTCCGAAAGGCGGCAAATCTTTGCTCGGCATGTGCGCACGTGCTGATTATGCGCTCGTCGGGGTAACATGAGGTAAGGTCCGTGGTTGAACGATATGTAGTCGCTGGCGGGCCTAATGACTCGATGACCTGTCGACCATCAATCATGCGGAACGGCATAGTGCCATCAATGAGGTGAGTGGAATAGCATGCTTTCTTGATGAGGCGAGAGCTCCTGTACGACGACATTTGAAAGTAGAACCAACGACGGGAGCGTGTCTCGGTTGCAGTGGTTTGTTGTCACTTTGCTGTAGATGTATCGCACTGTAGCAGACAAGACCTTTGTCATATGAGAACGTCACAGCTCAACTGCCACTGCACTCAAAACAACGTACCAATTCCGATGGACAACGTTTCTTCTCCATAAGCAGTTTGATCGCAGCTGAGTGAATGCATGCCACGCTTGAGGCCAAAGCAGATCAGAGATCCGATCTCCAATGGTGTGGCAGTGATTATCGGAGCAGAGGGGTAAAAACCAGATTGATTTTGAGGTCGGCGCGTTGCGCATGCAATCGCCTAGCTCGATGAGATTACGATACTGGTTTGGCGGGCCAGGCTTTGAAGATCGAATGAGGATCCGAACCGGAAGGGCGAGCCAGTAACAAGGAAATGACGGTAGAGGGTATGAGTCCATACGATGTTTCGGAATCGGGATTCTGCACTCGTCCAGCTCTAAGGACGCTTTCAATCGACAAGTTCATCGCGGCTTCACCGAGCCAATCGTGACCTGAGTAGAGACGCGAATAAGCAAGTTGCCTCAGATACGAAATGAACACGAGTGGCCAGCTGAAGGACTGGTGTACTGACTTAAGAATCTCAGAAGATAAACCAAACTCGTTCCTCCCCCAAGAAGAGGCAATGGTAGAAGCCCGTCTTGCTCTTGCCATTGCAGTCCGTTCAGTATGCGACGTGCGACAGCGATACGGTTGCGGTCAGTTCCGTTGATAACGACGATTTTGTCCATCCATCGTTGAGCTCGCAGCGCCCAGCTTTGAACATCTTCTGCTCGGTCGTACTGCGACCATAGCCGATCGGCGCCGAGCGGCAAACGCGTCTCGAAGGCGAATGCGGGCCCATGGTCATGCCGAAGGCTGCTCAGGGTCGGCCAAAATTGCCTCGACCCCCGGGAAAAATGTCAAAATCTGCAAAGGCGCCTCGGGGGCAAAACGTGTGTTTCGTCCCAAAATGTCAATTTTTTGCAATGCGCCTCGACGATTTTCAGGATTTTGGGTCCTCAAAATGTCAAAAAAAATAAATGCGCCTCCGGCGGGGCTTTCTGGGGTCCTGTCTGCCGTAAGCCACGCTCAGCGCTCAGCGTGCACCTCCTTTTCCCACCCATCCTCGCCCCACCCGCTCCACCCCGGCAAGACCTCAGCCCAGGATGGCGTCCATGGTCGACGATTTCGCTGCGACGACGACGATTGGAGAACGAGTCGCTGCCCCGACGCAGCACGCCGTTCGTGTAGCCAACACCGGACCCCAAGCACCGCTCTTTGGCGTGTCTCCCAAGCTCGAAGTAGGTCGTATCATCCCTGTCCAGCGCGTCCAACACCTCGTGTGATGCTCGTCGACCGCATTCGGCGATCTCACCAACGCCTACTAGGCGCTTGTCGTGGCCCGACCCCCACCTCGAGCAGTCAGACCGCGCACACCACCGCTCAGCCGTTCCTGCGAACACGCCAGGAGCATTCACTAATAACTCGAAATCATCCGATGGCAATCCACAGCCCTTTTGTCTGCTCGCCAAGTCAGCCCGTGGAGCAGGTGCAGCCGCGCTCGTGGCCCAGGCGACCGCAGCCCCCAGCGTGTACGTCTTTGGCGAGCTGTTGGCCATGCCGAGCATACAAGATGTGAGTCTTGTCAATCCGATCACGCCACAACTGAATCTAGCTGATCTTTGGGGAGGTTGGCTCCTCGATTCCAGCTCGCGACGAGCGAGGGCCACGCTTCCAGTCTCGAATTGCTCAAGATCTTTGCCTATGGCACTTGGTCCGACTACCAACGTAAGGCCCAATACTGCCTTAGGTCACTCACAAGCCTCCGCTCATCCTCTCCGATTGACCTTGGGCAGAGAACCGCTCGAGTCTGCCCGAACTCGGTCCGGTTCAGGAGGTCAAGCTGAGGCACCTCACCATCGTCTCCTTGGCCATGCAAGCTAGGGTCAGTCCAAATCTCGATCCTACACTGGACAAAAGAAACTGAACGATACATACCGAGTGACAGGTCATCGCCTACTCGACCTTGCTCTCCACGCTCGAGCTCGACTCGATCCCCAAGCTCGAAGATTTGCTCATCGAAGGCATCTACGCCGGCGTCTTCGACGGTCGACTCGATCAACATCGCGCCAGGATCGAGATCACCTCTTCGATAGGTCGAGATGTTCGTTCGGACCCAATCACCGAACCCGTCAAAGCGGCCAGCGATACTCAACTTTCGGCTTCGGCCCCGACCCCGACCCCGACGACCGAGATGGAAGTTGACCCTTCCGCTGCTGGCCCCACACCTTCTACTCGAATCGACACGACCTCTCTCCTTCTCGAATCATCGCATTCGATTGCCTCGATGACGAATTCACTCTCGTCTTGGCTGGTGATGATTTCGAGTCTGCTCACCTCGCTCGATCATCATTTGGCGCGATTGACCGCCGATGGGATCAACGATTTACGCGCGCAACATGAGCACGACAAGGCCGTGCAAAAGGTTATCGATGAGAATGGTAAGGATTCAACAACGATGAATACCGCTGGAACGGTCGGTAAGGGGAAGGAGAGGGAGAGGAGAAGCGGTGCAGGAGTGCTGGGATCGCACGTACACTCCTCGGACCCAAGTGGGGGTGGCGCCTCGTCTGGTGCTGGAACGAGGGGGGGTGGGGCAGCTTCCTTGGTCAGTGCTGGTGCCGTCGGTCGTGGTGAAGGAGATGGGGAGCTTGTGGGGGATATGGATATCGATAGTACGGGACCTGATGCGTTCGGTTCATTGACGAGGAACGCTAAAAATTTGGCGGGGAGGTTGAGAAAGAGGGGGAGGACTTGAACTTTTGGCGAGACGCGTTGATGTTGTAGCGCTTTGGGTGTGAGATGTTTTCAACATATGCAATTTGCAAGTTTGTCTCTTTTGCTCGTTCGTATGATGGATTGGAGTGTCTTTGTGAGCAGATCGATTCTCGGATAAATACGTCGCCCCCACCGGAGGGCCACTTTGCAGGTCGGTTTGCTTCCGCGCGTGCGAACTGCATCGACGACCGTATGTGCGAGTAAATGCGCCCGTACGCAAGCCTACTACATCGTCTGGCCCTCATCCAACCAAGAATCCTTCCCCTCCCCTTTCTCAATCGAGCCATGTCCACCACGACCATCACCACAGGCGACCGTTCGTACGGCTCTGCGATCTCGCTCTTGAATACGCTCCAATCGAACGCTTCGGTGATTGAGAACATCCGCAAGACGGGAGGTAAGAATGGCGAGGCGCAGATGGGGGAAACAATCGAGTATTTGGGGAGGTTGGGGTACAAGGTTCGTTTTTTTGGGAGACTTTTTTGGTGGTGAAGAGGGAAGGATGGACGAGAAAGCTGATCTACTCTCCCAACGTGGTCTCAATCGGACCTCAGCCGTCCGACCTCAACGCGCTCAACGCGATCCACATCACCGGAACCAAAGGCAAAGGATCCACTTCCGCCTTTGTCGATTCCCTCCTGCGTCACATCGAACCCTCCGCAAAGACGGGGTTGTACACCTCGCCTCATATGGTCGCCGTGAGGGAGAGGATTAGGTTGAACGGAAAACCCTTGGATGAGGAGACGTTCGCGAGGTATTTCTTTGAAGTTTGGGATAGATTGGAGAAGAATCCAGAGGTGAGTGGTGTGGTGGTGCGGGAGTGGGAGTGGGAGGGGGTGTTATAAGAGAGCTGATGTTGGAGTTGTTTGAGAGCAGAGGAATGATCGTGAAACGACGCCGGAGAAACCGGCTTACTTCCGTTATCTTACCTTGATGGCCTTTCACGTCTTTTTACGAGAAAAGGTCCGATATCCACTCCCCGACGGTTTCCCCTGCACTAGTTGCTAAACACCGATCTTCTTGGCCTTTTGCCCTCTTCGCCCCCAGGTTGACGCGACGATCCTCGAAGTCGGCGTCGGAGGCACCTACGATTCGACCAATGTCGTGCCTCAACCTATCGTCACGGGTGTCACATCCTTGGGGATCGATCATGTCTTTGTACTCGGAAAGACGATCCCGGAGATCGCGACGCAGAAGGGCGGGATTTACAAGGTAAAGTTTCTTTGCGGCGAAACACTTCGGAGAAAATTGAGAACCCTCCCCGGGGAGAGAATGTGACCGCGAACGCTGACCGAGTTCTTGGATCATTTTTTTAATTATTGCAATAGCCCGGAGTACCGGCCTTGGCCGTCCAACAACCCGCGGAAGGGCTCGACGTGTTGGCTTCGAGAGCGAAGGAGCTCGGCGCCTCGTCGTTTACGGTCGTTCCGGAAATTGAAGAGCTCAAGACAATAAAGCTGGGTGAGTGGCGTCTGGTCATGCAGAGACGACCACGAGGTACTCAAACACCACGGCTCCTCATTGATCAGGTCTCGCTGGAGCCCATCAACGCATCAACGCCTCGCTTGCCGTCGGGCTCGTTCGCTCATTCCTCGCTTCCCCTCGACTCCCACCCGCTTACTCTTCGTCCGCTCTGGACACATCGACCTCCACGTCTCTCCCCACTAGTTTGATCGCGCCCAAGCCTTTACCGTCTCGGATCGTCAAGGGCCTGGAAGCCACTCGCTGGCCAGGGCGATGTCAAATCGAACGAGATACGCAATCCATGTCGGTGAGGTGGTACCTCGACGGTGCGCACACGGTCGAAAGTCTACAATGTTGTGGCGAATGGTTCGGTCAAGTCGGTCTTGGTTCGTCACCGGATCATCAGCGCGTGCTCGTATTCAATTGTACTTCCGGTCGATCCGGTCTTTCCCTCCTCGGGACTTTGGTCCGATCGCTGGCCAAATTCAGCCAGGCCGTCCCACCGTTTCACCATGTCGTGTTTTGCACCAATACGACGTTCTCTTCGGGTTCTTCGGCGGGGGATTTGACCTCCAACGCGGTCGATCAGGAGGAATTGGAGAAGCTGAGCGTGCAACATGAGTTGAAGGACGCGTGGAAAGAATTGACGCGCTTACCCGAGGGGAAGGAGGTGGACGCGCAGGTGGCGCAGGTGCAGGTGTTGGGATCGATCGAGGATGCGGTGAGGATGATTAGAGGTTTGGCTGGGAAGGGTGAGGGTGAAGGTGAGGGTGAGGGTGAGGGTGAGGGTGAGGGGAAGGTGGAGGTGGAGGTGGAGGTGGAGGTGGATGTGCTGGTGACGGGGAGTTTGCATTTGGTCGGTGGGGTGATGGCCGTGGCCGAGTTGCCGCTGTAGAATTGCATTACAAACTGGTAATGAGGGAATTTGATTTCCGCGTCTTTTTAGGGCCAGCCGCTCCGGAGTCGGGTCCGCGACTGGTCCGCGCTCCTCCGCCCTGCCCTCGACCCGCGCCCGCTCACCCGCATCCGCACACCCGCACCGCAGCCCACAGAACCGGAAACGATGCTCGCCCGTACCGCCGCCCGCTCTGCCCTGCGACCAGCTGTTCGATCAGCTGTTGTGGCTCCTTCATCGTGAGTGGTGGTGGCGTTTGGAGGGGGATGCAGTGTAGTGTAGTGTAGTGTGTGTGTGTGTGTGTGTGTGTGTGCTCGTACTGGACGAGTTCCTTCTTTGCCCGATGGCTCGTACGACCGAGGGAGGGATGGCGGGTGGTAGCGACGTGGGGTGGATGAGGGTGGATGTACTCGTGGGGACGCTGTACTGACCGAATGCTGTTCGTCTTATCCCCTGTACGGTTGTCGCACACTGTGGTCGGGTCTCGCTCGGCTCGGTTTGGCTGGTCTTGGGCTGGTCTGGGCTGGTCTGTGTGTCTGTCGTCGCCTTCGCCTCCGCCTCGCGCGCCTCGCCTCACACACGCCTACCGCCCAACGCGCACGCCGACACTCGACCCCTCAACGACGACCACGCCCACCCCACCCACATCCCGCATCCCCCCTGACATCTCCACCCCATGACACAGTCTCCGCTTCGCTTCCTCCGCGTCCGAGAAGCCCGCGCCCGCGGTCAAGGCCAATGCGCTGATCGACGCCCTGCCCGGTAACTCGCTCGTGTCCAAGACGGGCATCATCACCGCCACCACCGCCGTCGCCGCCGCCGGTATCTCGTCCGAGTTGTTTGTCCTCAACGAGGAAGTGGTCGTGAGTGGTCACACCCCCACCCCTGGCGCAAATTCGAAAGCACGGCGTTGATCTGTTGTTGCGCGGCTTTTCGTACCACAGATTCTCGGCTCGTTCGTCATCTTTGTCGGTTACGTCGCGTCCGCCGTACGAGGTCCTTACACCGAATGGGCCAACGGCCAGATCGACGTAAGTGGTGATCCGATCGGCGTCGACTCGGGACGACGAACCAAAAATTCAAAAAGTCACTCACCACCTTCTTCGCTTGTTCGTGGCGCCGCGCTCCCCCCTTCGTCGAGTAGAAGATCCGGGGAATCCTCAACTCGGCCCGCGCGACGCACACCCAGGCCGTGCAAGGCCGCATCGACTCGGTCGGCGAGATGAAGGACGTCGAGGCCTTGACCAAGCAATTGTTTGAACTCTCAAAGGTGAATCACACGGGGGGATGGATTGGTCGCTTGGGGAATCAACAAACATGTACTGAACCCCCCACACATTCAACTCGATCCGGTCCGGATAGCAAACGGCGAAACTCGAACACGAAACGTTCACGTTGAAGCAACAAACCGCTTTGACTTCGGACATCAAGTCCGTGCTCGATTCGTGGGTTCGCCACGAGGCCCAAGTCAGGGAACAGGAACAACGCGACTTGGTGCAGACCGTGTTGGAGAACGTGCAAAAGACGTTGACCGATAAGAAGTTGCAGAAGGATATCTTGGTCGCCGCCGTCGCCGATGTGGAGGCTTTGGTCAAGAGTAAGGCGATTTGAATGAAATTAGGCAGTCGAGGGAGAAGGAGATGGATCATGGATGGGGAAGAGGAGGAGATGAAAGATGCAAGTGATGGAGGAGGGAGGGTACTCGAACGATAAGTGGGAGGAAAACCGATTGAGAAAAGGTCGGCGGGGATAGGTGATCTTTGGATTAGTCAGCCTTCGTTGGCCTTTTGGTACCTGGCCTTGATTAGACGGACGTGGTGAGAAGTACACCTCACACTACCGAGCGTAGGGGTAGGGTTGGGAGTCTCTCTTTTCTGAAATTGTGCTTTTGTGAAAAAAAACAGAGGAGCTTCTTTATTCGTGAAAGGATACGTTCTCGGATTAGGAAAGAGAGGTCCGGTCTCGTATTAAAGACTACAAGTTACGGCGTTGTTACAACAAGCAAGAAGATCACCGAGACAGAATTGACGACGACTGCACCGTCGAGAAAGCTCGAACGGGGTTCACGCTTGCGTAGTCGGGGAATCGCTCGACGGGTCGGGGGGAACCTGGGCGTTCCAATGAGGCGGAGCAAGTAAAGGCGGATCATTCACCACGTCCCTCACGCCGTCGATGCGGTCCTTCAAAGGTGGGATCACGACCAGGTCCGTGTCGAAGAGCTGTGTGAAGGACAGGGGGGAGGGATCAGGGTCAGAAGGGTGACTTTCTTCAGCCGGTGGGGCTGGTCGGGTTTTGAAGGGTAGAGGTGGCGGGGCGTGTGGAAAGTGGGAGGGCTTACTTCGATGAATTGCTATTTCGAACGAGGGAGCGGAAAACAATACACGGGCAAGGTAATGGTTAGCGGGTATACATGGAGAGGAGAAGATTCTTCGTGGCCGGCTAGGCAAAGAGACGAACCTCTTCAATGTCGCGAGATTGCGAGCCTGCCAACGAGGCGTACTGTAACCACAAAGACGGGCGGATGAGCGAAACGCTATTTGGGAGGTTGAGGTGCTTTCGAAGATCACCTCTGCGAATATGGCGGACAGGGTCCAGCGCTGCAATTTTCTCAGACAGCCGATCAGGATCCCGACTTCGTGTACGCCCGAGCTTCGAACAGAAGAGGGCGGCAATCAGCTATCTTCACCTGAAGCCAAGGGGGGAGAAAAATGAAAAAGCTTCATCGAGCCTGCACCACTTACGGATCGACGACCAAACACGGTGCATTCTCCCTGCTCAACAGGAGCTGCAAGCCTTCCTTGACCAACTCCTCTTGAACGGGTTTCCACGTCCTTGCTTCGCCGACGACGTCCCTCTTTCGGCCCAAATGGACCAGCCGGACGTTTTGGAGTTCGCACCATTGTTGCAGCGCCTTGGAGGGGAGTTCGGGGCCTAGGGAGAGGAGGGTGTTTAGGTGCAGAGGGAGGAGATAGGGGAGGTGGGAGGAGGTGGGTACGCTGCTGCGGTAGAGGAAGGGGGAGACGAGCGAGAAGGACGGTGGGGGGTCGTACAGGGTCGTAGGCGTTGCGATTGTCGTCATGGGTGAGGCCGGTGAGGCCGGTGAGGCCGGTGCGGCGCGGGCCAGGTGGTAGACGGTGGGGAAGCGGGAACTTGGGAAGGGAGAAGGCTGAAGGCTGAAGGCGGTGAGCTCGACGGAGCGCCTCCGTTGAAAGAGGTCCGTGCGCTTCCGTGCGCAGATCCGGTCCCGCTCCGAGTCCGCGTGAGCCTCCGACGCGACGTCATCGGGTAAATCAACCACCAGTGTAAGCTACACGGGAACTGCTCTAGCCTGAGTCTCTCATAATGATGATGGAAACGGCATTTTATTTTCCGAGCGTTGCTTGTGGTTGGATTACCGCCGAAAATCCATCCCGACGCGTCCGGCCAAAGTTGAAGTTCAGCTTTAATTTCACGCGTCTCGCGCTCTGCCCGCAAATCTCCCCGAAAAAAAAAGAGGATCGACGACGCAGCACACTTTGAGCCGCAAGCATGGGATCCAGCGTCTTTGAACTAGCCATCACACCCCCACGACCTCGTCAGCAACCCAAGAAGCTGTCGAGTGCGGTCTCAACCCCCGCAGCAGCAGCAGCAGCAGCAGCAGCAACAACAACAACAACAACGGTGCTGATCTCGCCCCTGCGCGAAGGTTCACTCAACCACCCGCAAGAGCCTCCTGTGCCTCTGTCGCAGCAGCGGTCTTCGTCGTCCTTGACGCACCTATCGACCTCGCCTCGGTCTCCGAGCTCGAGCACGAGCATACTGCAAGAACACACACTCGCTCACCCCATGCCAGATCGCACCAACGGCCTCGGTCGCACCACTTCGTTCGGCGAGCCGTCGTCCTTTTCGAGGAGTACGAGCGCGGGTGACATGTCCATGGTCGACGACGACGACGACGACGACGACCGTCAGCGCAGTAACCGGTTGCAGGATGAGCAACTTGATCTCGAAAACGACGAATGGCAGCACGAGCACGATCACGATCAGGATGGCGACCTCAAACCCGATACGGTCCTGGACGAGGGCCAGGACGATAGCGATGATGAGCAGGACCAAGTGTACAAGCCCGTACTACATGGTCAGTCAGAATGATCGCCTTTCCGCACCACCAGCCACTGAGCAACCCACTTTCCTCACCCAGTCGAAGTCCGTCTCAAACCGACGGGCTCCGTTCGGACCGACACCTTGCGCACCATCGTACGACAATACCTCCTAGCCGACGATCCATCGGAGATCACCGTAGGACAGAACTGCGAGCTCGATTCGGCTTGGACGAGGATCGCCGTTCTGGATATGTACGTCGAGAGGATATGGATCGCCGAATCGGGTCAGTCCCTTCTGGCGACCGATTCTTCACGTGGTGATGCTGACCGGACAGTTCACGAGCCAGACTACCCGCATACGACCGTCCCCCTCTCCCAAGTCGAACTCGAGATCCACCTCTACCAACCCGCGCTTTCGTCCCGCACCTCGGACTGTTTCATCTCCACCGCAGACGACGACTACGAGAACCAAGCCAACGAGGACGACGGACCTGCCGCTTCCGTCCTTGAACTACCTTCCCTTTCTTTGGAAGGGATCTGGGATAATCTGATCTATGAGGAACCGGTCAAGGAGAATTTGTTGAATTATATTCATTCGTCGATGGAGTTTTCGGACCACGACGTCGATTTCAATATCGTTTCGTGGAACAGGTGCGGGTCATTTGCCTCAGCGTTTGTGCAGCTGACAGCAGCTGACGATCAGGTTTTGGTACTCAGGGTATGCCTCTTGCATGGTCCTCCAGGATCAGGTAAAACGTCGCTCTGTCGTGCCCTAGCGCAAAAACTCGCCATTCGTCTCTCCACAACGTGAGTGAGGCCCATCGGGACCACCAACCATCATGGAACAACTGGATCACTCATCCGGCCTTGAACCCACAGCTATCGCTTCGGTCGACTCATCGAGATCAACTCGCATTCCCTCTTTTCGAAATGGTTCTCCGAATCGGGCAAATTGGTGCAGAAGCTCTTCGCGAGCGTGACGGAGATGGTCGAGGATGAGGAAGGTTTTGCGGTGGTGCTGATTGGTAGGTGGTCCAATCGGTCTGCACGCTCAGAGGAGAACGTACTGCTGAGCTCATGTGAGCCCTACAGATGAAGTGGAGAGTCTTACCGCTGCTCGAGCGGGGGCCATGTCGGGCAAAGAGCCCTCTGACGCTTTACGGGTAAGGTGGCCGAAGAACTACTGAAGCGCCGAGGCTTCGGTACCTCTCGCTCAGGAGTCGTTCGTCCTCTTACAGGTCGTCAATGCGTTATTGACTCAATTGGACAAGCTCAAGACGCGCAAGAATTGCCTCGTCATCACGACGTCCAACTTGTCCGAAGCGATTGGTGAGCTACACCCTCGACATTTAGTCATTCAAAGTACTCGGACTGAGTTTGCTCATCGACGTTACAGATCCGGCCTTCATCGACCGAGCGGATATCAAGCAATACGTCGGATTGTACGTCAATTCGAACCTCCACTCCAATGTGCCCCTACTAACTCACCGAACCCCCTTATTCACCTCGTCTAGACCGCCACCCCCCGCAATCTATTGGATCCTGCGCACCTCGCTCCTCGAACTCATGTCCAAACGGATGATACGCCCCCAATCACTGCTCACCTACGACCAACTTTCTAAAATACGACTCCCCTCCACCCCCGAAGGAACAAGCTCGAGTCCAAGTCATCGCTTATTCGACCTTGCAACTGAATGTCGAGGGATGAGTGGGAGGACGTTGAGGAAGTTGCCCATTTTGGCCCATTCGAAATTCTTGACTAAGCAGGTTTTGAAAAGCAGGGCTGGCTCGAACGGTAGGGGTTTGAAGTTGGAGAGATGGTTGGAGGCGCTGGAATGGGTCGTGAGGGAGGAGAAGAGACAAAAGGGGTTGATTGAGGGTGCGGGCAGGAAAGAGGGATTTTTAGAGGGGGGACGGATGTGAATGAAAATTTGTTGTTGTTGTTCTAGTTGGGCTGAAGAATGGATCTGGTCGGACGCGTGGTACTGCTATTCGACTTCGGGGGCGATCCGACTCGGATTGGGTTCAATTCGCGGTCTCGGTTGCCCCCTTCCGCTGCCGCACCTTCTCAACCAAGTCTTTTCGAAGCCCATAGACCGTTCTTGCGTCCTGCAAAGTCAATGAAGCATTCTAGCATCGGCACCACGACGTGGCCGTACCGTCCCTGAAAACAATCCAGCGTCGCACCCACCTCCAGGATCCCCAAACCGACTTTCACCACCACCAATTCCTCCTTCTCATCCTTCGTCCCACCAATCTTGCCCTTGAAAGGGACCGTCACTCCACTTCTTCCAATCCAGCCTTGCGATGCTTCACCACCCGCATTCACGAACACGATCACGCATTCGTTCTCGAACGCGCGGGAGATGATGGTCGCGTCGAGGAATTTTTCCTCGCAGTGCGGGTCGTGCAGAAGGCCAATGTCGTCACCGTCGGTGCCCTGTTATTGTTAAAGGTGTCTCAATTAGTGTGAATAAGTTCACGGTTGATGGGATAGGTCACTTACCAGCCAGCATGTAGGGATGATGATGATATCGACGCCTTGAAGGAGGAGCGCTTGGAAAGCCTCAGGCCAAGCGAGATCCCAGCCTGAGCAGAAGTGGTCTCTCGAAAGTGGTCAGAGGCAGAGTACATTCCCAGGACCTTGTGCGCATCACTTTGTCCAAGAAGGAGCGCGCACTTACAAATCAGCATCCCGACCTTACCCCATTCGGTCTCAAACACCTGATGCTCTTCCTCCCCGCGCGTCAGATACGTCTTCTCGGGATGCCACAGATTTCTCTTCACATATCTACCCTTAATCGTTCCGTCCTTAGAGATATAATGCGCGACGTTATGCAACTGTTCAGAATCGGTGCCTCGTTCGACGATGGTTCCGGGTACGATATCGATTTTCAATTCGACGGCGAGGCGTCGGAACGTTTCGAGCCAGTGCGTTACTTGTTCCGGGGAGGACGACTCGGAGGAGGACGCGGTCGCGTGTTCGTGGTGGGGCAGTTGGGCAAGGTGGTGGTGTTGCGGATCGGCGATGATACCCTATTCCAGTATGGCATTGATCCAAAGGCATGGCGGTAGGGGGGGCCCCACATGAATTGAAAGGGTGTCGCACATTGAAGCCGGCGGGAGCGATTACGATAGGACCGAGAGTAATAGATCAGTTCCCGTTCCCGTTAGACGAGAGAGCGATCCTCTTCTCACTCACGGATAAGAAGTACTCGGGAAAGACGACCAATTGAGCCCCCTGTTGAGCCGCCTGGCGCACAAAGTCGTGCGCTCGAGCCAAGTTTAGCTCACCGTTGTTGGGCGTTGTAGGAGGGATCGACGCGAATTGGCAGATGGCCACGTTCAGCGACTTGCCCATATCGCTTTGGGATGCTTTTGGGTAGAGTGGGTTCAAGTAGTACCCGTGACAGCCGAGTTGGAGGCCGATAGTTCGAGGGTCCGGGGAAGGAGAGCGAGGGAGAGAGAGCGCCAGCAGGCGCCAGCTTGCTGTCGGAGGCCGAGGCATTGGTCGCTCGGTCGCAGTCTGTCGCAGTTCGGTCGCTCGGTCCCACGGTCGGTGCTGACGGAGCACATCGTGATCAATCCGCTGTTGTTCCTGTTAATTATGGCACGTTTTTTACTATTTGAAAAGCGGCCAGTAGAGTGACACATGGACATTGCAAGGTACTATAAAGCCCGCGTCTTATCTACGGTCGCGGTTACGGAGAAGCCGATCACGCCCATGGCGCCTCTGGATCATGTCTGCCCCTTCAATTATTTCGGATTCTTAGTCATCGGCACAGCCCCAAAACGCCAACAATTCCCTTGTTCGTCCAATCGTGCTCCTTCCCCTTCGCCAGCTGCACCCACGGCAGTATATATCGCTGCGAGTGATCGGGGCACGGCGCGCGAAGGTTTTTTTCCTGACGAGGCGTGGATCAGTGAGAGGAGGGATGTGAATCGTGGATGGTGGGTGTGGTGAGCGAGCGCGTCGTCGAGAAGAGGGAGGTTCTGACAGGTACGAATGAAGCGTCAGCTCGATTAAAAGACACGAGTGCCGGCTCATCGGGGTGAAAAGCACTGACCTTGCCGGCGCCAAGTTTTCCAAGCGCCAAAACGACAACGTCCTGTTCTTCTTGCCTCGGCTTCAACAGCGCATGCCCTATATCAAAATACTTCTCGCTATCCCAAGCCCCCTGATTCAGAACAGGAACGCTGATTTGAACGACCTTGACGTTCAACATGGTGCCGAACATCGTTTCGAGCACGGGGGCGACACTGTCGTGCAGATTCTGTCGGCTCGAAACGGCTGGGACGGCGGGAGAAGCGTACGCTAGGCTCGTTATCAACGACTGCGCCAGTGAAGGATTTCCAGATATCTGAGCTTTGACTCCCGAGGATGAGACGTAGGTCAACGACTCGAGCGTGGAGACCTGCAGGAAAGGCTGGGTTGTTCTACGCGAGTTGAAGGAAGCGAAATGCTTTGCGGATTCAGTGTTCCGAGCCATTGCAAAAGTCGGCTCATGTCAAAGGTTGAACTCACTCGACAGGTACAAGGAGTAGGATGGTGTTCGGCTTGACTTGATGGATGATCTCGTCGCCGATCTTGCTCAGCGTTTGGCCGAGCGGGGACCGACGATCAAGGCCTCGAATCGAAGGAGCTTTCGATGAGATCGCGTTGCGTGCAAAGCGCACAACAAAGCAAACCATCAATATTCGAAGCAACAATGAAGGACACACGATCGATCAGCACCGATGTGTGCATGCATGCTTGGACATCATCCAGACTTACCCTGCACAAAGTACGCCGGCAACTCCGGATGAATGCGATTCTCCCCACCCGCCATCTCGATCCTCTTCTCCCACTCCCTCTGCAACCTCTTCTCCTCCTTCCTCTTCTGGTTCTCCCCGTCCTCACTCAACAACCTTCTCTGTCGTTCGGCCTCGGGCTCCTTGACGTCGAATGGGTCATGGTTCGCGGGATGGGGCAAGAGGTTTTGGAACGTTTGCGCTTGGTGCCATTTCGAGAGGTGTTGTTCGGGACCTAGGAAGGGGAGGAGGGAGGATACACCTGATGGGAGGTAATAGGGTAGTCGGGGATAGAGGGCTGAGGCGAAAGCGAGGGCGAGGCCCAGCCCGAACAGCCGGACGTTCGATGTAGGAGCCAGGTTGAACGATGGGTGAAGCTGAGGTTCCCAAAGGGGACGGAACGGACCGAGTGACGCCGATTACTCTAGTTCGACGTTTTTTCAGCGGTTGGAGTTCTATCGCCGCTGAGCGACAGTTATGCGACACAGGCAGGAATGGACGGTGAATGTGGGGGCGGGTCAAGCATCGGAGTCCGCTCACTCGCGCGAATCGACTCGCGTGAGCGGATTCGGATTCTAGCACGCACCCTCCTAAAGATGAGGTCTCATTAGGATGGTTCGAGTCAAATTTAAGGAAAACCACAATGAATTATTTCACTATACATCTCCAACTGAAAACAGTACTACAGAACCACCTTGCCATCGGCCATGGCCTTCAGCTCATCAAAGTCGCCCGACTTGCGACACAGATCGGCAAAGACCGACGTCTCGTCGTTGATCAAATTTGCTGGCGTGTCAAACTCGAGCACCTCGCCCGCTCCGAGGACAAGGATTTTGTCATAGTCGATGATGGTCTATGCAACAAGAAAGAAGAAGTTAGTTCAACGATTGCATACATCTCTCGGGCAAGGGGGTTTGAGCTCACCTTGAGCCTATGCGCGATACATAAGATAGTCGCATCCGACATCTGCTCCCGGATCGTCGTCTGGATATGCTCGTCCGTCGCTTGGTCGAGTGAGGCCGTCGACTCGTCCAACAAGAGGATGTTGGACGTGCGCAGCTTCAGGATACCTCGGGCCAGAGCCAGCAGTTGGCGTTGGCCGGCGCTGAAGTTCTTGCCGCCTTCACTGACTTGCATGTCCAGTGACTTCACGATGTTGCGTTCGAGCCCTTCCACCGGTGTCGCGGTCGCAGTCGCATCGTCAGATCCATCTGACTCCCCGGAGCCATCCTCCGTCGGACTCGCCGCTCGACTCGAGCCAGCGGGGGTTGCACCGGGAGTCGGCTTCGGGGTCAACGGTGCGGCCATCTGCACGCGGCGCAACGCGTCCCACACGTCGCTATCCTCGAACTGCTCAAACGGGTCGAGGTTGAACCGGATCGTGCCCGCGAACAGCGCACTCTCCTGCGCGACGATCGTCAGGCGCGATCGAAGATCCGAGAGGTTGAGCTTGGCAATGTCGAGGCCGTCGACGACGATGCGGCCCGAGGTCGCCTCGATGAAGCGGAAAAAGCACAAGCCTAGCGTCGACTTGCCCGAGCCTACAGTGGGGGCGAAAGAGTAAGGATAAGTTTAAAGCTGATGATTGGTACACTCACCCGACACTCACCCGTGCGGCCACAGATACCGATCTTCTCGCGGGGCGCGACCGAAAAGCTGACGTTCTTGAGCACTGGAGGCAGATTAGACGAGTAGGTCGCCGTGAGGTTTTCGACCACGATCGTGCCATCACGAGATGGCCAGACCGCAGGCGGAGACACGCCATCCAGCTTCTCCTGATCGATCTCGAGGTACTCCTGTACTCGTTCGATCGAGTTGGCGTTGATCTCGACCATCGACCACAGGCGCACTGCCCACAGGATCCGGTCCATGAACGACATCGTGAACGACAGGATGAAGCCCGCCGCACCCGCATCAATGCTAGGCGTGAGCAAGATCAACACCGCAGCCGCGACGGTGATACCAATGCCGGCGACGTCAACGCGGAACGAGAGCCATCTATTGGCCTGCCACATCGCGATGAAGGGACGGTTGTTGAGGTCGACGAGTTTGAAGATGTCGCGCATGAAGCGCGTGCTGTCGCCGAACGCGCGGATCGTGCTCACGCCGGCGAGCGACTCGCCAAAGATGGAGAAGATTGGCGACTTGGACACCGAATCGAATCGGTTTAGCTCACGCGATGAGCAGATGTAGAGCCATCCCATAAACATGTAAATCTGGAGGCAAAACAAGATTCGTCAGTGCGCGTCGTGCGGAGGGACTGTAGTGGATTGCTTACAATGGAGATAAAGAAGGCCGCGATCAGGAAGACCGGAAGAACAATCGAGATGGTGATGATGATCCCAAACACTCCGAGAATTTCGACGCAAAAGAACATCAAGCAATTCGAGGTATCCTGGTCGATGGTCTCCACGTCTTTACTGAGTCGGTTGAGAATGCGACCTTGCGGCGTCGAGTCGAAGAATCGAATAGGCGCACGCAAAATTCGAATCACCAGCGTTTCGTAGATGATACGCGACGCGATAATGCCGCGCCACAAAAAGAAGAAAACGCGCCCCCCGTACAGAACGAGGTTAATGACGACAAGAACGCAGTAGACCTTCATCCAATAGTCGGTCGAGTGCTGCTCTTGTGCGAGCGAGCTGATACTCATCCCAGACGACGATGTCGGTGCCCAAAGAAGAGTGTGCTTCACCGTCTGAATGAGGGATGCCCATCGATTGGCCGACATCGCAAGCGTCGACATGATGTGCGCCGAAGTCGAAACGTCGCGATGGTGGTCGTAGCTCGACGACCACCATCGTAATGCCAGCGACACAGCAATTTCAGACAAGTGCGCAAGGACGAAGAGCGAGAGCGAAACGCACGCGATCCTGAAACCACCCATCGCGCGGAGGTACATAAGGTACACCTTTGCCGAGACTGCGCCATCGCTCTTGGTCTCGTCCTTGATGAGTCGTAGCTTTTCCTGTCGCCTGCGGCGGTCCTCTTCCTGCTCAGCAAGCACTACCGCGTCGGTCTCGCCCTCGGCAATGGCTTCGATCAGAACCTGGGACTCGTTCTGGTTCGAGGCCTTGATGTGAGACGCGTTCGGATCGAGCTTGCCGATGAAGTCCTCCCCGAGTGAGATCTCGGCCGGCGAACCTACCGAGATGACGGAACCGGCGTCCATCGATACGACATACGAGGCCACGGGGAGGCACAAGTCGACGGCATGCGTGACCAGCACGATCGTGCGGTGGCGCATGAGCGGCCCCTTGAAACACTTGTTTACAAGATGCTGCGCCGTGTGCGAATCGACAGCACTCAGCACATCGTCACCCAGAATGGTGCGAGCCGGCGAATAGACTGCGCGCGCAAGGGCACTGCGGAGGTGTGGAGTGAAAGAGCTGTCAATCGTGGTTATACTAAAATCAGTCTTCGAAGTAGCAAGGCTTACAGTCGAGCCTTTTGACCGCCACTCAGCACGGTCCCCTTCTCGCCCACCTCGGTGTCCTCGCCGAGCTCGAACTGCTTCAAATCCGGGTTGAGCGCACACGCCTCGAGCACGTCCTTGTACCGCCGCTCGTTCATCGGCGAGCCAAACAGGATGTTGTCGCGGATCGTCGCACTCATCAGCCACGGCGATTGCGCCGCATACGCCGTCGTATCGGTCAGGATCGCCGGATCCTCCCCCGTCGAGCGTCCGACGGGCGAAGGCAGGAACGCGCTACCCGACAGCTGGTTCGTCTCGCCGAGCAGCGACATGAGCAACGTGGTCTTGCCGCTCCCGACGGGCCCCAAGATGATGGAGAACTTGCCAACGGGGAAGGAGAGGTTCAGGTCGCGGATGCGGAACACGGACAGATCCTCCCTCGCCTCAGCCTCGTCGGCCCAGGTGAAGCTCGCCGAATCGGTGAAGCCTACGATCGGGTCCGAACCCGTGCGCGGCTCCTTGACAACCGCATACTTGGCCGTCTCTTGTTCGTTGAGGAAATCATCAATACGCTTGAGCGAGACATGAGCTTGGAGGACGGAGACCACCATGTCCGGAAAACCCTCTAGAGGGCCTCGCAGCACGTTGAACAACGACAGGGCGGTAAAGGCGTCGGAAGCAGTGAGCTCCCGTTTGAGAACTTTGGTCTGGCATACGAAAGTGGCGAGTGAGACAATGACGGGCGCTCCGTTGAAGATCATGCTTGACGACACGATGACCATGGCCCGGGACCAAAGGGCGTCGAGCTCCTTCAGTCGAGTGACGTGCATCATGGCAAGAAACTTTTCTTCCCATGCAAAGTACTTGACGATCCGCACGGATGTGATCACCTCGGTCGCCAGACTGATTCGAGCATCCGCTGCGGCAAGAAGCTTCGTCTGGAAGTGGTTGAAACGGCGAGCGAGGTAGGCTTGGATCGGGACCAACGTGACGAGGACGATGACTCCGGCCATGGCAGCCCAACCCAGCACCTGGAAGAGGAGGATCACGATAATAACGATTTCGAGACTGAGATCAGGGAAGATGAAGTGCAGGTACGACGACACCTCGGAGATGCGGAACGTGTCGATGGCAATCAGGTTGAGAATCTTGCCCGACGATGCACGCTCAAGTTCTTCTTCGATCTCTTTAAGCTCGGGCTCGTCGCGAACTTTCTTTGCTTCACCGGTCTCGTCCTCGGAAGCGTCTTCTTGAGACGAGCCGGCCAGATCCTTGCGTCGCAAAGCCTTGGTGAAGATTTCGCCAATGAGGACCGAACGAAGTCGGATTCCGATACGACGCCCGATGTAGAGCGCCTGGCTGGCCGCCACGGTCGAAATGAGCTGACTGAAAAACATGCCAGTGGCAAAGAGCAAAGCCACATGGACGGGCGCTTCCTCGCCGCGGGTGCGTTTGGCGATTTCGTTGAGCAACCCGCGCAGGAAGAGCGAAGGGATCGCGCGCGAAAGAGCCGTGATCAAGGCCCACAGCTGCTGGGCCATGAGCAACTTCCGGAAGTGGAAGAGCAGCTTGACAGTCATGCCAAGCGAACGCGCTCTTTTGGGGAAGCTACGTCTGAGGTGCCCGCAGTCGCGTCGAAAGTTTAAAACGACACGCGCAGTTCGGTCGTCAGGTCGCAGGTCCGGGATATCGTCGCGCTGGATCGTGGTGCGAGCATGGCGAAAGAGAAAGCCCCCGACGTAGGAGAATGTCAGAAGCGAATAAAGCGAAGCGTTGAGTTCATGTGAAGGCGGGAGATTCCCCGACTCTGCCGAAGAATGGTTGTGTTTTGCCGACCTCGATGTGAAGCGGGAGGGCCGCGGCGAGAACATCTCCACGGCCGTCATGGCGAGTGTTAGAGCGAAAAGAGCGACCTCAATCCTGATCTCACGCGCCGTCGAGGGCCTTGACGAGGTGAGCGCATCGTAGACATCCTGGAAGGCGATCACCTGGTACACGAGCAACCACGGGATGAGGTTGAGCTCGAGGAAAGTGTAGACGCGCGGCAGGCCCCGATGCGGTCGGTTAGGGGCTTGCAGCGACCCGAGCTTGCGCGAGACCGAGATCGCGAGCTTGATCAGACTCAGCAACGTCATCCAGCTCTGAAAGCCATACAATTCAAGAAAAGTCAGCGACCTGGATCCGGGGTACGGCGAACCCAAGACTGGCCTACTCACCCACGTCGTGACACCAAAGACAAGCCAGTTGGCCCCGTCGTCCGTCGCAGCCAGCATCTTGACCACAGATAGACCTAACACGCCCGCCGCGCCCAGCAACCCAAGCACATCCTTCTTATTGCTCCACATTGCCGACACGACCATGCCCGCGCCCAGCTGGAGCGTCGCTCGTTCGAGCTCCTCGTCCTCGTCATCGATTGCCGACGGGGATCCCGTTTCGCCCGCTAGCGTCTCGAGTTCTTTCGCACTCAGATCGGGCGACGCGTCTCGGACGACGGCGAGGATGACTTCGTTCTCGGCCTCGGTGATCGCGGACAAGCCGGCCCGCTTGATCTCTTGCGAGGCGATCGAGGACCTTCGTCGGCGATGTGGGGTCCGGTCTCGGCTCGACGACACGGCCTCCTTATTTCGGGCACGACGGCGCGAGATGACAAGGTAGAGGTGGAAGAGCGTGATGAGCAAGGCCGATAGGAGCGAGATCGACAGACAGGCTAGGGGGATCAGGCCATCGATCGTCCTAGGGCAAGATAGGAATCACGGGGGAGCAAGGTCAGCTAGTAGATCGGATGAGTCTCAGATTTGACAGCCCGCCCATTCGGAGTGGTCGACAACTTGAGTGAGCCTGATCCATACGATCGGTTGTAAGTTGAGTGCAGGGGTCACTCCGAAGGCCAGCTCTGAAACCAACGCTGTCGCTATGACCAGGTCGCAAGGTGATTCCACCGGTCATACATCACGTCGCGTTTCCGAGACAAATCATCGTGCCTTCACTTGTCCATCTTGATGTCTTGAAACGGACGTCTCCGCGGTCGAGAATGGCTCGGGTGTGTAGAATGCTCGAGGGCTGCTCACCTTCTCATGAAGCATCGAGAGAATTCACGACCATCCCAATGCGGTGTCGAGTCGTTGACACACCACGCATCACCATTGACCCGTGTGTTGAAGGTAACCTGGGCATCCATCTAGCTGTAGTGTGCTCTCCCGAGCTGTTGAACAGGTCTGGTGCGACCGAGTCGTGCTGCCACTTGTGATCGAAGGAGTCGTGCGGCTGATGGGAAAGAGTCACCGTTCAAGTTCTGATCAAGATTCTGACTGGGAGTACTTTTGGAAGACTGACCTTCCTCTGTCCCACATGTTGCTCTAGGCGGAGACCAGCCCAGTCAAGGCTTGCGGTAGGACGCGAGTCAGGCCCACCCCCCCACATTCTCACCACGTGGTTCTGGCTCGAGTCACGTCCCAAAATCTCTTGATTCCAATCCGTTTTTGCAAATTCACGATCAGACTTGTCATCACCATGCTTAAAGTGATGTAATCTCAGGTGTCTCTTGGAGGAGTCCAGAGTGTGAACTCGTGACGATGACCAATTTTGCACCTATAACTCGGCCGGGATCAACACATTAGCACGTTCATTCCCCAGCTGAGCCTGGCAACACTGCAACACTGCAGCTCCAACAATCATTACAACCGTGGCAAGCGTGGTTGCTTGGCGTCACAGTAAGCGTGGTAGCGAAAATATATTATTTGGAACGCGGTCCCCAACGACCGTCACAACGTCTCACACACTCGGTAATCACTCATTCATGCACCGCCCAGGGCGGCCCCGCAGCACCGGGGAGCCGAAAACGCGCGGCCGGCACTGTTGGACAGGATGCTTTGCCGAGCGACACAAGGTGGCGCGAGCGGATTCCAGTCGTGGAATGAATTGAGTGGTCGTGAGAAATCGTTGCCTCTATTCGTGCCCTCCATAAGCGATACCGAGGCACTACTGAGGCCAAATGTCCCCCTCCTGCATTATGTCGGTCCTGATGGAACACTGTTGATTCACTTTCAAGTTTCCACCCAGTAAGGCCGAATCGCGAGGTGTGAATAAGCGTTGGTAATCCGCGCAGACTCAGAGCCTCGCTGCTTTATTTGGCAGTTGCCCCCGCCGGGTCGTGATGGTGTAATCATCGCCTGTGCTGGCCTTCCCGCGTCGGGCACGCAGAGGCCGAATACGAAGCCCGCGAACCCTTCCCTCTCGCTTTCTTTCTCTCCGAGGAGACCTCACATTACTGATTACTACATCACACCCGCCATTCCTCGCCTTCGCTACGCCGCCTTAGCGGTCTCTGCACCCCTGCTCCTTGCGATCCTCTGGCAGGAATTGAAGGTCATCTCTCCAACCGCGGCCCCCACATCGGCTCCGTCGCCCCTGTCGAGCCCGCCGCTGCATTGGATGCTGCGTCGTCTAGGTCGCGTGTTCTCCACCACACCATCATCAAACACATCGCACCTAAGCACTCAAGTATCAACTATGTCGACCGCATCGGCCACGAACCAGCATCTCGTCAACACAACGCCGGAAGAATGGCGCAAGGCGATCGCGGCCTTGCCGGCGCTGACCGAGACGGAGCAGCGCATCCCCGCCATCTTCCTCGCTCATGGTCAACCCATGTTGATCACTCCCCCTGAGCTCTTATCGGATGAACGCAAAGCCAGTCTCGGCGAAGTGCAGGGACCTAATGGTGCTGTAGGTCCCGCGACGTAGTACTCGAGCACTGAGCACTGAGCACGGCCATCTCGGGGCGAAATTTCTCGGGGCAAGTTATCACTCACCAGCTCCCCCCCCCCCACCACGATTCACAGCTTGTACAATTCCTCAAGGACCTCGGACCGGCATTGGTTGAAAAGTACAACCCCAAAGCCATTGTTGTCTTGAGCGCGCATTGGGAATCCCGAGGGGGTGCGCTCGTCAGTGACTGGCAAGACGAGAACCCGCTTCTCTTCGACTGTCAGTCACACGCACCAAACTTCACCTTCACCGACAAGCGACGACTGACCATCTCCTCCGTTTTTACAGACTTTGGTTTCCACCCGGCGTTGTACAAAGTCGAATTCCATTCCTCCCCCGACCACGCCCTCTCCGAACGAGTGGTGCACCTCCTCAAATCCTCCAACATCTCCGCTCGTCTCCTCGGACCTACCGAAAAACGCGGTGACGATGGTCGAGGATTCCGCAGCACAGGATTGGACCATGGCGTCTTTGTCCCCTTCAAACACATGTTCACCGACAACTGCCCGATCCCTATCGTTCAAGTTTCGATCAATCAATCCCTCCTTCCTCAAGATGAATACGACTTGGGAGCGGCTTTGGAACCTCTTCGCTCGGAAGGGGTCTTGATCATTTCAGGGGGTTTGACGATCCATACCTTCCAGGACTTCAATGCCTTTTCGTTATCGAAATCACCGGAAATTTACAAGGAGTTTGAGAAGAGTATCATCGATGCGGCGGCGATTGATGATCCGGTCAAGAGGAAGAAGGCTTTATTCGATACCGCACAGCATCCGGGTTTCAGGAAGGCTCATCCCAGGTCAGTGCATTGGATCGGGTGCCCGGTGGTGAAACATTCAGAGAAGATTCCCCTGACAAGACGATTGAACTTGCGGTTGTTTAAAGGGAAGAGCACTATGCGCCCATTTGGATCGCCGCCGGAGCCGCGGATAAGCAAGGCGGGAAAGCGAGCACTCTGATGGGTCATCACGGATGCAAGACGATCGCCTTTGGTGTATAATTATGAAGCTCGAGTAGGGTCATTTAGTGCTGCAGTACACGAGAACTCTCAAATGGTACGACTTTGGGACCCACTGAGAAGCCCGAAGGGAGGAGTAAAAGTAACGCGAAAATGTTTGATTTCAAGGAAAACGGAGCGAAGGCTCATTTGATAGGTTGAAGGATTACGCGCAAGCTGAACAGAGAAAGGAACAGGTCACAAAAGCCAAAACAAAGCGCAAAAACGCAAAGACGTAATCTTGCTTAGGCCATGTTGGTAAAGTTGATCAAGTCCGACGTGGGCTGGAGCGACAAGCAAGCGCGCAAGAAGGCCTCGAGCGCGTTGCGTTGACGGGAGAATGAGTTGATCACTTGCTTGCCGGGCTTGACGAGGGGAGCCTTGAGCATGAAGGACAAGAGCGACGCGACTTGGTACATCGACTCGAACTCGCCCTGACCGGCCTGACGGTAGGTGACACGGGTCAACAACTCGGCGAGCAAGGCCAAGTCGATGATCAAGGGGGTCGCGAGGAGCGAATCCTGGCACTCGTTGAAGATGTTGAGCGTATTGCGGCCACCCATCATGATCTCCGAGTTGTACTCGTCGAGCGCGCGCTTGTCGTCACCGACGGCGGGCAGGTACTTGATGACGATGCAGTGATCGGGGTGCTCGGTCTTGCGAACCTTGTCACCCTTGGCGACCTCCTTCTCGCCCTTAGGGTCCTCGAGGAGAGGCTTGTACAAGAGGTGGTTTGCCTCGACCATGTCATCAACCACGGACGACTTGGAGATCTCCTTGGAGCGGAACTGCTCGGGCGCGGACAAGTTGCGGCCGTCGTTGTTGCCCAAGTGGTTGTACGACGCGATCGACAAGGGCTTGATACCGGCGTTGACCAAGAACTCGGCCAAGACGGACTTGACCTTGGTCTGGCCGGACTTGAAGTCGTCACCACCGATGAGGGTGTTGTGGTGCTCGGCGAGCTCGATGCAACCGGGGACGAAGGTGTTCTGGGGAGCACCGTTGATGTAGGGGCAGCCTTCAAGGATAGAAGCCATCGCAAAGATGGTCGAGGGCGAGACCTCGGGGTGCGAGGCATCGACCGCCTTGAGGAGGTTCTCCTTGGTGTCGTTGATGCCGGGGATCAACTCCGAGTAGCGCTCCGTGTTGGCGGTCCAGAGCACGATGACGGTGTCAAGGTTGTTGTTGGCCTTGAAGTTGCGGATGTCGCTGCGGATCTTGGCGAGGTGCTCGGCCTTGTTGTTGCCGGGCAAGACGTTGTCGGCACGTTCTTCTTGGTTCGCGTTGATAAAGGTTGGGTAGTAGATCGACGGCATCGGCTTGAGCTCGGCCATCATGGGCGCGAGCTGGCGCTGGAGGTCGTAGTCCATGACCTTGGCGCGACGCATGGCGCGGTCGAGCGGCATCGCTGAGATGTCCCAGCCGGTAACAACTAGATCGTTGGGGTGGACCATGGGCAGGACGTCCGAGAAGGGGACGAAGACGTCGCGGCCGTTCTCGTCCTCACCGAGGCGCACGGTCGAGGCACGGACGAGCGAGCCGAGGTAGTTGGGCGACTGGGTGCCATCACGCGTGTTCCACGAGATGTTGTTCTTGTTGGCGAGCAAGGTCGCGGAAAGCGTCGTGCCGTTGTTGCCGCCCCAGCCGACGAGCATGAGACCTGTCTTGGGGACCTTGCGCAACGTCTTGAGCTCGAGCTCCTTGACGACGGGCTTGACTTGGTAACGCTCGCCGACCTTCTTGACGACGGAGGAGTGGAACAAGTACTTTGCGATGAGCGCCTCATCGGTGTAGGTGAGGTTCTCGGACTCGACTTGGACGCCTTCGACGGGGCGGCGCGCGGCGGTCGGGTCGACGATCGGGATCGCCGCCGCGTTGCCGTGCGAAGCCGGCGCGTTGTAGCGCGACGCGGGCTGGGTCGACGCCGCGGCGGGGGGGTCGAGCGCGATGGGTGCCATTGCGATCGGGTTCAGAGAATTTAGTGGGTGGTGTAGAGGGACAGGTAGTGGGAAGTGTTGTGAAAATTAGGCGGTTTGCTTGTCTTCACCGGGTGCCGTAATCTTGCGAGCGCTGTGAGTGTGTATAGGGGTGTGCATCGTCGTGTCAGTTCCACCTCTGGCATGCCGGGATGGTGTGCTCAAGTGGGCGGCGGCAGGCGGCGGTTGGGGATGCCGAGCGGCTGGCGGCGCGTCGGCGTTGCTCCGCCCGGGCGACCCCGTTCGGGGGCGGGGGCGCGCATTTCACGGACTGGAGCACACCGCGAGCCCGCGCGTGCCTCCGCAATGGCCCCGTCTCGGCTGCTGATAGGTGACGACGCCGTTTGCGATCACTTACCCGCGGTGCCTGTTGTGACTCGACGACTGCACGATGCGAATAGAATCATCAGCATGATGACACCTCCCAGGCAGAGCTCGCGGGGAGCACTTACGAGCTGGTTGCTAAACGTGTTGACGATCAAAAGGGCAAGGCCGCCTGGTTGAGCAAAGCCCAGGAGCGCGTGTCAGTCCATCAGTTTGTCACGTCCGGACCAAGCTCACGCTCATGCAGCGTAGTACAGGTACTGACTTTGAGCAAGTGGCCTAAAAGGTTGAGTAAAAGGTGCGGGTTTGGGTACGGTGGAAGGGTACGGGTGGGAAGCGGTTGGTGCGAGAGAAGGGGACGGAAGCTAAGAGGCATGGCGCGCGGTTTTCAACCTCGTTCGTCGACCCGGGCGATTTGACCCAGTTTGACCCTATCTGACCCGACGAAATCGAGCCCCGGCGTCGGCGGCGTGTCACCTTGATTTCTCGGCGATGCTGCGAAACGTCATAGGCACTCTCCTTGAGTTTACTGTACCAGTCTGCAGGGGCAAGAGCATCAGACTACATCTCTCTAACCCTGAAGCCACGATCCGTCCGACCTGTCGTTCCCGCCTGTTCCCGCCGGATCACCAGCATATTGCATCCGCTCGGGCCGCTCGGAAAAGCCACGACTCAAGCCCACGATTTCCGCTCCACTTATCCTTCTTCCAAGACTTCTTGTATTTCAAATTGTTTTAAACCAAGCTTTACAATTCCACCACCCCTCTATGCGTCCCTAGAATTTGTACGTCTGCGATTCGGTGTAACCCAGGTCGGCCAAAATGCCTTTCAGGGGGCCTTGCTCCATCTTGTCCTTGGGACCGGCTAGGGCGGCGACTTGGCCAGGGGGACCGCAGACGAAGATCTATCGACGATGAAATTTTTATGAAAGGATGATTGATCAGCCAGAGTGAGGAGAAAGCGAAATAGGGCGATGCGTCGCACGGACCTTGATCTTGTCACCGAACGCTGGGCCAGGCAGACTTTGCGCCAACAGCTTCTGGTCAACGTAGCCCTTGGCACCAGTCCACCCAGCGGGAGGTTGATCGAGCACGAACTTGACGTTGATTTGACCGGGTCGCTTGGCGGCGAAGGCCTCTGTAGAAAAATTATCGACGATGAGCGCGTCAGTGGCTTGAAGGCCGAGGAGCCGAATGAGGCTGGCGAGATTTTTGACCTACCGAGTTCCTTGCGCAAGAGAATATCGGCTTCGGTGACGTTCGAGTAGATCAAAGTAGCTTTTGTTTTATCGTTGGGGTCGTTGGCGATTTGTTGGAGGACTGTGAAATCACGAAAGCGAACCCTTGCGATGAGCAGCGATGCGACCGGAGATGCTGGCTGATCTATCTGTCTGCTTACTTTGCCACATAGGCGTCAACCCACTCCCACCAGCAATCAAAGTAATCGACTGTGAGGGAAACGGCCGACATACACAAATTAGCTCGTCGGAGCGGCTTGAGAACGCTGTGGCCGATCAACTCACCTCGAACTGGTTGGCCTTGTAGGGGAACTTGGGGATGGGTCCCTTGAACAGGAGGTCGTCACCCTCCTTGAGACTAAAGATGTGCTCCGTCATGGCTCCACCCTTGTAGTGCTTGACCAACAAATCCTATGAAGGTGTGCCCCTCGGGTGAGTTCTTGACCCGAACCGCACTTGGGCGGTGCATCATCTGGCTACCAAGGTGTAAGAACTAGTGCAAGATGAGCACTTACAAGCTTTCCTTGGGTAGAAGGCTCGGTGATAGGGGTGTAAGGTCGAACGGCGGGCTTGCCGTTCTGGGCCAAGCCTTCGCCCTCTTTTGCCGCCTTGACGACGAGAGCCGAAGCGACGGTCAGTCCGGACGAGGTGCCCTCGGGGAGCTCGAACGTGAACGTGGATGTGTTGTGGTTGTAAGGGGTGACCTTGACCAATTTGAGGGGCCTGCGAGTCAAAGTGGGTGAGGGGTCGGCTTCGGACTTTTTTAAGGAGGTTTCGAGGAAAACCCACTTGAAATCGCTGTTGGTCAAGGCGGGGGGACCGGCCACAACGGCTTGCTTGACTTGTTGGACCTTTTGACTTCCGTCAAGGGTGCTGTAGTAGTAGGCACCGGCACTGACGACGCCGAGGCCGAGGAGGATAGGAGCGAGGTCCCGCGATGAAGCCGAAGGACCGGCCGAGGTTGCGTACGAACGCATCGACGAACGCTGTGAACGAGTGACGACGCAAGATCAATACGTTGACGAACATTCACAGCTGGGGCTTCGCCGCCGGATGGTCCCGGTGTCCCGGTGATGATGCGACGGCCCCGAGTCGGGCGTTTGCTATCGATGACGCCTTGCTAATCTGATTCGACTCTCCAGTACGAGAGGCGGGAAAGACGGCGAATCCGCGACCACTTACAGCTTGGGCCCTGAGCGAGTTTCCAAGGTATTGCATCATCTTGACTTGGGTGTGTTATCTGTGCGTGGTGGGTGGTGGGTGGTGTGAGACGGCAAGGAGGTCACGGTGGGGGTCCGCCGACTCGATCGCCCGATTCGTCATCGGCTGCTTTCACTGTTGGCGCACGGACCTCCGCAAGTCTTGCCTCCGCTCGCCTGCCTCCACCTGCCTCCACCTGCCTCCACTGGCCTGCCCCACGCACCGGCCCCACGCACTGGCCTCCACCGGCGCGCGCTTGCCGTGATCGAGCCTTTGCGACTCTTTGCGAGCGGTGCCTTGCGGTGCTGAGCTTCGCTTTCGTCAACAGCATCGGATCTCCCTCCTTGCCTTCAACTCGAGCGCTAACCACCGACCGTACTCGCCCGAGCCCAGGATGAGCTCACCACCAGTCGTTCTCGCTGATGGCAATGATCCACCTCCCCCCGATGCGGTCGATACGAGCTCGGCGGCAGCAGCAGCCTCGGTGGTGCCTCAGCCGTCCGGCGTGCGATGGAAAGGGTTCGTCGCAGGGATCATGTCTGGCTTGACAAAGTTGACCATCGGACGTGAGTCGCAGACTTCCAATTTTTTATTTGTGATCGATCGAGTCTGACCCTTTCGCTTGTGTGGGTTGCTACAGATCCATTCGACTCGATCAAGGTCCGGAGTAGGTCACGTCTGCGAGCTCCACCTCCACTGAACCTCTTCGGGGTCTGATTTCCTCGTCTGCCCCTCCCCCCCTCAGTGCAATGTTCCGAATTGGGTACCTACAAAGGTCCACTCGACTGTCTCCAGCGAACAGTCAAGTACGAAGGCTTGCGAGCGCTTTACAAAGGTGCGCTTCAATCGAGGCCCAACTCGACCTCGAGCGATGGATGACTCCACCCATCGGATGAGCTCCCAATCACTCGGCGATCGCCTTGATGCCGACCCAAGCTGACCCCCTCGATCTCCTCCTCTTCTTTTCTGGGATCAGGCGCAACACCACCCGCGTTTGGATGGGCAGCTTCCGATGCAATCCTACTTGGGTCGTTGCATAGTCAGTACAGTTAAACTTCAAAGCCAGACGAGGCCTCATCCGACCGACCACGGGCTAATCACACTTTTCTCCCTATCCTCCGAAACCGATATGACCTGACTCACGACTCGGCAGACTATCGATTGATGTTTGCACGTATTGAAGGGAGGAATCGAGGAGAAGATGTGTCTGTCGTATCAGAGATTGGCCGACTGAGTCTAGGAGGTCATGCTGTAGGTCCAACTTGGTCTCCCGAGGCCTAGAAAGAGCTTTGGGGCTGACCATGTTGCACACACAGGCTGCGGGAGCGATGGCTGGATGGACCGTATGCACATTCATCATCCCCTTTGAACATCTCAAAGCCAAATTACAGATGCAGACCGTAGGGCCGAAGCTGGTACGTTCTCTGTTCGGCAAGCTCGGCGCAGACTCTTGCTTTTGCTAACCGGTTCCGACTCGAACGCGATACAGTACACCGGACCGATCGATTGCGCAAAGCAAATAGTCAGAGCCAACGGTGTCACCGGTCTATGGCGCGGGTTTGGTGGAACATTACTCTTCCGTTCGTGGATGGGAGCATTGCAGGTCTCCTCGACTCTTTTTCCTTTTTCGTTCGACCCCTGCGAGCTGATTTCTCAACCCTCTCTTTAGGTTCTGCTCGTACGAAATCCTGATGCGCAAGTTCCGAGACGTACCCATCGATTCACCCTATCGAGTCTCGGAAGGGACGGCGAATTTCCTCGCGGGTGGACTTAGCTCGAACGTCTTCTGGATCGGGGCGTTCCCTTTTGATGCGGTCAAGAAGTAGGTTCAAGGGATAGGATCGAGATCTCTGGTCATGGCAGGGTGTATCGAATGGGCGATTGACGCGGTTCGTCTTGCGTGTGTCCGCGCAGCCGCTTGATGACGGATTCGCCTACCAACCCAAGGTACCCGAGCTGGATGGCCGCCGCTCGACAGATCTGGGCCGAAGGAGGCGTCAGGGTACGTCAATTGACCGCCAGGTCCACTGCCTGCTTAACATGCTAAAAGTATTGTTTCACTCATCAGGCCGTTTATCGAGGTTTCGTCCCGTGCCTGTTGCGCGCTTTCCCTACGGTAAGTCCTCGTTTGTATCTTCGGGTCGGTCGTTTCCAACCTGTTTGACTAAAGTCTTCCTATGCTGCTGCTCCTCCAGAACGCCTCGGCCCTCTTCGTCTGGGAAACCTCGATGCGTTTGATGGGCGCCGAGCAACTCAAAAAATAGAACGAAAACGAAAACTGTAGCCGCCCCGTCTCACAGAGTTAACGAGCACACGAGGGGTTTTTTTTTTTTTCGGTTCGGAACGGAACTTCGCACACCACTCAATTTTTTTTTACTCACTACTTCTTAACTTGTTACCTTGTTGTATCGAATAGCGTGAAAAGCAAAAGGGTTGGATATACCATCACATGGAGTCTGCGATCGCACTCCTCCGGTTGACATAATGGGGACCGAGTTGCATAAGTTAGGGATATAAGGGGGTTCAAAGCAAAGATACAGAAGGTCCGCTACAGCCCGAGAGAAAGTGGTATGTTCGAGACGAGCCGAGGCAAAAATAATAATAATTCAACAGAGAGGAACGCCACCGAGACCAACGCCGCGAGCAAACCGAACCCAGCACGCACGCCCTCCGCGCCGCCCGAGCTCGAGGAGACATTATTCTTCGCCGAGACCGAAGGAGAAGGAAGGATGGACGTGGTTCCGCTTCCCAATGAATTGGTCGTCGTCGTCACCGCTGCCGAGGTTTGAATCGAGCTCCTGCCCGTTCCTGGAGCTGTCGTAGGGATAGGTTGATTCTCCGAAGCGATGGACGCGGTCCCCTTTTCGACGTATTGGGTTGCTGTGGGGTCGACGTTTGAGAGAACGCTGGATGCGATGGGATTGAACCCGGGACCGGTGTAGAGGGAAGCCGGAGTGGTGAGGTTTAAAGTGATGCATTCGTTCACGAAAGCTGTGGGAATGAAAGAAGCAAAGGGGTAATTTAAGTCAGGAGAAGTGTCAGACGTGAAGGAGAAGGAGACCGAGGGCTCGCGGTCATGACACGCACAATTGTAAGCACTCATAGGGAGACTGCCTTGTTGATTCGTCGGGTCCAAGATTGTGCACAAGGCGCATGATTCTATAGAGTCGTGCGAGACCCCCCTCCAGATGAGTATTGTAATAAATTTTCAGCCACCAGCTCCTAGGGCGGGCTGAATTTGGACGAACCGATGATGTTCAAGGTCCCAGTAGAGCAAGCGCAAGTTGCTACAGCCAAATCACCGCCTCCGTTCGCGATACCTGTGTGAAAGCTTCCAGAAGTCAGTACGAGGCGACCCTACTAGTCGAAAATCTGAGCTTTCCCTCAACCCGGGGTAGCACATGATCTCTCTCAAGACCTACATTGGGCGACCACCCGGCTGACCATCGTGCATCCAGGCTGACATGCCACAGTTGAAGATCCAACAACGATAGGGAGATGCGCCGTCTCTGTATCAGTAGCGCTCGCTCGTCGAAATACCCGGTGCAGGGCGAACGCGTCGGCGTGAGGCGAAACACCTCCTCCCGAGCCAGACTGAGCTGCGGAGACGAGTCCTGTGACCAAAGGGGATTAAGACGACTGTGAGATAAGATCCACTTGTTCACGATAATTGCATAAAGAGAAAAACCTACTCTGGGATCCAAGTAGAGCGATGAGATGCGCGATCATGAGCAGCATTCTTGAGCGCAATTTGAGGCGAGCTCCTCGGATGTGGCGCGCCGCTACTCAAAACGTCGGCCTAGTCGGTACAGAGCAGGTAAGTTATTGAGCTTGTACGAGTCAAGAGATAAAAAGCTGTGACAGTCGAAGCGGCTGAGAAAAGTGAAAGCTCGATGACACTGCCTCAGCATCTGATGCAACAAGCTCCGTCGTGCCCCAGCCTGCGAACGGGGGGTTCGGTCGAGGCTCGCGATTGATCTTGTCGGTCCTTTCCGAATTAGGAGGGGTGAGCTCGCCGACGGCCGGGAGCGGGCTTTCAGTTCTTGGACACATCGCTGGAGACCCTGACAGTCGCTGACTAGCGGGAGCTTGAAATTCGATGAGCCAAGTTATGTAAACTGGAGTTGTTTACACGGATTCACTATGCTCAGGCAGGTCAGTGCACGGGCAGCCCCTTGCGCCCCTCGCCCGTCGCGCGCGCGCCATTGCTTTCGTCGCGTATTAGTTACTAGTTGTTGATATTGATCGTCTCGCGCGGCTCGTGCCTGCCTCGCGAACTATCTTTACTATCATCATCGGCTCTTGTACTTACGCATCTCGTGCCTCGGCTTCAGTTCCTAAAAGGTTATGAGCCCACCGAACCTACCAGCGGCGGGCGACCCCGACGATCACGGTGACATGGCATTTACGCCTCCTCTACCACCGTCATCAACGTCGATCCACACCATCGACGTCGCCTCCGCTACCTCCGTCACGTCGAGTCGTGTGGGAAGACCGGGGGGTTGACTGGGGGGAGTAGCTGACGCATGGAGAGTGCGTCGTCGTCCTGTGCGGGTGCGGGGCGCTGGTTCCTAATCAGCTCGTCGAATTGCTCTTTGGTGAGCGTGACGGAGGTAGCGGAGGCGACGTCGATGGTGTGGATCGACGTTGATGACGGTGGTAGAGGAGGCGTAGATGCCATGTCACCGTGATCGTCGGGGTCGCCCGCCGCTGGTAGGTTCGGTGGGCTCATAACCTTTTAGGAACTGAAGCCGAGGCACGAGATGCGTAAGTACAAGAGCCGATGATGATAGTAAAGATAGTTCGCGAGGCAGGCACGAGCCGCGCGAGGCGATTAATATCAACAACTAGTAACTAATCATAATCAGGAAGACAAGTGGGATGAAACAGCAAAATACACTCTGACTGACAGCGTAGGCTCGGGCCGCGGCCCTGGGGAGCTTTCATGCAGCGCAGTGCACAGGTTGGTGCTTACGAAGGAACTTTTTCGTGCAAAGAGCGTGAAGAATGGAATCCTATGCTAGCTTGATAGTGTCACCTAGTGCCAGCATGCCTTCCATTCCGGCACGTGGTGAACCCCTGTCTCTGCCTTCGTAGCCCCGCATCGTCGGCAGGGGCAGCCTATCCCCTGCAGCCGCATCCGTCATGCCCGAATAAAATTGGCTGAGACATGTATCACTTTCAGAAAATGAGATCTCGCTGCCGCTACACTTGAGAAGAATTGCTACTCAATGGGTGTCATCACTCCGATCGCCAGGAGCTCGAGGCGACGAAACCTGAGCACTGTGGGAGATGCCTGCGATGGGCTATGAGTTCATCGAAAGAAGAGGAACTGCACATAAGTTTCAATTCAATCAAAAATCAGTGCACTACTACGTTGTGCCGACAAGGCCAACTCTGCGCAAACATATGTACAGAACTTGCAGCAAACACGACCAAAAATACTACCAAAAGAATAAAAAGTAGGAATTAAGAATACGCCAACAGTTCTATGCACTTCGAATCATGGAACACAGCACTTGATCTGAAAAATGACTCGTAAAAGTTGTGTCACGAGTCGGGAGGATGCATGAGTTTGTGTGGGCGCTTTTCTGGGAAACGGGGAGCGATGCTGAACGAGCTGACAGCTGTAAGGCGCCGCTCCGCTTACGCCTCACGACGACCTTGAGCCAACCTCTGCGGCCTCACGCTTGCCCTCGGGCGCGGCGCCGCCGCGTCTCTTGATCTTGGTCCTTTTAGTAGTCTTTCTTCGCCTGCGAATACACCGTTTGATCCTTTCTGTTTGGACTCGGAACCAGTGAGGCTCGAGAGCGATCTCGTGCCTTTCAACAGCAGGGACGAGCCAAGGAGCTCGTAATCAAGTGAAGAAAAGGAGATCAAGACAGAAAGACAGAAAGACGCGAGTGACGCGCGTGACTATCGCGAAAGTGAGGTCCACGTAAGGCGAGTTTAGGTGAGGGTAATTCACCTCAACCGCTTTCATAGTCCTGGCCTCTTGGGTGGTGGGGTTTCGCCGTTCCAGCCAACGACTGATAAAGCCAGCCATGGCCACTCCTGTGGGAACCACCACACATCCAGCGCTCGTCTATAAGATCCAGGGGTGGCGGAAGTTTTTTAGCACGTTGAAACGACATAAAGATGACGAAACAATACGTGCAGACTCACATTCGCCCTCCGACGTGGTTTCCCTGCGCATCCGTCGGTCCCAAGGCAGCCTCGGTCCCAGCAAGCCTGTCGCAGTGGCGGCACATCAACTTATCAGCCATTAGTTTTTTGATACACGCGAAGCAAGTAGTTGGTAGCTCAAACTTGCATGGTCACAATCCGCCCAATATTGCTCGACATCGTCACGACCGTGGCGTCGGTGTATTTGGCCATGATCTCAATATCGCGAACAAGCTGTCGTGTGTGGGCTACACGCGTCTTCATCGGCCATTTGGCGAAAGTGTTCTTCCTGTACGTTCCGGCCGCTAGTTTCAAGCTTGGAGTACGATCAAATCGGAACGGAGCGGCCGTAGACTCGAGACTAATGTTTAGCAGAGCCGTTTCCTCGGCCGTCACCACGATGGCGATGGGTTGTTGCGCGGGTGTGAAGAGTCGCGCGCTGGATGAGAGTGGGTACCAAGGCTGTGATGTGTTTGTTGCAAGCGAAGTTGGGATCATTCGATCATAGAGATTGTGCATCACCTCTAGATGGGCGGACAGGTTTTTACTGTGTATGGTTGAGCTTGCTCAGCACGATCTCTGACGCACCGTCGCCAAAGCTCCTATTCACTGACAACGTGTTGTGGACATTCGATGGCCGAAGGCTGTGGCGATACTCCCACCCCTTGTCTCCCAATCGTATCATCACCCCCACCGTGGGCTGCGGTCCCCCTATCCCCATCATTTCCTTCACCTCCTGCACTTGCTCTAACGTCTGGGGCAGCGGCTTCCAGTACTGTCTCAACACCGTCGCTTGCGCTTCGAAAGCCGGTACCATCGGCAGCGGAAGTGTCTCTGGAGCAGGGAGCACTGAAGGCCTACGTCCTGGACCAAACTCGAGATCATTCAGTCGTTGCATCCCTTCAACATCGAGGTCCGCTCGCGCGATCTTGTCTTCGTAGGCGTCTACAGCGGCGAGCTGGTCCCAATTGGCGATGATACGCTCCGCCGTCTCCCACCCTTCTGAACTGATGTTTTGCCCTCGCTTATCGTCGTACCAATCATCGGGAGGGACGCAGTTGATCTTGTACGGTTGGAAATAGTACTCGAGGCGTCCGTACCACCTTTCAGTGGTGATTTTTGTTTTCTTTATGTCAGCCTTGTCAGAGACTGAGATCCTCTGCTCTTAACGTACCATCTACCGTTGTCGACCAGTAAAACTGCGCCAACCCGAGCCGCAATTAGGTGCAGTCGAGCCTGAGGAGGTGCAATGTGACGAAAGGTCAGCTCTCTACTCGCGGCTCGTTTTAACGGGCCGACGCTAAGGCGATGCTTACGATGAAAAGCAAACCCGCTCCCCAACCCAGATTATCACTGAACCTAAAAATCATGATCTTGTTGCATCTCCGAAGGTGACTGGGGTCGCCCGAAAGTCGCCAAGCGGGGGGATGGGCATTGGGCGTTTCGTCGATATTGATTGTCGATTCGTCGAGTGGGGGCAGAGGGGGACGGATCACGAGCGTAGCGGGTATAGGGAACATCTTGCGATTTGGGCGTGTATCTGAAGCTGGATCGTTTGTTCTCATGAATTTCTTCAAATGGAGAAGCGAACCGCCTTTCCAGAGCGCCAGTGCCGAGTCGATCACCATGAGGGCGAGCGTGAGCGCGAGCAGCAACGACGCGAAGACGCCAACCTTGAGCCACCGTGGCTTAAGATGGCATTTATTTTCCCGTAATAATACTTTCTCGTTCGTGTCTTGACGCCACCGCCATAGTACCCCTGTTACCGGGCGGAGTCGAAACGTGGGGCGCAAGCTTAGCGAACGCCACCCATGGCATGCTCCGAGTCGCCGTACCATCACAGCTCAAGACTGACTAGACGCTCTCATTCGATGGCGTGGTAGAATGTCTTCGGTGGCGTGACCCTCATGCTCGTCGTTATCTTGGCTCGCATCCTCGCTTGTGCGGCGTCGATTCGCACGGCGCGTCTGGTCGTTGGTTTTGCCGGAAGCGGTCCCCAATAGGAGCACCTCCTCTGATAGATGTCGTACGTGATCCGATGCGCTGGTCGAGTCCATGTCGAATCGGGAGTATTGGTTCGGATGCGAAAAAGAACTACGAACGGCGAAAGCAACGCCCAAGAACGGAAAGGAAGCTCATGCGGCTAGTCCGCCGTTCGGGCTTATCATGTCTCGCCGACCCGACAGGAGAGGAATCCGGTCGCACGTGCTTGATTGTCTCACCGGCCGTTCCCGGGCGTCTCACAGCCGTCTTTTTTCGTCTCCTATATCGAATGTATGATATGACTCGTTGCCACTGAGCATTTTCACTACAACCAAAATATTACATTCTTCCATCACTTTCTCTGCACACGGCCTATCGACCCAACCCACTCATCCGCCCGGGTTCCTCGACGATCCTCTTCCAACTCTCGACCAATTTGGCGAGCTCGACGCCTTCAACAACGCGATGATCGGCCGAGAACGTAACGTCCATCAACATCCTCGGTTCGACTCGCAACAACTCGACCTCGGATTCGTCCAACAAGCCTTGAGCGATCTTCTTGGCTTCGCCGAGGGATCCTTTCGTGTACCTCGGCTCGACGCGAATCCTCCCCATCGCTCCGATGGCGAGTTGACCCGTCGGAGGAATGATGGGGTGCGTCGTCGTCCCACCCACAACACCGACGTTGGAAAGAGTGATGCTCCCCGTCCCAGAATGCTTGGGAGGGAATCGAGGGACCGTTTTTTGCAAGAGGGTGATTTGGGAAGCGAGGTCGTAAGGCGAGCTGGAGTCGACATTGGGGAGTAGAGGCGTGTATAGTCCGCCTCCTGAAGGGGCAGAAAGGGCGATCGAGATGTCGTGCGATTTACGGAGAATCAGAGCATCGTGCGTCGGGGCGAGAAGAGAGAGGAACAGAGGGTGGTCGTAGAGCGCTTGGGAGAGGCACTTGATCAACAGCGGCAAGAGGGTGAGTTTTTGGATGCGTTCTGCTTCGGGAAGCCGTGTTGTCGAAGGCGAAAAGGTTTGGATGGCGGAGAGTTGAGCTTCCTCCGCTGGTGTTAGAGTTGCTCGGTGCGTCAGGGGGATGTGGGAGTTGAGGGAGATGCGCAGGCGCTCGAGGAGGGTGACGTCGAGCGTCTCCGAGTAGGAGAAGTGAGGAATCGACAGGGATGCGGTCATGGCCTTGAACATGGCTTTCCGTACGCCCGTCAGAGCCACAGTCGTGGTCGCTGCTGTTGATCCCGTTGCGCTCGAGGAAGATTGGGCAGGTGGTGTAGGGGCGGCCGAAGAAGTGGATGCAACGGGAGATGACGGAGACGCTGCAGAAGGTGCGCCTGCGCCTTGGGCGATAAAGTCGAGCACATCCGTCTTGGTCACCCGCCCGTCCTTGCCTGTCCCCGGTACCCGGTTGAGGTTGACCGAGTGCTCGCGAGCTATCCGTCGAGTTGCCGGCGTCGCCCATACTTCCCGATCGATAAGTTCCGTCGTCGACGTCGAGGGCTCAGTCTTTGAAGCCGAAGAAGCAAAAGAAGCTTTTTCCGGCACCGCGTTGGATGGGTGTGCGGCGTTGGGGGAATCGACAGTAGGTGCCGACGGTGTTTCGACCTTTTCGCCCTCCTCGGCTTCCATCTCGACCTCGCACAGCGTCTTGCCGACGCGGATGACATCGCCTACGGCTCCATTTAGGGCTTTGACTCGACCTGAGTAAGGGGAGGTGATTTCGACGGTCGCCTTGTCAGACCTATGCAGGATGAGGGCGGTCAAAGTTTTCAGTGTTTGTCCTTTCGGAAGAGGTAGGCTGAACCTGGGGCAGAACTGACATGACTTCGACGATAGGGTCAAACATTTCAATCTGTTGTCCGTCTTCAATCAGCCTGTATATGAAATAAGAAAGACATGGTGAGTGTTTCGTCCCAAGCGGCAAGCGGGATGTGGGGCACAGCAAGTCAGCGACTCTAACGAAGAACTAAGGAACTGACCATTTGACAATTTCGACCTCGGTGATGCCTTCTCCGATATCCGCCAAGAGGAATGGCTTGCTGACTGCAGCCTGGTTCATCGAGGTGGATGCGAAGCTGCGCCACGATCGAGGTGGTACAACTGCCGAGGATACACGAGGGAGGAGGGATAGCTGTTCCTGCGCGAGCAGTTGACGAGTTGCGACACGTGCGGTCGTAATGGTTGGTCGCAGAAGACGAGATGCTCTTCGGGCGATCATGATGGCGTTTGGGGTGCGAAGGGTGATGAGGGGTGGGAGGGAGAGAAGGAATGGACAAGTGGACCAGCGCGAACGACGATGCACCTAGTCCGAGCGGCACGAGACTGCACGAGATGAGCGCCAAACCGGACCGACGGCTTCGGCCGGCGGCTCGGACAAGGGCCGCTCGCCAGCAGCAGCGCGGGAAGCGGCGTGCCGAAGCTCGGCGCTCCGTCGGGGCTCAGATGGAGAGAAGTCGATCGAGGTGGGGTAATCCTATCGTGAAGCTCGAGATAGTGCGCAAGATTTTCAAACGCAGAAAGCGCATCATAACTTGATCCCGGGCTTGGCTGCAACGGCTTGGGGTCATTCTCCCGCCTTGGTCTCGGCGATCGCCCTGCAGTGCCAGTTCTGGCCGGGTTCACTCTTGCTGCGCCGGCCGGCTGCAGCTGCACGCCTTGGATGCAGCTGTGCGCCGGCCATGTCTGTCTCCCGCGCTCCCGAGTCCAGCACGCGCAGAATTTGACCCGAGCAAGATGAGTCGCTTCGTCCGAGCCAGCAACTACAGGCACGTCTATGGCTCCCCCGCCAAGCGTGAACAGACGCACGAGAACGTCAAAGTCAGTACCTGCTCTCGCCAGCCCGCGTGCTCCAGCCTCCACTGCAGCCTCCAACGCGGCAACCGCACCGAGCTCAGCCTCAGGAGTCGGCGTGAATGCACTGGGTGTGCTGCCCTGATACTGACCCTTGGCTTTTGTCTCACAGATCTCAGGTGAATACACACAGTCTTGTCCCCACGGAGGTTCACTCGGTCCTAGCTGTCCATGGCGAGAGTCGCGGCGACCGCCGACTGCCAAGTGTGACGAGCTGGGGTAGCAGCGACGACACCGAGGCAGCCGGCTCCCATCATCCCATCATCCCACCATCCCGCCGTACTGACGCACCCACCCGCTCATGATCTCACCACATAGCGAGTGCATGGGACACCAACCTCGTCAGCGCTTCGGCCAAGTACCTCGCCGTGAACTGTAAGTCGTCTGAGCCCTACGCCACGTCTGTACCAAGCTCGGCGTCGTGCTGCCAGTGGACACTGCTCTTCGCAACCCGATCATTGATTGTCCCGATCATTTACCTACTCAGACCAAAGTGGTGGGGGAGGTGCATTCCTCGTGATCCCACTCGATGCGACAGGCAAGGTCAGTCGCCAGAGCGAGCGCCCCAAGTGGGGCCGCAGTCCCGTAAATGTGCCCAAAGGCCCAAACTGACTCTCATCCACACCGAACCCTTCTTTCAACCCCCAAAAAACAGCTCCCCGACCTGTTCCCTTTGTGCCGTGCGCACTCCGCACCCGTACTCGACACCGACTGGTCCCCCTTCAACGATTCACTCGTCGCCTCGGCCGGCGAGGATGGGCGAGTGGCCCTGACCCACGTCGACGAGCAGATCCTTCGCGATGCGCTCGCCGCTGACCCCGTCGTCAACGACCTCGAACCGACCGTCAAGTTCGTCGGCCACGGTCGAAAAGCCGGGCATGTGCTCTGGCATCCTACCGCGGACGGAATCCTCGCCAGTGCTTCGACCGACGTCAAGGTGTGGGACGTCGAGCACCAAACGGCGGCCTACACGAGCGTCAGTCATTCCGACATGGTGCAGTCGATTGACTGGGATCATCAGGGTACGGTCTTCGCGACGACCTGCAAGGACAAGAAGTTGAGGTTGTTCGACCCCCGTGCCGGGGCGGAGGCGATCACGACCGTCGATTCCCACTCGGGTATCAAAGGCTCGAGGGTGTGCTGGATGGGTTCGTTGGACCGCATCGTCACGACCGGCTTCAGTCGAACGAGTGATCGACAACTGTTCGTGTGGGACTCGAGGGACCTCAACAAGGGCCCCGTCAAGACGATCAACATTGATCAGAGCTCGGGTACGATCATGCCCTTCTGGTGCGAAGGAAACAAGTGAGTGTCAAATGCGAGGGTTTTGAGGTTGCCCAGGAATAGTGGCTTACAACGTTTCTTTGTTTGACGAGCAGCGTCTTGTTCTTGGCTGGTAAAGGGGACGGAAATGTCCGCTACTACGAGTGGGATAAAGATGACCTCTTCTTCCTGTGAGCCCCTTTCTCGTCTCGCCATGGTGGACCTTTTACATAGGTCGCTGACAGAGCTCTCTTCATACTGTTTCAAACAGTACCGAATACTCTTCACCCCAACCGCAACGCGGCATGACCTTCCTCCCTCCGCGCGCGTTGAACCCGGCCGAACACGAGATCGCGCGCGCGTTCAAAGCGACCGGAACGATGATCGAACCCATCTCCTTCATCGTGCCCCGTAAATCGGACGCGTTCCAATCGGACCTCTACCCACCCGCTCGATCGAATCAAGCCGCTCTTTCGGCGCAAGAATGGCTCGGTGGGCAAACGAGCAAACCGAATTTGGTGGATTTGCAGAATGGAAAGGCGCAGAAGGGTGGAGTGGGGGAGAAGAAGGTTTATGCAGCGACGAGTTCGTCGGCGACACCCGTCAAGCAGGCTGAATCGGTTAAAGTGACACCGGTCGCAACGCCTGTTACGGCACCTGTTGCGGCTCCTACCCCCGCTAAAGCACCTGAACGTGTTGTCGAACGAGCGGTGTCCCCTCCTGCACCTGCACCCGCTGCCCCGGCCCCCGCCCCGGCCCCAGTCGAATCGAAAGCCATCGACGAGACCAAGACCAACGGTGCCCCCATCTCTTCCCCTACTCCCCCACGACGAACAATAACAACAACAAGAACGATGAAGAGTTACAAGAATTGAAAGTGGAGAACGCGCGATTGAGGGATGAGTTGAGCGAACGCGATACGATGATTCGCGAATTGGAACTCAAGTTGGAGAGGATCAAGGCCGCTTTCAATTGATATTTTTTTTGGGTGGGGGGGGGGGAGGGGCTTGAAATATTATTTTTACTTCAGGGTGTCCTCTGCTGTTAAAATACGTCGAGGTAGGAGAGCAGTAACCCTCGGACTTTCGATGAGACCCGGTTGCGAACCCATATGCAGCGTTCAAAGATCCGATCGGGCGAAATGAGTGGTCAACGACCGAGGTCCAGAGCCAGAGTGTAATGCAACAGCGATGTATGCCGGTTCTCAAACGCAAGTTTTGACACGGGGAAAGAAGCAAAGAACAGTCACAGATCGAAACTCTAGGCACAAGGTGAGAGCGAGAGAGAGAGGAACACGAAGTGAAGGAACACAAATCGATTCGAGATGAGGTAAACGAGGATTAAGAAGGGGTGGTAGAGAATAAGGAAAGATGGAGGATGGAGAGGGAAGGGGGGCGGATGTTGTAACCTTCTGTCTTTATCGCCCAGATCCTAGATACACATTCAACAAGCCACATCCCTCAAGCCTCCGCATGCTGCCCCTGTGGTGCCCCTCCCGCCGCGGCCCTCTCCAATTCAGCCTGTTTTGCCGCGATCCTAACTGGTTCGAAATATGCATGCTGCATCGCCTCCTGCGCCGTCAACCGTTCCTGGTGGTCGTACCTCAGCAGCTTGTCGAGGAAGTCGATCGCCTCGTTCGAGATGAAGCGTTGGTTCTCCGAGGTGATGAAACGTGACCAGGGTTTCTTGGCGTAGCGGTCGAGGATCTCGTCGAATTCGCTGGAGAGCTCGATGTCGTACTTCTCTGTTTGTGTTTTTATAAGGAAGTGGTGTCGACAAGAGGAGGAATGGTCAGCTCGTTTGGGATGTGGCGATGGTTGTGTGCTCGTCCGGAGCTTGCCTAGGTATGAGTACAGTTGGTCGGTGCCGAGCACTTTGGTAATTTTAACAAGTTGGTCATAGTTGTCATGACCATGGAAAAAGGGCTCCTTGCGGAAGATCTGTACGTCTCCACGTACTGTCCGAGTCAGCACTCTTGTCAGGAGGCTCAACACGGTTCCCACGACGAACGTACCATCGAAGCGAACATGCACCCCAGGGACCACATATCCAACGAGTAGTCATACTCTTGGAAATCAACCAACAACTCCGGCCCTTTGAAATACCTCGACGCGACGCGAACGTTGTAAGCGGTCGCGGGGAAGAAGAATTCGGCCAACCCCCAGTCGATGAGACGCAGTTGACGCTTCTCGTGATCGATCATGACGTTATGCGGCTTGACGTCGCGGTGCATGATGCCTCTCGAGTGGCAGAAATCGAGCGCTTTGAGCAGTTCGTTGATGTAGTACCGCTTTGAAGGGTCGAGAAGAGGTGGAGTGGGGGGTCAGTGTCGTCGTTCGACTTGGATACGTCGCGCCAAGGGGCAGCACTTACGACGTCGTAATCGGTGAATTTGGGGTAGAGTACTTTGAAGTCGGTGTTGTTGACGTTTTCAAAGATGATACTCGGCGTCTTTGACTGTGTGCGCTCGTCGATGAACAAGTCAGATTTGTCGCCCGGAGCAAAGCCCCCTCGCCAAGCCCAAAGGTGATCCGGACACTGACCTGAGGATCCCTGACGACGTCCAAGAGAGTGATGATGTTGGGCCCGCCGGCGAGGTTCTGCAGGATCTTGATCTCGCGCTTGATCTTCTTCTTCTTGACCGGCTTGAGCACCTTGATGACGCATTGCTCGTTGTTGATCACGTTCACGCCCTGGAACACTTCCGAGTACTGTGGTGGTGCGGAACGGGAGTGTGTGAGAAGTGCCAGTGCTCGTGTATGGCAAACCTGAGGCGGGTCTGGTCGGGGTCGTCGCAGGGACGGAGGCCGAGAAGGAGGTGGTATTCCAGGTCGCAGGTCGGTCGACCCGGTCGGTGTCCGACGAGCGGAGACCGACCGCGGTGCCTCCCCCGTGACAGGATCGTGCGCGCTGCAGCCCATAGCGCCTCCTCGAAAGATGTGCTGCTCCACCGACTAGAGTGACGGCCCATACGCAGTTGCACCGAGAGTGTGCATCTCTTTCATGGCGCGGGAAGAGCCCTCTCTCCTTTCTGTCGGCGGTGAAGGAGAGAGATAGTTGCGCTCGGCTCGACTCACCTTCCCCCGTCCGACCTTCTTGATGACCTCGTAGTTGTCCTGCACGCCCCACGAGACCATGAGCCCATCGTAGTCCCACCAGCTGCGACCGAATTTGTCGTTGACATCGGCATAGACGCGCGACTCGGATCGTCCCGTACCGGGCGCGGTCGTCATTGCTTTTGCAGAGTGGAGGGGGTGAGGGGAGGACTGTGTGTACGAGATCAGTGCCTGTCGAGAGTGCTTGGGTGGAAGGGGAGATGCTCGCCGATGAGAATGGGACAGTGTCGCAAGGTGGTCGCCGGAAGGTCCGTCGCTCGTCGAGTCCGTCGGGGGTGGTGCAAGGGTGGAGGACCGGTGCGGTACACAGCTCGCGACAGCCTATCGAAAAGCAATCGATGTACTCCGCGGCGAGAGTCAAAGTCGCGCGAGAAGGCGCAGTCAAGCTGGTGCGAGGTTGGCAAGCGGGGACAGGGGGCAGGGGGCAAGCGGGGAACGAAAGCCAGACTGTGCCAGTGCAAGTCGAGTCGAGGCGAGTCGAGGTGCGAAAGCGCAGGAAAGCGCTCTGTTCAGGCACGTTCATATGGGCCGCCGTTTGGGCAACAAATGGATCTGCGCGCCCGGGGCCTCCGCGCGCCTAGAAATATGGATATGCGCGCGCCGCCGAACGCTTCTGCGCGCCCGCGACTCGTCTACACGCAAGCTCACGCGCGACACTCGCGCGGACTCGCGCGGCCGCCTTCTTCCACACACACCGTGGCACCGCCCCCACGTCAACCTTGTCCAAATATTCCCCGCTTTCATAACGACTCTGTTTCACTCAACAGCCTTCAAATGCCATCATGAGATAATTAGAAGGCATCATTCCGACTTGGGAGAGGGAGTTGGCCGCCAAGGGTGCAGGTACGTTGCAAGCTGGGAGCTCTTTGTCGAGTCTTTGAGCCCTCCTGCTTCAGGCTGGATCAGACTTCCAGTGCTGATGTTTGATATACGATTCTGCTGCTGCATACCAAGACTCTTGGCCAAGAGCACCGGCGCAGGATTTGTCAGGCCTCCCCGACAAATAATTCTCTGGAACGAGCCCTAGCTCTAGGCTGGAGCTCTGGAACGTTAACGTTGGAGCCGGAATGCCCAGCCCTGAGCCTCGAACGCTTTCAACAGCCACACCACCAATCCAGTGCACCATAGCAATGTCACTATTTGCAAGTACATCAAGACTTAGCAATCGGAGCAAACGCCCTCCTGCCATGAAAATGAGATCGACACCGCGGAGTAAAAAGGCAATCCTCCTCGGTGTCGGTTGTCGCACAGGGAAAAAGCTGCGAGCGAATCAGAGCGCCGCGAGCGTGTGAGAGCGTTTCCGGTCGCGCGCATCTGCGATTCTGCGAGCGTGAGCACTGTTTGAGCACTGTTGGCGAGCGCGCGTAAGCAGCTTCCGAGGCGCGCAAATCGTAAAGAGCGGGGAGTGCGGGGTTCGGAATTTAGCTATGAAAATTGGAAAAATCAAAATTATTTTTACGATTTTCTTTTTATTTTTGGAAAAATGCCAAAAAGCGCGCAGATTGAGTAGATTGCGCGCGCATGAGTGCGCTGGAGCGCGCGTAATACCCCCCCCCCCCCCCCCCCCCCCACCCCGTGCGCGGATACGGTGGGGCGAGCGAGTCTAACAGCGAGCGAAACGCGCGTGGACCGCCAATAGGGGCCAGAAACAGATGTTTTTCCTGAAAAGCGCGCAACTCCGACGGATTTAGAGCGCGTTAGAGACCAAAAGTGCGTCCAAGGGATGCAAAGCTGTGAATGACGCGCGTATGAACGCCTAATGGCGCGCAATTGCACGATTTTCGGCGCGCGTACAAACGAGTCGTAACGCGCAAATGGCCCCGGGCGCGCAGGCTGCTCTGTTCGGTCGGGCTCGGTGCGCTCGGTGTAACGCGCTCTCAGGCAGTCTCAGGCAGTTCTTAGGCGCTCACTCGGTGTCGGACTTGGTCGGAAGGCGCACTCACAGGCTCACTCGGACGCTCTTGCCTAATAAGAGCTCAGGCCGCCCCAGCACGACGGCCGGGAGGGCAGACGCCGAGCATTAGAAAAGTGGTGTACAACTCTCCAGCTTTAGTGACAGTGTTACTCTGTTTATAATTCTCCAAGCTACAGAGCCCGATCTGAGTAATTAGCATCCGCGGTGAGCGTACGACCGACTGCAGTGAGCGCCGGCGCGGTACATAACCTATTAACCACAACTTGAAGTCGTATCGCAGCGCCGGCTCCCGCCTCTGCCCTGACGCGGTCCGAGCACTTTGACGAGATCGAGCCAAGAGTTGCCCACGCTCCTCCTCGCTCGACGCTCTCCCCTTCTCGACCCGTACAGTCGCCCTCGTCGCCCGCTCGCCATGGCTTCCAGTTCAGCTCTGACCCTGACCCGTCAACTGACGCGTACGTTTCTTTTTCTCTCGTGGGTCGTCACCGCCCAGCAACGTGCCAAAGGGCCGCGCGTCGCGACTCGACGGGGTCCACACACCTCGTCGTCGCACCGCGTTGCATCACGTCGACAGCACGCCGTAGATCGTACCACCTCTGACGTGCACACACGCTGACTCTTGCTCTCCCTTGGCATGCTCTTGTCTCGCGTCGACCGCTTCCCATGTTCTGGCGACCGCTGCTCCGAATGCGCGCTCTCGTTCCCCCACTCTGATCACCCGCCATCACCGCCTGGACTCGGTTTGCCGCCACTCGGCCTGCCACTCGGCCTGCCACTCTCAAAACACGTATCATCCATCCTCCCCCTACAGAACTGACAAAACACCCAGTCGAGGGCTTCTCCGCCGGGCTGATCGACGATGACAACGTCTACGAGTGGGAAATCACCATCTTCGGGTCCGTACGACCCTCCCCCCACCCGTCGGACTCGATCCACGACTAACCCCCGCTCATCTTCTACATCGTCCTGCCACCTTTCCCTACCACCCTTCCAGTCCTCCCGACACATTGTACGAAGGTGCCTTCCTCCGAGCGACGCTGACGTTCCCGCAAGACTTCCCACTCCGACCGCCCAAGATGAAGTTCTTGACCGAGATGTGGCACCCCAACAGTGCGTTCGCTACGAGAGATACAGGCGAGACGTCGATGCTGACTCCTCCGAATCGACCGTCGGGCTGCGCGCAGTCTACAAGAATGGTGAAGTCTGCATCTCGATCCTCGTAAGTCCGAGCGGCGAGTCTTGACCTTGACGAACCAGCATTGAGCCGCTTGTTCCTCCCTCCCTCCCCAGCATGAACCTGGAGCCGATCAGTACGGGTTCGAAGACGCCTCCGAACGATGGTTGCCTGTTCACGGCGTCGAGTCGATTGTACGTGCTTCGACAGACCCGATTGACCTACTCCGAGCGATCGGCTGACGATGCAACACATGCCGATTACCCCAAAACAGTTGATCTCGGTCATCTCGCTCCTGTCCGCGGACACGCCGAATACTGACTCGCCCGCCAACGTCGATGCTGCAGTACGTCCCACATGAACGTTCTGCGTCGAATCAGCTTGGCATGCTGATCCTCCCCTTCACCATCCTCGATGCGTACAGAAGGAAGTGAGGGAAGACATCCAAGGCTACCGCAAAAAGGTCCGACGACTGGTCAGGAAATCCGCCGAGGATTGCTTCTAGATTCCCTCTCCTACCGAACGACTCTTCATCATCGGGTATTCGATCGTGTTGTTCGTCCTTTTGATCTGGAGTTTTTTTCTTTTCTAAGCTGGTTCGGTTCGTGGGTTTCATCCTCTGCTTCCGACCTTTTCTCGTTCGTCCCAATCGCAATGTATCACCTTGACTAGTACCTGACTTGCAGGCGGGGGAGAATCGTTGTCGGGATCGAATACTTTTGAGAGAGCGGTGTTCACAGCACCACGAGAAGAGTTCAGTTATCGGAAGGGAGCAAATTTCAACATGGAATGGAGGCATCGGCTCAGTCCGGATAACTACGCCCCCACACTCCCCCCTTTTTTTTTATATGCAGCGACCGCTCGTCTTCAATTTGTTCGGGCATCTCTTCCGGCTCCCGCTTCTTTTGATGGAATCAAAAAGGGCGCCAAATCGAACCGCTTTTGATGAATGCGCTTAAGTAAGCGGGCAAATGCACCTAATGTCGGACCGTTACATATTGTTCTGGTCGAAGTGAGACTCCACGTTGGTGGGCCTGCGGTCGCGGGTCCGTTCAGTTAGCCGGCCTATCCATTGACTACTATAGGGTCCGCAAAATGATAGCGTCCACGTCGAATTGAGGTTGCAGAAAATCATGGTTCCCCCGAAAAGGGAATAAAGATCCTTGTCGAACGAACAGAGCTTTGAGTTAAGTCTTCTCCCATCGTCGGACCTCTCTCGCAAATTGGCGGCATGAGAACCCCCCAAAAAATATGTAACAGACAACCCAAATTAATCAAAAGGCATAAGAAACATGATCACAATTCGACGGCGAGACAATTCTCGAGACCTCGGATCGAGCAACCCTTCTGTGAATCGCCGTACCGCAAAAAAACAACAATTGTCAGCAAAATCACCACCAAAGGAGCAAGCACATAGTGTCCTGTCAACTTACTCGACTCGGACAGTCCTCCGTAACCCTGTTGCAACCATGCACGAACAGCTTCTCCAACTTGCCACACTGATCCAAAATCTTCTTGACCACAAAGTTGTCGCAACTACGAACGTAACTCAGGTCCAACACCTCGAGGTTCGGCGCCTTGTCGGCGACTTCGTTGAGGATGAAATCTTCGATCTCGTCGACGGAGTGAAGATCAAGATTCTTGAGCGAGTTACCAGAGTGGTTGAGTACGGCTTGGATCGCTTCGTTCTCGAGCAAGAGGACGCGATGAAGGTTGAGGTGCGTCAAACCGGTGTTGACCCAGTCGAGGAAGAGCGCTTCGAGCCCTTTGGATTGAATGTTCGACAAGAGCTTGAGCGATAGCACGCGCAGGTTGGGACAATGGATCTTGATCTCGAGTAGGGTGCGGTCCGTCAAGAGCGGGTTCTCGTCCAGCACGAGCGTGACGAGTTGTTCGCCGACGTTCTCGAGCAAGGCGACGACCCCATCGTCGGTCAACGTCGTACCTTGCGGCGTGCCACTTCGAGACAAGTCCAGCGAGGTCAAGTGCTTGAGCGGGTGGAGCAGTGCCAGGCTCGCATCGTTGAGCTTGCCAATCTCGGACAGCTGGAGGTGCTGCAGCTGAGGGTTCCGTTCGACAAGGACCTTGATGCACTCGTCGTCGAAACGAGCCGATTGGCGAATACCAAAGCCTTCGAGCTGGTGCTGACCGCGTCCGGTGCCGAACGTTGCGAGGTACTCACGCCACTTGGTGTTCGTCACGAGGTATGGCGCATACAAATTCAACGACTTGAGGTTCTTGAACCCTTTGGCCCAGGCATCGAGGACCGAATCGTCGAGTCGTCCGCACAGATTGAGCGTGATGCGCTCAAGTCGCGGACAGAACGTCGCGATCGAAGCGAGATGGTGATCCTCGATTTCTGTGCGGGATCGACACACCAGACAAGTTAGTGAGAGCTCTTTGCCGCTGGGCAGTCGCAATTGGTAAACGTACTCGCGCAATCGTACAAGCTCAACTCGGCGTGATCAATCTCGAGGAACAGACTCAGGTTCTGCCCGGTCAGAGCGCGGTTCTTGCACACGATTTTGGCGATCCGGTCAAGGTTCTTGGCTCCGACATCACCGAGCGCCTCGACATCGTCAATGTGGTTACCGATGACCTAGTGGCGTTAAGCATGTCAGTTGGTACAGAACGTTGGGGGTATCTACCACCGAGTCTGGACCTACATCAATGACGGTCTGTTGCAGCGTCTTGATCGGGCGGAACTGAGTCTCTTCAACGACCTTTTGGCGCTTCTTGACAACCTTTTTGGGCGCCGCCTTGAAAGGGTTGGCCGCTCGGTCTTCAATACTCTCGCTAGTACAAGGCGAGCACAGCAGACCCGAACCATGAGGGTTCGAAGCAGTGTACCTGCAGAGTTCGCACGTCAGCTCGAGTTGACTTGTAGCCGCCCGAATCGAGGGGTCATCGACCTACTTGGTGACGGTGAAGCGTTTTCCGCAGTCGGCACAGATCGAGATCATACCAGGGGTGCGGTTCTCGTACTTGCCCTTCTTGGGAATGACCTGGGGTTGGTGCGCCAGATCAAAGGGGGAATCGCCGTGCTTCTCGGCCTCTTGCTTCTTCTTCTTCTTCAGCGCCGCGGCCGAGACGGTATTGCTCTTGCGCTTGCTGCCCGATCCTGAAGCGACGAGGATGGTCGAAGAAGTGGAGGCGACAGGGGACTCGGTCGTCATACTCGTGCCCTCCTCATCTTCGTCGTCACCCAGTGCGGCGGCCGAGGTCGAGCCGGAAGCCGGCGTCGCCGCGCCCGAGGTTGAGCCTGGGGTGGACGGAGTAGCGGCGGCTGTTGCGACCGCATTTCGAGCTGAGCGGCGACTGTAGTTGGGTACAGCCCCTGGCCCAGTGATGCCTTGTTCCTGAGAGCGAGTGATCACGAAATCGCAAGTCAGTCGAATCGGGCAACTCTCTGATGAGGCGTGGCCTGGTGGGGGGGACCTACGTGTAAGAAGCTGGTCAAGGCCGAGCGAGGCCCCGTGATTTCGCGGGCGGCATTCGGGTTGGCCGCGTTCTGCGCCTGTTGATGGCGGTTCGTACGAGGTGCCATGATGGGGAGTAGCTGAGCACAAGAGCACTGTTGTGTCGGTCAGATTTGCTGTATGGGTGCCATCGTACGACGGTGCGCTTTGCCACCACCGGCCCGGCTACGATGACGAAAGGACGCCACACATTCGCGTTCGAGGTGGAGCATGAGAGACCTACTCACAGGCTAGATGGAAGTCTTGGTGCAGAAGAGGCGACTAGGTCTTGTCGTCGCTGGTGATCGCGGCGTGAGGTCGCTTGAAGGTCTTGCGATTGGGTTGGGCCGGGTGCGACGCGTTCAAAGCTGAGGCGCTGAGGGCAAACGGGATGTCAAAACGCAGCCTGCAGCGCTCGCCTCTTTGCGAGGTGACCGCTCTAGACCGCTCTAGACCGCTCTTTGGCTCGCCTCTTTGGCTCGCCCGCTTTTTTGACGCCACCGGAGCGAATTGTAGCGGCAAATCGCACTTTTTCCGTCTCGAAATGATGTCTCAGAAATCCTCAGAACTAAGATCGAGTGAGCTACAGCGTGCAGTGATGGGGTTCACGGGAACAGGAGTGGTAAAATCTTTAATGGGGCGACGGTGGATTCGTCCCCCCTATTCCAACTGTAATCATTGCGTCGATGCGGGCCGGCGACGAAGCGGCTTGCTGACAAATCACGCGATCGTTGGCGCTGACGTTGAGCGCCGGTTGAGCGAGCTTGAGCGGCGACTCGCTCACCGGTTCCTTCTCTGACCACTCGCTTCAAAAACCTACCTCTGGGTACAACACCAACGACGTTCTCTAGCCAGCCCAGCTGTGTCCACCCGTCTACACAATCGGTTGAAGCGCACTCGGCCTCGCTCCAACTCGATCACTCGACTCGAACTCCCTCCTCCGCCCTCCGAGCACCCTCGTGCTTACATCAAGCACTTCGCAATCGGACTACCACCTACATCCATCATCAAACTACTACAGCTCACCCATTATGCCTTGTGCCAAGTGTGAAAAGGCATTGTACGCCAAGGGCAAGTCGTCGCTCGCATGTACGGACGTGTGGCGAGCCGCCGGCGCAGCAGGCGACCGCAACACCGATCGCAAGATCGGAGAGAACAAATTACTCTCTTCCAAAGCCCGCTACTCGCCTTATGCTCCGGCTGCAGCTGCGGGAACGGCGAGGGGAGCGGTCGCGGGGTCGTCCAAGGGCCTTGGGGGAGTGGTCGATGGCAAGTCGACGTTCGGCAAGTGCGAGACATGTAAAGTCACCGTCGCGAGAGCGGGTGCAAAGTTTTGTCAGAGGTGAGCTTGTCGTGAATTACTACGGGGTCATGCTGCGCTGGCATACCGTCGGCCACGATGGAATCGAGGCTGACCTCTCGACTGTCCTTCATGTACAACTTGGTCGCAGCTGTGCGTACAAGAAAGGCATCTGCTCCATATGCTCGAAAAAGATCCTCGATACGAGTCAATACAAGATGTCGAGCAAATGATAGGCCGCTTGCACCCACGATTCGCTTGGATATACGCTGGAAACCGTGTCACTCGTTGTACGACTCGCAGTCGGCGAAAGATGGAGATAACCTGTAGGATGGACTGGGGATACGAGATCGAGATGCTTGACGATGACGAATGTTGTAATGAATAAGGTTGGTATACGAATAAGATCGTTGTGAGTTGGAGATAAGCAATACCTTCCCTACAAGGCACGATCCGGCGCCGCAACTCGCGAACTCCAGGACGGTCACGCGTTTTAGATCGATTGCGCGCACCAACAAGGCAGCAATCGACTCGTCTTTGACATTGGTCGAGCACGGCGTATGAAGCTCAACATCCGTGGCTTTTAAGACGTGGTCATCAGCAAGATGAAGGAATGAGGATCGAGCAATTTGTCCAAAGGCCTTGCCCATTGATTCATCGTACCTCCTACATCGATCAACAACCGGAACAAAGAACGCCACATGAAACAGATCATACATTCGAACCAAAGGCCACAATATCAGAGCGGGCTACGCATACTCTCTAATCGAACCGAATCTTCTTCGACGTGCCCTTAATGTCGTCCCTGTAGAAATCGCCATAAGTCGAATGCGTCTGCTTCTTGATCGTCGTCCCCCATTGATACATCCCCTCGGGGACCTCGTGACCGCCATCCTTCAAGACGCGAATCAATTCACCCGCATGGGCCTTGTCCGCCTCGGTGAAGAAAGTGACTGAGATTCCGGTCCTTCCCGCACGACCTGTTCGACCGATACGATGAATGTAGTCCTCGATCGTAAGAGGGAACGTCTGATTGACGACGAGTTCGACTTTAGGGATGTCCAATCCACGCGCGGCGACATCGGTCGCGACGAGGAGTTGCACTCGACCGTCTTTGAAATCCGCGAGTGACTTGGTCCTTCGCTCTTGCGTCATGTCGCCTTGAATGCAACCGACCTCATAGCCCTGGCGTTCGAGGAACTCCATCACGCGCGTCGCTTCCTTCTTGTACAAAGCAAAGATCAAGGCCTTTTCTCGGTCTTTACCGATCGCTCCACCCTTCTTGACACCACCTTTGGTGAAACCGTGCTGGGACAAAACGGACAGAAGGCGCTGCTCCTTTTGTCGCGAGTCGGGAAGGACGATGACGGATTGGGAAACGCGCACGTTGGCGGTCAACTCGTCGTTGCCAACGGTGATACGGATGGGCGAGCACATGAAGTCGGATGCGAGGCGGCGGACCGAGGTGGGCCATGTAGCCGAGAACATGCACGTCTGCACGAAGGAACCTTCCGGCATCAGCTCCGGTGTGCTCTAGCTAGCCCAAAAAATTGTCACTCGCCATCCTAGCCTTGGGCTCTTGCCCCTGTCCAGCACCGGCGATCTTAGGTAACGACGCTTCGGGCAAAGGCAAGCACTTGGCAATGATCTCCCTGATATCATTCTCGAACCCTTTGTCCAGCATACGATCAGCCTCGTCGAGAACCAACCAACTGACATGACCGAGGTCAAGGACGCCTTCGTTGGCCAAATCGAGCAATCGACCTGGTGTACCGACGACGATGCGTGCGCCCGTTCGGAGGATCGCCTTTTGCGAATCTTTCGGGACGCCACCGTAGATGCATACCGAAGTGATGCTTGGAAGTGCAGAGGTGACGGAGGCCAAGTTGGCGTGGGTCTGCATCGCCAGTTCTCGGGTCGGCGCGACGACGAGGACCGAGACCGGGGGAGGCGAAGACTTCTTGCCCTTGGAAGCGGGGTGAGGAGGCAGTGAGAGAATGTGCTGGATGGCGGGGACACCAAATGCGACGGTCTTTCCGGAACTGTGAGTCAGATGGAGCAGTTTATGAGTTTAGGTACCCAACGCAAGATGGTTCATTCCGCCTTCCTTACCCAGTTTCGGCGATACCGACGACATCCCTTCCTCCCATCATGACGGGGAACGATGCCGACTGGATCGGAGTTGGTTTGGCGTAACCACTGAGGCCCTTCCTCAGACCGTCCTCGATGGGCAAAGCAGCGAACGACAGCACGGGAGGGTACAGGTCTTTGGCGTTGGTCGGCTCAAAAGTGATTCGGTTCGCCGAGAGGAACGAGTCAATATCGGATGACGACGACGAGCTGGCTACGGCCGGTCCGGTCGAGGGTGCGGCGGATAATGTAGGTTCTGAAGAAGATTTCTTGTTCTTCTTGCTCTTCTTCTTGGCGGGTTCGTCGATCGGTTCCTCCGCTGCTGCTACGGGTGCGGAAGTTTCGGACTGCTCGGCGTTGGCCGGTGCTTCCTCCTCTTCCTCCCGGGCCTTGCGCTTCTTCTCCTTCTTGATGCGTTTCCTCTCTTCCTTGGACAACTTCTCCTCCTCCCCATTCGCGGGCGTATCGACCTTGATCTCCGATTCGTCCTCGCCGGTCATCTTGGCAGCCGCATCGCCGGTTTCCTCAGCCGTGGCTCGTTCGGCCCTTCTGGCCAACTTGCGAGCCTTCTTGGCATCCTTCTTGGCTTGCTTGTCCGCTGCATCCGAGGTGTTCGGTGCGACCGAGGTGTGCGACAGCGTCGGATCGTCGAGTGGCAATCCCATCGTTGTTGGGGAAAGAGCTGGCGAAGGGTCGTTGAAGAGAGGGGCCGGGTACGTTCGAGGTCGTAGGTGGGCAAGGCACTGGTACGATGTGACTCGAATGTCAAACCTCGTTTGTATATAATGTAGTAGTGAGTTTGTGATTAGAAGTCGCGTGAGAGGTGTGGGAGGTGCCTACGCGCGATCGCGAGGATTCTCGCGAGCTTTCATTTCGGCTGCGAAGTGAGCCCAGCAGAGCCCAGCACCAACCCAGAGCGCGCACGGTCCTCGCGCGCATCCAGTTCCGCAGACGCGGATGAACACCGAAGCCCGGTGAGGAGGTCCGAGCTCAATTTCGACTCGGGCTTGAAACTCGAAATCGTCATCGACGCCAGTCTGAGCAAGGCGCGGCGCTCTTGACCGAGCTGCTGCAAAACCAGGAAGTGGAGCTTTGCTTCCCCGTACAAGCACGTCTTGGCGCAGGCAAGTACAACGGAATCTCTCACCATGTCGGAACAGACATCTCCCGCCAAGGCACCACCTCAATCACGCGCTGCAACAAGGGGCAAGGATGAAGTTCCTCGCAGTGCTGTCCGACGACGACGTCCACCACCACGTGGTCACCTCGACGACATCGACTCGTCCGGCTCCTTTTGCTGGTGGTTCGCGCCCATATTCCTCTTCGCGTCCATGGTCCTCCTGAACGCCTCCATGACCTCGGTCGAACGCTTTCAATACGTCACCTCGTACCCATCCCGCTTCACGCTCCAAGGCTTTCCGAACGACCTCAAGGAGCTGCTCGTGTTCGTGGTACCGACGCAGGTCAAGACGCTGTACAAGCACATTGAACATGGGAGGGATCCTCGGCATTGGGACTTGCAGAGATGGATCGATTGGGAAGAGAAAGTCGCTTGGAAGAGGTTGTTGGAGAATGTGCATCCCGCGGGCACGGCGGAGGGGTGTGTCGTCGCCAGTCCGAGCAGAGAGTCGCCCGATTACTGGTCAGTCAGCTCGGTGCGCATGATCTAAAACCGGCACCGCAACTAAGGCTGGCTCGGGGAATCGCAGGTACGAATGGACTCGAGACTCGGCACTCGTCATGCGGAACCTCGTACAGGCCTACACCAAGGCTGGCGTGACCAAGCACCGTAAAGCGATCGACGAATACATCCGAGCGACTCGCATCATTCAGTCCGAGCAGACCACGATCGGAGGTTTCTACGACGGCGGATTGGGTGACGTCAAGTACCATGTCGATCATGAACCCTTTCTTGGGGAATGGTGAGTTCGCTTACATCTCGGGCCATGGCGGCGCATTCAGCTCACAATTTTCTCCGGGCGTTAATTTCCGTCAGGGGTCGACCTCAAAACGATGGTCCGGCTTTGAGGGTCATCACGTTGGCCGAGTTTGCGCTCCATCAACTCGATCAGGGTACAGAACAGGAGATTGGGTTCGTCAAGACGGTGTTATACGACTCTGTGCTCCCCACCAAGGTCGGTCACGCACCTGCTCCTCAGGCTGAGAACGATGCAAAATCCTAACCCCTTCGCCTCACCACAGTCCGTCATCAAAGGCGATCTCGAGCACATCTCCAACAGGTGGTCCCACGCCGGCTTTGATTTATGGGAGGAGGTCTCAGGCTCGCATTTCTACACCTTGCTCGCGATCCACCGCGCTCTGATCGTCGGCGCCGACCTCGCCCAACGACTCGACGACCCCAAAGCTGCATCGTACTACCTTCAACAAGCTGACGAGATCAGTCGAGTCTTGGAAGAATTCTGGTCACCCGAAAAGGGCTTGATCCGCGTTTCGCTCAACCAATCGACGGGGAGGGATAGCGAAGAGAATGCTCATCGAGGCGATGCGGCCTATGGCAAAGAGAGCGAATTGGATTCGGCGATTCTTTTGGCCGTATTGCATTCCGGTCAAGGAACGGGATGGAATGAGGAGAATGACAAGGTCTTGTCGACTTTGGAGAAGCTGGTCGAGGTGTTCAAGCCGATCTATCCGATCAATGAGCGAACAAAATCCGCTTCGGCGTTGGGTCGATATCCCGAGGATCGCTACGGTACGTTTCCATCTCCATTTGTGAGGCCAGAGTTGAAGAGGATGTATTGATCAAGTCTGGTATGAATGCGCATAGATGGCTTGGGTCTCTCCGTCGGTCATCCTTGGTACCTGTGCACGCTCGCCGCTTCCGAAATCCTCTACAAAAACTCCCTCCAACTCTCGACCTCTCACAAACCCCTTCTCATCACCTCAACGAATCACGCCCATTACGCACGTTTCATACCTCTTCCCCCGTCCGAAAAAATGAGCAAGGATGGGCTGACGATCAAGGCGGGCGCGAGGGCGATTCAGGAGATCGCGAGGGGACAGATCAAGTGGGGGGATGAGTTTGTGGGGATCGTTCAGGAGTATGCGAGGAGGAATGGGAGCTTGAATGAGCAGTTCAATAGGTGGGTATCTGTGCTGGGGTTCGGTGTCTGGGAGTAGGGAGGGGTCCGATGGCCATTGTGCTGACAACGATGGCAACGTCTTGATCGCTCAGGTATACGGGGGAAGGTCGAGGGGCAAGGGACCTGACGTGAGTTGTTGTGCCTCTAGCGACATCGCCTGATACGTATGCTTGATCTGACATGTGCTCTACATTATTACGCAGATGGTCGTACGCGGCGTTCATCACCGCGTCACAAGCGAGGAGGGAAGCCAAACAAGCTCTAGAGTCGGGTCTCTGAGCGAGGCGTTCGTCGGAGCTTTGTGATGAAAGGATGCCTAGGCGCTCGTCCGTGATGTTGTATTCAAGAATCTGGATGATCGGCATCACATACACGTTCAGAGCTGTGGAAATGGTCGTGGGTCACGCTGTGCCCGGCGACTTGCCAGCGCCGCTCTGCCTAGGTAATGGCCCCAGTCCCTCGAGAAACAACGGAAACTCCTCATCAAAGGAACAGCACGAGGACTTCAATCTATCCTGGATCGCAGATCGCAAAGCCTTTCCATGGCGTAGACGCGTCTTCGCTTTGGCATGTCCTCGCAGATCTGGGTCAAAGCTACTCGGGATCGTCGCAGAACTCAATTCGCTCCCAGGATGAGAGTTCTGCGCGCGCGACATGTCCGGATCGGTCATTGGCCCAAGGGCTAGGAGCCTCGCCCTTCAAGAGACACGTGCGAATTTTCGCGTTGTTCGGAACCCGAACTCCGTCAACAATCAACGAACGAACGTTTCGAAAGTTTTCAATCGATCTTTGTACAACGAGCTGTGATTGGCGGGATGAAGCCCAGGCAATTTCCGGCAGATAAGCGGTGCTGATGGGCCCTTTTATTTAGCCGCCGAGGGGGCCGCCGATCGGCAGCCCGTCGGTCGCCTACATTCAAGTTGATCGAAAATTTCTCACGGATGTGAACAGCGAAGTTGGCTCGCGTCGGCGATTCTGCACCCCTTCCTCGGGACGTCATGCTGAGTTTTGCTAGAGAGGGAGGATCGTGCTTTGCTCTGCTAAGGCTTTACAAGGGCATGAGACCAGCGTTCAACGTACTATGCGAACTTGGTGCAGACGCCAGCCCGGGAGATGCGAGCTGCAGCGTCGTCGCAGCGACCCCTTTCCAGAGACGTGCGAGCGCTCTATCTAGCCGGCACAAACACAAACCCTTGACAATTCATTCGGTCACTCCACCAAACCGAGCCGTTGACGATCGCACATCTTGCAACATCCTGTCCACCAGCTGGAAACATCGACGGTGCTGCATCGATGCCTCGTCCCAGACGATCAAGTCGCACATCCGAAAAAGCTCGGCGAGCTGTCCTTGTTTCGGAACATTGCACGTAGAGTCGTCGAAGATATCGATCGGGATCTTAAACCGTGAATGTGCCGTTCTGCCTTTTGGCAGTAGCAGTACAGCAATACCCGATGATGCAACGGCAAGAGCGTATTTTCCCTCTGACCGAATCCGAGCAAGGACCGTTTTTTCCAAGAAGGTTTTGCCTGTCCCTCCCGGAGCATCAACGAAAAAGACTTTTCCGCGGTCGTTCAGAATCGAGTCAAGGACTGTCTCAACAACAACGCGTTGCTCGGCGTTGCACGACTGGAAGTTCTTCCTCCACAGACCCTCCAATTCGTTGAGCTCCGCTGCTGTGGCTGATTCCTCCATGTGAAGACGATTTGTTGAAGATTCGTCATCGAACTGAATCGTTGGCAGCGGCAGGCCGTGGTCTGATAATGAGGAGATGACCGGCTGTCGTCTTTGGTTTCGTAGGTTGTATTCGACGTCTTGGGTGAGGTTGTCATAGTGTTTTGTCCATAACTGCGCCGCGTTTGTCACTCCATCATCGGCCGTTAACAGCATGGCAAACAGGTGTCGCAGCTCGTGGCCAGTACGGAAGACCGCTGCTTCGGTCAGACATCTGTCGGCTTCAGCGTCGTTGCGTAGGAGCCCCCGTTCGACACAGGCTTCCCGGAATGTTCGAAACTTAACCCGATCAAAAGTCCTCAGATCCGCAAACGATGTCGGAGAAGGCACTTTGAGGAGAAGTAGTCGCAAGTAGTATCGCTCTCCGCCTTCAGGACCGCAAAAGTAGATTCTTCCGATTGTCCGGTTGTCAACTTTTCGTGGAAGCCAAGCTCGATCTTCGTTGTTCCATCTGAATCGGGTTGGCACGTCGACGTAAAGCAATTCTCGTGCGTTGTGATGGGCGGCGTCTTGGCGCACCATTTGATGAAGGCGGTTAACGTCGTTTCCGGTGGCGCTGATAAATCTGGTGCTCCCTGATCTGGGTCGAACCGAACTTCTTGTTCATTCGGGAGGTGCAGCGCAAGTCTGGCCACTGCGGGATCCCGATCGTGCATCCCAAATCGAAATATCCGGTGAATGGCTTCGGGGGCGCAAACATATCGAGCGTCAAGGAAGTTGTTGATTTCGTCTCGAGCTCCGGGTTCATCGATCGTGAATGAAGTACGGTCGTGGCCCTTGTAAACGTACTTGTACAGGTATTTGATCGCAGCAACGCCGCTTGCGATTTCCACGTTGACATGACAGTTGTACTTGGAAGCAAGGAACGGATTTGTTGGAACAACGTTTGCATCCGTGAAAACTTCTTCTTGCGCTGTGCCCGGGAATTTGACATATTGGTGTATGCCGCGACGCCGGTAGTGTGGATAGCCACCGTCTTCGCTGGTCATGCGCGGTTGGAGTCGTTTGGGAAACCCTTTGGTACATTTTCCATGGTCGTCGTGGCAGGTATGCTTGCCGGGACGATCACATCGCCGGTGTAGCATGCAGTTTGTGATGGTCTCAAACAATGCAGGGAATTTGTCGGGGTCCGGTATTTCTGCGGTCACTATCTTGTCGTAGTCGTCGTTTGTTTTTGGCTTGTCCTCTGAAACCATGATCAGAAGGATGTGGGCGTGAGGCAGCCCGCGCTTTTGAAATTCGACAACATAGACAGACATATACGATGACCTGTGCAAAGAATTGAGACTCGTGAGCATTCTATCAATATTATATTGACCGCGTCGATTGACATACCTTTCCAAAGACTCCCGGCGCACGACGAACGCCTAATACATCCCCAAGAAGAGCTTTCAATTTACCGTGAAAGACCCGTGTTACTATGTCGGAACGGTCGGATGCGGTCTGGCCAGGAAGCAACGCGTTGACGATTTCCGGCCAGGCAGGGTTGCATGTCATCGTGATGAATATGTCCAGAGCACCAAAAACACGAACGATGGCCATAGCATCTTGGTAAAGTTGTACCATTTGGCGTGGCGATCCAGTGTGTGAGGACGGTAGAATGACTCTTTTGCCAATCTGGGCGGGATCGAGTCCTTCAGCCAGGCTTGCTTGAAGGGACGAATACTCTTCGGCTCTGAGCTTTTTCTGATTCGTCCTCATCCAGAATAGCCGTTCTTGTTCAGTTAATGCGAATCTCAAGCCCGGAGGTGAAGGACTGCGGGCCCGTCGCACTTGCGGTGCGACATTGAGACTGCGTGCTGCCGGTGCAGATTGACTTGACGAACCAGTTTGCGCGACGTCGTGTTGATTGATTTCGCGCTGCTGCTTCTCGCGAAGGCGTCGCTTCCGCTGAGCTTCGGATCTGCGATTGTTCGAGGTTGTTGGCGGCGGCGACTGTGCGATTATTATTAGAGCGGAGGTCGGGTTGTGCGGAGGAGGAGGAACGCAAGCAGCCTCGCGGCGGCGCGCTCAGCTCGCTCACGTTGCCGACGTCTCTGCTGCCCCTCTGCTCTCCGCGAAGGTTGTTGTTGAGGAGACGGGACGTGAAAGTTGGCAGATGACATTTCGGCAGTTGCGGAGGTTATTGGCGGCGGCGTCTGTGCGATTATTATTAGAGCGGAGGTCGGGTTGTGCGGAGGAGGAGCGCGAAGCAGCCTCGCTGGCGGCGCGCTCAGTTTTTTTTTTGTATCAGCCTCGCCTCGCGGGCGCGCTCAGGTCGCTCACGTTGGCGACGTCTCGGCTGCCCCTCTGCTCTCCGTGAAGATTCGTACAGGAGACGGGATGTGAAAGTTTGCAGATGACATTTCGGCAGTGGCAGGAACTGGATGATTGAAGGAACTACGCTACGATGTGTTAGACACGCAAGACAGGGCGTCTCAGTCTGCTTTGTTGGAAAATGGAACCTCGGCGAACGTAAGCGAAACGGTATGTCGCTGGTCGACCCATGTTACAGCGCTAGCTAGCTGTGACGGGCTGGACCGAGAGCCGTGCAGAGCCGAAACTGTGACGTCACGCCACGTGAGTTGACATTGTCATTGTCTTTTTTAAAAAAAAGGAAAAGTCGGAGGGAATGCAGTTAAGCACACTGGCTAGGCCTGTAGTGTAGGACTCATCGACCCTGAATCAGAGTCAATCATACCCACTAAAACCCCCTTGGGTGATTTACAGAGACACAAGGCGACCCTTAGACTCCTGGATAGACGCCCGGAGCTCCTCGAGTGTCGTTTCGGTGATCGGTTCCAAAGGATCCGACGAGAATCGGCGGCGGCGGCAGAGCTTCCAGATCGAGTGGAAGAAGAGGAGACGTAGCTCGACAAGTCGGCGTTCCGAGCGGGAGACAACTGGACACACGAATGCAACGAAGTCGGGGTGAGGCGCCTGAGAGAGAGCTGACCAGAGACGGCGGGCAAATGGGCAGCCGACCGCAAGGTGAGCCAGAGACTCGGGTGCTTCCGAGAGGCACATCACACAGGAGGCAGATCGATTGTTGGGGTGTGGGCTGTTTGAAGATGCAACTTGGCTACCTGGATGGAGGGATCCCAAGGAGAGGAGATGGGCACTATCCTCAGCGTCCGAGTGAACCCTGCCAACCTTGCGCAAGGTCTTCCACCATGCGTTCCAACGTTGTTCTGGCAGAGAGAAAACCTTCTGGTGTACCTTGGGGAGGATAGGAGGGTAGAGGAAAGCGTGGTGGCGTTTGGTCGCGTTCACAAACGAAGAAGGAGCCATCACCTCGCCATCGGGCCCTCGAAAGAGCGTCGGGTTCACTGAGAGTTCGATTCCGTGGCCCGCCGGGAAGAAGAGAACGTGTGTCACCCATCGCTCGAGGTTCTGGCTCTTGGAAAGTTCGGGAGGATTGAGCGTTGTCACCGACGCCCAGGCTTCAAAGTAGCGGATCCAATCTTGAGGGAGAAGTTTCCTCGTCTTTCTCACCGCGTGGTCCCACTTTGGGGGAGGGTGGCCAAAGTATGTTCACCAGATCCAGACCCATGGGCGACGATGCTGGTTGGGGGTCCGCCTGGACAAGGTAAAGGGGGTGCGCTGGTTCGCCGCCTGGAGGCGAATGCGGATGTCGAAGAGGTGGCGGGTGAAACAGCCGTCCGGGGCTACTCCGAAGAGGGAGGGAGGGGAAGGAGAAAGATTTGGACTAAGAGCGTTGGCGTGCATCAACAACGGCAATCTTAAGTAAAAGGCGTAAGATTGATTCTGTGGTCGATACACCGCTCAGTAATGTCGATTGGGTCAATTTGCTCACGAGTCCCCGAGTCCATGGCGCCCGCAGTCCACGACAAATTTGGCACAATCGAACACACAGCTCGGGAGGAATCTTCAAGTAAGAGAACGTGCCAAGGTGTGCCAACAGCAACAACATCGACAGGAACTAGCCACACAGAACCGGTTGTTCTCCTTGTTGCGATGCTGGCTGCGCAAGGCCGACGGGTCGATTGGCGAACACATCGCAAAGAGGAATTCACCCTTTCCATGGCAGCTGAAGCATCCGTTGTCCGCGCGTGCATTCGGAACGTTTGCTCTCAATCCCAATACTGAATCAAACAAATCGGTGCGACTGTATTATCTTTCCATGAAAGGGTGATAAACGAAGCCATTGGGAGTCTTTTAGGATGCAGACACCTTCGATCCCTTAGCGCATGGAAACTCCGAGCTTCCTACCGTATAGTTTCGGCCGGATGCTCCAGCCGGATCTTTGGAACAGATACGAAAGAATTTTGGAGTTTCGACAAGATGAAAGACCTCAATTTGGTGGGACAGAAAACCTGGTGAAGATCTTTCTTTGGCCTAGACGGAACGTGTTCTCACCCTCGCCTACGGCCGAACAAGCGAAAGGGCTTGCCTTCTGGTCAAGATGGCGACGGAGGATTAGACGTCATGGAGCGAAGAAGTACGGAAGTGTACCACAAGCTTTCCCATCCAAGAACATCAATCAGCCGGTGAAATGTGCAGTTTCCGTCGGCCTGCGCGCAAATGGACGAAGAAACTTCGGCGACTCATTGGCCAAACTCGCCGTGGCTTAGATCGTTACTTTCGGGCAGTCACTAAAGCTCTGACAACAGATCAACTAGCTGGGCTTGAATTTAAGATATGCTGGTGGACGAAGAGTGTCACGTCAGTGTGGAGGAAGAGCCAGAAACCTGTTCAGAAGGCAGGTTTGACGGGTCCCGTTTACCGAGATTGCGGCGCGAGTTTTATTCTTCACAAGCGGCGGTAAAGCCCTCAGAAACTAATGTAGACCGCGCAACATCAGGCCTTCAACCACCAACATTTTTTTGGGGCCTTTCTATATTTTGAATCGGCGAAGATTCAGCTCTTCTTGGACATGAAATTCAACATGACCTACGACCGGGCCTGGGGCAAGGGACATGAAAGCATGCAGCCCAAACTATACGGTAATTCACTCGCCCGCCCGCTTTCAGGGTTCTGAGCTCGAGCTCGCGAGTCGGCGATCGAATTGATCGCCGCCGGAGAGCTGACCAATGGGAGTGCACCGCCCCGCGATCTCTTGCGAGCCATGAATGCATGAATCACTGGCGGGTGACTCATGGTCCAGGGATGATGGTTCGGAGATCTCAATGCCCTTGCGAGGATCGTGACGTCCTGCCATCACGGGTGTAGGCGCATTTTTCGCGATAGTTCATGGTGTCCATCAATTCCGGTGAACCTCGGCTGCGGCGATACCGTCGGTCTCGTGAATTGAGAGGGAGGATGATCAATTCGTCGTCAGCAAACAATAGGTTGTAGGCACGGATCGAGATGAACGAGGGCAAATTGTCTTTTGCATTCCTAATCCCAATGAACGCTGAAACTTGGGGGATGGAAGTTAAAAGAGACCGTCGAACTGCTCAAGTGGGCTTGTCAGATCAGATCGCCAAGGCATGGAAAGTGAAAGTGGGGTACCCGCATTCAGGGCAGCGGCGGCCCTCCGGCCCAGGGCGGGCACACAACGGCAAACAGCTGATCCATCTGATCAGGAAGAAACGGATCTGAGCCCAACCACATTTCAGCGGTTGTTAGCGCCTTCGGCCTACGATGTCTCGCGCCTTCTGGCGAGTCATTTAATAGATGACTGGGGAGTTGGGACTCGGGATTTTGTTAGCGCGAGCTTTCGCGAGCTTTGCGCGTGCGCTTCCCTGGCTGACATCCGCCTCTCACCCTCCCTCTCTTTCCCCCTTCCCCTCTCCTCGCCTCGTACTTTTGCTCGATCTTCATACCCACTACCAAATATCGCCCCAAACCAATCCAACACATTTATAGCATGCGTTCCACTCTCGCTCTCGCCCTCATCGCCGCTCCTTTGGGTCAGTCCGGTTTGCTTCTTGGTGATGGAACCTCGGTGCCTCGGAGGCCGCCACGGCGGTCGGATTCACCCGCGCTCGATAGCCGCGACACCTCTTGACAGGTCGGCGGCAAACGATACAACACCCGCATATCCTAGCGCAAAGCTAATGGATTGGTTTCGTCTCCGCTCACCTGATAGCCTTCGCCAGCGCCATCCAGCAACGCGCTGTCACGGACCAGCAATTCCAGGATGCTCAAGGTCAGTCGGGAGAGCCGGACCTATGTTCTTTTTGCAGCGGAGAAAACGCAGATGTTGACGCTAGCTCTCGCTCACTTTGGTATACACAGCTGCCCTCCAAGGCTTCTTGACCAACGCCACCACCGCCCTTACCAGCGGCAACTGCTCGACCCCTTGCGGCCCCTATGTCACCTCCCTCCAGGTACGTCAGCGTTGCCTCGTATAACTCCAACGTCCCAGCTCCCTTCGCACGTTCACCACTCGGAGGAGTGTTAATGCTGCTCCAAGATGGTTTTGCTGACCATTTGAGAATTCTTTGCTCACCTACTCACAGAACTGCGTCTCCACCGCCGGCAGCAACCTCACCGCTGTCGGTGTCTGCGCTTGCACGAGCTCGACCCTGAGCCAGATGTCGACCTGCGGTGGCTGCATCAACGGCGAGAGCGCCGTCGAGCAGTTCGGTGAAGTCTGCAAGGAGCTCAACGGCGACTCCTCCAACTCCACTTCTTCGGCGTCTTCGTCTGCTTCTGCTGCTGCTTCGGCCACGTCGGGCGCTGCCGCTGCTTCGGCCACGTCGAAGGCTGCCTCGGCCACCAGCGCCGCCGCTGCCGCCGCCACCTCCAAGGCCGCCAGTTCGGGCACCAAGTCCTACGTTCAGGGCGGTGTTGTCGCCATTCTCGCCAGTGTCGCAGGCTTGTTGGTCCTCTAAGTGCCTATATACTCTAATCCGCCCTCAAAAGCCACCCATCTCAGCTTCGCATCGTTCGCATCGTTCGCTTGAGCAATCAATCGTGCGCCCGCTTGGATTTTCAGGCTCGTGCTGTGTATATCCTGCTTGGTTCTATTCTCGCTTCTCGGGGACTTTTCATTTATTGGTCCTTTTCGCTGGGTTCTGGTCAGATCAGACATATAGTGCAGTATTGGATCGAAAGGACAGTTGTTCCATGCCCGTTCCGAAGTCGTAGCTTCTGTCAAGTGGACGTAGAATTACCCAACAGTCGAAACAGAGTCACCTAATACCTATCTCGGAACTGATCGTCGGGGACGGCATTGCCTGCCCCTATAAGAAGCAGATCTTTTTCTCGCATTTGAAGCGAGGGATACGCTCGGATTGAGCTACAGGATGGCTCTACAGCCATTGGCTCGTGGCCCCCGGCCCCGCCGGACCTGCGGTCAGCCAATAGAAATGCGGCGGAGTCCGTGGCCATCTCTGCCGGACTTGGCGCAGGCGGCTCGGATGCGGCGCCCCACTTCCTTCTCCTTTGAGCCTCTATTCAAAACCCCGCAGAGCCATGAGGGGCCATGATTCGTTTGGATTTGCTCTTCAACATGCGGCCCGTCGTCTTACCTTCTGCACTATTATTGGACTGTTCCTCTCTTCCGCTCTCAGTTGTAGATGGCGTCATTAGGTACTCTACGAAACTCAACGATACGACGGACACAGTGCGCCTTACTTTTCTTCGCTCCTCCTGGATGAGTTTTGCTGCCATAAACTTACACCCTCCACTGGGACACCTGGTATCCTCACAGGCAATACACAGTCTTGAGGGAGGAACGTTCAGCTCCCATTTTATCGGTAGCACTCGAATACTGCTTCCCATGAAACAGCCACTGACCTGCATGATCAATCGCACGGGAACCAGCGCTCTGGCGCATCCGCTGCAACGACGCAACGGTCCCCTCAACCCGGCCCAGAAATTCGCCGCAGTACAAGGCAGCTCACGCCGCTGCAAGCCGACTAGCGACTTTAATGTACCAGCAATATCATTTGGAAAATAGACACGGTGGAGGGGTTTTTGGCGAACATCACGTTGAACATGCCCAGCGGACGGTGCACGAGTGAATGCAGCCTCTAGGACTCGTCGATTCAGGTAAGAATCCCGTTTAGTCGTGCCTCACCCAGCCGCGGAAAAAAGCCTGGGATACAAACGATACCGTTTTTGGCTATCAGCAACCAATGATACTTCACTTCAATTCACTTGCAGGCTTGTGCCACGTCCGATGGATCCAAAGGCGCCGCCGTGGGGGTGTGCGCCGCTTGCCAACAGAGGGGATCAGTGACTTCGACGTCTGCGGGCGCTTCAACGGCCACAACTGCGAATGCTGCAGCTGCTGCAGCAGCGGCACCCGCCACGACCACAACTTCAAACTGGTAAACCAAGTCACACGTGAAAGGTACGGCAATGCCTCTGGGGTCGCAACTGTCATCGGTTTCGCCATGCGTTCCATGCGCTAGAGCAATGTCTACTCCGGAATTTGTCGATTGGTCGCAATTTCAGCCCACGACCAGCTTTTATCTCGCCATTGAATCCTTTCACAGTACTTTAAGGTGTACCTTCCACGATATATCCTTTAAGTCGTCTATATTTCATAAGCTGTGAAAGTTAGAGATTCCCCACTTTATGAACAAGTTAAGTCTACTCGCACTGCCTCAGGCAGACTGGCAGAGGTGCCGGGCCCTAGGAACAAGTGGAGGCTGGGGCGATCCAGTAAGACTCCAAGGTGAGCAGAGAGCAAATATCGGTGCATTAAATGCCCTAAAATGAGTTTGCTCACTTTATTTTAGACGCGTTCTTTATGGGACAGCTTCATCGCCCGAGTCGGACCACAGCAGCCAGAGCGATTCGATCGCCGGTGCTATCATCCCTTCTCGGAAGGTCTGCCCCGATTGGCCGCGCGCGCGCCCACGGTTCTCGCCCAGAGGGGCCATACTCATTCTCGGACAGTAATCGGGCCGAGTCCCACAGTGCTGGATTCAAAAACGTACAGCAAAGTGGCGCTCTCATCACTTGAATTCCTGCACCCACCTTCTCAAGTATTGCGAGCTCAATAATATTTTTCACTAACCACTCCACATCCGAACCAACATGCGATTCCACACAGTAATGTTCTTGCTCGCCGCTTCGGGTGTGTGCGGACTCCTCTCTCCGATTGAACACCACCATCTCAGCTTCCACCGGACCAGCTGCAGACCGAGCTCATGGTCTCTAATTTCATAAACTGACCGTTTCTTGTGTTCCAATTTCACACAGGTTCCTCTGTCATGGCCTGGAATCGTGGCGTCGAGGCAACTCCCACGGGCAGCCCGGGCATGGGCAGTGGCATCTCTCAGATGAACAGTGGGACTGCGAACTTCACAAATAACTCCACCGACGGCGGCATGGCGGCTGCGGGCGACGGTTAGTTCAAGAAACAGTGCCAGTTTCGTTTTTCTTGAAGAGACATCCCCTGATGGAGCTTTTGTAACTCGGCTGTGCAGCGGCTCTCCGAGGTCTTCTTGATGCGGCTTCAAATACCTCAAGCCCATGCACACCCGAATGCAACCCCTGGGTCACTGACACGGCAGTGAGTGTTGACGGGTTTGATGGCGATAAATACCATTTCCCAGTTTACTCACTTTGTGTGAACGTTGTCCGCACCCAGAATTGTGCCAAAGCCAACGAGAAAGACTTTTTCCAAATTGTCAAGTGCACTTGCGACGCGACCACGATGGCAGCCATGGCCAAGTGCGGCACGTGTTTCAACCTGACAACCAATGTCAACACCTATGAGCTCATGTGTACAACCATGGTCAACAACGTCACTCGAGTCGTCACGACGACTACTCCGACCGCGACTGGGGTGATCAACGCGCAGTCCGCATCTGCCGCTGCTACCACCTCCAAGGCCTCGGCGGCGAACAGCCTCGGGATGTCGTCGACTGCTCAAGGCGCGGCAGTCGCCTTGCTCGCCAGTGTGGTCGGTCTGCTGAGTATTTAAGAGGATGTTTGAGGGTATGACCAGCTCTGAGCTCGCCGGCAAGTGTGTAATCGATCTCCCCAAGTCACTCACATGCCTTCACTTCGGTCCCTCGAACCAGCGAGTCTGCTCGGTCGAAAAAAATCCCGGCCAGCAACTCGGAGGTGTCAGCACGTGTGAGAGCTCACTCATGCTCAAATTCGCAGAATTGAAGACTTGCCATCGTGGCGAACAAGAAAAGCGGTTTCTGCTCCGGGAAGAGTCCGTCTCCGCACAAAGGCGCCGACAGAGTTTTTAGGGTGGGGGGTTGACATCCGCACATTGTCCTCGGAGAGCGAGGAGGGTGGGTACCAAAAGCACACGTGACTCAGTTTTGGGGAGCGATGACGCACAGAGGGGTTCGCGTGGCTCGTGCCCGCTAATTTGCGGTCATCCTCTAGCGGCCCTCCCGGTTTCAGATCCGCCGGGGAACCTCATGTGGACCCCTTATCACCTTGACTCAGACGTCTGCGCGATATACGCGCTCATGCTCTTGTCGGAGCGTCAAAATTCGCGTGTTTTCGTGCGTTGAATGTGGAATGGCTTATGGCTCGCACCAAGGCCTGAAAGCCGTGATGCTTCATTTTTTTCTTGCGCTTATTTTGTGGGACCGACATCGCAACCGGGCGGGCAAAGTTGGTCATAATTGGGGTTCGTTGTGCCTGGCGAAAGCGGCAGAAAGGCGACCATGGTCCGGCAGCGCACTGGCGGGCGCGGGCGATTGTGGCAGCTAACTCCGAGGAGCCTTCCCGGAGCGTTAGGCGCAGAACGCGAGGGCTTGGCAAGAGCTAAGAAATACTCGGCTGCTCTCACCGGACACTTCTTCTCTTCTCTTCACCTTTCCCCCATCACTTTCTCCGCCCTCGTACATCAGCCCCTCGCCATGCGTCCCGCTTTACTTGTCCTTGCTTTCGGGGCCTTCGCCCCAACTTCGAGTGAGTTCGATTCCTGGTCGTTCTGACTCCTCGGCTTGGACTCCGCTTTCTCCTCCCCCCACACGCGCCAAGCTCCGCTGGAGCTCGTCATCTTATGTGGGGTTTGGCCCAACCTGTAGTTGGGAGTTCAAATACTCCAGGAAAGCTACTTCACGCACCATCCCCTTTCTTGTCACTGACTGCAACTCGCACTTTTTCACCCCTATCTCTCCCTCTCCCCGCGAACAACCTTCCGCACAGTTCTTGGAGCTCCTCGGCCTCAAGACCAGTCCTTGGCGCAGGCCGGTTCGATCTTGAAGCGCTTGACCGACGGAGCCCGTCTTCAACCCCGCCAGGATATCGCTGGTGGACTCGGTATGTTTCCTCTTACAACGTTGCAGGTCTCCGTCATAGATCGACGACTCACTTTGGACTCTCACTGCGGCTTCATTACACACAGCCGCCTTGACAGAACTCGCTCAAGACGTTACTCAAAGCGCCTCGACCGGCAGGTGCCGCTCGGAATGCAATGGATGGACCGGTGCTTTAAGGGTAAGAGGCCTTGGTCCCATTTCCGTACGGTCAGCTTATCAGGGATTCGATCGCTGATCCGCCGCTATGACGGCCCCGTTTTCCAGGTGTGCACTAACACCAACAGCGATACGGAAGCGATTGGAAGATGTGCTTGCACCAGCAGCACCCTCTCAGAGATGTCGGTGAGTTCTGCACGTTCAACGACGGACAGAGCAACCCAGCTCCGCGCTCAGGGGCCAGGCGCTGAGATAATTGACCAATCCGACAGCCCTGTGCCACGTGCTTTGACTCGGCAGCGGGTTACACCAGTGAGTCGTTTCGCGTGGATGAATTATGCCATCGTTAACTGAGCCATTGAGCTCCTCCTTCACCAGCTTTCGAAAACCTTTGCGAGTACCTGAACACGGGAGTGGTCCCTTCCTCCTCGGCGGCGGCTAGCAGTATTTCGAGCGCATCGTCGGCCAGTGTGTCTGCTTCCGCCACCCCTGCTAGTCAGAGCTCGGGTGAAGCTACGAGTTCGGCTGCTACTTCGTCGGTGGCTACAACTCCGACGGAGCCAGTCATCACCTCGGCGCCGGCAACCACGGCGAGCACGGACCCCGCAGTGACGAGTGCCGCTGGCGCTGCAACCTCGTCCCGCGCCGCTTCGTCTGCCAATGGTCGTGTCGACCTGGTGGCTGGATCCGTTATCGGTAGTTTTGCTTTCCTCTTTGCTTTGCTTGCCTAGAATACTCGAAAGTTTCGTTGGCTTTCTTCCAAATCAAAAGAAATGTTTGGGTGAAGTATTGACCTAGCAGCACCGCCATTATCCCCGGCCGCGGCGGCCACCGGGCCGGCTCGGCCCAAATTATTTAGTTACTCATAAGTGCAATGTCACATTCAGTCCCATTCAGTTCTTGACTGACATGCACAACCGACTCGCGAATTAGACCCTCGGAAGACTCTGTCTGGCAGCTCAATCGTGCACCCTTGCTCAAGCCACAGGCTCACTGCAGGGCACTGGCAGTGCTGCAGCCCCAGAGCCCGCCAGAGCCCGCCGACGCCCTGCCCGCTCCTCGACGCGTCCTCGGAGTGCTTGACTTTGCGCCGATTCAGCGTCAACCAGCGCACCAGATCGCACAACATGTACGCCGGAAAACGAGCGCCTCTCTCCTCGAGGTCGCTCAACAACTACACCAAGAACTCGGGCGCGTCCACGTCATCCTCCTCGGCTGCAGGAGGTGCAGGGGGCGGCGCGGTCAAGAGCGAGGTGACGCGTCATTCGGTGCGCTCGGCGAAATACCCGCATCGACTCAATTTCTACGAAAGACCACCTCAGGAAGAGATCACGATCGAGCAGTTTGAAGAATGGGCTATCGATCGTCTGAGGCGTACGTACCCTGCTTCTCTACTTTGGTGTAGGGGTGGATGTCGCCTAGCGTGCGACTTGAAAGCGCGCCTCGACGCGTCGAGCAGCCACGGCGAGGCCATGCCGTTGCTCCCCGCTGATCGTCTGCGATCCCCCAACAGTCCTCGCCGACATTGAAGCCGCTCAAGCACGCAACAAGTCGCACGACGATATCCGCCAGCTCGTGCTCGAACGCAGCAAAGCGCATCTGCCCCTGTCGAGCGATTCCATCAAATCGGCCGACGTCGAAATGGAGCGTAAGAAGGATCTCTACTCGCACTTTGTCCTTCGTCTGGCCTTCTGTCGCTCGTGAGTCAGGATGTTTGATCGGCTACATGCGATGAAATGTGGCTCACCCTGCGGATGGATTTACTGTTTCCTCCAGGGAGGAATTGAGGCAGCGCTTCCTCAGAGTCGAGACCGTACTCTTCAAGATCCGCTACGAATCCGATGATGTCGAGGACCGACGGAGGTTCATCGACTCGCTCAACTTTGGCTGGGACGTCGTTGGGCAAGAGGAGAAGATGTCGCTGAAGAAAGAGTTGGCCAATGCGAGTTGGATGAAGGAGGATCGCATCGAGTTTGAACGCTTCTTCAAGGTGAGTTCGGCTACCACGTGAGAAGGCTCTGCGTGGACACTGATACATTTATGGCGATTGGTCATTGTGCAGGTTGATTGGACTCAGGTCACCGATTTGGTCGCTAGGCGGGCTGTCTACCTCCAGGCCGGAAAGGCCTTTGTACCGCATCGAGAAGAGCTCTCCTTGGTCCTGGCCGAATTCTCTGCGCGGTTATCTCGGGGTCTCGAGGCGAGTGAAAGGTCTCATGATTCGGCGGCGAGAAAGTAAGAACTGACGATAGTTTGGACTTTGCCTCCACAGCAAACGGCCAAAGCTCTGCCTCGACTTGATGAGGACTCGCGCCTCTTGCCCGTACTCGAGCATCTCTCGATGGGCTTCGAGGCGGGCATCACCTCCGAATACACCTTCACCGGCGCCGAAGATGGCGAAGCGATCCGGGCCGAGATGGTCCCCGCCTTGGCGCAGCAGAGCTTCCCCATGTGCATGCGCTCGCTGCAGGAGACGCTCAAGTCGAGCAAGCATCTCAAGCACGAGGGAAGGCAGCAATACAACCTCTTCCTCAAGGTGAGCTGCGCTGAATTGTCATTTCGTGTAGCCGCTAACTGTGTATCTTGCGCTTCTTTTCAACCAGGGGATCGGCCTTTCTGTCGAAGAAGCCATCGTCTTTTGGCGCCAATCCTTCAGCAACATCACCGCCGACAAGTTCAAAAAGGAATACCAATACAACATCCGTCACGGATACGGACTAGAAGGCTCGCGCAAGAACTACGCCCCTCGTTCTTGTTCACAAATCATCATGGGCGTCGCACCCGGACCGGGCCAAGCCCATGGTTGCCCTTTCCGTCATTACGACGAGGCCAACTTGCAGACCAAGTTGCAGTCGACGTATAACCTCGATGCGTCGGATACGAGGGAGATCATGTCCAGTGTCAAGGGAAAACATTACCATGTCGCTTGTACGAGGTTGTTCGAGATTCAGCATGCCAAGTTTGGAGTTGTCAAGGGTGATGGGATAGGGAAGGGGGACAGTGTCGATCATCCGAACAAGTACTTCGATCGTAGTCGCGTGTTAATCAAGGAGAAGATGGAGAGGGATGGGATCGTCGATCCGAATGCGGTCAAGGCGGATGCGAAACCCAGCGTGGTCAAGAGGGATGAAGCTAAACCTGCGGTCGGGGTCAGGCCTGAAACGGTCGAAGAGGGCTCGTCTTCGGCGATGGACGTAGATGCCTGATGCGTGTTCTTGGTTTAGATGGACACCTCTTTGTTCTCTTGTTGTGTACCATTTGCACTTGTAACTCCCACTTATCTTATGACCCAAGTCGCCTCGTGAACGCTCATTATATCATTACAACGCGCGCCGCCAAGCGTCTCTCATCCCAACGACATGCGACCAATCTCATCCCCCATCTTCTCCCCCCCATTCCTCTCCTCCCTCTCCAATCTCCCCACAAAGCTCAAGAACCCACCCGCGGCCGTCCCTGTACCTGCTCCTCTGCCCGCACTAGAAGATAAAGAGCTTGGCACGGGGGAAGCGGCTCGACTCCTTGTTCCGAAATAAGACATATGTGTTGGGCCTAGTGTGGGCGAAGGTATGGAAATCGGTAACGAACCGGCTGGGAAAGTGGCGGAGGAGGAAGCGAGGGCCGGTGGGGTAGAGATGGAGATATGGCTTGAAGAGGTTGAACCGGGGAGACCTGTTGTGGAGGAGGTGAAGGAGAGGAGAGGCGAGGCGACGGAGGGGGAGAGGGATAAGGCAGCGGGGGATACGGCGCGGCGTTTGAACGCGATGGCATAGGGCTCAAAACGATCGTCGTTCACTGTTACGAGTAAGCGATCAGCATCCGACGTTGACGAACGCTGTTCGAATCGAGGATAGCTTACGTTTCCGCTTGCCCGGCCTAGCGGACGACTGCCAATTCGGCGTTTGCGGTGCCTCCATCTCCATCGATTTCTTCTCCCCCAGCCCCCCACTTCCCGGACTCTTCCCGCTATGCGTAGTCACCAAAGCTGCCCCTCCAAGTCCCCCTCCATTGTTACTCCCCGACGAAGCGCTATGCGCCGAAGTAACAGGATTATTCGAGTTCCCGTTTCTGAACCCGGTCCATAAATTCGCCTTTGCACGTTGTTCCGATTCCTCCCCCTCCGTCTCGTACCCACCCAAAGACATCGTGCCACCCCAGTCCGAACCCGCTTCATCAAGGGCTAAGTCATCCCCATCCGAACTGGGTGGGGATGGCGCGCCGTCGACATCGTCGATCTGTTCGGGGAATCGATTCGCGAGACCACCTGTTGAAGTGGCGGATTCGGTTGAAGGGAGAGGGAAGGAGCTTGCGTTGAGGGAGGATATGGAGGAACGTGATCCGGCTATGGGAGAGGCTCCAGACCTGGAGAGACGGTGGAGTGCGGCTTCGGAGAGCACTTCGGCTAGATCGGCGGGACCGGTTTCGGAGCGGAGTTCGGACAAGACGCGCAAATGGGATTTCGATTTTGGCTGCGGGGGTGGACAAGGATAGATGGGCAGCGTCAGCAGATTACTCCTTCAGGAACGAGAATTGGTATTGAGAACTGACCAACAGGTTCGGTTTCCTCGAAACCGCTCTCCTCACGACCCCGGCTCTCGCCGTATTCCCTTCCTCCCCACTCCCACTCCCACTCCTCGAATCATGAGGTTTGAATATGAGGTTCAACTCATTCGACGGACCCGTCGGTAACTTCATCTCATTCGTTACGCCCGGCATCGAGGCCTCTCCATCCGAACTTGAACCCCTCGACCCTTCAATGATCATCTGGTTGAGATCCTCGCCAAAGAGTCTTCGTTGGAGGAAGGGAGGAGGGGTCTTTCGTTCGGTCTGCCCAGACAAGGCTTTCGCGATCGCCGCGGGGGAAGGAGGGATATGTTTCACCGAGGAAGGGAGGGGAGGGGTTCTCGATCGGACATGGGGTGATCCTGTAGGGGCGTTCGCGCGTTGAAAATTGGGTCGATTGAAATTCGGGATCGAGTCCTCGGTCGATGTTTCGCGAATCGCATTGAGGGAAGGGGACCCTATCATCATGGGACTATCGGCGGGGGAATCGTCACCTCGGGACGACGATTGTGGATGTCGCATCCCTCCTCCCGCTGTGTCGAGATCAGATTCCATCCCTCCTAGCACGGCAGCACCGTTGTCGTCGTCATCATCGGCGAAAACCGACTCGTCGGAAGGGGAAGGCGAGTTCGGACCCGAGGCCCTCGCGTAGATGGGTTCGCACGATCCCAAGGTCGAGTTCTTGCGAAAGTGAGGGTTCGAAATTGGGACTGACCCCTGGGCGGTGGAGGATAGCCCACCGGCGATGGAGGGTCGACGAGCAGGGGAGGCCGAGATGGAGCCGGGCGAGGTCCAAGGTGTAGGCGGAGCGCCACTTGAGCCGCCGCCGGCTGAGCCCGAGCTTGCACCTGGATTGGCACCACCCGGGAATGGCGGGGTGCACGTCGACGGGAACGCGATCGACGGCGTAGATTCCATCCCGGCTGGGTCCATTGAAGCGGAATTCATCGATCCATCAAATAGATTCGACGTTGAAGCCATGTTGAATTGGCTAGTCGTACTCGTACTCTGGTGCATGGCGGTGCGGTGAGGTGCTTGGCGCAGATTGAACGACGAGAACGACGACTGGAACGACGTCGCGGGGGTCAGACTCGACCCATCCTGACCAGGTTGGGAGCGTTGAGGTGGCCAAGACGACGAACCCGAGGGGTCACTCATCGCTTGAGGGTGAATGCCAGCTTGCAGGGCGATTGATGGACCGGAACTGCGAGTGAACACGTTCAGAACAGCGCGTAGCGGGTCGCGTCGCGCTGAGGTCCATTACGTCGCCGAATCGGCTTCGCTCGTCTCCCCAGTGGGCCAATATCAATATCGGCGGGCGTGGAGCATCTCGGCGACCCATGCAGGACTATAGCATAAAGAGCACGGCGAGGAATTCCACCCTCATAAAATAATAAATTATGCAGTCGGCTGAGATACTAAGGTTAAGCCACCCATCCGTTCAACCACCTCGCATATACCTCACTTGTACCTTCGCCTCGAACCGTTCGTTGGATCTTGGGTGTAGAACGTGATGCACTGTCCAATCAAATCGAGTAATCCGAGAGTGAGTTCATACGATCCAAACCGTCAAGGCAGTAATCACGCACCTGATCGTCCAACCATTTCGCCAAGACCGCTTTCGCAACCTTGATCTTGCTCCCGGTCGCGAGCGCAACGATATCATCGAAGAAGATGGGCTGTGCTCGTCGGTGACGCATACAACATCAGCGATGGCTCCGAAGCATCAATGCTGGGATCAAAACTCCGATGCGCACCTCATATCTGAGAACTTTGAGATAGATCGCTTCGTTCGCCAGGACGGATTCGCGCAACTTGGCGTTCAAACTGCGTTCGTCGACCACTTCTTCTTCCGAAGCGTCGGCTGCCTCGTCCTTCTTCTTCTTGGTCTTCTTCGCAGCAGCGGCTTTGGGTTTCTTCACTCTGGGCGACTTCGTGGGCGGTTCAGCAGGATGCATCGCGACCCATACTTTGACGAGTTGGTCGACCAGCACGCTCTTCTCCTTTGAGACGCGGAAGCCGAATCCTTTGACTTGTCGTCGAAGTGTTTCCAGTGGCTGGCTCGAATAGTCTGGGCATCCAGGAGGCGGATTGACCGAGTCGTAAACGGTGACTTCGTCAGGATCGGACGAGGCGGGCGAAGGAGAGGAGATAGAGGTAGGAGTCGAGGCCTTTCGAGGTCGTCCAACTTTCCTCCCCGTCGATTTCGTAGCCGACCTCTTCGCCACAGCAGCAAGAGGCTCCTCTTCACTCGACGACGACCCATCATCTGACACGGCGAGTGTCCCAATCTCTTCTCGACCATCCCACATCATCACCCCGTCGTTGTAAATCTCGTCTTCCCAAGCACCTTCGCCAAGGTCCGATGCCGAATCGCTCTTTGCATCGTCATCGTCATCAATCACCATCTCATCCGTAACCGAGCGCCGTGAAGGCCGATCCGGCCCTCCGCTGCCACTCGCAGCAGCAACATCATCATCTCCGCCCAAACCAAGCGCAGTCATCGATGACCTGAGTCCCCGAGTCGGCGAACCGTCCATAGTGCTCGGTGTATCCACTTGCACCTCCACGCGACGTCGATGCGGAGTCAGACGATCGTGTTCGGGCGTAGAGAGGAGGAGCAGCGAGCTAGGGGACGAGGGAGGGGAGACGGTGTGGGTGGAAAGGCGGGTACGAGTTGGGGGCGGTAACTTGGATTCAGGTCAGTCTTTCTGCAGGCGCCTCGGAAAGTCTACCACTTCACGCCGGAAGGAAGGATGATCACTCACCACAACCTCTTGGATAATTTCGTCGTCGTGCCCAGCCGCAGCGGACCACAGGGATCGAGTGAACCTCTCCTCATCCGTGTCGGAATTGAAATCAGAACATTTGGACGCCTTGCTCCGCGCTCGACGCTTGGTTTTGGGCACAAGCTTCGAAGGTATTGCGACGGCTTGGATCTCGTTCGTTTCGGCGCAATTTTCGACGAGGGCAGATGGAGCAAAGAGCTGAGTGGATGGCGGCTCCATCATTTGATCCGCATCGAGCGAATCGTCGACGAGGAAGACGTCGCCCTCCTCGTCGCTTTGACTTTCACGCCTCTTCGATGGCGCCTGCGTCAGGCCCGACCCACCGAGAGCGCCCAAGGCACCTTCAATACGACCAGCGAATACTTGCCTTGAACTCGCCGATTCAGGTTTGAGGACCCCGGTCGCCCTGGGCGTCTGAGCTTGCCCCCATTCCTTCTTCGCCTCTTCTTCACCCCTTCTCCGCTCCCTCTCCCACCCCTCTCGACGAATCTCAGCAGCTTCTCGAATGACCTTATCCCTCGTCGGTTTCCTCATTCCCTTCTCCAACTCGGTCTGCATCTTCCCAATCTCTTTACCCTCCCTGGTCCATTCGGCACCGTCTCCCACCTCGACCCCCACAACTGTGACTACTCGAATATGAGCATTCGCGCCCTCCCCCTTGCCGACCATCCGATCGAACAATGTTCGCGATGGATCGAGTCGCCTCGATTCCGCTTCGGCAGCGAGATCGAGAATCTGCTGTTCGACGCGGACACGCACGGTTTCGGATGTGTAATCCTTGGTCAAGGCACACGCTCGTAGATGCCCTTCCTTCCATTCCGCAGAACGACTTGTGGAGAAGTACAGATCGCAGAGAGGACATCGATCGAGTAGGCGGACTCGAGCACGTGAGGGTAAGACGACTGGCTCAGCCGAGGGAAGTAGAAGGACTTTCTTCTTTCTTCGTTTCAACGCCAATGTGTCGTCTTCGGTTGGTTTTTCGTACTTGAAGCGATTCAGCTGGAGTCGTGAACCAACGGGCGGATCAAGATCGCCGTCCGAATCGGATTTCCGGTCGCTTTCTGAAGTGTCGGATCGGAGATCATAAACCTCAATGCTCGAATCCATCATCACGTCCAAAGCTGAACTGGGGCTCGAGGGGACGGGTGAAGGGGGTGCGATCATGCGCTCCTTGCCCTTGTTCTTGAGTTTGTTCGGCACCCGCTTGGTCGGTTTGAGGATCATCTCTTTTGCCTTCTGTGGAGAATGATCGGAGCCACTCGCGCTTTCGCTCAATAGGTCGGCGGCGGATTGGTGGATCTTCACTTTCTTTTTGTCCGTCTTGGAAGAGGAGATCGATACGTCGGCGCGATTAATCGAGGTCGAGTACGGTCTCTTCATAGAGGAAGAAGCTGAAGACGAATTCGACTCGATCGATAACTTCCTCACATGACTCGAGGTCGAGGCCAAAGGGGCAGCGCGTTGACGCTCCCAAGGTGGGATCCATCGTCCAAGAACCTTGGGCACACTCGTCGAAGTAGAAGGCACGGGCTCTTTCGGCTCGGCCGACGTAGCGGATGCAGTCAGATCTAGCTGGACCGAACGTAATGTTATGGGAGCATCTTCCTCGTCCGATGCAAAACCAGGCCTGGCTCGCTCGGGTTCAGAATCTTCGACCAGCTCGGCGGGAGACTCCGATCGCGGCCGCATGACCCTGGTCCACAAGCTTGATGCCCACGGAGGGTCCCAATCAATCCTTAACGTCGATACGGCGTTGCTTTGTGCTGGAGGTGGCGTAAGTTGGCCTGTGGAGGGCGAGCGCGCGATCGGATCATGGGCCGGAGAGGTGGGTCGTTTTTGACATGAGCACTCTGGACGCGCGTCGCAAGCAGCCGCCGAGAAAGAACCAACTCACGAGGTACTATCGGGACATGCGTATTCCAGCAACGATCTACAGCCAATCCCACGGTGCGATACCGTGTTAGAAGGGTCGTGATGGTGCGTGATGAAGCTGGGGTGGAATAGGAGGTGGTGGAACTCGACTATGTGACGCGTCGATCGAGCGAGGTGACTCGTACGAGAAGTTGTGCTAGAAAAGGGTGGCCTCGGATGCGCCGATGTGCCAAGAAGGATGTATGTGCACGGAAAAGGTGGAGAGGTGGCAGTAGCTGAAGCTGGCAGACTGGTCGGATGTTGCACAAGACAAGTTCGCACGAGCTGCGACACGCGACCTCGCTCGCCTTTAGCGCCTCGCCACAGCTCGCCACTGCATCTGCCCAAACCTCGCTTTGGCCTTTCGCGCGTTTCCCCACGTCTCCCCAAGTCTCCCCAAGTCTCCCCACGTCACGCGTACTGCGCGTCACGCGTCACGCCCCACCGGCACCGCGAGCCGCTCCTCTGCACGTGACCGCGTCCTCGGTCGTACAACCTTCGTTCGCTCCTCATTTTTCCATGCCAATATGAGCTGCTTCCCACACTACAACCCCACCTCGTCGTCCTCGCCCTCTTCCTCCTCCCACCGAGCCCCCCCAACCAGTGGCACCGCCCCGTCAGCTTCCCTGATGGCAGCTCCCTCGATCCTGTCCCCGCTCGCGACCTCGTCCTTCCACCGTAACGACCTCCTTCACACCACCCACTCAGGTGCCTCCACGACGACCCTCGCCTCAACCCAAAGTGCACTGCCGTTGGAACTGCAGTCGGTTTGTGTGATCGGTGGCGGGACGGGGTGCAATGCGATCCTCGGCGCATTCGGAGCGGCGCACAAGATCAGCTATGTCGTGCCGATTAGTGATGACGGGGGGAGTTCGAGTGAAATCCAGAGGGTATTGGGTCAGTGAATTCGCTGTGCAGAGGGGAAGGGGAAGGTGGGGATCATGCGCTAAATTTTGACATTGGAGGCGATTGTTCTTCCGACAGGAGGTCCATCCGTAGGCGATATCAGGCAAGTCAAGTCTGAACCCTGAAGCACAAGAGTACTGAACGACGACTTGAATTCTGCTAATCTTTGCTCTTTGTACACCAGATCGCGGCTCGTGCGCTTGATCCCCGAGTCGTCGCCCAACTCGCCCCTATTCGCGATCCGTCGACTGCTCGAGCACCGACTAGGCGATAACGACTCGATTCAAGTCAAAGCAGAGTGGCATAGTATCGTTGAAGCCAAGCATCCCTTATGGCAGGTGGGTATCTTGGGCGCTTCATCCCCTGGGGCTGGTCACAGGGGCTGACATGTTCGACGTGAGCCCACAGGGCATTCCGAATGATCGTAAAGAGACAATTAGGGCTTTCCTCATTCACGTGGAGGCAGCCATACTGAGGAAAGCCAGACGGGTCAGTAGTGTTTCCGAAACTCGTTGCAAGTTGCACACGTCACGACGAAGCTGACTTGTTGATCGATCGTACTGCAGGGGTTTTCGTACAAGAGGGCCTCAATCGGCAACCTTTTCGTCGCCGGTGCCCAATTGTTTCTCGGATCGGTGCGTAATCTTCGAGTTTCCATTATTCGCGCCCACATCGCGGAAACTGATGTACACCTATCTTTCCGCTCAGATCCCATCCGCCATCTTTCTCTTTGCTTCTATCACTGATATTCCTCACGATAAAGTCCGAGTCGTCCCCGTTATTAATACCGCGTCAACGGCTACGATCGCTGCTGAACTGGTCAGTCCGAAATCTCGATCACCGAGGTACAAGCATGATTTCAAACGTGCTGACTTGACATCGCCGTGCCTCAGGAGGACGGCACCATCATCCCTGGCCAATCCGACATATCGCACCCGTCCCAGTCCTCGCTCTCCCAACCGGCGCGACCATCGACCCCTTCTTTCCTCGCCCCCAACCTCCCCGCTCCTGTCCGCATCCCCCCATCACCCGGAGCCGCCATTTCACACCCTCTGAACATTTCCCGAGTCCCTACCCCAGCACTCCTCTTCGAAGCTCGTACATTGGGCGACGAAGAAGAAGACGACGATGATCCCTCAGGCCAAGGCCAGGACGGATCAAAGAACCCCAACGTCGGGTTCTCGAAGGATGAGATCATCCCTCTGCAAAGTCGGATCAAGAGAATCTTATACCTCAACAGTTTTGGGTCGGAAATTTACCCTCGCGCAAACCCATTATTCTTGGAATCGTTAAAGACCAGTACTTGGTCTGTTTAAAGCATTGCGACTTGCATTCGTGGTACATCTCGCTGACGTGAGAGACGATGTTCGAACCAGCCTGATCTATTCCCCAGGATCACTCTACACCTCTATAATACCCTGCTTGGCCCTCCGAAACGTCGGACCTTCAATCGTCGATTCCCCAACTCTCAAATACAAGATACTCTTACTCAACTCGCGGTTGGATCGGGAAAGCGCGGGATACGACGCGGGGGATTTTGTCAGAGCGATTCAAGGGGCTTGTGCGGAGCCTTATGGGGAGGAAGGGAGGGGGCTGAGGAGGATAGAGGTGAGGGAGGTGGTGAGTCATTTGGTTTACGTCGAGGAGGGGGAGGTGAGGGTTGATCGGGAGGAGATGGAGGTAAGTGGATTTTCTCTCCGTTGGTCTCGGGGAGGATGGCCCGCAGCCCGCTGACGCCCGCTGGGTCCTCTTTGTTTCGACTTTGGGGGCCTATTCTTTTACTTGCAGGCTTTTGGTATCATCTGCGTTCCTGTTCGGACACCGAGCCGCTTGTTTGACGAAGCAGTTGTCGCAGGGGCCCTGTCCAACATTTTCGCAGAGGAACGGTAGTTATCATGTGGAACATGTCGACTCGTGCTATGGTGTATCATTCATCTTAAGAGATTATGTGGTGCAATATCAACTTATCAAGGTGCGAAAAGGGGCTCGAGCCACATGCCAAAGCTGTCCGGAAAAATACCACGTTCGCCGATCTTGTGCATCTTACCGGCCCCACACGCCGTGCGCGCGCTTGGCTAGCTCGGGCTTCTTCTCCGTCCTTCACGCACCCACCCACACCACCGACCGCACCACCCACACCACCCCGCCCAGCTCTCTCACCAAACGATGGGACTCAGCTCGATCGTTCGTTTACCGGGTACCTCTTCCGGATCGGCGGAGAATCCTCGCAAGTCGAGTGAGGAGGTCGATCGTGCGCCTGAAGGGGCGGGTGAGGATGATACAGAGTCAGTTATAGGTCCAGGACTGTTGGACAAGGAGGAGATCTTTCACGCTGGCTGGCGAGGTGGTGCCCGCCTGCCTGCACGGGTGCGCCTGCGCGTCATCGAAGCCACCGGCGGCCCGTGATTCAGGCGCCGCGTTCAACAAGAAGTCTTGGGGCTAAGCGAAAAGTGAGATGCTGATGAATTGAGACGTTCGATGCAGGGTCCTGGACGAGGAGCCCAAGAACAGTGAGTGGTCGTGACAGTCCACCCTGTGCAAAGGCCGAGCTGGCCTGTCGGCTCGGGTCTGTGGCGAGCAAGAGCACATCATCATCGGCGCTGCGCTACAACGTGGGGCCGCACGATCGCCTGGAGGACAGTGGAGCATGAGCGATCGTTGGCGTGTCTCGTTGCACTCGATCGTTCTGTGCTCGAGTGTGGGAACGAAGGGACGAAGGCGTGTCGGGCTCAACTCGACCGCAACCACGAACTGGCACGACTGACTCATTTATCGCCGGGGAACGCTGATCATGGCTCTCACATGTCACGACTTGCAGTGCTCTTGGCCCTCGTCTCGCAGCTGCGTATCGGTATGGATTTGAGCAAGATCACTCTACCTGTGTAGGTGACCCCACCGCGCTTCTGCCGTGATGAACAGCGCAATCGTTTCCTGAGGTCACCGCACCCGGCGCGGCCCACGCTTGGCTTGCGCGCTCCCGCGCCGGCGGCGATTCAGAATATTCAGACGAGCGCGCCGTCGTCGTTGGCTTATCACGCTCGGTCCGGCGCCAGCCCGCCGCGCGTATGCGGGCGACCGACGTGCACCACCCACCCCCACACGCGATCGAGCGATTGCCTTTTCCTTGTGCAGAGCCAACAGCTCCGACGTAGGCGCCCCAGTGCACCGAAAAAAGAAAAAGAAAAAACTGACCCACCAACCCGCCTCTCTCTCTTGGATCCTGTAGATTCGTGCTGGAGCCGAGATCTATGCTGGAAAGGGTCACGGATTTCCACTCGCACCCTGAACTGCTCCACGGGTACGCGTCGTTTCTCTCGGCGACTCTTCATCGGCGGCGCGCTTCGGCGATCAACCTCGAAGGTAGACAGAGACACAGGGCTAATTGGATCTGTCCTTCTCAAACTTTTCGATACAGCGTCGACAAAATCGACTCACCCGAAGACCGATTCATCCAGGTGCTCCGATACTATCTGGGCGGCTGGCACATCAAGCCCAGGGGGGTCAAGAAGCCGTAAGTGTACCCACACTTTGAAGAGCGATTGGCGCGGCCAACTCACCTCTGTAATACTGCGGGAGGACTTGCAGATACAACCCCGTTCTTGGCGAATTCTTCCGATGCCGTTACGACTACCCCGATGGGACGGCGGCCTACTACGTCGCCGAACAGGTCTCGCATCACCCTCCCATCTCCGCTTGGTGCGTTCCCAATTCCTCGATCGCGTTCAAACGAAATGCTATTTGCTCAAACCTGGGTCACCTCGACAGGTACTTTTCTTCCCCCGAGAACGGACTCGACATTTGCGGCGAGCTGCGACCAAAGTCAAAGTTCCTCGGGAATTCCGCTGCGACAAGTGAGTCTGTGCGATCTCCCATCAGCCTCTGGCTGAGATGGGGAAGAAGGCTGACTTGGACTGGGTTGTACGCTCACTAGTCATGGAGGGTGAGACGCACGTGATACTTATGAACAAACGAGAGGACGGAGAGTATCATATCACCATGCCCAACATGTGAGCATGGGTCGCTCTTTGCAGAGGGGCGAGGGGCCATTGTACTGATCTTTCCTGAGCTTCCGATGCATCACAAGGTACGCTCGTGGAATTCTGTTTGGCAAGGTGAGATCGGAATGGACCCTCTCCGTCAAGGATGAGGTAGGGATCTGGTACTGATCGTACCGCAAGCCGTGTGTGAAAATAGATGGTATTGGAGCTCGGCGATACCTCGATCGTCAAGAACGAAGAGAACGACATCACGTGCGACGTCGAGTTCAAAACCAAAGGCTTCTTCTCCGGAACATGTGCGTACGAGCCGTAGCCGTCTTTGAGCTCCACCGTCTAGTAGACTGATCTTTGAGCAAATCATTTGCGCACAGACAACGCGATTGCGGGCAAAATTAAAGGGCCCAAGGGAGAGATTGGCGAGATCTCGGGCACGTGGAATGAGAAGATGGACATTCACCGGAAGGGCTTCAAGGGCAAGGAAACGTTGTTCGATGCGAGTACGGCCAAGATTACGCAGAAGGTTGTCGCGCCGGAGGATAAACAGTCCGAGAACGAGTCACGGAGGTAGGTCTTGGCGGAGAGTTGAGAGGGCTATGAGTTCTCGAACTAATGGAAGGGCTTGTGAACTGGCTTTTGGCAGACTCTGGAGCAAAGTGACGGCCGCGATCAAGAAGAGCGACCTCGACGCCGCGACGGACGCCAAGACTGTGATCGAGGACGCGCAACGCGAAGCCGTCAGGAGGCGCGAGGAGGAAGGTGCGACATTCAAACCGCGCTTCTTTGAACTGACGGGCGAGAACGAGTACCGACCCATCTTCAAGGTGCCGATCGACAAGTCCGCCAAGGAGCAACGACAAGCCGTGAGGGACTTTATTTATGGTGACGACTTTGAACCGGAGACCAAGTAAAGGATCGAGGAGGTGTGCTGGACTGTTCCGTTGCTGATGGACTGTTCCGTTGCTGATGGGTTACATTTTGGGGGTGCAGAGACCTGGGATGTGTGTGGAGGAGGACGGAGGCATAGTTTCTAATCTATCCAGCCTTGACTCGTCGTCCTTTCCCCCATCGTTCTACCTTTCCTTTCCTTGCTCGTCATGTGCCTATCTTTTGGGTTTTCCTTTTTCTGCTACGAATGTTTTCTATACGGTTTCATCATCAGCCTGATCTCGAAATACCATCTCCTCTGACTTTGCCTTTGGCGCGTAGGACAAGGTCCTGTCGGGAATCGGAAGCTGTCTGCTCACCCATCTTCCTGTTCTTCCGTTCTCTCTCCACCATCGTGATTGAAGAAACTTTTTTTGGCCATTGAAAATTTGTTCTAGGTGAGCGGTCATTTCTACAGGAATTGCGCGCTCAGCCGATCGGGTCAGTCGGTTCGGCCCAGCCTCGGATTCGAGTTACGGATCTCGGCCGAGATATCTCTCAGTGTGGGGGGGGTGCGCGGACGTTGAAGGTCGTCATCGGACGATCCCGAGGCTACGAGTGGGGTACCGTACGCCTGCAGTGTTGGGTTCTTGCCCTCCCTTTCGACTTTGACCTTACCACGAACCTCGATTGGACCGGGCTCGAAGGATTCCGTGAGTCACGTTTTTAGGATTATAGCAAATGGGACAACTCTGCTGTCATACCAGCCCGTCGTCTACTCCGACCTTCGAAATCGCCAGCGTTGAGCACGTGCCGACCCCGATGGAACGGTTCGGGCTTGGTAACGCCGAACGCGGACGCGGCGATTCTTGGGGTTCATGGCCGCAAGCATGAATTAGTGTTGGAGCTACGATGTCTAGGAGGTCTACGAGCTGCTCCAAAGTGATTATGCTTGTGCACTTACGGCAAATTTGTTAGAACCGAGCGAACTGGCCTCACTGCCTCACTGCCTACTAGTAGCCCGAGCTTTCCTTCCCGAGCTGCGCTGCTAACAAATCCGACCCTTCCCCCATCCACCAGTGCTCTAATCCTCCAAGATGGTGCAAGATCCCGCCCACGCGATCAAGGATGCCAACTTCCCCGTCGACGCTTACGGGGCGACCTACCATGTCGGCATTCGACCGGGCCAAATCGCCAACCGGATCCTCACCGTCGGTGACCCCGCTCGGCTAGCCAAGATCGCTAACCTCTTTGACTCCTCACCAAAACCCTTTCAGTTGACTTCGAGAAGAGGTTTCGTCACTCTGACGGGAAGGTATCGAGGCGTTCCTGTGAGCGTGATGGCGATTGGGATGGGTATCGCGAATATGGATTTCTTCGTTAGGGAAGCCCGAGCTGTCGTTGAAGGGGATCTAGCGATCATCCGATTGGGCAGTTGTGGGACGCTCGATGATGAGATTTTGAAAGTGGGCGATGTCAATGTTCCGGAACGAGCGTTGAGCGTGACGACCGATTACGACTATTGGCATCGGGGTGAGAGGGGACGGAGTACGGGCTTCGTCAATCAGGACGTCGCGGGGTCAAGATCTTCCGCGTATCGTATCTCCCAGCCTGTGGCCGCTGATCAGGAACTGAGGCAAAAAGTGAGCTCCGAATCAGACTCTCCTACGATTCAGCGATCTTTGCTGATACCGAAATGTTCCGGCCCGATTCCGCAGTTGATCGACTCACTTCGAGAAAGCCTCTCAGGGCCAGAGGATCAAGGTCGACTCGTTCCTACCGATTTGCACGCTTCGGCGGATGGTTTCTGTCAGTGCTCACCTTACTGAGTTTTAACTCTTAATTAATACAAACTGACATGATCAAACAGACGCAAGTCAAGGCCGGAGCGACCCCAACTTTGACGATGCGAACGAACATTTGATCGCGGATCTGGCGAGCAAGCGGATCGGCGTGCAGTCGCTCGAAGTCAGTCCTTGCCAACTTTGTTAATATTGTCCGTCCAACTACGAAGACTTACTTATTGATTTTTTTTTCCTTTTACGCTACCAGATGGAGACGGCACATCTGTTAGTTCGTTCGCTGCTCAGTAGCTCCTATTCCCCTTTGCCCCCTTTCGACTCGCTTTCACCACTGAAGCCTTCACCCTCTCTCTCATCCAGTTTCCACCTCGCCCATATCGCAACCTCAAAGAAAGGCAAAATTCACGTCGCAGCGTCGCATATGATTTTCACGGGTCGGACAGGGCAGAGTGCCGGAGCGTTCATCGATGGTGATTTGGTGGAGAGGCTCGAACCGATCACTGGGCGAGCGGCGTTGGAAGCTTTGATTGCTTTTGAAATCAAGGTCCGTCGTCCACGGGCACGGATAGTTTGTTATCGTCCTGTGTTGAATGCTCGTCGGGCGCATTGAGAAGCTGATACTTCTTTACTTGGTGAGTCAACAGGAGCCTCACCCCGTGAAGAATTCGGTGTGGCAGATGGAGTCCGCTCGCGGCAACGGCTGGGGTGTAGAATAAACGGGTTAGAGTTTTTTGCAATACGATCAATTTTAAAAGTCTCCATCTGCATCCACCAGAACATGCTCCCAGTGACTTGAGCCGAGCGCATCGAATCTCCGTCCAAAGTATCGATCAGATCGCCCGCAACTGCGACCTCGAAAACCTCGGGTCTGGTTACGGCACGGAGGTGCAGCGAGGACGTGATGCAGGGAGAGGGAACTGGATTTCTCAGAGGCCAACCAATTCTATGCACCAATGCGCCACAGGCAAAGGCTATATGCAGACCATGGAGAGACCCCTTTGGCTATCATTCACGAGCTTTGGTAAGCTCAATTGTGCACCCCTTCCCCCCCCCCCTGCGGGATTCGCACAGGTGTAGGTAGCAAGCTCCGTAGGTCTCGATTAAGTGTACACATCAATGGAAGACATAAAAAAGGCAGAGAAATGTTACAAGTTCATAAAGAAAGAGGATCTCATATCGAGAATACTTTGCCGATCAGAGGAGGCACCGCGTGACTAGAAGATGTCGGGATCCTCGAACTTTTTCTCGTCGCGGACCTTGACTGCAAAATCCCGGAAGAGAGCGATACATCAGTTCTCCGTCCACAAATTGCAGCGCCAGACGAAGGTGCAAGAGACGACTCACAGTATTCGCCCGTGTACTTCCACCCCGAGCCTTGCTTGGTGAACCACTTGGGTACCGGTGCGTCCCCACCCCTCTGTTCCAACTCGGTCCTCTTGGCCCTCTGCTTCTCCTCGACCCTCTTCTTGCTCTGTTCAGCCTCCTCAATGTTCCCTTCCTCCATCTGCCTCTGATCAGGCCTCAACCTCGAATCTGTAGGGGCCATCCGATCCTTCTCCACTTCCGTAATCTCATTCAACGACGAAGCGAACTTGCTGAAGCCGTAGTACTTTTCAGGGTTGTTGGGGAAATCCTTGATCGACCACAAGCGCGTGAATTGATCCTTGCCATTCTTGCGCGAAACCTCTTCGTCCCATCGTCCGACGAGTTCCATCTGACTCTGCCCATTCGCATCCTTGATCTGCGCCACCAACTTGTTCCTCGTCGATGAACCGCCCCACGCCGAACCTTCTTTGAATTCGACCGTTGCGGATTCGCCCGTGTTCTCATTCGTCACCGTCATCGTGCCAACGACTTCAATGTACTTGGTCCCTGCCATGAGGTTGCGCACGAACGAACTCGGCTTCTTGATGGTGTATCGATCGTGCGTGTCCTTGAACGTGATCACGAACTCGCCCGAGACCAAAATCTCCATACACCTTCCCCAGAACTTTTGGTCCGGTGCGAGGTAGCCATCGATCTGCCACTTTTTCGCTTCCGAATGAAAGCCCAGCACCGGCGGACGGTGCGACAATTTCTCAGCGACGAATTTGAACCCTTTGTCCGGTCGAACGCATTCGTACGTCTCCCCTAACAACGGGTTGAAAGGTTTGCGCGAGGCGCGATACTTGTTCCCTGCGTTGCCGGTAATGGCGAAGACGGTGACGAGCGCGAGTCGTTCGATCGAGTCCTCGGTCGCGGCGGCTTTGTCGAGTAACTCGGTGTATTCGAATTCTTCGGCGATGCGTTGCAAGGCCGAAAGCGGTTCGTTCGTCGAGACGGGGAACGAGATGGTGGAGAGGTCCTTGCCGACGTTCTTGCGCAACAGCGACAACATCGAAAATTCCTGACCTTGCGGCACGGACAGTTGGGAGCGTCGTTTGACATCCTTGATTTCACTTTCTGAAGTAGCAGAAGACTGCCTCGAAGGAGGTGGCGGACTTTTGTCGTCTTCTTCTTCTTCGTCCAACAAGGTAAAGGACGAATCCTCGATCGATTCCTCCTCTTCGGACGACGAGCCCTCCATTTCATCGAGGACGAACTCGCCTGGTGCATCGTAAAAGTCCTCATCGCCGCCAGAATTGATGGACGAAACAGAAGCGCCACCATAGGCCGAATAGATGGATTGCCTCGAAGCATACGACTTGATCGCCGTTTCGACCCCACCCGCGCCGGCGAGCTGCGACGACAAGTACTCGTACTGCGCTTTGAGTGTGCCGAGCGCGGTAGCGTATCGAGTGACGAGCGCCTCGTTCGTCGAAGCCTTGGCATCGAAGTAGGAATGATCATCCGAGACGGACTTGGACGCACTGCGATGACGACCGGTACCGAGCCCGAGTTTGGATTTGAACGAATGGCCCGACGAGTGTCCGCCGCTGTTGGGTGACGGGGCACCGGGGGAGGTCAATTTCTGATTGACGTTGTTCGGCGAGCCCAGTGATGAGGGGCTTTGGCCTCGGAAGTCGTTTAAAATAGATTCGAGCTCTTGGAGGGGCTGTGGGACGCGGCTCTGGGCATCAGTCTCGGCGTTCCGAGGCCAGGCGGAGGGAGTCAGTCATGCGTCGCACTGACCTGAGCCATACGTTTGACGGCCGCGTCAATCCCTTGGTTGCTCGAAGGGAATCCACCACCCAAACTCGATCCACTTGGACTCTTTGCAGCATTCGATCCACCGTCACGTTCTTGGAGGGTGTCGTTGACCTCCTTGTACGCCTTGACCCATTTGTCGAAATCGGCCGACTGGGAGGTGCAAATTTCGACTTCGTATGAGCCAAGTTGACGGAAAACACGTTCAAAAACAACCCGCAGCTCTGGCCCACCGTCAAAGCCTTGCAATGGTACACGGTCTTTCCGGAATCGATGTGGATCGATCTCGTCTTGCGGTTCGCCGAGATGTAGGCCAGGTTGACCGAGATGGAATCGCGGATCGGCGAATGCGTGTTGAACGCGTAGCTGAGCGTGCCCTGTGGTGGTAATTTAAGGGAGAGGTCAGGTATAATTCACTTTCGAGAATCTGTTGTAATAGACTGGGATAACCTGAGCCCCTTTCTCCCCTCGGTCTCGCTGTCATTGCCGCAGCTCGACAGGGCGGGTGGGGGAAACGCCGAGCGGATGGCGCCGCTGTCCAACAAGTGGGGGTGGGCGAGACGACGACGCAAGGCCGAACGGCGAGTGCCGGAAACCGTCAAAGACCGACGATGATGACCTACCGTCGAGGTGAGATGAAAGTACCTCCTGGCCATGCCTTGCATCTTTTTACGCTTCTTCCTGTAAGTATTATTTCGAAAGCATGGCGGATTGATCAGTCTCGTGAGGGATTGCATAAGCACCGGGGACTGAGGTGTCACAGGCCAAGGCGGCGACGCCGGGTTCGTGGTCAGTGCGGGCGGGCCACGTACTTGAGCAGATAGCCTTGCATGATGCAGTCCTCGGGAGGAGCCGAGTTGGAGGGATAGCCTTCCGGAGCCATGCTGACGAGGATTGGTTGAGAGAGGTTGAGGGTGAAGAGAGGGACGATGCACGAGGCACGAGGCACGAGGAAATCACGGGCAAAGACGGGCAAAGGAGCGGCAGCACCGCTCAGCGCTCAGCGCTCATTCAGTCGTTGCCAGCTTTCGAGCTCGCACGGGCATCGCGTCGGCATCAACGCGCGCAGGAACGTCTCCGGGGAAGAACGCTTGTTGAGTTGGGCCCCCGAGATCGCCGTCGATGCGCATGCCTCGACAAGTTCAGTTTCACTGATGTCGTCCGTCGGAGAGCTCGGGAATGGGCCTGAATTTGCAAGGTAGTTGCCGGGGGACTTCTTCATCCACCGTCACAAGAGAATGCTTTCGTTTTCAAAGTTTGAGCTATTTACGTTATGCCCCAACAGCAAGACGGTCTTCAAAAAGTGAGCCTTGGACTGAGTCAGCAAGTTTTTGTCGCCAACGTCCCGTCGCCGTTTCACGGCTTGCGCAAACGGCTCGTGGCGGAGCATGAGGTCAGGTAGGAAACGGAGCAGAATGCTCAGAACTTGGTAAACTCGGAAGGAATAGGTCACCACTTTTAGCCGGAAAGCCGGACGCTGTTCCCAGAATTGTTCATGATCAGCTGAATCTTCGGACTGGAGCAAGACGGGTCACGTGCAACTTTAGAGCCTGGCTTCATCAGTTCTCGAGCCTACAAGTTTGGGTATTACAACAACTCCACAAACATCAAAAATAAAACATTACACCGGTCGATCGATTGCCCCACTACCACAATATCCACCATCCCCACACCCCCCTCACGTCTGAGGATAGTATGACATCGCCGGTCTGTACCGTTCCGTCTCGGTCGTCTGCCTCGGATTTGCAGCCTTCTCAACTTCGCGGACTTGTTGCTCGTGAACTTGGAGGTCGTGGTTTCGGACTGAATCTTCGGCGCCGAGGGCTATGCAGGCGATGATGGGGTTTTGGAAGAAGCCGAGGACGAACGCTGGGACGGTGGTTGATGGAGTTGCAGTGGAGGAGGGGGTTACAAGAAAGGGTCAGTACGACGAACAGTTTGTTCGTAATCAGGAGCTTCTCTGCACTCACCAAATACAAGCTTTATGATCTGCGGCACCCACGTATGAGCCATATTCCTGCCGCCCCATATCGGCGCGATGATCGCGATCGTAATCGGCCACCACACCGAAAAGAACACCGCACTCAACACCGCACCTTGCCAGACGGTCCTTACCAACCTCTTGAACCAGACTTTGGTCGGGACGCCTCGGGCCAAGAGGTCGTTCGAGTCGGAGCCTTGGAATATTCGAAGCCAGCGACGGAGGGAGGGTCGTTGGTGGAAGGCTCGGTAGATGGCTCCGTGGGGTCGAGTGGAGAGGGTTTCTTGGATAGGGAAAGGTTCGTTGGGGGATAGAGTCGTGTCGGGCCATGGTCTTGAGAAGGGGATGATCATGCCACTGCGTATGTCGGCGTGGACGAGGCTGTGAGGTGTGAGGTGTGAGCCAGAGAGCGAGAGCACGTGATCGAAATGGGGTCAGCTCCTTAGAGATTGGAAATGCCGTGTCCGGTGGGAATCGCTGCGACTCACGACGAAGCAATGACGAAGGAGAGGATTCCTTGGATAAAGACGGTCACTCCGCAGTCCTGAAGGTAATGCACATGCAATTAGCATCCACGGACATGCCGCTCACGGGATCTTGAACGTCGTTTGTCCCCTCGTCGAGTGGCTCACCCCAGCGATCGTGTTGTGATGGATATCCCACACTGTGATGTTGTTCTGCGATCTGTACATGGCACACGCAATCCCAAAGTTGATCCCTCCGTCCAAAATGGCCGCTCCGATCGTCTGGGGCAACCACACGTAGAGAAGTTGCCGGGTCGTCAACGGGACCGGCAGTGCCAATGGGTTCATCAGAGCGAACGACGGCGCCGGGGGTCGTGTACTCCGATTACTCCGATTCGGGTTCGGGGGTCGGGGTGTTCGCTTCTCTGAGGATTGCGAGTTGCGTGCTTGGATTCCTGTGTGGATTGTTCCGGGTCGGTGGAGACGAGCGAGACTCGAGGCCGGCTGGCGGTCGTCGTCGTCGTCCGCGGAGGACGAGAAACCGGCGGCGACGGTGGCTGTCACGCTGGCCGTAACCGTGGCCAGCGTGGCAAGCGTGGTCGCCGCCGTCGTCGTCGTCGTGCCAGTCGTCGTGCCAGTCGTAGCGCCAGTATCGGCCGTCGTCGTGCGAGAGTGCTGCGTACCCGTCTTTTCGTCCGTCTCCAACTTGGCCGGGTCCATCGCTCTCCAAAGCTGGGATGACTTGAGTGAGCGAAGGAAGCCACGTGTAGCGAGGAGCGTTCACTGATTCAGGATTTCCTTTCGGATTCGGGGGAACGCGGGCGCCGGAAATGAACCAACTTCTTGGGTGGGCCACCGATCCGCGCACGGACCAGCGTCTATATACCGCCGACTCTCAGTGCTAGCGTCTGTTCCCGCCGTTCGTTCGGGGTCAGCACCTTCTAGAAAAATAGTGAAATTCTACCTTCTAGTTGCCCAAGCTTTGGTATCCAGGAATTTTCTCTTGATCCGAGTCGATCGGCCGTCGTCGAACTAGAACTGCGAATCGACCCATGCCACTGCAGGCCTGGCCCTTTCTCCGTCGTCGGCGATCGGACGGAGGCGCGCCCGTGTGAGAACGTCGGTCTGGCGCCTGTCTGGCGCAGCTGCTAGACGTCAATTTACGTCAATGACGCAGGTCCGCTCGGGCCCCTAACCTTCACCTTCGCCGCGGCTCTCCCTCTTTCCACCCCCACCTCCTCTTCCTGGGACGGCCCGTACTGCCTAACGGCGTAAGGTTCACAAGTCAGGATGTCGGGCTTTGACTTCAACACCCTTCTTCGCTAGTCAGTCCTCTCTGGATCGACAAATGCGCGTGCGAGGACTGAATCTGACCCGATTGATTACACGACCGCTCTACTTTTCAACACTCTCTACATCCACAGTGCGAAGAAGGCCTTCACGGTGAGTGCCATTGCCTACATCGACCCGAGTCGGTGGGAACGGCTCCAGTACGCAGTGCGCTAATTTGTCTTTTATCGCTGCTTTACAGTTCTACAAAAAGTTCAAGAGCCAACAGAACCAGAACCAAGGTCAGGGAGGCCAACAGCAGCAACAACAACAACAACAACAGGGAGGAGCATGGAACAATCAGCAGCAATCGCCGTACCCTCCTGTCCATGGCCAACAGCAGCAGCAGCATGGCGCTTGGCAACAGTCGCAGCCGCAACAAGAGCATCACTCTGGACCGTACGGAGCTCATGATGGGCCTGCTACCGTGAGTTCGCTTGCTTCGACTCCGATCGCGACCTTGGCTGCCCGGCGCATCTCGGCGACCTCGCTTCAACAATCGACTCTGCCGATGCCGAAGCGATTCGTCGATATGAACGGGGCACCGCACCCGCGACTACCTCGCGAAATGGTCGAGCTCATCGACATGTACATCTTGTCCTTCGAGACGACATGTCGATCTTTATCAGCGCCGCGACGAAGCTGGTCGTCCCTGCCAGGTTTTGGGCCCCTCCTTTCCTCGTCCTCAAGGGGGCCGTCTAGGATTCTCTTGCTGGCCCATCCTACCGCTCGAGAGCTGAAGCATGCCTTTCCACATACCCTTTTCCCACTCTCCCTCCCTTCTCCGTTACACCAACGCTCCTTTTCATCGTTTCCACCCCATCTCATCCGGCGACATCGCCGCCTTCGACCCCCCTTCCGAACCCCGATCGAACTCTTGAACCCGAACTACGTCGACCGGATACCGCTCCCACCCCGCACCTCGGTCTTTTGGTTGTTACCCGGCTTCCTGCGCCCCGCTTTCCGGTACCTGGTCGCTTTGGATCGGATGGAGGAACAGAATCAGGATATGGCGAACGCGCAAAATTCGTATTATGTCGAGTTGAGGAACAAGGCTATTCAGGAGGGAGATTTGATGGTGCGTACTGGTTTTTTTTTTCTTCTTCTTTTCAATCAGTGTGAGCTTTGGCGCAGGACGGGACGGGCTTTGATCTCGGACCTTCTTTCTTAATGTAGGGCAAGGCCTTCTCGGCTTCCAAGCAAGCCTATGCTTCCGGCGATGGGGGACGTGCGCACGACCTCAGCGTCGAAGGAAAGGAGCATCAACGCCTCAAGGAGCAATACAACGACCAGGCTGCGCAATGGATCTTCGATGGTAAGTACCCCGCTCGATACTCTGCGACGTAGCCGTGAAACCTCGTGAACTCATTCATCGAGTTCGCGTCGCCGTTCACAGAGAACAACAAGGTCCAACCGCGCGGTACGATCGACCTACACGGTCTGTACGTACAAGAATCGATCGACTTTACCGAACGAGCGATCCGAAACGCGCGCCAAGAAGGGTTACCCGAATTACGCGTCATCGTCGGTAAAGGCAACCACTCGGCCGCGCACGTCGCCAAGATCAAACCCGCGATCACGAGTTTGATGCAAAAGGAGAATCTGACGGCCCATTTGGATCAACGTAATTCGGGCGTGTTGGTCGTTTTGTTGCAGGGGCAAGGGACGGGCAAGAGTTCGAGGGAGGTGATTGGCGATTTGGAGAGGGATCCGAATAATGATTGTGTGGTCATGTAGAGGGGGGGAAAGTTCATTGCATGGCAAAGACCAAGTTGATGAAGGAGAGGCAAGTCATGATAGACTTGGCGTCTCTGACGTGGACTATCTATATGGGTGTGATATTCCGGGCGTGGGGCACAACTTAACTCTTGAAAGGCTTTGCGTAGAAAAGAGGGCAGAGCATCTCAAGATTGTCCATCGTCAGCGTATTACAAAGACGCCACCAAATTCGAAAGAACCTCATCGACACTCTGGCACCTTACAACTTGCGGCAATCCCCATCAAAGCTCTGAACGCCCAACAAAGCCGTGACGTTGTTCAAGCCGCCGGTGTGGGCACCTACGAACAGGGCTTAGTTGAGCTTAGTTCGGAGGCGACTTGTATCGCTCTGTCTCACCAACGCGACCGCGGACACGGCACGTGCTGGCGCTGGGCCCGGGGCACCTCGATCACAAATCACGAGTCCGTCTCCCGAGAGCAGATTCAAAGCGCTCGGCTCAATTCGCCCCGGATCTTACAGTCAGTGCCTCTTGGTCTCCTTCTTCCTCAACTTAACTCGCTCTCTACCCAGCACCCGTATCACCTAGCCCTCCTCACCTTCCTAGCCCCACCCGCCAATCCATGCTTGGCTTCCTTACCCTCGCTGCCGCTGCCCTCGGCGCGTCGACCGTCGTCGCTCAAACCTCGACCTCCAACTCGACAGGAGGTGTCGACGCCAGCTCGTTGCCCGCTTGCGCCCTGATTTGTGCCCTCTCGTCGTTGTCGGGTTCGGGCGTGAGTGTCTCATATTTTCCTGGGCCGTACCTTGTGATGTTCTTGGAGTGCTGCTTTGGCGCCTCTGTTCGAGGGACGGACAGAGGGACGGACAGCCGCTTGGCTCGGGTTCCGCCGCACCAGCGTCCCCCGCGCGGGCGTGCCCGACGGCTAAGTTTGACCTACGGCACTGGGCGGGGGAGCGGAGGCCTCCCGAAGCTTGAGCCTCCTCCGACTTCCGACTAGTTGGACTTTCTGCCCCGTTTGTGGAGTGGTTCTTGGATGGCTACCAACGTTTGTGGATTCTCTATTCTGTGAACTGATCTTGACCACTCCTGTTCGAGCCTGCAGTGCGCGACCGCCAACGTCACGTGCGTCTGCACCGATTCGACCTACCAACTCCAGTTCTACAACTGCCAGACCAAAAGTATGTTCAAATTTGCAACAGCTCGACTCGGAAGGTCTTCCCGTCGTGCAGATGGTCCCCTCGCTCGAGCACCTGCACCTCAGAGGGGACGAATTCTCCACGACGATGAACCTGGATGTTGTTTGTGCCAATTTTCCGACTGTGATTGCTGACTTCCTCAATCTCTGCCACAGCTTGCAACGCTACCGACCTCCAAGCCGCTTTCGCCTTCGGTGCCAAGACTTGCGCCGCGAACGGCACCCCTATCAACACCGGCGTGGTCCCGAGTGGAGGTGAGTCGACCCACCATCGTTGCGCCGAGAAGGAGGCCACATCTGACTCGTTGCTTGACATTTTATTTTTTTCATCCTCATTCCGTTCGTCTGCGAACATCGGTCGCCTTCGTGACTACTCGCAAACGTACAACCGCCAGCTTCGACCACCGCTGCCGGGCCATCCCAAACCGGCACGGCTACGTCTGCTAGGACCGCCACGGCCGTGGCCACGTCCGCTGCTGCTGCTGCTGCTACGACCACCAAAGCCTCAGGAGCGGGTTCTCTCGTTGCCCAAACGCTTGGTGGCCTATTGGCTTTCGCGGCTGGTGTGACGATGCTTTTGTAGGCGGCCCCTGTGACAGAGTCCGCTTCAGTTCCAGTACGTTTCAGGTCGATGGAAGTTACCGACGATCGCAGAAGGTGCTGGTCTAGTTTGGTTCACTGTGGGGAGACTTAGACTTGCAACAACTTGAGCTTCGGGTACATAAGTGTAGGGGTTGGGCGGGAGGGGGTAGACATTCGTTTCAGTGTTGGCGATAATCGTCTGGTTTATCAGCGATCAAAAGCCCTCAGTGCATGCAGAGGATGAACGCCATCCGTTTTGGGTCCGCTCTCAGTTTCGAGCTCATGGTGGTAAGCCCATACGGAGGATTAAGAGGTCCACGACCGAAAACAGTCTGGCCTTCATCCCAAACACCACCACCAAATCACCTCAAACCGTCTTGCACATAATCCGCAAACAACTGCCCGATCTTCTCAACCGGCAACTCCTTCCCCGCCTGCTGATTCAATTTCGAGAACTGCCTCTTGAACCGTTGCAGCTGTGGCATCGAGACGGGACGATGTAGTGTGATCTCGACGGTGATGGGTTTGGGAGAGGTAGGCAGGACGAGCTTTGTGGGACCCGAGAGAGGGGAGAGGGACTGATGCGAGAGGAGTGTTTGGATGAGGATTGTGGTTGTGTTTTCGAGGACGGTGAGGTAAGAAGTGGAGGAGGTCTGGACCTGTATGTCGGAGAAGAGACCCTGTTCAGACGGTTACCATGGCTAATATTTTAAAAGTACGTACGACTATTGTTGCCACATTGGCCGGTTTGATGTCACCCGAGGTGATGGCGTCCCATATCCGCTCGCCTTCGGCCGAGCCGAGGGACGCGGCCTCCGAAGAGTCTGTGGCGGTGGTCGGGTCCAATGGCGGGTCAAAGTGAGCTATTGTGATCAATGGCGAGTCCCATCGCGCGGCTGATCGAGGTTCTTCGAAGCGAGAGATTAGATTTTCGAGGCTGTGGGGATGGTGTTTCGATGAGAGGCTGCCACTGGCGCTGGAGGCAAGTCGGGAAAAGACTGACGTTGCTTCGTTATATCGCGCTGACTCTCCCCTGGTCATATTCCATTCATGACACGTATTCGGAGGAGTCGCGACAAAGACCTGCAGCGCGACATGACTGAGTTAGATCAAATCTTCCGTCGCCTATTCCGAGATCGGCTCTCACGCACGGTACATGTTCTGACGCCGGCTTCCCTTGCCGCGCAGTACATCTGATATCGACTACCTTTGATGTAATTCATGGCGTCGATGATGGCGATTGTGTCGGAGCGCATAACCCGTACCGCGGCGCTGAACAAGGTTGCCCGGGCTGGCTTCTCGGCTCGGGAGTCTGTGCAACGAAGGAAAGGTCAGGCATACGTTAAGCGTGAGTGTAGCATATGTGCCAACTGACCATCGTACGCGGATTTGGAGATATGAAGCGACTCGTCACTGATCCCAACGACCTGCAGCTTGGCGAGATGAGGTGGTGTCGACGGATGCGCGAGCTTGACAGCGAGCAATCGTTGCAGCTCCTGAGCTCGAGTCGATTTGCCACTCGAAGGGTATCCTACAAAGGTGACGAGAGCCATGTCGAGTCCGTCTTACAGCCGCGACGAGGCTGAAGGCTCCCGTCGTCTTGGGGGTCGGCTGCGAAGCGCCGTGGTTCAAATCTGGCGTTACCTGCCGCGTAGAATGGTTCTGATGCAGCGATCTGTCCCAATCCCCAAGTTGGAGATTGCACCAATTCTAGACTACGTCGTGGATCGAGCGAGGTCGGGTGCAGACGGGCGCAGACGGGCGAAAGCACGCTGATAGCTGTAAATTGAGTCGCCGGCGTGCTCGCCGAAGTCACCCGAGTCCGTCGTCAATATCAAAAATTTACTCCCAGTCTGATAAAGTCCAGGTAATTGAGCGCCAGGTCTATTCTGACCCCATACTCGAGGTACCTTCTTGAATGGGCCACAATTTACTGACAGGGAAGTCGGCGAACCGAAGCCCCTGTGACTCAGCTGACACGGCGTCTGTTCAGTTCTCCCTCCCCACGCCACTTGATGAGCACACGGAGCGTCATCGGCACACCAATTCAGAGGGATCACTAAAATTATGATACATCGGATCCCAGGTAACAGACTGATTGATGAAGCTACATGGTGCAGACCACAGAAACGACCAGAAAAGCCAGCAGGAACTCAGTCCGTCGGCGGAAGAAGCCAACCACGCTGCAGGCGTTCATCATGAGGACACCACGCCACCAATTTACGAGAGGTGAGATAGCCGGATCGTCTGCAGGCTATTCAGTGAGCTTCATGCAGTAGTCTGAGAAGACGGAAAGGTTGATGAAGAGGTCAGTCGATTGAATGGAACTTGTCGGTCGCACTCGCCTTGCACTCACCAAAGTTGTACCGAGAACTATCCGGATTCAAAGCCCAAGTCGGCATCGTCACCGCTTTCCCAGATCCACCGAATAAGGCGAACGTCGCGATAAAGACCATGAATTGCGTTCCTCCGTCCAAGCCAGCGGAGAGGAGGTAATTGTACTTGCGGAACCAGGTAGCTCGGTAGCGACGGAGGTAGTATTGCGAGAAAAGCGCGATCAACATGGTGCCAAAGACGGCGGAGTTGATACCAACGCTGAGAAGACCGATCGACCAGCACATGATGGGTGTCACTGCTCGGGGACATATTGTGGCAAGGTTAGTGCCCGTCATTATGAGAGGGAGAAAGCAAGATCAATTGGTGCTCACCGAGTTGGTCCAACTTGAGCTTGGGGAAGAACTTGTGGCCGACCCAGAACGGAAGGGGTACGAAGAGGCCGATGACGATCGAGACAGGAATGATGAAGTAGGGGCGACCAGGGGCATACATTGATTTGGCGAGAGCTCCCCATGCGACGGCTTGCGAGTTGTACGACTGAACCTGTTGGCCCGACCAGATGTTCGTGCCTTGGACCGAGAGCAGCACAGCACGTTGCGAGTTGATAATGGACTTCATCACGACGAGCTGAAGAATGGCACCGACGACCTGGCAGACGAAGGTCGAGATAGGGGGCAACTTGGTGTACTGGCCGAGCTTGAGATCACGGGTCAGGCCACGAGCTTGCGAGACCGAGTTGGAGCCGTAGAGGGTAAAGTAGAGGTTGGCTCGCGAGTTACCGGAGACGATCGCGGCACCGAGCATCTGAGCGAGCTGCTGAACGTCGGTGTTGAATCCAGTGACAGCGTAGACGATGAGGACCGGCGGGAAGACTGCGGCCGCGAGGAGGAAAGCGATGATCAAAGCCCACCACGGCAGTTGCGCGTGGCCGGCGTAGCAGCTGGCCATTGACATGGCGAACGAAGCACCGAGTGTCAAGAGATACCACCACATCGGCACCTCGCGGTACGTCATCATCTTTTGGTAGTGGGGATCCGGCTGAGATTGACTGCGGTACTCCTTGAAAGCCTTGGTAATCGACGGGAGATACCACACGGCGACATGGGTGAGACTAGCCCCGATGGAGAGGTTCGCCCCGACGTAATAGAGAGCGTTCGATGTGGCATACCAAGGAACGCCCTCGATGTCGAGCTTCGTCTGGTTCAGAGAGTAATCCTTGTTGAGAATGGCGAGCTGATTGTATTGCGTTCCATTTTCGTAGAATAGCTGTTGCGACAAAAACGGAAAGTTCTTGGCGTTCCAGAGATTGGTCGCATAAGCGACGGAGAACGTGATGCAGCAAATCGCGACTCCGATATATTGCGAGACCTCTGGGTGATTCGAGATCGGGGAAAAGATTGAGAGTTCGAATTCAGCCACTCGAGCTCAACAGATGGACACGTGACGAGGGCACTCACGAGTGCTGAAGGGGGTGAATAGGGCACCGAGGGAACCGCCTCCGGATCCGACGTAGTTCCAGTCGAAGCAGAGGGAGAACATGCCGAGACCTTCGTTACCGTTGGAACCACCGAAGATGCGGGTGAACCAAGCCGAGTTACGGTTGGCGAGACAGAAGATGGAGACACCCGTAAGGGTAGGCGCGACGAACTCGGGAATCCATTCCCAGCAGAAAATGATGGCGAAAGCGGTCCAAAAGAAGCGCAGGCGTTTCTTTTGAGCGGGGCCGTTGGTCTGTTGGCAGGTCAACAGCGCAGGGATCTTTGGTCAGCCAGCTGTACGTTGTGCTCTATGGTATGCATTGGAACGTACATCGCGGTGGAAAGCGTCGAAAAGAGACACCGTCGGGATGAGGTTGGGGAAGACAATATAAGTCGGGAAAACAGTGAAGGATCGCATCAAGCCAGCGATGCCGTAGCCGAACAATTGCGACCCGAGGAGTGTGAAGATGGCCACGCCGTAACTCGGATGAACATCGTAGAAGAGTTCTTCGGCGGCAAAGACGGATATTGCGAGCGCCGAGTCGGTGGCGGTCGAACTCATGATGAGGATGGCGACGTGCTCCTTGATGTTGAAGTCGCACGGATTGAGGATCGCCCAGAATCGACCCCTGTCTGCCTTGGGCAGAACTGATGCCCATGCCTTGCCCATGACATACGCAATCACTTGCAAGAAAAGTTGAGATACAAAGATGGTCTGTTGGTGCGTGTGTCGCGTCATCAAGGCGTCAGTTGCCGTGCATTTGCCTGAGACTGGTCGTATCGAGACTTAGCACACCTGAGGCCTGAAGTAGAAGATCTGCCCTAGCACAGCGGCGAAGCAGGTCAATCCGAGTCCGATGGTCCACATTCGAATCGTGTGCACAACCAGACTCTGGTCATCATCAAGAGAGATGCATCTATGAGAAATAAACATGTGTTAGGACAAGGTAGTAACGGAGCGGTCCACTTTCAAGGGGTCCGAGCGTCTACTCACCGAGTCGCGATGTCTTCAGCAGTCTCGATCGGCCGCTGTGAGAGAGGCAGGTAACGTGAAACAGCGGGGTCAGGATTAAAATTCATGTGAGGTGAACAGACACCTTTGAGATGCTCATGCATCCTCAAGTGCGTGGAGTTCGGTCGCTCGAAGGCGACGCTCAGCCCCTGGCGGCTGGGATTACTCCAGCACTTCTCGGCAATTGTACGCACCTCTTTACCATTGGCAAGCAAATTGTGCGCGTCCAGCTGGGATACGGCGGCTTCTGGGGCGTCGACCTCGGCCTTGTCGGTCTTGTCGAGGATGGCACGATCAGCCGTCGGCGCTGATTTTTCGTCGTCGCTTCGGAGGGATGGCGGTTTGACATCGCTGGCAGTGTCGCTGACATCGCTCGATCCTTGTCTTCGGAATGGGAGGCGAGTGATGAAAGCACTCATATTGGCTTGTGATGAGGGCTGTCGAACAGCTTGTAGAGGTTGAAGTGAAGGAGCAAAGCCAGAGAGGCGTATGGACCTGAGGGCATCATGCTCTCGGAGTCGACGCACCGACTCTCCGATGTGGGGCGCGCTTGGCGGATGATGATCGCATTATGTTCCGAGGGGTTCAAGGCCCAATAGCGATGTCGAAAGTGAGGCAGGGCGACGAAGACCAGTGCTCGAAACGGCACGAAGGGGGCATCCGAGCTTGGCGCGCATTCCCACTGCAGCAGTGCAATGGGTGCCTCAGGTTCATTGTACAGCCCAATCGACGACGACCAACGACGGTTTCGAGCCCCAATCGTACCAAATGGGAATCCGGTTGGGTCGACGTTTCAAATGCCGAAATGAGCGTGTCTATCACCTATTCACCGCCGCCGCCGTGGGACTCGGAGGGCACTGGTCGAATCGTCGTAAAGAGCTCAGGCGCATCTTGCCTGATCGAGCGATGCCGCGCCGCGCCCGCCTGTAATATAAGGCGGTGGCCCAAACGCGCAATCAAGACCGGATTGTGAGGCATTGCTTGCCCTCGCGAAGCATGATGCAGGTCATGGGTGACCGGGTTAGTCGGTCCTACGCCTGCCGGTGTAGGCATCATGGCTCCTGGCAAGTTGACACGTAGGTAGACGCTCGTCATCCACTTACACAGACCAGTCGTCCGTAATACGTATGCACGACAAGCCCTCAAGATTCTTGCGGGCGACATCAGTGCTTGGTTTAGGACGAACCTCTTTGGAAGTCCGAATATTAATCAATCTCCCATAGCTTCAAACGGCCCCAAATATTTGGTACGAAATGAGTTCTGATTCAAATCAGATCACTACAAACAGAATAGCCCAAGAAATAACAAAGCCCATGATGAAACCACTCTACTCAACCCCGATCATTACGTCAACTTCTGGCAGTAGTCGAAGTTGTACGAATCACCATCGGGGTTCAAAGCCCATGTGGGCATGACGACCGACTTGCCCGAACCACCGAAGAGAGCGAAGGTGGCGATGAAGACCATGAACTGCGTTCCACCGTCGAGACCGGCCGAAAGGAGGTAATTGTACTTGCGGAACCAGGTCGCGCGGTATCGGCGGAGGTAGTATTGCGAGAAGAGCGCGATCAACATGGTGCCGAAGACGGACGAGTTGATGCCGACCGAGAGGAAACCAAGGCACCAGCACATGATGGGCGTGACGACCTGGTTCAGCCTCAACTTGGGGAAGAACTTGTGGCCGACCCAGAAGGGGAGGGGCACGAACAAGCCGATGACGATCGACATGGGGATGATGAAGTAAGGGCGACCGGGGCCGTACATGGACTTGGCGAGCGCACCCCACGAGACCGCCTGCGAGTTGTAGGACTGGACCTGTTGACCGGACCAAATGTTGGTACCCTGGACCGACAAGAGGATCTCACGCTGGGCGCTGATGATCGACTTCATGATGATAAGCTGCAAGATGGCGCCGACGACGGTACCGACGACCTGGCAGACGAAGGTCGAGATAGGAGGCAGCTTGGTGTACTGGCCGAGCTTAAGATCACGGGTCAGGCCACGAGCTTGCGAGACCGAGTTGGAGCCGTAGAGGGTAAAGTAGAGGTTGGCTCGCGAGTTTCCGGGGACGATCGCGGCACCGAGCATCTGAGCGAGCTGCTGAACGTCGGTATTGAAACCGGTGACAGCGTAGACGACCAAGACAGGGGGGAAGACGATCGCAGCTAGTATGAACGCGACGATCAAGGCCCACCAAGGAAGCTGAGAGTGACCGGTGTAGCACGTCGCCATGGCCATAGCGAAAGAAATGACGAGGGTAGCGCCGTACCACCACATGGGGACTTCGCGGTAGACCAACATCTTCTGGTAGTGCGGGTCGGGTTGCGATCGGTCGCGGTACTCCTTGAAGGCCTTCATAATCGAAGGAAGGAACCACACAACGACGTGCGAGAGCGAAGCACCGATGGCCAAGTTGGAGCCGAGGTAGTAGATGGCGTTCGAGGTCGCGTACCAGGGGATACCTTGCTGCTCGAGCAGGGTCTGGTTGAGAGAGAAGTCGGGGTTGAGGATGGACAATTGATCGTACTCGGTTCCGTTCTCGTAAAAGAGTTGTTGCGACAGGAAGGGGAAGCTCTTGGCCCTCCAGACGTCGTTGACGTAGCAAGCGCAGAAGAGGATGCAGCACAGACCAACACCCGCGTATTGCGAGACCTCTGTGAGCGTGAACGCATGCAACGGAAAGAATCAGTGTCATGCCTTGATCGATTCTAGATCTGGAAAGACGTACGAGTGCTGAAAGGCGTGAAGAGGGCACCAAGTGATCCACCACCGGAGCCGATGTAGTTCCAGTCAAGGCAGATCGAGAACATGCCGAGACCTTCGTTACCGTTGGAGCCACCAAAGATGCGGGTGAACCAAGGCGAATTGCGGTTGGCGAGGCAGAAAATCGAAATGCCGGTGAGCGTGGGGGCGACGAACTCGGGGATCCACTCCCACATAAAGATGGCAATGAAAGTGATCCAGAAGAACCGCAGACGCTTCTTCTGCGCGGGTCCGTTGGGGTCACGGTGGAACGCGTCGAAGAGCGAGACGACGGGGACCAAGTTGGGGAAGACAATGTAGGTCGGGAACACGGTGAAGGATCGCATCAAGCCGGCAATACCGTAACCGAACAATTGCGAGCCAAGCAAGGTGAAGATGGCAACACCGTAGTTGGGGCTAATGTTGTAGTACAGCTCCTCGGCGGCGAAGACGGAGATGGCGAGAGCCGAGTCGGTGGCGGTCGAACTCATGACGAGGATGGCGACGTGCTCCTTGATGTTGAAGTCGCAAGGGTTGAGGATGGCCCAGAACTTGCCCTTCTCGGGACCAGGGAGGACCTTGGCCCATGCTTTTCCCATAATGAAGGCAATGACCTGGATGAAGAGTTGCGAGACGAAAACGGTCTGTGGCAATGGGAAGGCATGGTGGTGTCAGCAAGAGGTCCGGCAGAGTCAATTGTCGTGGGCCCAGAAAGGAGGCTCACCTGGGGCCTGAAGTAGAAGATCTGGCCGAGGACGGCGGCAAAACACGTCAAACCGAGGCCGATGAACCACATGCGAATAGTGTGGACAATGAGTGTGGGGTCATCTTCGAGTGAGATGCATCTGCATGATGTGAAGTAGAGCCGAAGCAGTCAGCAAGGTGTCGGAGTCAGAGATCTTCAATAGGCCGGGCGGCGGCCTGTGCACCGACGCCACCACACGAAAACTCACCGAGTAGAGATATCTTCGGCGGTCTCGATCGGTCGCTATAAGGAAGTAGAGAACGATTGCAGATGGTCAGCTTCATTTCACCCCAAAGACTGAAACCGCCTAGCTCGCCTGTCCTTATCGGCTCGGGTGGCGTGATCTTAGCCGGCCCGCAGATAACGCCAAGCGGGCGTGTCGCCACACCCGCCGCAAAATTTTGCTAGCAGGGAGCAAAGCGAACTTGAGGCTTTTGACTTACCTCCTTGCCGTTCGAGAGCAAGTTGCGAGGGTCGAGGTCGGCCACGGCAGCATCAGGTGCCGCGGTGTGGTGAGCGTCGACGCCATCGTCCTTGACGTCTGCGCCGTAGGCCGGCGAGGACTTCTCGGAGAGGGAAGGGGTCTGCTCGCGCTCGGGCAAGGGGGCATCGGCTGCGTCGGCTGCGTCGGCTGCGTTGTGTGTCGAGTCCTGTCGACGGAAAGGCATTCGAGCCAAGAGTCCACTCATGGTGGGCGGACGAAATGGGGGGAGGGGGGGCGGAGGACTTTGGGGGGAGGTGTGAGGGGAAAGGAGAAGAAAGAAAGCGATAAGATCCCGGGCCTTGTGCAGAGACTACTCCGCAAGTCTCGTGCTAGCTCGTGCTCGTGACTCTGTCCCGCCGCCGTAAGGAGCGCGCGATTCCTATCGCACCGAAGCGCGAGACAACGCTGCCGAGATCCGCCCGGCCAGTAGCGGGGGAGATCAACAGCCTCCTGACACCATTTTTAGTGCAAAGTGAATCCAAGTCTCAGGCGTGATCCGTGTTCATCGCCTGGCGTGCTGCACTCCGATTGGCTTGGCAATCTCAAATTTAGTTTGGAGACAGCATGGTCGCTTGCGCTCGACGGTCGAACCGCGTGGATCGAGACGGCGCTAGCCCCCATCCTGCCCGAGGAATGCCCTGACGTTGGCACACCGCGCGCCACACGGCAGAGGGGTTTTTTCTCCCCCTCAGAGTTTCATTATTAAGTGCGAAGTAAAACATGATCACTTTGCAAAATCGTCGATACAATAGGCCAGGACCAGCCCCTGTTCTCTGGTTTCCCAGCGCGAAAATCTGAAACAAGGTGGGCAATGCACCAGAACCGACGTCACCGATCACCGGCTTGCAAATGAGCGGCGGTTAGGCCAAGCAGTTCGGCCGACGCCCATCCCGTGGCGTTTGGGCGCCGAGCGTGTGAATTGCTGTCTAGTGCAAAACCCAGCCCAAAGACGATGTCGCTGTGGCAAAAAGACACACCGACATTTCCCTCGCGCGGCGGGCCAATTCGAGGCTTCTCTGTCTTCGCGCTCAGGCCGGGGCAGGCGCATGAGACGACTTCACCACGCGGAAGAGGGGTGGAAAGGCTGCGCGGGGGCCAAGGTGGCCATTGGCCCAATCGGCCAATCGGAGATTCCTTCTGCCCCTCCCCGCTCTTTGACTTTGTCAATCACGAGAAAGCCCAGGAGCCGAGCGTCGGTCGTGTTCAGCAGCATGCAACAATGTGGCACGGCAACGCATGCTCGACTGTGCGCCAAGGTCACCCTGCGCAGCGCTCGGTCGACATGGCTTTTTTCCTGGTTTTTCCTTCTCCGCGTTCTCGCTAACCGACGCAGATAAGCTAGCATTCGTCCCACATTATTTTTTGACGGGTTGCCGACGGTCTCCGGCACCGCTTGTTACCTCCCTAGACGCACTTTTATAACAATCGCTATTTCGCGGGGTCGAAAGTCCCGTGATAACGAAATCCCCCGCTTTCCAGGGATGCCCGTGCGAATTCTCAGACGTCTGACGTCAAATTTTTTCAGCGTCGAGCCGTCGGACAGAGGCGCCGAGGCCAACGGCAAATCGCCAGCTTCTCCAAGTTTGTCGGATACATCAGATGCTACCGGTAGGTAATGCCACACGTACCTTGGAATCGCATTGTGGCTGACGTCCTTCTGTTCGAACAGCTCCTTGATACATTCACGACCCAAACTCTTCGGGGGTATTGCAATGGAACGTCACCTTACCCCCGAGCGCAAATTGAAGAGTTCGTGGGCATCGCGGCCCCCCGTCTTTGACGAATTGATGAATTCTTATATAGGCGAGAAGACGGCAAAACGCGGCACATGCTCCTCATTCCTTTCAGCTAATAGTAGGTCCTGGGACACAGGCAGGTAATATTAGGTCCTCCGTCATACCTGCCTGTGTCCCTCCCTACCTTTGTGGAGATTCAGAGTGGCGTTGAGCACGTTGAAAGTGGCGTGACGGACCCCTTCGGGGTGAGATAATCCCAGCTCCCGCGGTATCCCAAGTGGCGTGCGAACGATCGCTTAAGGATAAACACGTGACCGTTGTCCGCCCCGGGCCGACGATCTCCGGCGGAGTGAGAAGCGCCTTTCTATCTGCACCTCCCCGAACACAAAACCACCTACATTCTAGCTGGGCTGAGTCGTCGTCCTCTCCCTCACCTTCCTCTGCAACCTCATCCAACGTCTTAGCCCCTTCTCAGCAACACCCAGATATTTTCTTTTGTCATGTGCTTTGTCCCGCCTTTCGACTCGGTGAGCAAACTCCCGTCGTCACCCTGCGAAGATCCGCGCTACTGCCTCCCCGGCAGATGGCTTTAATTCTATACGTGGGTGTCGGTACTGCAATGCTAATATAATGCAGACCAAACTACTCTGGACTCTAACGCTACTGTTATAAGTTAAATCCTGCGAGGGTGATAAGAATAAGACGACAAAGTTACCTAGAAATCTAGAGGGAAAGGCGCAGGTGAAGAGGCGTTGTACAAGAAACGGAGTATGGGTGACCTCATGGGCTCCATTAGTCCCAGGGTAAGCGTCCGGAATATAAAGCATTCCCTCTTGGACAGTATTCGAAGAGAGGTGCCAGTTCAGGGACTGTGCCAGCAAGGTGACGGCGACGATAAAGTCAGAGCGTGCTTCACTGATAATCTCCGTCCCTTTACGCACCTGAAGAATGGTACGGGTGAAACCGTCGATACGGATTCCTCTTCCTCCTCTTGGCGAGGAGAACGCCTTTGCAAGCGTAGGAATCCCTGATGAAAGGTTCGAGACCGCCTTGTCGCTCGCCTTGGTAGTCGGCTTCGACGTCGTGGTCGTTATCGATACCGATGTACTTGAAGGCTGTCGAAGGCCATCGTAGAGCGGCACGATGCACGTCTTGGTATCGCTTGCGCTTCATACGATAGCCTATCGTGGTGACTGTAGAAATAAAAGTGATCCGCTCTCAAAATTTGCTTCTCCGACCCAGCGTTTGCGAGAAAACTTACTCTGAGTCGGGTAATGGCCCGTGAATCTGCTCGAAGTACAAGAAGTCAGCCCAGATTGACCAACGTTTTGGCCCACAAACGAACCCAACGTACTCTTTGAACCTGGCGATGGAGAACAATAAATTCTGGAACGAGTCCAACGCATAATCCTACAAGAGAATTTGCGGAGCGGTCAAACACGAATTCCTTCCCACGCGTGACCCGTCGTAACTCCTCACCTCAGTCGTAACTCGTTCGAAAGGCAGATTCTTCTCCGCCGGCTTCAAATACTTCTCGTACACGTTCCCGGCCTCGGCCAACCTCGCATAACTCGTCGCCTCACTGATCGTCGCCCCGTGTCGCGTCACCCCACCCGAATAAATCAATAATGCATCGGGATCCTTTCCGGCGATCTCGGCGCCTTTGGCGATATGTTTAAGGTAGGCTCGGACATCGCCGTTCTTTTGGAAGGGTTCGAGAATCCAGTCTTGGTCTAGGGAGGCGCGTGAGGCGTTGGAACCGAGCCAGATCGCGTGGCCTGGGATTATGACGAGGTGCTTGAGCGGGGCTCGTGAAGTCGGTAAGGTTGCTCGGAGAGATAGGGGGACCAGGGTATCGGGTCTGGGTCGTCGGAAGATCTGTTGGTTGGTCGTAGCAACATTATGAGCACGGTGATCACTGCGCATATTCCCGCACAAACGCCAAAGAACAAGGGAACCTACCTGCTGGTCGAGGTAGAGTCGAACGTTGAGAAGGATCGAAAGGCCCGAGACGAGGGCGAGAAGCAACACAGCAAAGTTGGTCATACGACTTCGTTTCGTCAGACCATTCCAATCGAACAAGGTCGTCGACGACGCCGAGATGGGAGCGGCCGCAGGGAAGCCCAATCCGTCCAAGTCGAACTTCTCATCGGCGCTGGCGTTGGTGCCGAGTGACGAGGACCGGAACCATGGCAGGCCAGAACGTGATCGGCCGCCGGAGGACGTCGGGGACGTGTGGCTCATGTAGGCGCCTTGGTTGATCATCCTGACTAGATGCGACTTTTTCGCTGCATAACCATGCGATAAGGGTACACCAGATGGGAGGAAGGGCCCGCGTGACGAGGTTGTGGATCGTCGTGGGGCTGAACCCGTTGAGGCTGGTCGAGCCGTCGGCGACGACCACGCCGTGCCAGATGGCGAGCGCGCGAGTGAATGCGACGAACTGACGGCGATCGCGAAGGAGGCCCGAGGCGATTCAAGGCGATCCCACGACGAGCTCGAAGAAGCCACCCTGAGGGGACGAGGGCGTGTCGCTCTTGCTACTACCTCTTATTCCGTTCGTGAATACTCTAGGTGAAAGACGCGGGCAGATTGGGAGAGGGGAGACCGAGAGAGAGAGAGAGAGATGGGCTAGCCTCCTGCGAGCTCGCGAGTCGAGACGTGTTGAAACCGGGAAGCCCAGAAGCCACGTTGATCTCGAACGCCGCAACCGGCGAGGCGGGCCTGCGCCTGCCTGCCAGTGCCTGCCTCTGCCTGCGGAGGGCCTGCGATTGCGAATGGTGGGCCAGCGCCGACGCGCGCGCCAGCTCGCGCCAGTCCGCACCAGTAGGCGCCAGTCGCCTCCAGTAGCCTCCAGTCGCGCGCCCGGCCGAGGCCCGGACTCGAAGGTGCTCCCAACTGTGCTTGCTCTATCGCCCTTTCAGACTTTCACCAGCTTCATTTCTAACCTCGGCAGCAGAGCAGACTAATGTATCTTGTGTAGAGGGAGAGGTTTCGCGTCTTCATTCATCACATTTTTGAAGTTGACTGCAGTGTCGGCCGCGGACCCGTCCGGACCAGCTCGCTGCCATCAGCGATCAGGTGTACACCTAGCCTGAGGCTGCATAGGTAGAACACACGGGACAGATACAGCCGAAAATCGCGGTGTAACCTCGTTAGAGAATGGACAGTGACTTCAGGAGGTGGGGCTCCGGCCAGGCAGCCAAACGCTGGCGACTATAAGCCAACGATGTGACGGAGAGGGTGGACTGTATTGTGTGGTACTGAGAAGCAAACCATGCCAATCGTTTGATCTCAACATTTTAGACCCAATTCACGGTGTTTATCTCTCTCGCGAAAGCCATCACAACTGAATCGCACAAGCCCATCGCACAAGCCCATCGCCAGAATCACATGACCCTCGACCATTCGCACGAAGCTCTCGAATAACCTCTCTCGACTCAAGTCGACTAGGAACATCATTTTGTTTTCGTGAAGAACAGCCGCCCGCACCCAAGCGAAGGGGTGAGCGTCACTTTTTTGGGTTTTGGATTTCGCATTTCGATCCCCATACAGTCCAAGGGAAGCTAAAGCGGACCCCTCCCTATACATCCATCCATTCACCTCGTCCACAACCTTCACTCGAAGTTCCAAAGTTTACGAACGTCCAGCAGCGGCGACGGCGGCGACGGCAGCGGGGGAGATCTTCTTGCCGTCCTTGTTGAAGCGCAGTCGGGGAGGGGGAGCGCGGTTGCGGCGGCCCTCGACGGAGCGCACGCGCACGACGTGCGAGTGGATGGCGCACGAGATGCAGTAGACGATCTTGAGGTAGATCTTGGGGAGGACGTATTCTGTTCAAGGAAGTCAAGTTGGCCTCGGGGGTCAGACCAGGAAGGCACGGGTCGACGACGAAGGGTGCGAAACTGACCGGTGTAGACGGAGGCGTCCGAAAGATCACGGATGGCAGCCGACTCGATCATGTTGCGAACGGTGAATCGTCGCACGGCCTTGTCCTGAGAGAGACGGGGAGATAAGGTTCATTAGGGTGGGTTTTTGCTCATCGGTCCAGCACGGGGATGAAGCTTACTTTGGGGCACATGCGCGAGCAGTTGGAGCAACGAACTCCAACGACGTGGCCGCGACCGTTCTTGTTGCGTCCTCCGTTTCTTCTCTTCTTAGTCACTGTAGAGGGCAAATCCCATGTGGTCAGGGCCATGCATTCTATCCAGCGGTGGGCTGTGGATCGTTGTCGTCGTCGTTGTCGGGCGTGGTGGGCTGGCGCGCTTCGCCGCTGGCTGAGCTCGAGCTGGGCCTGGCGGGGGTTGCTCCGCTGCTGGGCGCGCCATCGAAAAACGACAGCGACCAGTGCTGCATCGACCACACCCTCATGCACCTCCACTTCCACCCGATCCGTTTGCATCAATCATCCAATTGTGCTCCATCCCTTCGTTGTCCTGCTTTCCAGCCATCGCATCGAGCAGCGGCGTCGAGGAAAAACGAGGGGCGTAGGCGTGTGAGGCCGCGCTGCTGAGCCGCGCGCGGAGGACGCAACGAACGGCGCAGGCAGAAAAGTCGCGGGCGTAGGCTGAGCGCTGAGCTCGAATCCGACCACCTCTCTCCTCCAACGCGATACAGCGAAAGCGTGGTGCGAAGGAGTGAATGAGGACGAGGGAAGGTCGCAGAGGTGGAATGCGTCGCAGAGAGGTCCTGTAGTGGGGTAGGGGAAGGCTTACTGATGTTCGATGGGAGGGGAGACGGAAGAGGGTCGTAGAGCCAGCGACGCAACACCCATTTCGTCCCCAGCCAATTTCGACAGGCCGTTTCGCGCGCTGGGCCTTGGCCGCACCGCGCGAAGCACATTGGCCCGTGGCGCAGGGCGAAGGCGGCTGCTGGCCGCCCCCCTGTGCAGGCCGTGTGAGCTTGGGCCTCCTCGCTAAACGGTCAACCATTTTGGCCCCGGAAGCGGAGGCCGTCCGCCCCCACATGACCGGCTGTTGCTCTCCCTCCCCCTCTCCCGCTCCGCACATTTCGGCGGTCCTCCATATCTGCACGATGACGACCGTATACCCAAGTGATTCCAAAGCGATTCATACCCACTCCTGCGCTGATCACGACTCCGCCCCTTCCCCACCGTCCTACTACGATGAGGAATCCCCCCCCCCCGGCCCGATCTGAGTGGCGCCGATTCGAATCGGTCCTCAGGCTTCAAAGGGGACGAGAAGAAAGCTTTGGGAGACGGGAATGGGAGGCACACGGAAGGCTTGTTGGATCTACCCAAGGGATGGACGAGGGGAATATGATGCGAGGTGAGTCGGGATGAGTGGAGATGGGGAGTCGATCGTGGGTCTCGTGATCTGCTTCGACGAAAGAGGTCACTGACTGACTCTTGTGTTCTGCAATTTGATAACGGAATCGATGGTTCGCATCACGTCTTCTACGTCGAGTGGGTTCAGACTCTAATACTTCCTTGTACGGCTCGACGTCCGTTGACACTTTCATTCTTACGCTCAACCCTTCTTCGTATGTCGCCACTCGTTCAATACGAACAAGGACCCTCCTCGATCCATCTGGGTGCACCCTTTTGCAGTAGGTCCTATCTGGCTCCGAAAGGGATGATCATGTACGATGCTGACACATTTTTATTTAATTACTTGTCTATGCAGGACCTGAGTAGTCGATACGTGATACCGAACAGCAAGTAGGCAGGAGCTTCGTATTCGCTCATGATGCGCTCCTTCTTCACCCCATCAGATCAGCCCGACTTTTTGAACAAGGTCTGCGGTTCCGAACGAACGAGGCTATTCGGTGATCCAAGTCAGGACTTCGAGATCGGGCTCAACGACAACGAAAATAGCACCCGTCACCGCCAGCCCTCTTTCGGCCACCTCTACCTTGTCGCACTCGGCGGCCTCCTCCGAGTCGAAAACCCGTTCCCTCGGCCGACTTCTCAAAGATAAAGTCACCTCCTCAATTCACGAAGGACCTGAAGCGCTCCGTCTCAAACGTTCTGAATACACCGATCGATTGTACGTCGAATACAAGACCGCGAAAGAAGTTTTGTCAGAGGATCTGAAGGAGGGGAGGTATGAGCAGAGATTTGAGCCGCCTGAGGATGGGGAGAAGGGGGTTGAGATGGGTTGGGGTCCTTATGGATTTGGGGTGGTGGTCAAGAGGAATACAGCTTTGATGAGCAAGTGAAGTGGAGCTTTGTTGTCTGTCTGAATCTTGGTGTGGAGGCTGTCGGAGGGCACAGTGACGACGCGGAGGATTAACCTTTGTTTTAGTAGCGCACTCTCGGAGGCGCAAACCTCTCGAGTCCTTGTAATCAACTGGCTCATCTATGGTATCTCACGTAGATCATTCGAGCGCGAACACAGTGCTGTGTCCTCTGCACTTGCCCAATTTCGAACTTGTATAGAAAGCGGGGGGGGTGCAGATCCCATCTCAAAGTGGCCCTGACCGAGATGAATTGAAGTCTCGGAGAGTGTGGCAGTGCAATAATGCCCGATCGGGCCCCTCTCATTTCAGTGTACGCGCGGGCGCGGGCGCGCGGTGCAAGCTCAAGTCGCCGACGGCCGAGCGGGTCGAGCTGAGGTTTCTTGGTGGCGCCGCGATCGACTGCACTCTTTTCGTGCTCCCTTCACATCACTTTGCTTATTCACGACCGCGCTGCGCCCTACGACCATGACCGCATCCAAGACTTGTTCCGCCCCTCAACCAGGCCCCAACGAAGCGCCCCCCTCTTACAACCTCGCCACCACCTCGCCAGGACACCAAGACCGTTCCCATCTCTCCGTTCCTGATCGGGAAGAAGACGACCTCTCCACCGATGATGACGAGGAGGAGCATTTGGGTAGGACGACGGGGGTGGATGAGAAGACGAGGAGGAGTATGGAGACCGAGTTGATGGAACTGCCCAAGGGTTGGGTCAGGGAATTCGATGCGAGGTGAGTTGAAGGCCTGGCCTGGGAGGTTCAAGTTGGGTGGTGAGAGCGGGTCGGGTGCCGCTTGGCGAAAGATGGGCGATGACGTCGTCGGTCCTCGGCGAGGGAGCGAACGAACCGAAGCCAGTGAGCGGAGATGGCCTTTCTGAGAACTGTGATGACTGACTTTCTTATTATATTCGCTGGTCGGCGACGATTCGTCTGGAATAGCTCGCAACATGTCTACTACGTCGAGTGAGTGGTCCGGTCGTAGTTTAGGCACTTCTCATGGCGTGAGTACTGACTCGAAGGCTTCGTTCGAGCAGCACGACCAAAGATCCCCCGCGATCCATTTGGGTGCATCCTTACGAGGTAAGTGACTCTCGATAGGAAATGGCTGAGAATCATGTTCAGTGCACTTACGAGACGTGCAAACTTTCCACAGGACGTGAGTGTGCTCTTACTCGCCCCAGAAAGCGGTGCGAACGGTTTCTCGGGGACGTCCTCACTGACCTCCGATATTCCCACTTCCAACAGCCCGAGTACCTCGCTTCGATCCCCGATACCGAGCGCTCGCGTCTCTTCAACGAGGCGGACCCTCAACACGAACAAGGTTCCCACTCTGCCCACGCCTCGACCTCGACCGGCTCATCCTCTAACCCACCACAACAGCCCGAAAAGCGTTCGTTCGGCCGCAAGCTCAAAGACAAGATGACCAACTCGACGCACGAAGAACGTCAAGCCGAACGCAAGCGCCAAGCCGAGGAGGAGATGAAGCGTCATCAGGCCTACATCCGACGCAGGAAGGCGATGTTGGAGGCGTCGCAGAATGGGACGTATGCGCCGACCTATGCGGCGCCGCAGACGGTGTATGTTAGGGGTGGCGGGTATGGACCTTATGGGGGTGGATATGGGGGCTATGGGAGACCGATGTACGGTGGAGGCTATGGGAGACCGATGTATGGTGGGGGTTATGGATACGGGTATGGATCACCTTACGGTGGAAGGGGGATGGGTGGAGCGGGTGTGGGCGCAGGTCTGTTGGGTGGTGTACTGCTCGGTGGTCTGCTCTTCTAAGCAGCGGAGCATTCATCGCCAGATGCCATTGCCATATGATACCCCCTCTTTTTTGCTTAGCCTAATTGTGATGTATATAGTCTCATTTTGCATACACGAAGCAAGATTCCGCTTCCCGTCTACTCGTGAACAAACTCGGCCTTCTTCTTCTCCGCGAAAGCGCGCATCCCGATCTTTTGGTCCTTCTACACCAACCAGAAACACGAACGACCAAAACAATAAGTTTCCCACATGTCTTCCATATCCGAATGAAACGCTGAAAGAACTGACCGTCGCAAACAACTGATGGAACAACCTCCTTTCGAACCTCAGTCCATCCTCCAATCCCAACTCCTGACTCGCATTCACCGCCTCCTTACCCGCTTGAACGGCGACCCTCCCCTTGGACGCGATCTTACTCGCCACTTTTACAGCCTCGTCAACGACGGCTTGGTTGTTGGACCCTTCGACGAGTCGGGATACGAGTCCCCAGGAAGCGGCTTCGGTCGCGGAGAAGTTGCGACCGGTGAGAACGATTTCCATCGCGCGCGATTTGCCGATCGCGTGCACGAGACGTTGGGTCCCACCCGCACCGGGGATGACGCCGAGCTGTAAAGTGGAGAGCAATGTCATACGGGGGATTTAGTTTGGGGTAAGGTGGGAAATGAGGTCGAGTTGACTTGCGTTGATTTCGGGTTGACCGAACGTCGCGTTCGGGGAGGCGAGAATGATGTCGCACCTAGAGGGTGGAATCGCATGAGTTTGGGAGAGAGTCGAACCACAGAGAGGAACTGTGCAAATATCGCTTACATCATGGCCAATTCACAACCACCGCCGAGCTAGATTCCCTCCCGATCCGACGAACCCTCATCAGCTAACCACGAACGCAAACTCTTTCATCTCCCTCCACCATACGAACACACTCACCGCATACCCACTAACCGCGGCGATGATCGGTTTCCTGAACTTGGTCATCTGCGTCCAATGAGCTAGGAAATCATTCTTGTACACATCCGCGAACTCCTTGTCCTTCATCTCCTTGATATCGGCACCGGCGGCAAAGGCCTTGTCTGAACCGGTTAGGACGACGCAGCCGATCGAGTCGTCCGTGGATAGGTTGCTGAGGACGGCGTTGAGTTCGTGGAAGAGGGGGGAGGAGAGGGCTGTGGGAACGACACGAGGTGTGTGCTATCAGTTTCCGGAATGGGTGAATTGGGCTTTGGTTTGTACACAGGGTCGAACGAGTCCCTTGTCTTTGGAAGAGAGGCGGGTATGAAAGCTCAGCGCTCACCGTTGAGCGCCTTGGGTCGGTTGAGCGTGATCAAGCTCACTCCCGCCGCGGGCGAGGTGACGAGCAAGTTCTCGTACGGTCCCCCTCCACTCGACGACGCAGACGTCGCTTCGGATCGACTGAGAGGGGAGGAAGAGAATGACCGGATGGGTTGGGTGGAGTGGGTGGTGGTGAAGGCCCGGGGTAGGGGCTTAGCGGGTGAAGCGAGGAGGGCGCGGGTCGAACGAGACGTCGAGCGACGCACGGCGAGGCGGAGCGGGGAAAGCATGCTTGGCAGTGCGAAAGAGATCACTCGAGGCTTGTTATGTGGTCTCGAGTTGGTTTGAGTAAGATGCTTGTCGTTGCGTGGTGAGGAAAGGAAGAGCGAGAGAGCAACTCGTCAAGTGGGGCCCGGGTGTCGGCGGTAATAATGCCCGCGGCTGCCCGCGGCGAATCTGACCAAAGAGCCCGGGCCGGCCCTACCGACGCAAGCCGACTTTTCAGTTCCGAGTACGGAGACTAGCCCGAGAATGGTATAATAAGTCGGTTTACGCTGCAGGCACAGTTCCTTCTTAAATTTTCGGTCTGTTTGCTCAACACCTTGCCGACCGAGTTTGCAATAACTCTCTCAGCTTCACAGTTCGGCAGCTGAGGTGCACCAAAGCTAAGTGAATTCAATGCTGGATTAGGGTTTGTGACCTCGGGTCCTCGCGAACTAAGGCCTGTACTCTGGGTGTGTTACTTTCCCAAGTCCTACACAAAACTGGGTCCAACACTGAGACCAATTGGCAATGGACGGTGCTGCGAAGCGTGGCGAGGGCTTTTGGCCCAAACTCGATCAGGCGCGCGGGAGTTTCATCCATTTCGTCAGTGTTCTTCGGAAAATTGACCAGAATCGACCGAGAGCCATGGCGCACCAGACAAAGGCGACTCCTCTGGTAGCGTCCGTCACGCGTCGAGCACGACGAGCAATCATCACCTGCTCGCCAACGTCGTCAGCACACCACTATAGGAACCTCCAGGTACGGTACGATCAGCTGTTTTGTGGGCGGGCATAGCTCTATCCCACGTTTGTCGGCGGGCATTGCAGTGCTCTATCCCACGCAGCTCGTTCGGGCTTGTTCGGGCCATCACGTGCCTCCAACGTGTCTGACCCCTGTACCACCCTCGTGTCTCAAGCTGATCCCAAGCCTTCTTCAACCTTCAGCCATCGGTTATCCGCTACTGCAGCATCACTCATCTGGAGACTCATGTCATCGGCGCATACTTGGATCCCCAGCTCAATCGCCATCCCTTACATCACCGCCACGTTTGCGCTGCTCGTCTCGATCGTCGTGCTCATGAGTTTCCTTTGGCGTCGTCGGATTGACTTCTCCGGCAAGGTGCGTCGCCTTTGAGGCAGTTCAAGCGAACAAAAGGGAGGGTGAAGAGCGACATGTACGGACACTGAGGCCTTCTACGCATCCAGCACTGCTACATTGGTGGAGGCTCCGAGGGGCTCGGACTCGCCCTCGCCTGTCTGCTTGTAGAGCGCGGCGCCCACGTCTCGATCGTCTCGAGAAGTAAAGTAAAGTTGGAGGCGGCCCTTGCACGCATAGAGGTGGGTGGAAAAACAAGATGCTGGGTGCTGGTGCTGGGTGTATGACCCGGCTAGTAGCTTTTGCCGCAGCGAGTGCTGACTTCCTTCGCGTGCACCCACTGCAGACCCACCGTCAGTCACCGAGCCAACAGATCGCCTCTTACGCGTGCGACCTCACTTTGGCCGACGATGCCGCAGCGACGCTGAACCTGGCGTGTGAAACGTTTGGAGAGGCGCCGGATTTCGTCTTTGCGTGCGCTGGCGGCACGTTCCCGGGTTTCTTTGCCGACCTCGATGCCGAGCGTCACTGGCAAGGCATGCAGTGGAACTTCAAGACCGCACTCTGCACGATCCATGAAGCCACACGACGTATGCGACAAGAGGGAAAACCCGGAAAGATCGTCTTCACGGCCAGTGTCTTGGCTATGATGGGCTTTGCGGGCTACTCGGCGTACACGCCTAGCAAGTACGCAATTAGGGGTACGTGCCACACTTTACGTTTTAGAAGATTCCACCACCGTCGCTCACGTAATGTTGATCTTGAGTCCAGGACTGGCCGAGACCCTTCGGAACGAACTGCAGATGTATGGCATTTCAGTCCATCTGTTCTTGCCTGCAACGATCCTGTCGCCCGGTTTCGTCGAGGAGCAGAAAGTCAAACCGGCCATGACCCGCAGAATCGAGGGACCCGATGTGGGCTTGACTCCCGAGGTGGTAGCTGCGCACATGATCCGAGGTGAGCAACGCGCGAGAACTTTAATTACCCGTCCCTCCATCTGTTTGAGAAACCTTACCACCTTCTCTCTCTCATATGATCAGGCTTGGACCGTGACAACTTCTACATCACGTATGAGCCTGTGGGACACATGCTGCGAAATAGTCGAGGCATCACCCCGCGTAACAATGTACTCATTGATACGCTGTGGGGTATTGCCGGAACGGTAGGCTTGTAGCAATCGTTCACAACAGATAATCGAGAAGCTGATGAAACGTTCCTTTGCCTTCGATATTTGCTGCAGATCGCCTTTCCAATCTGGCGCAGGATATCCCCTGACAGCGAGGTTCGAGCGGAGGCCAAGAAAATTTTGAGTGCGCGCAAGATGCAAGAAGGCTCTAGCTAGCGTACATAGCTCGGCACTCTTCAATGCTGTGCCACCCACTAGAGCCTATGCACATCCCAATTTCTTTAATACAGGCTTTCCCAGATCAGAGCAGTCGGTTTCGCAGATGGAAAAGGAGGTCTCATCATTGGCCGCACAGTTTTGAGAAGCGGGAGTAGAGAGGGTTTGAAATGCGATATGTTCTTACAAATGAGGCACTACAGTGGAGTGGAGCGACGAGGATTCTGGCTGCACCACGATCGTTTGGACCTTCACTAGAGTCTAATATTTCTCCTATATCCCAGTCGTATAGCCCCGGCTGCAAGGTCCCCCTCTGCGGCGAGACGGAACCATTTTATCGGGCGTCGACAGTCAACCCAATTCGAGTCGACGGGGTCATGCATCATCCTCAGCGTGTGCGAAGGAGAGTGGTGCCGGGAGAGCTCGAAGTTTCCTCCCCCATGATCTTGCCGAAAAATATTCTACCTCTTACGTGATTGGGTCCGAATCAGTGGCGACGAGGACGCTGAGTTCGTGCCGGCGTGGGCATCCCCACCCCCACACTGCCAACTCAGAAAAGCCTGTCAGGACAAGACGGAGCGGCGGCCGTCCTATAGCTGAGCTGATCAGTCAGACCCCATCTCCACCTGCTACGCAGCAGCTAGGACGCAGGACCGGCATCACCAGCCAACAATACCCGAGTCGGAGGTGAGCTCGACCTGACATTCGGGTGGGCTGCGAAGCCTCGAGCCCAACAACCCACCAGCCTGCTGCAGGCGCGCGCGCGCGAGCTTCGTCCGATGCACGTTGGCCATTAGCAATTAGTCGCTGAAGTACCGACAAGTAAGGTTCCGCAAAGCTCCAGCCTTAACCGAGTTTCGGGGGTCTGATCGATCGGCGCTCTCCGCCTTCTTCGTCCTTCCCCGTCACCACCTTGAGAGTCCACAAGATGAAGCTCCATCTCTTCCTCTCCTATCTACTCGCCTGTATTCTCCCCATGGCTATCTCTCTCCCCCAACCGCTGCCTCAACAGCTCACGCTTATCGACCCGACGATGGGCGTCGAAGGCTCAAGTGGCGCTCCATCATCGCCCAGACTCCGAGCGGCGTTGCTCAGTTGTCCATCGTTCAAAGTGAGATGTGTGAGGGGTCATTGGCCTACGGGGATTGTCGGGGATGTGAGTAAACGTTACCAGAAGACGTTCGTGCTTGGTGGTGTATCACGTGGCACTGACGGCGATCTTCCTTGCGAATGACTCAGATCGGCGCTCAACCTTTCAAACGCGTAGGAATCAGATGCAATCAAGCTCATATCGCTCGCAGTAAGCCTAGTACCAGGACCATATAATCCATACAGTCGACACAAGCCGACTGACTCGCCTGCTCCCTTGCGCTGTCCCCGCCGAGCGCAGATACGCGAATGTGCAACTTTGTCTTTGAGGAGCAGTGCGAGGGCCAGTGCGAGGCGTATGGCCCGATTCCTTTCTGAGGTTTCTGAGGTGTGACATGGGGGGCGATGTTATATCTTCTGTAATCTGTGTGCTTGTGTGCGTGTGTGTATTGATACGGCGTTTGGGGATCCGAGACACTCTTGTTCGGACTTGGGCTCAAGGACCCACGGCATCGTGGAAGCTGAAGCTACAGAAACCAACAAGCTTTTCAAGTTGCTTCAAGTCGAATAGCTCTATTATGTAGACTCTGCCACAAGCCTACCCTTGCTCGGTGCAGGCCGGCACCGCGTTGCCCTTCCACGAGCCATGAGCACACGGGCTTCGGGCTTTCGTTCTAGTTGCCGCTCAATGACGGGGTTTGTTTCGGTGCCGGCTGGTGCCGAAGTGGTGCCGACGGCTGGCGACCAGCACGGGCTCCCTCTTTCAAACTTATCCCTCTCTTTCCCTATCGTCAGACACCCAAGTAGCGATGGTCGAACTTGAACCCCCCACAGGATCCGGAGCAGACGCTTCGACGCCTGCCAAGACGTGTGAGGTGAGGCTCCCTGGAACATCGGGCTCCGGAGTCCGCACCTCAAGTTGAGCGTGCTTCCCGGCCCGGACTGACTTGCAACTGAATGTCGACCATCAATACCACCAGGCATGCCATCAAGGCTCGGTCCTACCTGGAACGCCGAAGGGAGTGATGAGTGAGCACGAGTTGGGTGGGTTAAAGTATTATTTGGCCAAGGGAGAAGGGGAGGAGAGGAACAAGGTCATTGTCATGTGAGTATGACGTAGGAGCACATGTGGGGGAGAGTCTTATCGTCCCCCGCTTGAGAGGGTCCCAGTTTCGGTTGTGAGACGGAGGCTGTTGAGGTTCTCTGGAGGCTGCTAATTCGACTGGGATAACTTCCTTGGAACCAGTGCGATGGACATCTTTGGCTTCTCGATCCCCAACGCCAAACTCATCGCCGATCAACTCGCCAAGGACACCGGAAGGGACGTTTACGTCCCCGACTACTACAAGGGTGAGTCATGAAATCTCCTGCAGCGAGTTATGAAATTCTCAAAGAGGTAGGTTGACGGACGAACCATTTTCATACTACCTTTCCGCGGAAAATTGTTCATAGGCGACCCCGCCCCCGCTTCCAAGCTATCCCTCTCGAGCTCCCCCCAAGCCCAACTACCTCTCTTGACGAGGGCCAAGAATCTCGGTGCGACCGTGTATACCTTCGTTCGACATGTTGGGGTCGTTTGGGCTTATAGGAATAGGGCGGGGGTGTTGGTGCCGAGGGCCAAGGAGGTGAGTTTGGTCGAGGAGCCAGTCTTGGGCGGATTGCAGTGCAGTGCAGTGGACGCCGAACTGATCTGCGAATTGATGCACTTTGTAGTTCTGCGAGGCGCTCAAGAAGGAGAAAGGAATCGAACGCATCGGAGCGGTCGGGTACGTTCGTTGCCCTGCTCTCATCTGCCCAGCCCACATACCTAGCTCACTCCACTCTCCACTCCCCATCCACCCGCCAGCTACTGCATGGGCGGCACCGTCGTTTGTCTCCTCGGCGGTATGCCCGACCAAGTCATCGACGTCTGTATCATTGCCCACCCTGGGCCTCTCAAAGTTGACGACTTTAGGAGGCTTGCCCTTCCGACGGCGTTGATCGTTGCTCAGGAGGATTTCGCGTTTGATTCAATCAAGGCCGAGGTCGTACCGCTCGTGGAGGGGATGAAGGAGAGGACGGACGTGAGGAGGTATGAGGGGACTGTGCATGGTCAGTTTAAAAAGATACCTTCGATTAATGAGAGACAAGTACGTGGCTAACTTGAAGGTACGATTTTGCTCAGGCTTCGCTTCGAGGGCGGACTGGACCGACCCAGACACGAAGGCCGCGTTTGAGCAGGCGCTACAACAGACGGGGAACTTTCTCAAGGCAAATTTGTAGACGTGCAGGTGGGAGGTGTTTGTTTTGGCGCTATGGTGGCTTGTTGTGGGTATAATTCGACATTCTGAATCGAGAGTTGTTTTGTTGCTGCGATGCTCATCCATGAGGACGGGGCCGGGAGGGGGATCGTTTAGCGCTGCAGTCAATCGACATGGTGGACTCGAGCCTGCCCATGATTCTCCGTGGATTCAGGGGAAGTGGGGGTATATATTTCCAACGACGGAAGGAGGTTGCACTGCCATATGAAAGGGATGTACTACGGTAAAATTGCAGATTCACGCCGACCGGCGGCTCGAGGGGAGAACGAGTGTATGTACCTTTTTTTGTGTGAGGACGGCTGAGAAAAAGGAGACTGCGAGAGGGAGCACGGTGAGAGAGAGAGAGAGAGAGTGTGTGTGTGTGCGTGAGGGAGGGAGGGAGAGTGACTGTAAGAAATAGCGTTGGAGCTATGAAAAGAGGGTGATAGGAACGCGCGTGAAATGTGCCCAGGCGGACCGCGTGATGGACCGCGTGATAGGGGGGGGGGGGGCAGAAACGGGATGGGATCACGGCTGGTGGGTTTCATGTTTAAGAGGTCCAGCAGTCTGCGACCGGTGGAGACGGAGGGGGCGTGAACACCTCGAACGAATCCACTCGCTAATACCATCCAAGAACTCACATCTCTGCATCAAACTTTGACAAATCGCCGACCTCTTGATCCCGGCCCTCTGTCTCGGTCGATCCACGATTGCGCACTTCAAAGCCGTCTTGTACCTCGGGTCCGCAACCTCCGCGACCGCATCACGCATGGGGTATCCTTCCATGGCGTTCGCGTGAGCAGTGTCGAGGAAGGCCTCGGTATCCGAGTTGGAGGGAGTACTCCATTTGCATCGTTTCGGTGTTGGTCGAGTAGCGCGAGTTCCGGACGGCGGCGTTGGGCAGTTAGAGTATGATCGGGTCTGTCAGACGAAAAGAGAAAGCGGATCAGCGCGTCTGTTCTGCTTTGTCCTCGGAAAACTGGGCTACACGCACAGCTCCCAGGTTTTCAACACGCGCATCCCCCACGTCGCACCCGAAAAATACGCGCCTCCTCGTCAACCCCGCTTTCAAAAAGTGCCATGCTGTCGTAGGCACAGGCGGGAAGTCACTGTACCCGTTCGCTGTGAGGCGAATACGTTCCAACGTCCGATGTAGCGACCGGCCGTTCGGCCACGACTTTTTGGTATCCTGCGAGGCATCGATCGCAAAGATGGTGTCGAGTCGGCGCGCTTTGACGAGAAGGGGCTCCAAAGGGATGTTTTCGCCGCTGGGAGCAGGAATATGGTGAGGATGATCGAGTCTTTAGCGGGCTCGCGTTCCATGTGCCGGGAGGGGTTCAAGACTCACTTCATTCCTCCGTCGGTAAGGTACAGATGTTCATTTTTTGCGCTCTCAAACTCGCGGGAACCCCGGAGACGAGGGTTGTAGCCGCGAAAGGTGTTCGGGACTACATCAGGCACGAGGCGCATGTCCCAGCCCCGTGCCCAGACCGCTGTCAATTCCGGGATCATCCCCCGGCCATCCCGCGGGCATCCCGACCCCGTCCCAGACCCATCCTCAAAATACACCCCCTTTTTGCAAGTTGCCTTGCTTCCAAATCCTTTCGATTCGGCGAGTCGCCATTCGCCCAATTCACTTTCGTCGAGCTGCATCACTTTCCATGCGACGAAGCAGTTTGCGCCGGCCAAGCAAAAGCTAGAAGTAGCACCGAAGAAAGCACGGTCGACAAGAAAATTCCTGCTCGGGATGACTCCGGGAAGGTTCTGATTGATGACGGAGCCTGAGTGCGAGAGTGGGAGAGGGCGGCTAAATGCATTCTTGCCCTTACGGTGTTTCACCGTACACCGAGCGCATTAGGCCGATGACTCGGCCAAACGCCCGTTGTTCGAGCCGATGAACGAGTGACGGCACCAAGATCTTGTAGGCTGGCAGTTGTCTCCGACCGTACTTGAATTTTTGAATCACACCTCCAATCGATTTGGTGACGCTGGAGACACTCTTATTGGACACCGCAATCCATCGAGCGTTGCTCACTCAGGGTCAACTCTCTTACTTCCTGACCTTGAGTTACTTTTTGAGACAATCGAATGCAAATACTTTCAAGAGACAAAACTGACATGGGCATGTCTGAATAAGTGAATGATCGGCTCCCGAGGGCAGGCCCGAAATAAATAACGGATGGGCAACGCGGTGTTTCCCAGGGTGACGAGAATGAGCAACCTGGGACCGAGAGGATCGATCGGATCAAGGCAGGTCTATAGAGGCGTAAGAGAATGTTGCTCATTTGCCAGGTATCCAGCAATCTGTCTCGGGGAGTCTCGCGGAATTCACACAGGGTCAGCGTCCAGTGGATTGCTTCCGGTCCCACAGGTCAGGCTCAGCCTCTTCTTCGCCTGTCCACTTACATCGCGCTAACATGGCCGCACAGATCCGAGACCTCTTCAAGCTCGCCCTCTGTCGCGCCCGATCCACGATTGCGCATTTCAAAGCTGTCCTGTAGTGCGGATCCGAGCCCGCATTACCCATGGGGTATCCTTTCATCGCGTTCATGTGGGCGTTAGCGAGGAAGGCCTCGGTGTCCGAGTTGGAGTACGCCATTTGCATCGTTGCGGTGTTGGTCGAGTAGCGCGAGTGCTGGACGGGGGCGTTGGGCAGGTAGATTATGATGGGGTCTGTAAGACAAAAGGAGAAAGAGGATCAGCTTGTCTGCACTAGTTTGCCGTCCGAAAGCGGGGCTACACTCACAGCTCCCAGGTTGGTTAACATGCGCATCTCTGACCTCGCACCCGAAAAACACGGGCCTCGTCGTCAACCCCCATGCCACAAAGTGAAATGGCGTTGGAGGCACAGGCGGGAAGTCAGTGTACCCGTTCGCTGTGAGGCGAATACGTTCCCATGTCCGATGTAGGGACTCGCCGTTCGGCCATGACTTTTTAGTATCGTGCGAGGCATCGATCGCAAAGATGGTGTCGAGTCGGCGCGCTTTGACGAGAAGGGGTGCCAAAGGGATGTTTTCGCCGCTAGGAGCAGGAATACGGTGAGGATCGAGTCTTCCGCAGGCTCGCGTTCCGTAGGCCGGGTGGGGTTCAAGACTCACTTCATTCCTCCGTCAGTAAGGTACAGGTGGTGATTCTCTGCGCTTTCAAACTCGCGGGACCCCCTGAGACGAGGGTTGTAGCCGTGAAAGGTGTTGGGGACTACATCCGACAGGAGGCGCATGCCAGCCGCGGGATGCCGCAGACTCACAGTGAGCTTGACTTTGGAATCACTGAGCAGCACTGTGGACACCGGACTGACCTCTGGAAGTCAAGAAGTCCTCTTGTTTGTCGCCGCGCGTGGCCCAGTGGATAAATTCAAGGATCTTGCTGAACATTCTCGTGTCCGGCCGGAGCATGCTCTCAATGGCGGTGAACAATCCCGCGCTGCAGCCCATGATAAAACTCGCGGAATCGAAACCGTTGACGCAGGTGCGGCCCCCTCTGGTTTTGCCTCCTTCCGCGTCACTCCCCATGTATTCGGTCGGAATGTGGGCAGAAAGGGAGGGGTCGTATGATCCGAAGGAGTAGGGGCTGATTTCAAAAATCTGCGCGGAAGATGCCCGGGTTGGGGACTCAGCGGCAGGACTTTAGAGAATAGCCTGTTTGCTAAGCGGACATCGGGTAGATCCTCACCGTGTTCTTCATGGGAATGTAATCGCCGAAGACTTTGAACTGGTCCCAGGCCTTGACGCGGGAGGTGGTGACGACGATGGGGTATGGCATCTCAAACGCCCTGAATTTGCTGGTCGATTTGATGGCATCGAATAAGAGACCCTGCAATCGATACGGACAGAAGCTGGTGTCTCAGATGCAAATGTTGATCAGATTTGTTCAGGAGGCTTACATTGTCGTTCGGTGCGGTCGAGCTGAAGAAGCTAGCACGCGTTGTACCCGGCAGAAAGTGATGGCCAAGCAAGCGACCTGCGAGTGATTGGGAACGGTTTTCAGCACATCCTGAGAGCGACGCTACACACTTCAGCCAGTTTTTACCCCATTAATCAATGAGAGTCACAGAAAAGCCGGCGTGGGTTTTGGCAGACAAGTCACGGATGATGTTGATGTTGAAAGGAAGGAGATGCCAAAGCGAGGGGAAAATCAAGTTCAAGTCCAGCTTCCAGCCGGGCGCTCCATTCCTTCCCATGACGATGTCGTAGATACTCGTGGGACCCAAGTTAGACGTAGCGAGTGAGGTGATGGCCCATGAGCCGCCGGAGAGGCCCGTCATGTAGGCCGACAGTTGGAGGACGGGGGCTATGTACGTCCCGTAACGATTGTCGAGCGCCGAGAGGGTACCGGCGCAGTACAGGCTCGCTCGAAGTCCACCGCCCGAGCATGCGGTACCCCTAGCATTCAGACAGCAACTCGAGGGGATCATTAATCTCTACTGTGGCTACTATCTTCGGTCCGAGCCCTCAAGTTACCCACAGCCTTGGCTCCTGTGCTATCGAGGATCTGCCGGGCCGTGTACCCGATGTCCCGCCCAGAGCCTAGATATTTGAGGTACTCCACGGCTGCTTTCCTCCCTCGCTTGGCTTGATAATCGGCTTCACGGTTCTCGAGAACCTGGGTGGCGTCAAGGGGAGAGCCCGTGCTCGTCACTAAGGGACCGGAAGGACATACGACGCGTTGGGGTGCATCTGCAGGTGGGTGTTTTGGGGCATCAACATCGGTCAGCGGTGCTTTGGTATCATGTTCGGGGGATCTGGTACTCGGTGAGCTGCGCGGAAAGCACGTGCTGAATGCGCGACCCCACGTTCCGTTCGCAATCCCGGCTTTCAAATCGACGATCGGGCGCGACGCTCGTGAAACGGCCTCCTGATCAGATTGACTCACAATTCCGTGCTTGACCTTTGACTGCGCCGATGCACAGAACCAGATAGAACATCGAGCCCAGTAGCAGCATATTGAGGTTGCTGCACTCACTTCCGTTTGGTTGAAGAGAGAAGCCGAGAGGAATGTGGGGTGCATTGCCTGATCATTGGGAGTCAGGTCGAGGGTGAGACCCGGCCGGAGGGGGAGAAGGCCTTTCTCCGCCCCCTGAAGCCCGGAGATGCAAGGCGAGGCGCTCGAACACGGCGGACTCGGCAGCAGTGGATCAAAGACATCTCAGCGTGAGACCAGATGGCTTCGACTTTGGAAGCTTCTCGATTGTTGCGGCCCACGTTCGTGACGAGATGAGGCGTCGGACCCCTGCAATGGGGTCAGGTGCAGTCGGTGCACGTGGGATGTTGGCCCGACAATAATCAGCGTCACGACCTGAGTCGACGACCTCCTTTCCAGCGAGCAGGTGCGTAGTCGATAGAGATGGCCTTGTTTCAACTGTTCTTCAATCTGTTGCGAAGCGTGTCACTGGCAAGAGAAGGTACCACGCTCCTACGAGGCTGTAGAGAATACACGTGCGATGCTGTCAGCGGTGCCCTGGCGAGGCTCGGATGGTCCCCCGGGATTTAGAACCCGGGGCGAAGACTTGTTCAACATGAAGCTACACGGAAACCGAGAACAGGTCTTTAATTTTAGAGAAAAGGACAAAAATGCCCTCGCTTCTTTTCATGAGGATAGAAATGCCCTTTCCTCAAGGACCAAAATGCCTTCGGATTCTCGACTCCTGTAATACTTGATATATCAGCTCATAACCAAGAGGGTAGCTTCTTGTAGTCGTTGTGATCAGCGCCGTACACTCGGAATCCCCAGAGAAGCCGTGAGAGTTCAGTCATCACGGTCGCAAAGTCAGGGCCCTATCGCGACTGAAGCGAAGTCCCAGTCGAAAGCGAGCGATGAGTATAGACCGCAGTGAATTCCATATGAAACAGACCAGCATGCCTTCGACTTGTAGTAACATCGACAGTCTTGACACCTTGTGCTCAGATTCAAATGGTCTAGTTGTCTGTCGCATGTAACTCGATGGTGTCCGAGGCCTTTGCAGAGACCACAGATCGTGTCGCGCTTGGACCTCTCGTCCGCACCCCGGACCCTGCGCTTGATTGGACGTCCTGTACGTCTGGGGAATTGTGGCGGAATGATAATGGCACCTTCTTCTTCGCCAGTCGAGTCACTATCGTCCTCATCATCCGTGACCTCATGTCTTGCACACGACGTGCCAACGACGCGTGTCAGACTTACGGAACGTCGAGCTGGTTCTGGTCATCAAGCGCATATCGATAGCCTGCATCCGTGAGCTCCTTCTTTTCGTAGAGATTTTCCCCCTTCTTGAAACAATGTTCCATTGTCGAAAGTCGGTGGTGACTTCGGCGTCCGGGCCGGGGGCGAGAATGCGGAAGGAGACCAACGTCGATTCGCGAACTCGCGCGCCTCGACGCGTCGACGATCGATGAGGGCCTCTGACTTTGCGACCGTGCTAACTGTATTCTCACGGCATCTCTGGGGATTCTGAGTATACGACGTTGATCAACGATTACGTGAAGCTACCCTCTTGGTTATGAGCTGATATATCAAGTACTACAGAAGTCGAGAGTTCGACGGCATTTTGGTCCTTTAAGAGGCGCATTTCTGTCCTCATGAAAAGAAGCGAGGGCATTTTTGTCCTTTTCTCTTGAATTTTACTTCGCCCTCTGCTTAAACCCATACCCGCCGCCCAAAATCGGAGCTAGAGTTCGAGTTCATCCCATTGAACAGGTTGTCACACATCGCGACTTCACTGAGTACCGCCGGTGCCCGCCTCCCGCCTCCCCCCTCAAAAAAAAAGATCGACCCTTGCCGGGATTGAACCGACGATATCCTCCTTGCAGCAAAAGCCGGAGGGAGGTGGGTTAACCACTTCCCCAAAGGGCCTTAGACCTTACCTGTCCAAGGCAGTCGTATATATACAAATAAACTCTTTTTTTAAAATACGGACACTGTTGCGCAGTGGAAGGCTGCGCACCTCTCCCTCTCTCTACTTTGCGCAGTAGCGATTTTCGTTCTTGGATGGATCGGCAAGCCGGGTCGATCGTCGTTGCGTTGGAGGCTTTGTGAAGTTCTCCCCCCTCTTTCCCCCCCCCTTTTTTTTCCCTTCCCTTCCTCTTCTCTTTCCTGTTGCTCGGTTGTTGACTACGCTTCAGCCACTTCTCCTTTTATTCCTAAGCCGTGTGTTGGATTCCGTCGAATGGATCGTTCGTTCGCGTTGGTCAAGTTCTACGGCATGGATCGGGAAGAAAGGTCGCTCGTTTCTTGGTCAATATCCTCGCGTCAAGGCGAGGCTCGTTTCGTGGTATTGGATCGTTTTCGCTCGGCCCCGACGGCTCAACAGCCAGCACTCGAGACTCAGCCAAGGGAGGACATCAGGCGCTGTCGGGGTGACGAGTAGCTGGGGCTTGGCTGCGGCCTGTCAGTCCCTGGGGACCTCTAGCTCTGGCTTCGACCCCCTCCCTTGGCCCCTCGGGTGTGTTCCCCCTCCTCCTCCCCTCCTCTCTGTCTTAGTATTCCTGGTTCTCCGTGTTTCCAGTCGTGAATTTTTGTATATTCTCCCCTTTTCTTTCTCTAGGCGCTCTTGCCTGGTTTTCGAGTATCTTCGCTCCCGCTCTTGGGACGTGAAGCGGCAGCAGTACTCACCGCCCGTTGGAGTCCGCGTTAGGTGCTCGGCGAGTTTTGATCTGCGCAGCGCTCTTTGCGCGCAGGGGTTTGACTTTCACCCAATTGCTTGCCGTCGTTGCTTTATAACCTCTTTTAGCTCTTTTTCTAGCGGTCCCAGCCAACCCGAAGGATTGCAATTTCATGAGCCCCAGTAAAATAAAATAAAAACGGACACACACACACACAAGTGAGTTTCTGTGGTGTAGAGTGAGTAGTTGACCTCCAAGCCCGTTAAGCTTTACAGGTCAACACAAACACGCGATGCCGGATCCGCCCGGCGCCGATGCGCCCCCGCCCGAGGACCTATTGGGTGGTAATGGCGCGAGTGATTCATCACTCAACACGCAAACGCGTGAAGCGGTCACTGGAGGAACCGCGAATCCTCCAGCTTGGTCGCCCGAGGCAACTCAGGTCCGGTTGGACCATGAGAAGCTGATGAAGAAGACCTTCCAAGTGCTCGGGATTGTTCCCTCCAGCAAGTCGACCCGCCGACTGATGGTCCTGATGCACGACGCCTCGACCCCGCCTTCGCAGGCGCCAGCGCTCGCACGAGCCGCCCAAAGAGCGGTGCGAAACGACGCAGCCCCGGCCTCCAATGTGATTCGAGTCATTATGGATGGTCCTGGATCACCCAGAGGTCCTGTACAGACCGCGCTGCGCAAGCACTTTGGATTGGCCGAGACGCCGTTCATGTTCGCGCGGCCCGAGGGCGTCGTGCTTGACCCCGAGGTCGAGAAGCTTTTCTCGAAATGCGTGAAGCTGAACCCGATTGTGACGAAAGCCACGAAGAGGTTCCCGATCGCTCGTCACATGTACGAGCTTGTATTCGAATCCGAGCAAGCTTGTCTTGAAGCCGCTTCAGCGGGCCCATTCCCCTACCACGGCAAGGAGATGGTTACCGAGCTCCCCAGCGCCTCTCCCCTTAACCACGTCGTGCAGGTGCGATTCACCTTGCCCTCCTCCTCCAGCGCGATCCCCGCTTCCGTGCTCCGAAAATCTCTCGATGATGCTATCACCCTTTCGTTCGGCCGCGCAGGTCGCACGCAAGGTTATACCCTGATGCAATTACAGCGGGGCCTCGCGGTCGATCCGAATGGCGATCCGATGGCCATGACCGAAGACGGGTTCCACTGCGCGTACCTTCGCTTACATGCTGATCTTTTCCAAGGCTCCATCGAGACGCAGAAGGCCGCGCTCAACGCCGCTTTGCCACAAGAGATCGAGATCCTGGGCGCCAAGTACGGCTTGCGACACGAATTCGAGACGCACTACTGCGCGGTGTGCGATCGCGCCGGACACCAGTGGGGCGCTTGCAGGAAGCCGGTTTCGACTCCGGCCACCGCCGCTCCTGTTCCGGGGGCCTCGACCTCGACTTCGACTTCGACCACCGGCTTCCGAGTTGCTGGAAAGAATGGGAAGCACGGTGGGCCTGCCGCATTGAACTCTCGTGTCTCTGGCGCGAACATGATCCAGCTGGGACCTCGTGCTAACCCCGCAGGTGCAGTAACCGCCAACAAGGACGACGCGAACGACGGCGACGACGAGTCGGTCGTTTCGACCGAACCGGAGGGCGGCGACACTGGGGAAGAGACGTCGACGCGTGCGACCCTGGGCTCAACAAAGGAGACGCAGACGACGACGGCGGCGCCCGTTTCGACCCCGACCTCTCCTTCGCCTTTGTCCGGTGGCACGTCGGGATCATCGGCAACCTCGACAACCTCGATAGCCTCGACGAGTCCTCGACGCCTTCGTTCGAGCTCGGCACCCGGCAACCGACGTGTCACCCGGGCGGGATCCGCCATGATCCTCGGTGCATCAGGGGGTGATGGCTCAGGGGGCAACAGTTCAGGGGGTCACAGGTCCGAGGTGACCGAATTCGAGGGGGGCGGCGCTGAACTGATTTAATCATGATTGAGTCACTCACCGTGTTGACGTTCAACGTCCGATCGATGAAGAACGCAGTCAACCAAGTCAAAATCATCCGTTATCTCAAAACCCTTCGGCCGGCCCCTGCGGCCATCCTCCTGCAAGAGCACCACCTCAGCTACAACGCGTCGCGCGAAGGCTTCGAGAGTGCTTGGCCGGGGGCTTGTATTCGTTTCACTCCTCATGTCCTTACCCTCATACCCGATGGCTCACCTTTGGCGGGCCATCTCCTTTCCTCTACCCCGGTCGTCTTTGCAGGAGCTCCTCGTTTCGACGGTCGGATTCTGCGCTCGGTGTTTCGTCTTGAGGAGCTCGATGTCGAGATCATCAACATGTACGCGCCGGTGCAGGAGGACGATCGTCGCGACTTTTTCGGGCTTCTGCACTTCAACGCCCCGAGACCCAAGACTCTTCGGATCTTGGCCGGCGATCTCAACGATTGTCCGGATGTATCGGTCGACCGAGTGTCCATCACCGATCGCGCTTGGACTCCTGTATCGCACTGGCAGACCTTGCTGTCAAAGATCGCGTTCAAGGCACTCGACACGGTCCGACATGTCCATTCTTGCACCCCTGCATTCACTCGTCCTCACTACCGTGGTAGAGGGGAAGAGCGAAAGATTTGCTCGTGGTCGCGGATCGACTATATTCTTGTCCAATGCAGTTGGGCGAACCGGTTGTTGAGCGCTTCTACGCTCTTCGATGCGCCCTGTTCGGACCACAGACCTGTAGTTGCGACTTTTGCTTTGCCTACATCGAACGCTGATGCCGAACCCCCCCTTTCTCTTCCCTCCACGAGCGATTTCATTTCGAGGCTCAACCCAATGGTCTTTGACGATCAAGACTTTGTCGCATCGATTCCCGGGGTCGTCGACGAGGTCTATCGAAGGCTCGAGGGGACCGCTCCGCTCGGCGACGTCTATGACGCCGCTCTGCGGGCGGTTGCAGTCGCTGGCCATGCACGATACCGCTCGACTCGTGCCGACATGCGCCGACTGCGGGCCGAGAGCCAATCCGTCATGGAGGCTTTGGAGGCACGCGGTGAGCACATGAATGAGGCCGAGCGCGATGCGTATGCTCTTGCCAAGTCGCGGTTGGACCAGTTGGCGGTAAAGGAGGCTCAGTGGCTGCGCATTCGTGCGCATGTGCCGTCAGTCGACTCGAGGGAAGGTCAATCGGCAAGCATTCGCACGCGCCTCAACCGCCGGAGTCGCCAGACGAGCATCGTCTCGCTGGAGGATGTGGATGGCACCGAGACCGTTGACATGCAGGAGGCGCTGGGTATTGCTTCACGGCACGCGCAGTCGCTCTTCACGCCGGACCCAGCTCGTGGCGACCCGACGAACGCACGCCGGTCCCTGCTCGACCCTATTCGCGCAGCGAAATGCTACGATGACGACCGCTCGGACCCTACGTTCGGTCGTCGGCTGCCTCGTCAAGCGAGAGTGGCGCTTGACGAGCCCTTCACCCTCCTCGAGGTTGAAGCGGCGTTGAAGAAGACGGATTCGGGGCGATCACCGGGGCCCTCGGGCATTCCGTACGAGCTCTTCAAGGCGCTGCCAACCTACTTTGCTCCCAAGCTGTTGGACTTGTTCAACTCGATTTGGGAGGGCGGCAAAATGACGGCGTCCTTGGCAGAGGGGCTGGTGCGGCTCTTGCCCAAGAATAAACCGGGGGCCAATCTGAAATCACTGGGGGCATACCGACCGATCACATTGCGCGAGACGACCTACAAGGTCCTCAGCAAGGTCTTGGTGGCGCGACTCAATGGGGTGCTCGGCGAGCTTTTACCGCCGGCGCAACACGGTTTCATGCCATCAAGACGTTCAGCGGACGCGGGAAGTCATCTCACTCTCCTTCTCGAAAAACTCAAGTCGCTAGGCACTGATGTTTTCCCCGAGGGCGCCCTCTTGTCTTTGGATCAGCAGAGCGCGTACGATCGGGTCGATCACGCCTGGATCTTCGAGGTCTTTGAGGCCTTTGGGTTCGGTGAGCGTTTCATCTCGCTGCTGCGCGCTCTCTACGATCCCGAGACTCTGGGGGTGCGCTACCTTGTCAATGGGTTCCCCACGGACTTGGTGCGGTTGCTGTGTGGTCTCGGTCAGGGGGATCCCCTCTCGTGCCCGGTTTGGAACATCACGTTCCAGCCCTTCCTCGACGCCCTCGTTCGGCGCGGGATCGCGCTCGACCTGCAGAAGGTGTGGCCAGGGGGGCCGCGTGCGCAGCTTACGCATCTGGCGTTTGCCGACGATGCTGTAGTGGTGGTGGAGTCACCGGCGGCATTGTCGAAGCTGCAAACGCTGTCGCAGACGTGGTACGAGGCTACCAACGGGAAGACCAACACGGACAAGACGCTGGTGCTACCACTCGGACCGAACTGGCTTCGGGACGAGACTGCGCAGGCGCTGCCAACGGTGCAGGAGGGGGAGAGCTTCAAGTGGTGCGGCTATGCCTTCTTTCGCCACAGTGACTCGAAACTGTTTTGGACCCATGTTCTTGACAGGATCAAGGCCAAGGCCCGCGCCGCTCGAGACCGGACACTTTCGCCGAGTGGGAAGGTTTTCTATGCCAACGCTCACATCATCTCGACGGTCCTCCACGTGCTGTCCTTCGACATACCGCCTCAATGGTTCATTAAGGCGGCGGAGACGGCACTTACGGACTTTGTCTGGGGAGGAGCAGGGCGAAATACCGTCGCTCGCGATTTCGTGTTCCAGGCTCGGGAGGACGGTGGCTTGGGTTTGATTTCGATTGGCGACATCGTTCATTCGGTGGCGCTTCGATTTTGGGATGCTGTGGCGGGCTCGGACGAGGCGATCTGGGCGCCCCTAGCTCGCGAGAGCTGGAGGTGCCTCGTCGCTGCGACCCGCGATTTCAGTCCGTGGGGGTTCTTCAGCAGCACGGCTCGGGTCGAGAAGCTGTATCGCGACTCGACACGCTGGGGGGCAGTCGTTGCAGCGGCCAGGGTCACAGTTCCAACCATCAAGTCCGAACTCCTTACGCTTCCCGAATTGCTCTCGCTTCCGCCTCGCCTCCCTTCACTCTATGCTGAAGGTGCCCAGCACGCATATGACGATGCGGACGCGGTGGCGAAGTTTGCGCAGATCGCGGACCTGTACTGGAGGGACGAAGGGAAGGGATGGGCTCTGGTTGGTCATCGACGCGGGTTCTGGCAGCACTCTAAGGAACCCGCCCTACAGCACGAGCACGTGTGGTCGCGCGTGGGTCAGTTGCTCAAGGCGAAAGCGTTGCTGCCCAAGACCGCGTTGCGACCTGCTCGGATACCTCTCAAGGAGGCTCCCCGTCCTCGGTGCTTCAACTTCTTTGGGCTCTCCCGACCTTTTACGATTCGCAAGCTTCGTCGGCTTGTGAACAAGGTGCGGTTCCCAGGGAGGGAGGACCGTGTCAAGCGTCTCCCTGATGGGACTTCTCAGAGCGATAGGAAGCGCTTCTGGAGATGGCTTCATGACCGGTTCGCGTCTGCTGTCGAGCAGGACACCCACTGGCGGCTCATGTACGACGTGACGCCGACGCGCAAGAGGCAGCATACTCAGGGTCATGCCTCTTCGCCGACGTGTCTGTTCTGTGGCAACGATGCAGCGGTCATCGAGACGGTGTCCCACTACTTTTTCGAGTGCGCGTACTCGACCAGCTTCTGGGGTGGGGTGCTACGCATTCTGCTTGACAAGCTCGGCATCGAGGATACCGACGTCGATCCGTCGACGTTCACTCCGGAGCAGCTGACTATGGGGCTCCCCCTTTTGCGGGGTCGTGGGAGAACGACCTCGAAATGGATGTGGGTTCGGCTGGCCTGCGCGATCGGCTTCCAGCGGCTGCACCTGCTCCGCTGGCGCGTTCATCAGCGGTTCGAGCTGGACAAAGTCATGGCCTCTCCCTCGCTTCCCAGTGCGCTCAGAGCGTTCGAGCGAGATTTTCTCTCTCGAGCGGGCTTTGTGCCTGGGGCTCGAGATTGGGAGGTGTGATGACCGAGTTAAGTCCTTCCTTCCCATTTTCCTCCCCTGCTCTCTCTCCCCTCCTTTCCTCCCTTCCTTTTCGGAGGTCGACTTTTCTTTCAGAAGCTGACTGTCTTGAAACTTGTTGCGCAGTGGAAGGCTGCGCACCTCTCCCTCTCTCTACTTTGTGCAGTAGCGGTTTTCGTTCTTGGATGGATCGGCAAGCCGGGTCGATCGTCGTTGCGTTGGAGGCTTTGTGAAGTTCTCCCCTCTCTTTCCCCTTTCTCCCTTCTCTTCCTCTTCTCGTTCCTGTTGCTCGGTTGTTGACTACGCTTCAGCCACTTCTCCTTTTATTCCTAAGCCGTGTGTTGGATTCCGTCGAATAGATCGTTCGTTCGCGTTGGTCAAGATCTACGGCATGGATCGGGAAGAAAGGTCGCTCGTTTTTTTGGTCAATATCCTCGCGTCAAGGCGAGGCTCGTTTCGTTGTATTGGATCGTTTTCGCTCGGCCCTGACGGCTCAACAGCCAGCACTCGAGACTCAGCCAAGGGAGGACATCAGGCGCTGTCGGGGTGACGAGTAGCTGGGGCTTGGCTGCGGCCTGTCAGTCCCTGGGGACCTCTAGCTCTGGCTTCGACCCCCTCCCTTGGCCCCTCGGGTGTGTTCCCCTCCTCCTCCCCTCCTCTCTGTCTTAGTATTCCTCGTTCTCCGTGTTTCCAGTCGTGAATTTTTGTTTATTCTCCCCTTTTCTTTCTCTAGGCGCTCTTGCCTGGTTTTCGAGTATCTTCGCTCCCGCTCTTGGGACGTGAAGCGGCAGCAGTACTCACCGCCCGTTGGAGTCCGCGTTAGGTGCTCGGCGGGTTTTGATCTGCGCAGCGCTCTTTGCGCGCAGGGGTTTGACTTTCACCCAATTGCTTGCCGTCGTTGCTTTATAACCTCTTTTAGCTCTTTTTCTAGCGGTCCCAGCCAACCCGAAGGATTGCAATTTATGAGCCCCAGTAAAATAAAAAAAACGGACCGAACTGGCTTCGGGACGAGACTGCGCAGGCGCTGCCAACGGTGCAGGAGGGGGAGAGCTTCAAGTGGTGCGGTTATGCCTTCTTTCGCCACGGTGACTCGAAACTGTTTTGGACCCATGTTCTTGACAGGATCAAGGCCAAGACCCGCGCCGCTCGAGACCGGACACTTTCGCCGAGTGGGAAGGTTTTCTATGCCAACGCTCACATCATCTCGACGGTCCTCCACGTGCTGTCCTTCGACATACCGCCTCAATGGTTCATTAAGGCGGCGGAGACGGCACTTACGGACTTTGTCTGGGGAGGAGCAGGGCGAAATACCGTCGCTCGCGATTTCGTGTTCCAGGCTCGGGAGGACGGTGGCTTGGGTTTGATTTCGATTGGCGACATCGTTCATTCGGTGGCGCTTCGATTTTGGGATGCTGTGGCGGGCTCGGACGAGGCGATCTGGGCGCCCCTAGCTCGCGAGAGCTGGAGGTGCCTCGTCGCTGCGACCCGCGATTTCAGTCCGTGGGGGTTCTTCAGCAGCACGGCTCGGGTCGAGAAGCTGTATCGCGACTCGACGCGCTGGGGGGCAGTCGTTGCAGCGGCCAGGGTCACAGTTCCAACCATCAAGTCCGAACTCCTTACGCTTCCCGAATTGCTCTCGCTTCCGCCTCGCCTCCCTTCACTCTATGCTGAAGGTGCCCAGCACGCATATGACGATGCGGACGCGGTGGCGAAGTTTGCGCAGATCGCGGACCTGTACTGGAGGGACGAAGGGAAGGGATGGGCTCTGGTTGGTCATCGACGCGGGTTCTGGCAGCACTCTAAGGAACCCGCCCTACAGCACGAGCACGTGTGGTCGCGCGTGGGTCAGTTGCTCAAGGCGAAAGCGTTGCTGCCCAAGACCGCGTTGCGACCTGCTCGGATACCTCTCAAGGAGGCTCCCCGTCCTCGGTGCTTCAACTTCTTTGGGCTCTCCCGACCTTTTACGATTCGCAAGCTTCGTCGGCTTGTGAACAAGGTGCGGTTCCCAGGGAGGGAGGACCGTGTCAAGCGTTTCCCTGATGGGACTTCTCAGAGCGATAGGAAGCGCTTCTGGAGATGGCTTCGTGACCGGTTCGCGTCTGCTGTCGAGCAGGACACCCACTGGCGGCTCATGTACGACGTGACGCCGACGCGCAAGAGGCAGCATACTCAGGGTCATGCCTCTTCGCCGACGTGTCTGTTCTGTGGCAACGATGCAGCGGTCATCGAGACGGTGTCCCACTACTTTTTCGAGTGCGCGTACTCGACCAGCTTCTGGGGTGGGGTGCTACGCATTCTGCTTGACAAGCTCGGCATCGAGGATACCGACGTCGATCCGTCGACGTTCACTCCGGAGCAGCTGACTATGGGGCTCCCCCTTTTGCGGGGTCGTGGGAGAACGACCTCGAAATGGATGTGGGTTCGGCTGGCCTGCGCGATCGGTTTCCAGCGGCTGCACCTGCTCCGCTGGCGCGTTCATCAGCGGTTCGAGCTGGACAACGTCGTGGCTTCTCCCTCGCTTCCCAGTGCACTCAGAGCGTTCGAGCGAGATTTTCTCTCTCGAGCGGGCTTTGTGCCTGGGGCTCGAGATTGGGAGGTGTGATGACCGAGTTAAGTCCTTCCTTCCCATTTTCCTCCCCTGCTCTCTCTCCCCTCCTTTCCTCCCTTCCTTTTCGGAGGTCGACTTTTCTTTCAGAAGCTGACTGTCTTGAAACTTGTTGCGCAGTGGAAGGCTGCGCACCTCTCCCTCTCTCTACTTTGTGCAGTAGCGGTTTTCGTTCTTGGATGGATCGGCAAGCCGGGTCGATCGTCGTTGCGTTGGAGGCTTTGTGAAGTTCTCCCCTCTCTTTCCCCCCCTTTCTCCCTTCTCTTCCTCATCTCGTTCCTGTTGCTCGGTTGTTGACTACGCTTCAGCCACTTCTCCTTTTATTCCTAAGCCGTGTGTTGGATTCCGTCGAATAGATCGTTCGTTCGCGTTGGTCAAGATCTACGGCATGGATCGGGAAGAAAGGTCGCTCGTTTTTTTGGTCAATATCCTCGCGTCAAGGCGAGGCTCGTTTCGTTGTATTGGATCGTTTTCGCTCGGCCCCGACGGCTCAACAGCCAGCACTCGAGACTCAGCCAAGGGAGGACATCAGGCGCTGTCGGGGTGACGAGTAGCTGGGGCTTGGCTGCGGCCTGTCAGTCCCTGGGGACCTCTAGCTCTGGCTTCGACCCCCTCCCTTGGCCCCTCGGGTGTGTTCCCCTCCTCCTCCCCTCCTCTCTGTCTTAGTATTCCTGGTTCTCCGTGTTTCCAGTCGTGAATTTTTGTATATTCTCCCCTTTTCTTTCTCTAGGCGCTCTTGCCTGGTTTTCGAGTATCTTCGCTCCCGCTCTTGGGACGTGAAGCGGCAGCAGTACTCACCGCCCATTGGAGTCCGAGTTAGGTCCTCGGCGGGTTTTGATCTGCGCGGCGCCCTTTGCGCGCAGGGATTGATTTCACCCATCTGCTTGTCGTCACTGCTTAGAACCTCTTGGCTCTTTTTCTAACGACTCCAGCCAAACCGAAGGATTGAACCAAAAAAAAAAAAAAAAAAAAAGGCTCGAGTGAATCGGCCTTCCGTTCGACAGCCTTGGACCCTGCGGCGACAACGAACTCGGCTACGCGAATCTCGTCGAGCGGCTCGAAACGAAGCTGGAAGCGGTTCGGCACCGATGGCTCACACCAAACCCGTGCCTTTGACGTCAATCGGTATGCCATTCCCTAGCTCTTGCACTTTCTTGCAGCCGACATCCCACGGCCCCACGTGATCGCGACGCTCGACCGCATGCTCGCCGACTTCGTCCACGGAGGCAAGCACCGGCACGACTACGGGGATGAAGTCGTCTTATCACGAAAGCACAAGGGTTGTTTTGGGGTGATGTGGATGGAGGACGTTCTGGACTCGGTCGCGGCCCGGATCTGGGACGTTTCTTCTCGGTGGATTCGACGCGATCTGGCAGGGACTAGCTCGCTTATCGCTCCAACGTGCACGCCCCGACTTCGACTTGGCCACCGAATCCCTGGCCAGACTCGAACACCCCCGTTCCCTCCCGTCCCCGACGATCCATATCCTCGTTGGCCAGCCGCGCTCCGGGTACCGAGGGCTTGCAACGCGCAGGTCAACCCGAGAACACTGACCACCGCTAACCTGCTCGCACTCCCGACCAAGCTCCAGAGCCTGAACTCAATTCAACAACAAGGTCGTACCTTAGTCGAGACGAAGTGCGTGACTGCCGTCTCTTCGAGATCTACCCCAAGATGGCGGACCTGTACCTTCGCGAGCTTTACGCGGGCGAGGGCTTCTATCTCTGGACGCCGCCAGCGGAAGTCACCAGTAACACAGTTTCTACGATCGACGCGAGCGCCCACAGCGAGAGGCAATATTGGATTGGCACCAATTCGTGATCGGTCGACAGCCGGCGACACCTTCGCGGCGGCTGTAGCAGCGGGGCGAGTGGCGAGTGAATGTGCATCCCGGGATCGGCACCAGCGGCCCGCTTCTTCCTCAACACCCAACGCAGTACGAACTGCTGAACATGGCTCGACCTTACACGATCCGTCGCATCCGGCGGGGTTCTGAACGCATAGAGTTTTACGAATACGCTCGGCCGCAACCAAGCTCCGTAGCCGGACGACCTCAAGGGCTTCTGGAAAGAGGTCAACTCGAATGCGCTAACGGCATGCGAGAGGGAGGTGTGGTTCAAATTGACACGACGCTTTACTCCAACACGTTAGCGTCGCAACACCATGACACCTCTCCAGAGTGTCTTGTCTGCGGAGCGCCGGGGGACAATCGACCACCACTTCTTTGACTGCTTCGACTCGAAGGATGTATGGATGGCAGCAAGGGACGTTCTTTGCGATGCGCTCGGACGCGGCACGATCGAGTACGAACACTTCTCGCCATGCTGCGACTTTTCGGCCTTCCCAAGCTCAAGGCCTAACTTAGCGAACAAGAAGGCGCAGACCGAGCGCATCGCAAATAACGCCCCTTCCCGCTATACGTTCTTCGAGTTGAGTTAAAGCAGTCGAAGAAATGGTGGGCGTTGTTGTCCTCGGCGATCCGAAGACAAGACACGCTGGAGAGATGTGATGGTGTTGTAAGAACTAACGCTTGCGTGTTGGTGTAAAGCGTCGAATCAGTTTGAACCACATCTCCCTCTCGCGTGTCGTCAGCGCGTCCGAGTTGCCGAGTTGACCGCTTTCCAGAAGCCCTTGAGATCGTCCGGTTGCGGAGCTTGGTCGCGGCCGAGTGGGTTCGACGATCGAGGACGAACACTATCCGCCCACTGCAGCGAATCTTCGGCCCTTCCAAGCTAAAGGCCAAACACAGCGACGAACAAGAAGGCGCAGGCAGGACGATCGAGATCTTCACAGCTTCACAGGTATGCTGCCCTCCCCACAAAACATATATACAGACTCTCAAGTGAAAGTAAACATTTGCCATCACTCTCCATCTGAGGGGGCCGTGTCTGTAATGGCCATTCAGGGCCAGATTGGTATCCTTGCGAATCCGGTGTATCGAAGTTGCGAACTTGTGCCCTCGTTCGGAAATGGGAAATTCGGCTGAATTCTCATTGGGATTACCGGCGCGCCGGCGGATGCAAATGCCGCGCTAAAATCGACTTCGTGCAGCTGTTTCCCGTAGCGCTCAGTAGACGAAGTACTTGATTGGAGACTATTTCCGCATGGGCCCATCGAGGGGCCAAGAATGTTACGCGGAACACCGCTCGGTTCTGGTACGGAAGCTGCGTGCCTGGAGCGGGTCTCATCCGGAACCGATTCGGACGCGCCGACGAGCCGAGTCGGGAGGCTGAATAACATTGCACCGACAATCTGAAAATTGCGAGAAGCTTTGCTACGATGTAAAATGTAGAATTTGGCTTGTGAAGGCGCGTGCGCGGTGTTCAAGGGTAAGCTCCGAGTCCGGCGTCTCGCGAGAAGTCGTCGATTCAGCGTGCGATACCGATCGATATTGTTGGGATAGGAGCAGCTGCGATCGGGGATTTTTTTTTTCTTGCCCAAAGACCGACTTAGCTTAAGCTAACGAGCAAACTTTCTGCGCTTGTCGACCATCGCCACCAGTCTATAACGCACCGTATATATGTTCCTTCCTTGCGTCACCATCAGAGTCGTTCCCTAGAACCGTTGAAGGCGCTGGCGCGAGTCACTTTACACCAAAATCGCACGGCGGTGTCGCGTGCCTCGAGTGCGCCCAACTGCAACGCCGCTGTCGAGCTCTACTCCATCCACCGCATCCACCCCCCATCAACGAAAGCCGACTCGCTTCGAGGCGCGTGCTGGTCGCCGCACCCCGAGCCTACGCCCACGTCTGCGACCACTTTTCAACAAAAGAGACCGGTCGACGCGCTCGTCTTTGCTGCTGGTCGGACGCTGCTGGCGGTGCTGGTGCTGACTGTGAGCTACTCCTCGTGCCGACCGAACGCTCGAGCGGCAGGCAGCAGCTGGCAGCAGCTGGCAGCAGCGTACGGCCCGGTCGGCGCGCGCCTCTGATCAGCGCTCAGCTCTGGCAGGCTGCCCAGCGAGCACTACCGCTGCCAGCCTGCAGGGTACCCGTAACTCGAGGAGGCCTCTCAGCGCTCAGCTGCACCGGATCGCCGGCCGGCCTTGACCCCCGACATGAGGTCGGTGCGCCAACGAGTGCACGCCATCGCATGGCTGCTCTTCGTATGGCTCGCCACCACGACCACCACCACCTCGACCACGATCCCAGCCCAGGTCGCGGCCGTGGCGTCGCACCGCGAGACTCGTGATCCGCGGTCCGCCTTCGCAGGGCCATCATCCCGCGACGAGGCAGGAACAGTCGTCGCATCGGCCGCAGACCTCAACAACATCGCGACCGTCGATCTAGCCGAGGCCAGCCCGTCGCCGTTCGTACCCGTGCCAGCTTCGATCCTGCGCAAGGGCGTGCTCGGCCATCGCGCTTCGGTCGTCGAGTCGTTCCGGTTCAGCGCACCCCCCTTTGTGGGCCGCAACACCGCAACCTCGGCCACCGATTCCAAGGGGAGCTCACCTCCACCACCCGAGACCTCGTTCGAGCCCTCGGTTGATGACATGACCTTGTCGCCGATCGTGCTCGTCGTCACCGTCGACGGCCATGTTCACGCGCTCAAGCGCGATTCCGGCGACTGGTTGTGGACTCTGCACGATGATTCAGGTCATGCCGTCGGCGGGAAAGGCGCCAAGGATGTACCGTTCGGCAGTCCCCTCGTTTCGACTCGCAAGGGAAGACCACCGACCGCGATGATGCCATCCAGGAGGGGCAACTCGTCCCTTTCGCCTGATCCGACCTCGGCAGCTGGAGAAACGCAGACTCGAGCTCGGGCCCCTTCCTCCGCAGGAGGCGAGTCATTCGACCCCTTGGACGACGAGTTGTACGTCATTGAACCCACCGCCGGTGGTCAGATCTACCTCTACGATCGAAGTCAAAAGGACGCTGGTGGGGTCAAGCTCGAGAAATTGCCGCTGTCGATGCAGGAGCTCGTCGCGCTCTCGCCGTTCACTTTCCCCTCGGACTCGTCGCGCATGTTCATGGGCGGATCCGACAGCAAGATCGTCGCCGTCGACCTTCGTTTGGGACGCTTGGTCGGTGTCTTTGGTTCCGGAGGCGCGGCGTGGTGCGAGTGGGACCCGACCAAGGTCGGCGTCAAGCCGGATTCGGAATGCGACGATGAGATTTCAAGACGGCCCCAGGATTTGCTTTACATGGGTCGAACAGGTGGGTCTGAGGAGCCGCAGAGATTGCTTTGTTATTGTATACTGACGTCAGGGTCTTCGATGGTGATACACAGAATACACGTTGTCGATCTATTCAAAGACGTCCTCCGTCCCGATCCAGACGCTCACTTACACGACTTATACGTCCTCGGCGCTCGGCATCGCCCTCCAATCACAATGGACCCACACGCCCGACGGTCTCTACCTGCAACCGATGCACGATGGATCGCTCGTCTGCTTCAAGGTCGGCGAACCCGGTATCAAGTGGTCCGTCGCGTTCGACGCACCCGCGGTTTCGGTCTTTGACATCGCCCTCCCGGCCGCATCGCCCGAGAACAGCGACGAACCCAACCGAGAGTTCGACGCGCCGCTCATGTTCGAGCAACCGCACCCTCTCGTCGTCGACGGCCTACCCCTCGACTTCCGTCGGTGGTCACAATTGCCCGACACGACGTACGTCGGTCGCGTCGGCGACGGCTTGTTCGCAATGAGCCGGGACCGCTACCCTTTGACGACCTTATCGCCCTGGGGTGCACTCGACGGGTCGACTCCGTATCGCGAGACGCTTGAACCTGGGCAAGATGGTGAAGAAGCTCCGGAGGGAGACACGGGGCCCCAGCAGCCCGTGTGCCAAGGTCTCGACTGCCTCATTGGACGCTATCCCGTTCTCGAATCGCATATTGCCCCTGTCGGCCCCGACAGTGCTATCGACCCGCCCACTAGTCGACTGCTCATCGATGGGCCGAGGCAAACGGGACCGTCCGTACCGATCATTCCCAATCGACCCTCCCCGCTACCCCATAGTCGATCGTCGGTCTTTGGCCAGGTTCTTGCCCCGTTCACAGGTGGAGAGAGCAATGGCGTCGTCGTGATTCTCTTGCTCGCGATCTTGGGCTACTTCTACGCCAGGAAAGCCTCGGGCCGATCGTCGAATGGTCTAGCCGACACGGTCAACACGCTCATGCAGCGCATCCGACCGAACCCCGCTGTCGTCGAGTCGGCACCCAACAAAACGCGCACGGCGACCTCTTCATCGAAGCAAAAGCCTCCCAAGTCATCCTCCGACGCGGTAGAGGTACTCCCCCCCTCTCCCGTTCCCATCCTCTCCGCCGAGGAGCTGTCCAAGGCGCTCCTTCCCGCCATCACCCTCTCACCGCCGATAGGAGTGAGCGACACAGCTCACACTCGAGGCACGTCCCTTTCCTCGCCGAACTTGGTCTCGACCAAAGACCTGCCCCCCTTGCCACCCCCAGACGATGATGGGGAGGGGGAAGCTAACGACTCGGACGGGAAGGACGAAGTCGAAGGTACGCCGCGGAAAAAGAGTCGACGGCGGAGAGGGAAGAAGCATAAGAAAACGGCGATAGGGGAAGTGAACGCGTTGGGGGTATCGTCCATCTCCAAGGGAACGAGTTTGGAGACCTTGTTGGTGGGTGAGGTCGGCGGGGTTGGCTCACAGGATTTGGGCGCGATCACGCTCTCGGAGGTGGAAGTGAAGGAGGAGAATGGAGAGGAGGCGGACAAGACGGTGAAGAGTGTTGGGCCGCATTCGGTGGGAGGGTTGAACGTATCGGACACCATTCTGGGTCCGTCAGATCTTTTGCTGGATCCGATGTCCCTGATGGGAGCTTACTGACGCGTATTTGCTGACCTTGGCCATGCAGGCTATGGATCCCACGGTACGGTTGTGTTGCGAGGAGAGTTCCAGGGGCGGGCAGTAGCCGTCAAGCGTCTGCTTAAGGACTTTGTCACCATCGCGACGCACGAGGTCGCGCTACTGCAAGAGTCTGATGACCACCCCCACGTCATCCGGTACTACTGCAAGGAGCATCGCGACACGTTCCTCTATATTGCACTCGAGCTGTGCCCCGCATCGCTGTTCGACCTGATCGACCAGCCGTCTTCGTTCCCCGAGCTCGTACCGCTCTTGGACCAGAAGCGAGCCCTGCGGCAGATCACGAGCGGTATTCGACACTTGCACAAGCTCAAGATCGTGCATCGCGACATCAAGCCGCAAAACATTCTCGTCTCGACGTCGAAGCACCACGGCGGACTGAGGATGCTCATATCGGATTTCGGTCTGTGCAAGAAGCTCGATGTCGACGAGAGCTCGTTCCAGCAAACGATGAACCATGCCGCCGGCTCCTTTGGTTACCGAGCACCCGAGGTGCTGCGAGGTCTGGTCGATCCTGAGCAAGAATCGGTCTCGAGTACACCTTCGAGCAGTACGCAGAACTCGCCGTCGAGGAATCGAGGGAGCAGCAGCAGCAGTTCGGCGGGTCTTTTGACGGATCCGAGCATGCGGTTGACGAGGTCGATCGACATCTTCTCGTTGGGTTGCATCGTCTACTACGTCTTGACGGGTGGCGAGCACCCCTTTGGTGGTCGTTATGAGCGCGAGATGAACATCCTCCTGGGCAAGATTTCGCTCGAGCGATTGGATGGGCTCGGTGAAGAAGCGATCGAAGTTCAAGACCTTATCACACGGATGGTCGCCACCGATCCGCGCGAACGACCCACCGCCGAAGCCGTGTTGTTGCACCCCTTTTTCTGGAACGCGCAAAAGCGACTCTTGTTCATCTGCGACGCCAGTGATCGGTTCGAGATCATGGAACGCGATCCGCCGACACCGACTTTGGTCATGCTCGAGTCGAGGGCGATCGAGATTGTTGGCGACGATTGGCAAAAGGCGATCGATCGCAATCTCTTGGACAACTTGGGCAAGTACCGCAAGTATGATGGCAAATCCGTCAGGGATCTTTTGAGGGTGCTCAGGAATAAGGTGGGGTCCCGCGGGCTGATTCGATCCCGGCGGCGTTCACTGATGCTGAACATACGCCACCCCTCACAGAAGCACCACTATCAGGATTTACCTGATTCTGTCCGACGGAACCTTGGCGAACTGCCTGGCGGATTCCTATCCTACTTTACCCTGCGGTTCCCGCACCTGCTGCTGCATGTCTACGACACAGTCGCGACCCACCTCCATGACGAGCCGATGTTTACTTCCACTTTCAGTATTCCGGATGAGGAGCAGTGACCTCCCTTCTTTTGCGTTTCTCACTAACGAATTTTAAATGGTCCGTCTTTTGTGTGTTGTCTATTTGTCCCTCATCTTGCCCTGTTCTGCATTTCGTTTCCTCGCCCACCTTCAGTCCTCGAGTCGTCTGTGAGCCTTCTCCTCGGGTCCGTTCGTTCATATGTACCTATGGACGTAGCGCGCTCTCGTTCTTTCTTCGTCTTTTTCGTTACAAGCATGTGTTACTCTTTGCGTATGTCAGCATATGTATAAGCATTGCGCCTCCCGAGTCTGGACTCTGGATCTGATCGAATTTCAAATCCGTGGTGCATGCGCGTCTCGATACGTGCACTCAAAAAACTACAAAACACGAAAAGCGTTCACGAGGGAGGCTCAATGTAGGAGTTGGATCTGGCTAGGCTAAACAAGGCCAAGTCGCCTGCCACTTAGCACCGCCCTGAGCGTAAGAGTTCCGAGGTGAAACCAATTCGAAAGCAACAGAAAAAGAAAAGGGGACCTTGTCGACCGAGGTGGGACTCATGGCTTGAAGACCGTGTGCAGCTGGAGGAAGTTGATGCGTACACTAGAAGTAAGCTACCTGGTACCATAGGATTAGGGTACATGCTACTCACTGATGTTAAGGGTACCGTGAACCTCCTTTCATCCGAGCAGGTGAGATCGGTCGACTCGGGGACGCAGTGGAGGCTACTGTGTGGAGAGAGTGTAGGCGAGGATCGAATCGTCAGCCCCGTCTCGCCCGTCGTCAAGGGCCGGCGAGCACGATCAAACCATCGATCGATCAAGGGTCAAAGCAAAGACTCACGGGGTACGATCAAATGCAAGCGGTCTTGTGGACCAGGAACAACCTCAGTGACATGCCGTAGGCGCCATTCAACACTCGTCGACGAGTGGATAGGCTGATGGCAAGCCGTGGCGCAGTGACAGACGGTAAGGTCGGAGGCAGTGGCGAGGTGGGAAGCGAGAGATCGCAGTGAGAGGGGAGAGGGGTGAGGTGGTGTGGCGTAAGATGATGGAGGTGGTGTGGTGAAAGATGGACGCGAGACGGGTAAACACGAGACGAGTCAGTCCGACCCTACGCCACACGAACACGATCGCTAGCTAGGTAGTTACTCACACTTTTGACGGTGGGAGGGATCGAACGACAGACTCTACCACATCACAAAGGCCACCGTTTCGTATCCTCCTGAAAAGGGGGGCGATGTCGGCAAGACTAAGTGGTGCGAGAAGTGCAGAGCGCGTCGACGAGGAGAAGGAAGGAGAAAGAGAGAGAGGCGACGAGCTCGAGGTGGTCGCCGACTTGGGTGTGCGCTTGGCAGAATGAGTCCTCTCATCAATATGACGCCACGCTGTGACTTCAAGCTTCCGATCTTCTCCACCTCTGCCGAGCGCAGCCGATCGCGCCGAAGATCTGAACGGACAGGGGACCGTGCACCCCCATCGAGGCCAACGATCCACCCCTCGGAAGACCGTCTTCCGAATACCTTGTCGATCAAGCTCGGTCAAGTCTCAGCAAGTAGGTTGAGCTCTAAGAATCACCCCGGAGTTGAAATCGCCGCGATCGATACAGCGGTTGTCGCTCCAGCAGCTTGGTCCGAGTTGGGACGACCCCGAACTCCGAGTCCGCCGTGGAGCTGAGTTGCGGGGCCGGCTTCACGCGAGAGCTCCGACGCAGCGAGTCGAGGCTGTCATGCAAGTAGGGTGGCACCCAAATACAAAATCATATTGAAAGAAGAAAAGTTTTTTTTACATGTACGTCGAACCATTGTTCATTAGAAAATTGGCGGATTCTCGCTGCCTAGATCGTGGACGCTCAAGCTCCCCACTGCGATCTTCCGAAAGGAGGCCGCCGCCTTGACCAGACTAAGATTGAGAGCAAAAATAATGAATATGGGGTACAGGTTATTTTACGGTACAATTTGAAATATTATGATGCATCTTCTCACACTATCCTGAGCTCGAACGACCTTTTGTTGGACCTGCCCCCGTTTGCTTTTCGGCTTGGAGCGATGGGCAGCGCGGCGTTCTCAACCACCCTTGATTTTTCCTGCACCCTGCACCTTGTGCCTTGCGCCTTGCACCTACACACCTCATACCTCCTCCGATGACGGTCAAACATGGCCACGACTGCCTCGGTGACGCTTTAGAGGTCGTTCCAGACGCCCTTCTCTCTCGGGAGACGAACCTGAGCAGCGCGCTGGTTTCCCTCGTCGGCAAGATCGATGGCAAGTCCCTCCTCAGAGCCCCTTCGCAGCCCATAACTGCTCCGGGACGATTTGCCGAGCAAACCCTAGCTGACCCTCTACGCTTTCCATCACTGTGCTCCACTCAGTCGCCATCATCGACGGCTCTACCACATTCCAACATCAATGCAAAGCCGCGACGGACCGCGCGAAACACAACGAGCCGAAGCGAGGCCGGCTGTTCCTCAACGCGATCATTCGACACCTCGAGGAGATCATTGCAGGGACGGCAAGGCGGATCCAAGTGGTCGTGGTATTTGATCATCCCATCCTTCTTCCCGAGCTCAAGCGGAACACCGTGCTCGATCGCCAAGATCGCCAGCAGCCGCAACAGCCTTCCGATAAGTCGACCCCTGTCACCCACCCCGTCCCTTCATCACGAACGACACCCTCGCCGCGTGCGTTCACGGACGATCGAGCAACGAATGGGAGGTCGCTTTTTGCCACGGTGACGAGCCAACCCGAGTCGCCACCTTTGTTCGCTGGTCCGAGCAAGGCTTGCTCGTCGTCGCGGCCCACGACGCCGATCCCCTCGTCTCGGCGTCGACCAAGTTTGGCCAGATCTGCGACGTTGCGCTCGAACCCAACCGCGTCGTCCTCGTGAGCGCCGACAGCGACTTTTTCATGCTTCTCGGCGCCGACCAAGCCCGTTATCGCGCCGTGCTATCGGGCAAGGACCGAAACATTAGCTTGGTGGACCTTGCGGTGCTCGACGCTCACCCCGCGGTGTGGAATTCTCGTCAGCGATTCGTCGCGAGCCTCATCTTCGGGTGCGACTATTTCAGGGGCATCACAAGGATCGGGCCTGTAGGACTTAGAGGTTTGCCTGAGCAGTGGTTGGACGCGGCGACGTGGCAGAGTGGCTGGGATGGCGCCGCGGGGGCGTTGATCAGGAACGTCGACTCGAAGCCGGCGCCGACAGAGGAACGAATTGAGGAGGTCAAGTCCCGATCCTATCCAAGATCTGCTGCACCAATACAAGAACAAGACGTTTGAAAAAGCGACAGAGGCATCGATCACCGCTGTCTCGCAAGGGTGCAGGGTGCGATTCGAGGGGACGCCACATGAAGACTCGTCGAAAGTCTCGCGATATGCCTATGCGCCAATTCGCCGCAACCCCCCTCTCGTCCACCAACCCGGGGTCTCCTCCACCGGACCTCTGCCCCCTCTTTCGGGTCTCCTGACCATTCAAGATCCCGAGCTCCGACGTGTCCACGCCAAGGCTCGACGACGTCAAGCCGAGCAGCCGGCCCGCATGGTCTCGACGCACAAGCTCGCCGTGCAAGGAACCGTCAGGGCGTCGGACTACCGCTTGGTCGAGGCCCGAATTCGGGGACAGCGCAGAACAGCGCATTTGCAAGTCCAATGATTCAAAGTCGATCGAAAGGACCAAGGCGACCACGGCCGCCGAAATACGTGCCCTGTTCTCGAAGCACTCGGACTCGGGCAGCAGCGGCGGCGGCGGAAAATGTCCTGGCGGAGTTATCTACAGAATGTTAACAATGACGGGTACGCTCGACGATCTGGTCCAAGAACCCATGGTGCCCGGAGGATTGAGGCAAGGCGCACATCGGGTTCGAAGACCACCGGCAAGGACGGCACGTCAGGCTGAGGCAAGCGCACCACCGGCGGCAACTCGGAACCGAGCAAGCTCGCTCGAGCTGACAGTGGACGTGGACTCGGCTTTGGTTGTCGACGAATCCGATTCGCGCAGCTACAGCATTGCAGCAATGGAGATTGATAGGTAAAGCCGTATAAAGACAAAGAAGGTCGATGCGTCGTCGCAGCTCTCGGGGTTTTGTTGCACCGTCGACTCGGAGTCGAGCGCCTTCAAGTCTTTCGTAGGTAGGAGTCGCCACTCGCACTTTAAGGTAGCCTCATGATGTTTCCTAGGTATCATTCCGGATCAGAATCGTAGAAGTTTTTAGCTTCACATGAATAAACTCCATGAATACAGGACGTACGGTGGGCAAACTACACTCAGAGATAGGTATTCTACGAGATCACTCCTGGCAGGCTGAGCCGCCTGGCAGCCCGTCCTCGGGATGCCGCGCCAAGCCTGAAACGGACCCGTTTCGGCCGGCGCTTCCGGGGGTTTCGTGCTTCACGAGTTTGATCGGCTTGACCCTCAGCTCATCAAATCGAGGGGCTTACACATGATTTAAATATATTCGGCGTCGATGCTAAGTTCCTCGGCCCGAGTCGGCGAGATCCGACAGATTCAATGAGGACATTCCGACAAATTATATAAATCGCCTTCCTGCGGCCGTGATGACTAACATTTGGTGTTCTTTCCGCGCCTCGCTGAAACCCCAATCGACGAAAAGCGAGTTCTCGGCCGAGAAGCTCGTCGGCCGTTGCCGAAGTTAGCCGAAGTCTGCCGAAGCACTGCCGAAGTTCGGCTTTGCTCGGCACTGATCCGATACGAATGCCCTTTTCGCTCGTTGCCTTCTTGCCATGTCCTCCTTCCGCACTTGTGCCGCTTCACCCACCGAGAATCCCATAGGATCATACCGAATAGGATGTCGGAACGTACACCTTTGCAACCCCCCACCTCGATCCTGATCGTCGGTTGTGGCTGTTTCGGCGCCTCGACGGCCCTATCCCTCCGTGGTCGATACGCCCACTTTCCCCAACTCATCACCCTCTTGGACCGCAGTGCGAGCCCTCCCGAAATCGATGCCGCCTCCTCCGACATCAACAAGATCGTGCGTCAAGATTACGCCGATCCTTTATACGCCACTCTCGCCATTCGAGCGATCGATCGTTGGCGAAAGGACCCCTTGTACGAATCTAATTTCCATGAATGTGGAGTCCTCGTCGCGGCTCATAAGCGGACCAAGAATGAGGCTTACGTTAGGAAGAGCTACGAGTTGAATAAGGAAGAACAGAGGAGGTCCGAGGCGGGGAAGAAGGTGTGGGTTCTGCAAGGGGAAGGGATGTGGAAGGAGGTTTATGGAAGAGTGCCGCAGATCGTGCGGAAGGAGGAGTTGGAGAGGAATACAGCTTGTGAGTTGGGGAGGGGGGATTCGAGGTAGGAGACTGACTCCCTCTCGAGGCTGAGGGAAGATTATTTTTTCGGACGACAGACTACAATGAAGCAGGAGGATGGGCCGATTCGCGCCAAGCGGTCGTTGACGTCGTCTCAATTCTCCGCTCCTCCGGCGTTCAATTCGTTCAAGGCGAAGCCCAATCCCTCCTTTACGCGAACGATTCCCGAACCGTTCAGGGCGTCAAACTGTTCGATGGTCGGACCCTGACCGCCGATTTGACCATCTTGGCTTCCGGAGCATGGACGAGTCGGCTCTTGCCCGAATTGGGTCACGAGCTTGTTCCGACGGGACAGGTGGTCGGGACGATTCAATTGGATGCGAAAGAGGCCGAGTTGTATCGTGATGCACCGGTGTCTTTATTCCTCGACACGGGTTTGTGAGTCAATATTACATGCACAAAACGCACTAGAATTGCACCACTGATCACGGATCTCCTCCCTCGCTCCATAAAACCTTGTAGCTATTCGTTTCCACCGACCCAAACCGGCCTCGTCAAATTCGCGATGCACTCCGCCGGCTTCCTCAACCCGACCGCTACCCTCCCCAGCACCCCTCGAACAACTCTCTCACCAGGTTACGAGACGCAACAAATACCTCTCTCGGCTCGCGCCCACTTGATCGAACAATTGGCTCGGGTTTATCCGGCTTTACAAAAGAGGGACTGGACGGGTAGTAGGTTGTGTTGGTATACTGATCGTAGGACCGGCGATTGGTTGATCGATTATGATCCTTCACGTGAGGGACTCTTCGTGGCGAGTGGGGGAAGTGGTCATGCGTTCAAGTTCTTTCCGATTCTGGGCGATTTGGTCGTCAAACGGTTGGAGGGGAGGTTGGAGGAGGAAGCGAGCAAGGTGTGGAGTTGGAAGGGGGTGGAAGGGAGGGTGGATAAGAGTCGCGAGGGGAGGGAGACGTGTCAGGTTTTGGAGCGGAAGAGGGAGGCAAAGTTATAGAGGGGGAGTTCTTCTTAGACATAGCTTGGTCAATCGTTGAACGTAAGCAGTTCACATCCGGATGCACAAAGGCTGGCTAGGATCGGGACAGAGGCCTCGATCAAGGGCTCCACAACACGCAACAGGAATAGCATCGTTTCATAAGAGCCATTACAAAAATTATGGAAAAGAGAGTGCATGAAGGACTAGTTGCTGCAAAGCGGAAGAGCAAGAAGGAGAGTAGATGCGAGTTTTAAAATCAAGCGAAGGAGACCGAATAGAGAATCGTCACATCCAGGCTGGGGAGTTCTTAGTGATACAGAACGGAGGAAATGAAATTCCTTGTCTTCAAATGAATCTTCGTGATCGTAGACCATAGCCGAGACGCATCATCATCTCCCATGCCCATAATCAGGCCCGTTATAAGCACTCGGGTCGACCCAATTATTGTTGCGGTTCGATTGCTGATACACTTGCGGTGGTGGAGGAGGGTAATGTCCGTTTTGGTACGCTTGTGGAGGAGGAGGTGGACCATTGTAATAACCTCCTCCGGTGGGGGGTCCGTTAGGGACGGCGTATTGCGATGATGGTACGGTGCCCTTTTTGTTCTTGCGCGGTCGAAAGGATTGACGGGGGCAGAAGCAGCAGCGGAGGAGGGCGTAGATAATGCCGAGTACCAAGAGGCCGGCGACGATGGTTACGGGGATGGCAACTGAGAAGAGGGGAGAGTTCGGATCAGAATCCGTCTCGAGACAGTAAGGAGAGATCAAAGTACGGGTAGATGCGACGACTCACTCGCCAAATTGTTACGGTACCAGCCTTTGGCGGTGTCCAGGGCCGAGCCAGCCGCACAGTCGCCATCCTTGCATCGACCACCATCTGTGAAAACCCCCCAAGATCAGTACCTTCTCGCTCATGAAGTGGAGCAGCGACCTGCGTCCCAGGAACTCACATCCACAAGGCGTCCCATCTCGATAGCTTTGATCGAGCACGACGCAACTTGTTAGGCTCGAAGGATTCTGGCAAGTGATGGAGCAGGACGAGCTCTGCAATACGTGCCGATCGATATATGAACCTGATCAGTCTCCACCGCGCGAATCGACGCACGACCCGAACATGGACTGACCGTGGCCCTACACGAGCTCGTCAAATTCAACGACGTGCCCGCAGTCTGGCACTGCAGCGACTGACTCGTGCACACCCCCGTCGCGCACGCCAACCCACCATCCCCACACCCCGTCCCGTCACTGCGATACTTATCCTCCGGGCATTCCGCCGTCAAGCCCGAACACGTCTCGGCGATATCGCAGCGCGTGTCAACGGCGGTGCGACATACGGTCCCGTTGGAAGCTATTTGACAACTGTTGCAGCAGAGCGAATTGAGGGACGAGCAGACGGCGCCGGAGACGAATTTGCAGGTCGAGGCGTCGCAGCACGGGTCGGTTTGGCCTCCCGGATCACATTCTTCACCGGCTTCGAGGATGCCGTTGCCGCATGATTCGATCGAGATGATGGAAGGGTTCCCCGTCGCTCCTGGCACGCGCAAGCACGATGTGTTGAGCGAGTTACCGAGCGCGTAGCAGATGTTGCCGATCGAGCAAGGTGAGAACGCAGACGTGTTGCGCGCCGAGACTGGGGACCTGTGAGCGCAACGATCCTTCAGCTTGATGCTTTACTCAAATGAACAACGAGGCTACTTCGACTTACATGATGTAAGCCGCGTTCGCATTGCACGTCGAAGTCGACAGTGGGCAGCACGCCTGGTTGAGTGAGCAGCCGGATGCGCAGTCGTGGATGGCACTGTAAGGACGGTCAAAACTATTGAGCGGGAGAACCACCAACAATCGCTGATCGGACTCACCCAAAGTTGTGGCCAATCTCATGCGCAATGACCTGCCAGGTGTTCCTCGTCAAGGTCGTCACGCCCGTACCGCTCGTCGTTTGACCTCCACTCGTCACAGACGAGACACGACACAACTGACCAAGCCAAGCGACGCCGACCTCGCTGCCCGTCGAGCAGTTACTCAACAAGTGCCACAGACCCGCGCCATCTCCACCACCCTTATTTGACCGCCATTGCGAGAAGACGGAGAGACGATCGTTAAGGGTCAGCCCGGGTCCACCACCTTCTGTGCACCCGACGTTCCAAGGGTTGCTCGCATCGACTTGGGCCGTTGTGGTCGGGCACGAACCGGATTGAACGTTGAGCTCGACGATGCCGAGTGAGACGTTAAAGCTCGCCTGGTACAGGGTTGAGGCGCTGTTGAAGTCGGTGAGGATCGATTCGCGAGCCGCAGCGGGGGAAGAGAACTGTGCGGTGAAGGTACAATCGGAGGCTACACCGACGAACACGACGCGACGCGAGCGAGGACATCCTTGCGTCGATCCAATCGAGTTGATAAAGTTGGACGAGGTCCCGGTGCCGCCAGAGATGTCGCCACCCGATTGTCGCTTGACCTTTCGGCGAGGTGGGTAGGAGGAGACGATCGCGCCTCGGTCGACGAGTGCAAAATCCGCATCGAGGGGTGAAGAACGAGACGGAAGGCCAAAAAGACCATGGACCCAAGGTGTGGTGACGTCGGCGAAGACGGACTGATCGAGTGCCGAGGCGAGCACGGGGTGGTTCGGGTCCGTGTTGAATGAGAGCGTATCGTGACCACAGCCGGATTCCAAAGCCGTATCGGAAAACCGTTCAGGGTCGGGGATCGGAGACCGACGCTTGCGCAGACGTTCGATGTGCTCGACGGGGGAGAGTGTATCCCGTTCTCGAACGATGACCATTCGAGGCAGAGTCGTGGCGGGCCCTCGTTTGGTCAGGATCTGCGGTGGTTCGGGATCGTCCATGTCCTTGACGGCCAAGTACCTCGGAGTCGAATGGATCGTGTACGCATCGCCGTCGATCGAGTAACTGCCTTGAAAGTCGAGCTCGGCGTCTTCGTCATTCGATTGAGAGCTCGGCACGAGAATCTTGGCCCACCCTCTACCGTCGTTGGCGAGATCCCTGACGACCCCAGCCTCTTCCTCCCTGATCCAATCCTCGAGGTCACCTCCGCGCGGGAGGATCACACCTTCATAGACGCGCACCTCGTGACGAGCCAACACCGATTCGGTCGTGTGCCGACGGCCCGTCAGCGCGTCGGTGTGTGTCTCGACGAGCTTGATGCCATCGGGGTGAACGATCGAAGTGCTCGGTCTCAGTGCTAGGTGCAGTGATTCGTTGTGGGCTTGGAACGAGAGGATGAAGCGGTCGTCCCATCGGAGGAGGCTTGTTGCCGAAGAGTCGTGGTTGTCGTTGGCTGTTGAGGCCGAGGCTGGGTCCGAGTCATGTCGGGTGCCCGTTCGAGTTCGATCTCGATCTAGGGTTGGAGGCAAGGCGCGGCGCCGTGCGCGTCGATCGGACAAAGCCGCGCCCGTCCCCTCAGCGCCCGCCTCGGCGACGGCAGCGCCAGCCGAGCGAGCGACGATACGCGTTTGGATGTGCGAAGGATGCGACAACGCTCGAGGGTGGAGGATCCGTGGGGGCGGAGAAGAGGCGTCGGAGACGGTCACGAACAAGGTCGCGATCGCGGCGGTCATGACGAGCCATGGTGACATGATCCAGTGGGTCGATGACCGCATTGACCGGCTGGAACGAAGCGAAGACGAACACGAGCGCGGCCGGCTCAGTCGGTGATCGACAGCGGCCCCATGCGCCTCACGTAGCGGGTCGTCAAGGCACGGCGGCATCCAGTCAGAGAACGGGCTCGGAAGCGAAGGGCAGGGAAGGGGAAGAGGGGAGAGGGGACGAGGAAAGAGGAGAGAGAGCAAGATCGTGTTCAACAACGACGAAAGATGCACCTCCACAAAATCGAGAACGGCACGGCCGAGGCGACCGGCAGGCGATGCAGTGCACCCACCACCTCCCTCACAAGCTCAATCGACAAGCTCACCGAGCAAGCGCCAAGAGTTTTTCTCCAGGCATTTGCTTCACCTCGGCCTCACACACCGTCATCGACCGTGACCTTGTTCGGATTAGAACCCGTTCGAATCGGATTCTTGACATCGGCAGAAATCGAGGATTCTACCCCCTGGTTTGAAACCCGAGTTGACGAACGGGCTTGTATTCGAGGAGGTTCAAGGCGAGCTAATCAGATCGAAGGACGACCGCTAGTACCGCCGCCGCGCGGATCGGCCCTGGCTGGCTCGCACGGGTCCCTTCCCTCGGGCGATTACGTCACCCCGAGCTCATCATCAGTAAAGCTCTCTGTGTTACTCATCTCATCAGCGATCGAATGTTACTCACACCAGGACCTATGTTGCAGTCCACTCAGAAACTCGACGGATTTCGACTCCGGGGCAAATTCAACTCACGGATTCACAACTAGCGAGGCGGTGCACAGCTTGACCGTGACTCGAATTGACTCGTCCGACCCCTCCGTCCCTGGCTCCTGACAAGTTCTCTGGGCACTCCTCTTGCCGATCCGTAAGACTCAATCGGCCAACCAACTCGACTTGCGGAACCTGGTACTTGGACGGACGATCTTGGTCCGACTCGAGTGAAGAGATGTGCTCGCAACACTTTAGTGTAGCATTCTTCCAGTTCGACATCTCTCTAGTGGCGAATTTTGCCAAACATTCGCCCGGACTCGATGCCCTCCAGAAATATATGGAGAACGAATTCGATTCAAAACATCCTGTCTACAAGAAATACAAACACCCTCCCCTCTATCCAGACTCTAAGCCTCCTCCGCAACCTGCTTCTCCAACTGCGCCTCAAAAGCATCCCTCGACACGCCCGCCGGATCGAAATAAGGTCGATCACCTACCACAACGGCACGATCTCCCGCACGGTATTCCTTAAAGTCAAAGGTCGCGAGGTGGTTCACGACCGAGTTGTCCCAGATTGCGACGTTGTTCTTGGACCAGTGGTATTTCACGTGGGTGTCTGAGAGAAGGCCAAAGGGGAGGATTAGGATCGGTGACGAAAGGGGCGATTAAGCTCATTCATAAATCCAAGTAACTCACCGTGGGATTCGTGTTGCAGTCGGAAGAGATAGTCCAACAAGACCGCAGATTCGTCGTATGAGAGCTGGTCAATCTTGGTCGTGAAAGTTTTGTTGACGTAGAGCGCGTTCAGGCCCGTCACTACAGAATGCGATACACTCAAGACCATCAGTCTTCGAATCTTTTTCATCTCGGCACTCGAAATTCGCTCACCAGGATTCGTCCTCACGATGGGATGCACAGCCTTGAACGCCCCACCCTGATTATCCGGCGAGCCCCTCTCGGCGGTCCTCAATTTGTACCCATTCTGCGCGGCTTGTTCCCTGAACCTCCAAGCATCATGCGTCGCCGTCAAACCGGAAAGGAATGCTTGCAAAGGAGGGGTTAGACGATCGTAGGCCGAGTAGTTGGACGACCAAAGGGTGTCGCCGCCAGTTTTGGGGAGGGTGTGCATTTGCAGAATCGTGTAGAGTGCCGGCTTGGGCTCGAACGAGACGTCGCTGTGGGAGGGCGGGAGCACAGGTTTTCAGCGAGGGTACTGGCAATAGACCGTCTTTATGAAGTACGTACGAGTGCCATCCTTTGGACGTCAACCCCGAATCTGCGAACGAGATCTGCCTCCCCTCCGCATCAGGCTTGCTCGAGATCTTGCCCAAGGGAAGCCCCGTCTCGGTCAATTCCTGCGTTGGGTGGATGTGCAACGTCGACGATTCGGGTTTGCCGGCCAGTTCACCGAGACGAAGGGCGATACGACCCAAGTCTTCGGGTTTCAAGTCGGATTGATCTTGGAAGAAGACGACACCGTTGCGCGAGACTAGGGAAAAGGAAGATGGCGTGCTTTCAGAAATAAGCTCCTGATGATCGGACCTGGGTCTGCGTCGAGTACTGACTGGTGATGGCAAGGTCACGAAGAACATTATCTTGCTCCTGTTGAGGCAAAGCACGAATTTCGGAAAGGCGAACGGATTTGGCGAACTCGACTCCAATAGCCGGGGTCAATTGCACGCGACTGGGGGGAGCAAGTGGGGCCGAGTCGGGCGAGCGATGACGAAGTGGAGAAGGGAGATGACGAACGAGGGAGGGCGTGCGTCGAGGAAGATGGAGCAAGGGAGTGCGCGAGAACGTGTCAGTGGGAAATGAAGTAGCTTTATTCCTCCCATCATCAGGTAACTCACGGGTACTTGACCTCGTTCAACGCGCCGGACAGTTCCAAAGGCTTGCGCTGCAGGCCCGAATCGAGCCCGGCATCCGAGGCGGGTGGGGTCATGTCCTTGCCCCTCAAGTTAAGCGTCTCAAAGACTTGGGTTACGGAGCTCGTTACGGAAGGCATCTTCAGGGATAGGAATTATATGATTGGAAGGTCAAAGCGTCGAATGGAGTGCAGGGAAAGGGAGGGAGTGAAAAAGCGAAGGTCGTGCGATCACTTTCGGTTTCATAGCGTGCCCGGTCGCTTACCGATCCGCCCAGAGGGAGCGATGGCGTGCGCGACGAAAAGTGGCGTGCGAGCTCCCAGCTGCAGAGGGGCGACAGCCCGACGACGGAAAGGATCACGTTAACTCCATTTAAACGTCATTCACCTCCTTTTTTGCGTTGGTATGTTCTTGGCAAGGTCTTTGCACAGTAGCCAGGTGGTGACACCTCGTCAATGTACTGACACAGCCCACGGTCCCCCGGCAGTCAGTCACCAGCAGCCTTCCCCCACATAACGTTCGACGGCGAGATGGGCCAAAAGCGCATACACTCACCTCGTTTCGGAGCATCGGCGCTGGCGTGTCATGAGCGTTACCCTGCATTGCGCCTCACCAGTGAGCACCGCCGACTCGGAGATTCCATGGAAAGGAATCATCGCAGAGAAACGGGGTCATTTAGAAACCTCCCCATCGACACATCTTTCAATTCGTGGCCTTGTTTCGGCGTTTCTCAAGTCCGAAGCCTGTGCTCAAAGGGTCTTTAGGCGCAAGCCAAAGCGGCAACCTGCGAAACCCGAGCCGTGGCCAGGGCCAAACGCCGGCTTGTAACCTTGAAGGACTTGCTTCCCTATTAGGAATGGAGAGCGAGGTGCCGATACAATAATTATGTGACTGATGAGGAGACGTATGTTGTAGAAACAAATCAAAGAGCGAATTACCAAACTGGGCTACGATAGAGGAGGCACAAATCCAGGAGCGAGCTTGCCAAGGAGCATCGACTCCATTGACTCCTGGTGTCGGCGTTCGCTAAAGGGGTAGCGAGTATGGATGCATGCAGTTGAAGCTGAAGGCGGAAATTCGAACAAACTGAAAGCACTCAGTGAAGATAGGGAATGTAGGGCGCCACAGGACGTTGAGAGCGAGAGCCTGGGACTCGGGAGATGGAACAGGCCAACTTGCGCAACTCAACTCCCCGTACTGGGCAGTACAGGGCCGTAGTACTAGGCCGAGCGAGGGCCGAGCTTGATGACTCTTGGAAGTGGTAAGACAAGTGGAGCAGAAGGTTCTGACGGCACTGTACACGGTTCTCAGCGAAAGGGAGGAGATGATGGGAGATTCAATGAAAAAAAAAGGTAAAAGCCTAATAAGCTACGAAGACTAGAAAGGGCAAGTTATGTGGAGATGAAAATCGGGAGAACGACGTTATTAAAATACTGGACAAGCTAGGGAAAGAATGTAACAAGGAGAGGGAAGGAGAGGGAAGGAGAGGGAAGGAGAGGAGGTAAAAATGAAAGGAGGAAATGTGCCATGACGTTCGACGACTCCGCAGGCGGGAGGTCTGGAAGTGAGACCCCTTCGACGACAGCTACCATTAGAAGAGCGGAAAGATCGCAGTGCATATCCCCTCATATTTTCTACGGCATTCGTTGCGACGGTGGCTGTCCAGTAGGTGGTCGGTGGGTCAGCACAAATGTTCCGAAGGCCAGCTCGCCGCCCAAGCCGGACCATCCGTCCTTCGACTCCCAGCAGCTGACAATCACTCACACGATGTGGAACCCCAAAATCATCTTTTTATGGCAATATCCGTCCCACTTGTCGATACAAGCTTTTTGGAGGTCTGAAACGGGATAAAATTTTCCATATCTTTGCGCGCACTCGGTGCTCTGCTCAGCGTAATAACTAAGTGAATGACTGCGGCGAAATAAGGGAGAGCTTCAGAATTCAAAACGCCGTCTTGCCCCTTTCGTCTCCGGAAGCGAGGGAAGCTCCGCTGTGCGCGTACTCTCCGATTGAGTTTTCATCTTCTAGTGCTTGAAGGCATGTACGATAGGCGGCGATACACCATGGAACATTGGTCGGAACCTTCCTGAGGAAATAAGAAGCGTGTTCGTCAAAAGTCAAGCCTAGAGGACGCCGTTTCGAGTACGCAGCAGGGACTCGGCAGGGGCCTATAAGTCCCCAAAGCCACGAGTTCAGGAGAGGCGACACTCACAGCCCAGCCGACCCGGTCGTTCAACAATCGGATTGGTAGGTCGGATTCTCATCACGGTCCTGGGCGTTCACTTTTGAGGAGATCAGGAGCGCCAAAAGGCTGATGATGTGAATAATCTTCATGGGTGGCGAAAGAGTTGGAGCTGGTCGGCACTGGAGGTCGGCTGAGAACGGATGAAGGGAGCGCGTCTGGGAGTCGTGCAGAAGGGAGAGGGATAAGGCGAACCTGTCTGATCGAGTCGAACGCGTCGACTCACGGACCCATCTGACTTTGTCGACTACGATTGCCCGTCGCAAGACATCAGTCGTAAATGGTCGGTGACTTGAGCTTAGGAGACACCCGTTCGCTTCCACCGTCGCGTTCGGTACCGTCAAGCGGGCCCGGCTATCCAGGGCTACCTTTGAATTGAACTAGCCCTGAGACCGGTTGGGGTCGCTGAACTTGGAGTATCTCCTCTACTTGCCGAACCAAAAGCGTTCGAATTGACCGGATTGACGCCGTGGGAAGCGAAAGCCCTTAATCTTTGAAAGACCACCACTTGTAAAACAATGTAACGGTTCCTAAGAATTCACGTCCGCTGACGCGAGCTGTGTTTAAGTTCTCTCCTGTCCTTCGCAGAATGACGCACGGCCCGATGAGTGCAAGCCTAGGCAGTGCGCTTGAACGTGTGCATGCAAAATTGCATCAACATCACAACACGGGCCAAAATGAAGGGAGGGGAGAAAGTAAAAAAGAATGTCGCCCATTCTACTATCTATCATATCGTCATCGCAATCCAAAGGCCTAAAAAAAACCTCTGAACCCATGTGTACAGTAGCGAAAGAAGGGCGTTCCACAATAAAGAGATTCGGTTCTTGCCTAAACCATTGTAATGACGCCAAGGTGTTGGAGGTGAGAGGGGATGAAGCACCCCAACTCGATGAGACCTTTGCGAGATAAGGATAGGTGGCGTGAAGGAAAGGGGAGAGGACCGGGTCGAAGCACGAGGCCGAGAATACGCGATTGCAAAGGAACAAGCAGACTTGTATGGCACTGATAGAGTAAAGGATTTCTCGTCAGCAAAAGCCAAACAAGGCAATGTCCAAGGCGAGAGCAACCCACACGTCTTTCCTATGACGAGGCGGAGCGCCGACCACGAGCACGAGGGAAACCGCAACAGGAGCACGGTCTCCCCGCCCAAGATCAGCAGAGAAAAGGTTTGAAATGAGAAGGAGAAAAGGGAATGTCACGCGAACGGGTATGCAGAATCATCTTCGACCGCATGTGCACGAAGAGCTACGACTTAAGTTCACGGTTACTCGATGGATGCTGTTGGCTAGCATATTGACCCTTGCACCTTCATTGACGAAACCAATCATCCCGCAGACCGGGAGCACCCGGGCAATCAATGAGAAAACACCGGAGAACTCGGCTGATAATGGGAGAGGGTCATGGGGAAGGGCTTCGATGAAGCCTAATGGGGGAGGGACAGGGGAGGGGAGGGGAGGGAAGATCGCGTGTCACTATGTGACGAGATGAGACGATGAACCGGGTGTCAACGCCATGGATGGTTATGCATACAGCCCCGAACGTCCACGCCGAACGCATCGTTCAAATCGTCGAGCACAAGAGAGGTGGGAGGGCGAAACACACAGGAGGTGCTGTGTTGCGTGGAGGCTTGAGAAGCTGAATCGAGGAATATACAACGACATGATGTGGAAGTAGGACGAGCGGCGAGAACGAGAATCGAAGAAGCCGATCATGGCGAGTGCGTGTCGATGGCTTGTTTGGAGCGCTTGAGCTGGTGCGCCTCGGCGGCGGTCATCAGGTTGAGCCAGCGCGTGCCTTCATCGTGCAAGGTCACGGCGGACTTGTGCTTGCGGTGTAGGCGCGACGCTTGTCGGAAAGCCTCTTTAGCCTGGTCGTAGAGGATCGGAGAAGATGAGGCGACATAGGTCAGGAAGCGATAGGTTGCGCGGTCGCCTATCGAAGTCGAGAGGGAGGGAGCTCCGTCAGGTCAGCCAGGAGGAAAAAGTTAGGCTGGGGGCACAGATGCAGAAGGGGACTGACGAGATCGTGCATGTTGGTCTGCCCTGTCCGCGTCAGAAGCACTGAGGGTTGTTGATGATGCTCCTGCGGTGGTGTGCGGCCGCTGATGCGAGACCGACTCGTCTGAAGAAGAGGACGAGTCGCTGTCGAGGTCGAGGTGATGCGGCCGTGACGAGGTGCGCTTCGCAGCCAACGACGACGACGACGTGTGTGGAGGCGGTCCTCCGCTGAGCGATTGTGCGACAAGCAGAGCGAGTTGACCCTCTAGTACGTGTAGTTGGATCGAGTCATGGTAAGGGTGTGCGGGCAAATAACTGCACGAGAAGAGGCGCAGAAGCGAGGAAAGAGTGGGCCCAAGCGGGAAGGCGGGACACGTAAGGAAAAAACGGCGGCCATTTGCGCGAAGGGCAACAGCGCACGGACCTCTGCAGCTCCTCCAAGGCGAGCGCGGACTGGCCGCTCGATGCAAGCGAGAGAACAAACTCCTGCAGTCGATCGATCTTGTGCGTAGCATCGTCTCGCTGTGTACCACTCGTCAGATTGGCCTTGTACCATTCGGCCCTCATGCGGGCAACACGCTTCACTCGCTCGTCCTCTTCGTCGTCGTCGTCGTCGCGCTCATCGTGGCCGTGGGCGGATGGATCGGTATCGACAACACCAGACCGAGCCAGTACGAGACCACCCAGTCGATACAAGGAGGTGAGATCGAGCTGGTGGCACTGTGCGAGCAGGTACCACGCGCGGAGGCACTGCTCCGAGTTGGTGCGACTGGGCGCGAGCGACAAGAGGTGCAGCAACACGTCGTGCAGTCGGAGCACGTGCGCGTGGTGGATCGAGTACGACGGCGCGAGCGTTGAAGGCACGAAACCAGAGATGGAAGGTGCCGTCGGTCGAGGCACGTGGATCGGGTTCAGTAGTGGGGAAGAGTTCGACATCGTCGTCGGCATGCGGTGGAAGGGCAAGGTGCGAGCGATGTGGAGCTGCGAGGCCTGCTCTAGCCAGTTCTACCAGCTCTAGCTAGCTCTAGTAGCCCGGCCAGTGCCTGATGAAGTCTGGCAATGAGCAGAAATCTCCCGCGTCGTTATCTGGGCAAGCCGAAACAAATTGCAACTATGTTGCGTGATTTGTTGTGCTAGCGGTGCAAACGGACTCCGCTGGATTGCGCTGCCAGTTCCGGATCGAGACTTCGAATCGGAAACCCGGAAATGATGACTCGGTGAGCCAGTACTGTGCACACTACGGTACCTATCTATGTACTCACATAGTCTAAATCTCAACTTCAAGCATTGAGTACGCCCCGCAACCCACGACTCCGCGGCGCCCTCGACGCTGGAAGTCGACCCATCGACCCCAGAAGAAGGTTCTGTCGAAAATCCTTTTCAATCGGCTGGGATCCCACGGCATGGTCGGAACAGCTATTGGGCACCCACTGAACGGCTTTGATTCGGTTTGAACTTTGGTCTCAAATTAGTTTAAGGGAGTCTGAGGCATCTGCCGATTTCGTACCGAGTCTGGCTCTTTCCCCTATTTCTCAGTCATGGCCGAAGACAGCGGTCGCCGTTCGTGTACGTTGATCCGCAAAATCGCTGCACAGTGCGAAGACTGTGCCGTCGGCCGAGGGGCAGCAATTCTGAGAACAGAAGGGATCTTCCTAGGTGCTTGGTCTCCCAAAGGCAAGAATCGTAGACTGTAGGCGCTGTTGTGAGACAAAATTCCGTGACTGATTACATAATGCGCACGACCATGATCCCACCCGCACGGAGCGACGCCTCCGATGGGCCGGGCTCAGCCCGCAGCTTGAACCGGTGCGCAGCATGCCCCAAGGGTTGGAATAGCAGCAGTCAACGAGAGTGAGTCGGCCCTCTCTCGTTTATCTCCTTTTCCTGCCACTTCCTCATCCCAACATATTTCTCTTTATGAACTGTCTTCTAGGTTGGCTCCACGTTTCCGATGAAGTCACTTCAAAATCCGCCTCGTGCAGTTGATGACTTTGTCAACTAAAGCCAAGATCAGCGTCCTAATACGCCTAAGACGGTAGCGCGAAAGGGTGGTCTCGTAGGGTGAGGACAAACGTAACGTCATCCCTTCACATTGATTAACTAAGACACTACCTTGAACACCTACAATCTACCGACTATGATGCCTCAGAATCGCTTGTTGACTTGCTGTAACCCCTGCCTATCCCGAAGACCTGCTCTGGGCTCGGCAGCCAATCCTCCTGAGATCCCTGAGAGTCGAGCCGTTCTTCGTCTGGCATAGCATAGCTGGAGTCGCCTTTATGTTTAATGATACGGTTCGAATGATCTTGTCGATCAATCGCCAACTCCGAAATTTCGACTCGACGCGGCCTCTTGTAAGCTTCCCCCACAAACACCTCACGCTTCTTCGCCCTCAACTCCCCACTCGAATCCGAGTCATTCCCCTCGCTCCCCATCCCCATCTCCACCTCCGAATTTGGCATTGGTCTCATCTTCACTTTCATCCCCATTTCCCCTACCCGCTGAACCTCTTCTTTCTCCTCCTCCTCCTCCTCCTCTTCCTTCAGCGCCACAGCAGGAGCGATAAAAGGTCTTTTCTTAACTCGCTCCATCTCATACCCCCTCTCCTTTTTCGTTCCCTTAACCTCCCCAACCCCTTCAACACCTCTACTCTTCTCCACTCCAACGCGTCGTTCACGAATCCGAGCGAGTAGAAGATCGTATGCTGATACACGAAGGAGGGAATCCGAGTCCGAGTCCGAGTGGGGGTCCTGATCTTCATGTGGATTGAGTGGTGGTGAGGAAGTAGGAGGTGTAAGTGGGTAAGTTGGACGGGGTAGATCTTGATTTTCGTCTTCTTCGTCCGAATCAGAGGTGGCAGAGTTGGAATCATAGATTGGTTCGGGGGACTCTGAATCGCATGAGCTTGTACGACGTCGTCTTTTTGAGATGAGGCGTTGAGGCGTTGAGGTGGAAGGGGTTGGTCGATCGATCTTGCGCGGTGGTTTGAAGGGCGTCATTAGAGCTTCGTTGTTGGGTCTATCGCCCATATTCCGATACTTGAAGGACGAGTGGAACGAGTTCAGGTACGACGTTGCTCGAGTGGAGAAGAGTGAGAAGGAAAGGAGACGAGTAAACCCCCCGAATGCGCAGCAGCTCTCGGTCGGTCGGTCGTACGAAATGGCCGGTTGCCAAAGAACAAACGAGACAAAAAACCTGGAGATTGTCCATGAATTGTTTGGTTGTACTATACACAAAATCCCGGAGCTGAAAGACGAGGTATCAAAGTTTACAAAAAATTCAAAACAAAGCTGAGGACACGGGAAAGAAAGGCACTATTAGGAATCGCGAAGGATTATGAGTTTGTCCATGACCTGCGCCGCGGGTTCATTTCGTCGAGCGAGCCTGCGTCGCACCATGGCCGCCCCCTCGCGAGGTTTGAGCAGGTTTTCGCCCCGAGGGGACCCCATCTTGGCTCGTTCGAGGGGAGCCTCTTGGTCCTGTACCGGTGTTCGAACGAGTGTTGACGACCTTGGTGGGACCTCCACCACCGACGATGCTGGAGAAGGTCTTGGCCGTCGTTGGACTCGGAGCCGGAGCGGACGTTGAAGTCGGCTTGGGTGAGGCCACAGGCGTAGAAGGGGTCTTTGAGACCGATGACGAAACTCCGATCGGTTGAGGTCGTTCTTTGGGAGAATGACTTCCTTCTCCCAATTTTGTTGAAGTCATCTTACGAGATTGAACTGGACCAACACCGGGATTCATCACGAACTCACTCCAGCTCCTTTTTGGCTCGCCTTTCGAGTTCGTCGAAGGAGCAACGTCCGTCGATGGTTCGCCCGTTCCTAATCCTTCGGAAGGTGTAAGTGAAGGATCGATCAGATGCGAGAGCCCGGAGGGTGAGTCGCCGGGTGGAGTGGGTGGATCGTCTGAGGTACTTGAGTCCCATGCCTTCTGGTGTTCGATGTGAGATCGACTAGTCCAAGTTCCGATGGGTGGAGTCGAAGAGCGAGGGTCGCTGACGGTGTCCCCGTCCGAGATGGACGATCCGAGACTTCGTTTAGCGACGTTCGAGAATCCACTACTGCCCGCCTCGTCCAGTGCAGGAAGAGGAGCTCGAGATACCGAGTTAACGGTCTCTGGTGCGTCGACTTGAGCAGAACGTCTCATCAAACCCCTCAACACCGGATCGACCCCCTCCACACCCGTCAGCAAATCGACACCCTCCCCCACCTCGACCAAAGTCTTGGCATAAAACGCCGAAGGCTCGAAATCAACCTTGATACTCGAACTCAAAGTGCTCGTCCGTTCAAAGAACCAGGTTCCCAACCCACCTCGACCGGTCCATTCGACGGATTCGAGCGCAAGGGTCTTTTTGAGGAATCGACGCCAGTCTTTGGTCGAGGGGGCGATCGCACCGAGTTGATCGGGGAGGAGGGAGATTCGGGATGTGGTTGAGGAAACGGAGGAGCGACGGCCGTGGTGCGCTCGGGGCGGAGTGACTTGGGTCTCGGAAGTGGATCCGAACGGGAGCGGGCACACCGTGAAAGTGGGTGATTGGGAAGGCGAGAGAGGGTGACCGGGAGATAGGGCGGGAACGTGTGCCGGGTCGATCGAGACGGCAAAGTTCCGAAGTTGGTGCGCGACCGCGAAAGCGCTCGAGAGGCCGAGCTGCGCAGCAAGCGGAGCAATTTTAGCGCAAAGTCAGTATCGGCTGTGAGTCCCTCAAGGTCAGTGAACACTCACCAAGTTTCTGAGAGATTCGTCATACATGACTTGCAGAGTTGTCAGATTCGTGCAAGCGCTCAATACCTTCTTGAGCGCATGCCCATCAATCTGCCACAGATCGAGATTGAGGTCTTTCCAAGCGCGACCACGGCTGGCGATCGCATCGACGAATGCAGTGGGCAGGGGTCGGGGGGCTAGAACGGGGTCGATGGGATGAATCGAGGTCCAGTGCTGACCGGGGAGCCGCACGACATCTTCGACTTTGCGCGATATGATCAACGATTGCAGCGATGAGAACTCGAGTGCCATAGCCAGAGAGCTGAGGTGGTCCAACACCCACGATTTGTGCGGCGGCGAGGGGAGCTCATGGTAAAGGAGGACGAGGGTCTTGAGTGATTCGGGCAGCGGGGAGACCTTGCTCCAGGTTGATTTGGAGAGTCGTCCTGTGAGGTGTCAAAGACACTCAGTACTTCCACTCAGTGGATGACGTCTGGTAATACCCCTTGTGCTCACCCTCGACACAACACAGCTCCAGGCTCTCGAGTGTCGAGCATCCATCGAGGACGTCCCCCAGTCCGACCTCGGTCAACTTGCTTCCGGGGAGGTTGTACAGCCGCAGCCGCTTGAGTCGAGGGACATGCTTCCCAACCTCGGCGAGGAGGGGATCATCGATATAGACGCTCTTGCCCAGCTCCAAGTGATCAAGAGCGGGGAGCGAGGGCAAAGCCGCGGCGAGTTCTTGTGCGCCGACTTGCGAGAGGAACGAGAGCGCGAGGTGGGTGAGCGACAGCGGAAGTGCCGAGAGCTCGGGAGCGTCCCATCGTTGGATCCGACCGGCGGACAAGTTGGTGGCGCTCGTCGAGACCGCTCGAGAGGGCGAGTTCACGGTGGTGGGTGAAGTAGACGTCGGTTCACGAGCGTCGATAGCTTCGGTGAGGTCAAACTTGAACGAGGTGAGCGATTTGGAGGACGCTCCGAGCGTCGAACAGAGCATCCGAGGAGGATGACGAGATGCGGCCCATTCGAACGAGCTCAGCGAGATTAACTTGGACACGAGGTGCAAAAGTGCGCCGTCATCGATGGGTTGAAAAGGCCAAGTAGAGGTGCTCAACTCGTCGCCAGCGGGGTGTCGCTGCCGGTGGAGGTTCTCCAGTGGCGCGAGGGCAGATTGGGAGGACGAGTTTGAGCTGTGACCGAGCGCACGGGACTCTACGGCGCCACTGGTGAGGCACTCTGCCCTGGTGATGTGTAGATGCCGAACCAGCTGAGGAATGGTGGCATCCGTGTAGAGTGATGCCACCGACTTGATGTTCTGGGCGTCGGCGGCTACCTTGGTCGCCAGCTCGGACCCCTCGAGGGCGATCGAGTCGGCTCCACCGTGGGTGGCACTGATCATCATTTCGGCGTGCACGACCAGCACATCATCGTCAGGGAGCGTCAACGTTGACCACAGCACCTTCTTCGTATGCTGAGCCAACCGACGGTTGCGCAAGTCGTACAGCAGCGTCCGAGCTAGACTGCGTTGCTGCTCGAGTGCGGCGTCGGCGCATGTCAATGGCTGAGTTGACGTCGACGCGGGTCCGACTCGCAAGGCCAGCGCGAGCACGCGTTCGAGCAAAGCCGACGGCAGGTCGGACAGCTTCATCGGCTTGCTCCGCCGAACGGGAGGCGGGAGCGCACTCTCGCTGGCCATCGTCAATGAGGTGCTGTAGGTGAGTTGGTGAGAGGAGGGAGGCAAAGAGGGGTGATGTTCGGCCGAGAGAGATTGGCGCGTCGGTGCGCTTGACTCCCCACCGAGCCCGTCCGAGCGCGACCGACGAGCCCTCAACGCGCGCGCCGAGAGACAGAAGAGGAGCTGAAAGAGAGCCTATCCACTCAGGAGAACCCCCTCGCCTCGGCTGTACCCCGCATGCGTGAGGTAATGCCAGCTGAGACCTCTTTTGGTTGGGTTGATCCGGGACATCGGTCGAACGAGCTAATTCTTAACAACTAGTTCGACTTTACTAACGGGTTTCTTTGGTGCAAAAGAGGCTACACGATGGATGATTTGCCTCAAGCCCGCGCGTCAGATTCTGCTCCCGATCCACAGCTAGCTCTGGTGGTGACGACTCGGACTGGACTTGGGATCAGTGGTCAAGTTGCGAAGAGCTGTGATCCAAGCAACTTCGAGCGAGAACGCTAACATCGGGGCACTATCGACTACTGCAGGGAAAAAGCTTGCCGCTGCACGATGACTAATGGCGATGATTGCGCTCAGCTGGGCTTGCCGCACGTTCAGCCCCTCTCGGCGCCTTTCGGGCCTTTCGGGGCTCAAGCTGTGCCGACGTCACCCCCGGAGTCTGGGGCGCTGGCGGTGTCCAGGGAGTGCCAACTTCGCCAACTTTCGGCGCGCACATGCGCTTGCGGCCCGCTTATTAGGCAATGAAGTTGGCGAAGTTGGCAGAGGCGTGGCGAAAGTTGGCAGAAAGGTGGGGGGAAGTTGGCAGTGCCAGCCCACGGGAATGTGGCAGAAGTCACGTGTCGCCCGCGGCGCGACAATCGCATCGAGCTCTTTCTCAGCCCCCTATCTGTCCTGATCTATGCCCAACGTCCGCACTTCTTCGGCCTTCGAGCCAACACAACGTATTTTGCCACGTCAAAGCAAGACTCGCTCTCGATTGTTGATCCCATCCGATGCCGTTCAGCAAAGCCGATCGAAACGATTTGTCGCGAACAGCACGCCTGGGCGAGACACTGAACTAGCACATCTTACACTTTAGGTCGACGAAGACACGGAGTCGGGCTGCTATTCAATGCTCATCTACCTACATGAGCCATCGATCGAGCAAGACCGCCATCAATCTAGCATCACGAGCGCACCGACGTCAGGCTCCCGAGGTCCGCCGTCCACCGCCTTCCATCGCCGTCAACCGCCTACAACGTCCCAAAGCATTCTTGAAGACGAGCAGACCGATGAAATAGCAAGTAGCGAAACTTGGAATACAGGCTGAGCGATACCTTCAGATAAGGCAAGTTCAGGAGTCGCCGGTAAGGATCAGGTCGGAGCCAACTTTGGTCGACCACGATCATTGGACTACATAACGAGTGCAGGTCAATGGTAATAGCTCGAATACTAAGGATCATCTCTGTGATCTCCGTTGCTATGCTGACATCCATCGTCACACCATCTTCCATGAAACAGAGCCGTTCGAAAACGTGAGCCCGGCCGTCGCCCGACCGTTGGCGCGTTCGCCGTGCCGCTCCATCTCGTGTACTGAAGGCGGCGTTTCTTTGTTCCCCGTTCCCATAAAGAAATCCTTTCATGTTCCGATACCAAGTCCGACTCGTTCAACGCATCTATCGGTCACTTTGAGCTACCCTTCGCTTCGAGTTTAGTTCTACCGAGCCCACCCGGCCCGTAATGGTCGAAGATCCCAATGGACGCCGTCTTTCAAGTAAGCAGAGCAACCAACAAAGTCGATTCTTATCAAGAAGTACCGAACACACGTTACAAACATCAAACGGCAAGAGTGGCAGGTGTTGTGCTCCCTCGGCGATTGAGGACGAGATGTGCTTTGGAACTGCGGCGGGACGAAATCGTGACCGATTCAACCACTAAGATCGGAACCAAGGAGCGGACGCAAATCGGCTCCAGGACCTGCCATCCAGCGTGCCATCACTTCGCGCGCTACCAACGGCCTTTGTATCGAGGCTCGTAAGAAGAAGGACTGGCGTGAGTTCATGCTCGGCGGACCATATGACAAGATCTTATGGCCTCGGCTTGATCATTATCGGTATCGGTATCATCGATCGGTATCCTTCCCTGCGGTTCTTACATGGGCATCCTCGGTATCTCAATATTTCGTCGATCTTCAATTTACGAATTGATCCACCATTCAGGATGTGCTCTGACGGATACGAGCGCAACACAACGGTCCTCAAGAACGGTGACTCGAGACTCGTTGGTAGCTCGGATTGGCCTCGCCGAATCCGCGATCTCAGTCGACCGGTCGGTGCCTTACTCTCAGGCTAGCCATTGGAACTCCAAACGGTGAGATGTTCGCACAGTTTCTGCGGAAGGCATTTCTGGTAAAGCAAAGGATATATCTTGTAATCCACGTGTTCAAAGCCTGCTTTTTTTCATTGCTCTTTACACTGCTGTCCGAGCCTTGAAAAGGCTTTGCAGTGAGACGGCTGCGAGCGGGACTGTAAGCGTGTTTCTCAAGCTTAGGCATACCATCTTTGCGTGTACCTGGTGTTGGTGTAAAAATACCGAATTCGGGCAAGTCATGCAACAAGAGAGTACTATGAGACATCATGTGTTCGTCTTTTCCTTCTTCCCCCTTCTTACCTTTCTTTTCCTTATTTCCTTCCTTTCTCTTTCTCTTTTCTTCTCTTTTCTTCTCTTTTTTTCCTTCCTTTCCTTTTTTTTTTTTTTTTTTTTTTTTTTTTTCCGCTTCGCCGGCAACTCCCTGGACATGGGCGACGGGCCCGACGTACGCCGAAGTGGCGCCCCTTGGCCTCTGGCAACGCTCGTCAGCGCCTCCGTCAGCCGTCAGCGGTCACTCGTGCCTATACCACCATCGTCGAGGAACTGGACTTTACAGCATACTATCAAGAAGCAAACAGAGTTCCAGCCCAACTAGCAGGACGTCCCCCCGCACGCTCCGATCGGCGATCATCCGTCATCCGTCCGTCCGAGCTCGTCGTTCGTCACACCTCACAGCTCACTCCAAACGCCCTTCGCCCTTGGCCCTTCGCCAGGCTGCAAAGTAGACTCTACAGCGCATCATGAGTTTCCTGTGGGGTCCTTCGGCCGGTCAATCCGAATTTGACACATTGCTGGGTCAGTACATCCCCCTCTGTCGGTGGTGGTCGGTGTTATGACTCGATTCGAGCCCCCCCACTCGAGTGATGGTTGTCGCTTCGGCGAGTCATCTGCGGTGTCATCAGAAGCATGTGACCCAATCAGAGCTCGAACCTGATCATTCGTTCGCACGTTGCCAACCAACAGAGAAAACGACCTCGGACCTGCTCCCCTCCTCGACCCCGCCGGACCTCGTCGCATCGCTCCAACTCGCCGATCTAATCCGTTCGACCGCCGTACCCGCCTCGGCCGCCAGCAAATCCATCTTTCGTCGTCTCCGTCACCCCAACCCCAACGTCCAACTACTAGCCCTCTCCGTTCTGGACATATGCGTCAAGAACGGCGGCACACCTTTCCTCACCGCCGTAGCAGGCAAGGAATTCGCGAATGAACTCGAATCGTTGGCGAAAGGTGGTAGTACTAGTTCGGGTAGTAACCGCGACGTCAAGGACAAGGTCATCGCCAAGTTGCAGGATTGGGCTACGGCCTTTGTCGGGAAGGAGGGGTTGAAGGGGAGTGAGTTGGTTAGGGTTTATGAGAGGATGAAGGCCGATGGGTTCGCTTTCCCGCCGACGGATCCGACCGCTACGGCCGCGATGGTCGAATCGTTATCGGTCAGTTTCAGGGCGGGGAAATGCTCTCAAAAGGGGGGTTGACAGATGCTCATACCTCAGCATTTCACTCTGCGTGGATTGACTTTTACGCAGGCCCCGGACTGGAAGGACGCGGCGTACTGCACTCGGTGCCGAACCGATTTCACCACTTTTAATCGCAAGCACCACTGTCGCAACTGCGGCGACGTCTTTGACCAACAATGCTCGTCCAACGTCGCTCCCCTACCCCATTTCGGCATCACCGAAGCCGTGCGGGTGTGCGACGGGTGCGTCAAGAAGGTCAAGGAAGGCAAAGGCGCGAGCGTGCTCGCTCGAAGTACGAGTTTGGGCAGTGCGCAACGACAAGCCGATCGACCGGGCTTGCCCGAACGGAGTTCGACCGTCGGACATGGATCAAGTTCGAGTAGTGGACGACGGAACGCTTCCGCGAGGGCAAAGGAGGACGAGGACTTGCAGCGCGCTATTGCGGCGAGTTTGCTCGAGTCGAACCCTTCTTCGTCGAGGGGACCGGCGTTCGAATCGCGCAACAAGGACGTACCTGCCAAATCGGGGTATACACCTTCTTATGCGACGAATGAAACGAGGACCTCGTCGATACCGGACAAGACGGCGGGGGTGAAGGAGGAAGAGGATCCAGATTTGGCGGCGGCGATTGCTGCGTCATTGAGGGACGTTGCGCCCGCTCCTTCGGCACCGACCTTCGACTCTCACCCTACACCACCGGCGGCGACCTATGCTTCGCTGTTCCCTAATCAAGGATACCAAAGCACCGCTGCACCAACGCACGCGACTCGATATGCTGTCTTACCTTCCTACGATCTCTCCCCTACCGAATCCTCGACATTACACACCTTCACTTCCGCACTTGCACAACCGCCACCTCAGCTAGGGCATCGCGAACGACAACTGTACGAGCAAGCCAGTCTAGCCGCTCCGAGGTTGGAAAGAGGGCTCGAAGACGCGGAGAGGAGGAAGGAGATGTTGGTCGAGATGAACCTCAAGTTGGCCGAGGCGGCGAGGATGTATCAGGGTGCTTTGGAGAACGCTGCGAGAGCGTATCATGCACCACAGCGACAACAGGTGGGGTACGGTGCGACGGTGGGGACACAGCAGCAACAACAACAACAGTATGCGGGCGCGGTGGCGCAGGCTTCGTCGGCGGCGGCGTCGATGCAGCAGACGTACCAGGATCCGAGGTATGCTTATCAGCCTACTCCGATAGGACAGCCTTTACCCTACACCATCGCATCCGCACCCCCGACGCACGCGCACGCCCACGAACAGAGCTATGCTCCTCAACCACAAACATATGCACAACCTCAATCTCATCCTCATCCTCAGCAAAGCGTCATATCCCCCGTTCCCGCTCAGGCCCCAGCTCAAGCCCCAGTCCAAGTCCAAGCCCAGCTTCAACCAGCAGGGTATTACAAGCCCTCGCAATTCCCTAGCGTACCCTCCGGCCCGCAGGCGATGTTGTTCCCCCATGTACCGCAGGAAGAACCCTGGACCAAGAGGGAGGAGCAATTGGTGGAGGAGCAGAAGGTCGGGGAGTTGATTGAGCTTTGAGGGGAAGGGAGGGATTTGGGTGTGGTTTGGTGGGGAGACGAGCAGATGATTGTGATCACTTGCTTATTTTGTATGCTTGCGTTTGATGTAATCACTCGAGTACACTTTTTCGCTACTTTTCTGCTGATGACTATCGAGTGAGCTTTTTCTTCACGAGCCTTTCGAGGTGCAAGTCTGTGCGCAATTCGGAGGCGGCGATCGGGCACTCGTAACTTGATCTCGGTCGCTGTCGATCTGCGCGTGCGCGTGCGCGCTCGATCGATCCACGCCATCTTCCCGCTCTTCCCATCCGTCCTCTCACCCTCCTTCCACATCCCTTATCTTCAACCCCCCCGACTAGGAATCCGATCGCAGTGATGGACGTCGTGACCAAGCTCGGATACGACGCTTTGGATCGGTCAGTTTTCGCCCACGATACGGCTGCAGGGTTATGAGCTGGGTGGCCGAGGAGCTGATGATGTGTGTGTGGGTGGGTGGGTGTGTTCCGCGCTTTCCCGGGGATTTTGTCAGTGGCGTATTGCCCGATGCGATCGTCAGGAGAGCGATTCGATACCTCTGTCGGCAACGATTACAAGAGTATGCATACACGTAACCCCCCCTTCTCACGATTACGTTTTGAGTAACAACTGATTCCGGGCGTGTACGTGGGTTGTGGGTTGTGGGGGGGGGATCGCGTAGGGTTAAAGCGACCAACATGGAAGCGAGCGTAGAAGCAAAGTGGGCCTACATCCAGGGCTTGAAGCAGCATCAAGTCGCGATCGAGACCGAAAAGGCGAACGAGCAACACTACGAGGTACGTACCCACCCCCCCAACAGCACCGTTCGGGAGCAAGTGAGAGTAAAAGGGACCGAACTGACATCCCACTCTCGGCCCGGCTGCACCACCTCGAGAACAGGTTTCTACCGAGTTCATCCAATCCTGTCTCGGACCCCACATGAAATATTCTTGTTGTCTATACCCAACGGGTAAAGAAACGCTCGAGAAGGCGGAAGTGCTGATGCTGCAGTCGTATTGCGAAAAGGCCAAGCTCGAGGACGGGATGGAAATCCTCGATTTGGGGTGTGGATGGGGTTCGTTGAGTTTGTTCTTGGCCAAGGTCAGTCGGCCAATTTTCGGGTAGAGCTGGAGTTTAGTGAGGAGCAGACTGATGTTCTTGCATTTTGGGGGGTCGGTCTAGAAATACCCCAACTCGACGATCACGGCCTTGAGCAACTCGGCGACCCAAAAAGTGCACATCGATAGCCAAGCCGCGTTGAGGGGCTTGAAGAATTTGACCGTCTTCACCGGGGACGTCAAGGTGTTCAATGACTTTGCTGGGACGAGAAGGTGGGTCTTTTTTTTGAGTTGGCGGGATCGTGGCGCGGTGGGGAGCTGATCTGGTATGCGCATGCTTTGGTGTCGGGACAGCTTTGATCGCATCTTGTCGATCGAGATGTTTGAGCACATGAAGGCGAGTCAACGACATCGTTACGCCTGTTACGCACATATTGATCGGGACTTGATCCCGATACAGAACTACGAGCAGCTCCTGAAAAAGGTCAGCTCGTGGCTCAAACCCAACGCCGAGGCCAAGACGGGCGAGGCGCTCCTTTTCGTCCACATCTTCTGCCATCGGGACACACCGTGAGCAAAACTGTAGCCCAAAATGACACCGTCTTTGAGATGCTGATCCATGAATCGATCGGATGTGCTTAGGTACCACTTTGAGGAGAACGACGGGTGGATGTCGAAGAACTTCTTCTCTGGTAGGCCTCAGAACACGCAGCTTGGAAGTGCATAGGATCACGAGCTGATGTTTCACTTGTCCCCGATTCGTTACAGGCGGAACGATGTCCTCGTTCGACTTGTTCACGCACTTCCAAACCGATCTGACGCTCGAGCGATCGTGGTGGATCAACGGCAAGCACTACGGACGGTGCGTCGAAGACTTCTCACCGAGCGTTCAATTTTTTGCCTTGACGAAACGTCCGACTGACCTTCTCGCTGTTCGAATCTTGTCCCATTCAGCACCTGCGAGGACTGGCTCAAATTGCAAGACTCGCACCGTTCGAAATGGTTCAACTCGTCGTCGCCTCGATCGGACGAACTCGTCACCGGACCGGCGGCGAAATCCGCTTCGAAGCAGGAGAGGAGTACGGAAGGCTCCAAGTCGTTCTATAGGTTCAGGGTGTTCTTTTTGGCGTGCGCCGAGTTCTTCGCGTTGGATGAGGGCGAGAGTTGGGGGGTCGGGCATTATTTGTTCAAGAAGAGGGACTGAAGGGAGGGGATGGTGGTGAACGGTGGGGACGGTGAGAACCTGATTAGAATTACATATGAAAATAAAATATGCTATATGATGGGTGGGCAGTGACGCTCGTCGAGGTTCTACGAGTTGTGAGAGGCGGTAGAGTGGGGCCCCAATTGCAAGCTTCGCCCACGCTATAAAACTTGTCACGTGATGAGGAACCCCCGACTTGAGCGCTTCAGCGGCGCGGGCGGCGTCGGGCCGCTTTTGCTCCGCACGCTCCCCCGCGGGCTCGGCCGATCAGATGTCCCGGACAGCAATCGACAGTTCCGCCTTGCCTTGCCCCTCTTCATCCTCTCCCTCTCCCCGCCACTAGTTCATTCACCTCACGCACTTTGTCGTTCTCGAAAGACACACTTCACCCTCAAGCCAAACCTGGATCCAACATGTCCCTGCCCATGACCCAACCCGGTATCGCCGTCGTCACCGGAGCTTCCTCCGGCATTGGACGAGCTTGTTCGATCGCCCTCGCCCACGCGGGATGGACCGTCGTCATGTCCGGACGAAAAGAGAAGGAATTGGAAGAGACTTATAAGAGGGCCAAGGAGGGGAAGCAGGTCAAGGAGATGACGTGGGTCGTAGGAGACTTGGGAAGACGGGAGGATGTCATCAAGCTGTTTGATTTCGTGAGGGAGAAGTATGGTCAGTCGAGAAGGAGGTCTGAGATACATCCCGGGGATGAATTGAAGGTGATGGTGTACTGATGTACGTCGCGTTCTACCCCATTCATCCCACGTTCATTCCGGTGTCGATTCCCGAACCGTCCCTGTCTCGGGCATCCCCACCTCTCCCCACTTTCTCATGATGTCCGTCCCCGGCGTTCCCGAACATCGTCGTCGCAACCGCTCCTATAATACTGCTGCACAAAAAACGAACAGGCCGACTAGATCTCTTGTTTAACGTGAGTACAAAGCTGGAAGAGTGTTCAGGTGAGTTTGACCGAAAACTGATCCCAACTCCCCCGCGCCCCCCCCCCCCCCCACCCTATTCCGACTGGCCTCACCAGAACGCTGGACGCGCGACCGCTGGCTGCCAATTGCAGGACACGCCGTATGAGGATTGGGAGTCCATCTTGGCCATCAACGTAACGGCCGTACGTCCCTCACTCGTGCCAAGCTCATCACCGAACTCGCCCACCTAACCTATCGCTTTCATCCTCCCAGCCATTCCTCTGCACCCAAGAAGCCTTCAAGATCATGTCGACCCAATCCCCCAAAGGAGGGCGCATCATCAACAACGGGTCCATCTCGTCTTACACCCCGAGACCTTTTTCGGCACCGTACACCATGACCAAGCATGCTGTCGCTGGGTTGACGAAGAGCACGGCGCTGGATGGGAGGGAGCATGATATCGCGTGTTCACAGATTGATATTGGTGAGTGGCTCAGCACGGATGTTTTTTAAGGGGAAATCCTGGGATGGGGCCTCGGGCGAGTGGACTGATGTGTTTGCGTCCTTGTTCGAATTTGTAGGTAACGCCGAGTCCAAGATGGCCTCCAAGGAAAACGCGGGCAAGTTGCAGCCCTTTGGTGAAGTCAGGGACGAGCCGTGAGTATTCTCGCTTCTTCCAACCATATCCCCATGGCCATATTTCGGGCTGCTGATGCGATAGGTCGATCGACGAATCACAGCGTGATCCCCGTCGATTATGTCGGAGCGACGCTCGTCTACATGGCGAGCTTGCCGCTCGACGTCAACATTCTCAACCAGGTGCGCTTCTTTTTGAGTCGGGGATTCGTTACAGAAACCTTAACTGACGGTTGAAATTGTGGTGACGTAGACTCTTATGGCGAACAAGATGCCGTTCGTTGGACGTGGGTGAACGCTTCGGCGTTCAGTGGGGATTCATCGGTGCTCAGAGGGAAGTGTCCATAGCGTGTAAACGGATCAGTGCAATCGACGTTGATCTATTGTCCTACCAACAACGCTGTCAATCTGGAAGGGCATGTGATACTCTTTCGAGAGATGATTGATGCTTTTCGGTCATTGCAAGAGAGGAACTGATAAACAAACGAATGGGGAGAACCGCGGAGACAAGACTGCAGCCAAGCAAGCTTGTTTAAATCTCTCACCATACGACGGCCGGCACCGAGATGGAGATAGATCATCGGACCTCGATGCTCCTATCGTGCTCTGATCCATATAGCTACGTATCGTCTTCGTTCCCGAGGGGGGCGCGTGTTCTTCGTCGGACACGCCAGCCGCGCCAGTGTAAAGAAAGCTCCTGACTTTCTCCCCGTAGGCGTTAAGCACTCGACTCCAAACCAACGACTTCCCAACCTCACTGCCCACAATTTCAAACCGCCAATCACACCAACGTCCACCCCTCACGCCATCGACCGAACAACGCTTTCCCTCCCCCAATCTTCTCTACACCAATCCGAGTCGTCGCCTCCCAACTAGCCCAATATGCTTCAACCGGACGAAGCACGCGCGCGCGCGTTTACCCATTCGGAGCGATCAGAGCTGAATTTCTCGAACGGAATCACAGCGCAGGATGTAGGAATGGGTTTCGAGAGCTCAGGATTGAATTCGGTCGCGTTGGATCGCCGCGAAGGATGGGTCGGGGCGGTCCGAGGGGCTGATGATGAGCTACGGGGAAGTTGTTGAGCCTGGGGCGCGGCCCATCGCGAAGGCCGCTCTCATGTACTTCCATTCGAATTCTTCCAGGGACTCGTGTACTTCAAGGATGGCGCCAAACGTTCCATTTTTTCCTCATGCCCGAAGGCCCCTCCTGTGAAGTGGGATTTTCCGCGAACCGCCGGCGAATTGATTAGTCAAATGTCAGGACTCGGGTACTCAGGAGCGCCGGGCGGAGCGCCGGGCGGCTGTGTAAATCGCCGTTCGGTCCAGGGCTCTCCTGAGCTGAACCGGCTCATATTCGGGGCCACCGACGGGAGTGCCTCTTACTTTAGTCCCACAACCTTTGACCTTCATATCCCCGAGATTATACATCGTCCTTAAACCAGCATGTGGAACTCTTCGATCGTCCAAGCGGCACTCATCTTCGCTGTGATCGTGCTCTACTCGAGCCCTGTCGTGGCGTGGGCTTTCTGTCCGTGAGTTTTTTCGACCGCAGCGCGCGAGGTACCTGCGTCATCTTTGGTCTTCATCTGATTCTTCAAATTCTCAGCTTTGGAGACAAAGATGAGCCAATGGCCATCTGCTCGGGCTTGTGTCAACTGGGCTGCTACGAACCGAATTCGGGAACCGCTGAGTGAGTGACCTTCCCGCGCCCCTCCTGAGTTCAGAGCCGGCCCCGAAGGATCGATCAAACGCTGACAGACTCACAATGACGGCTTAGCCCGACGCGCATCAAATCCTGCACGGGACAATACCACCTATCAAGATCGGGTGAAGCAGCGGATGAATGTACGAAGCAATGCAATACGTTTTCGGTGTGCCGGGAAAAGAGGTGAGCCAATCGTGCCTCTGGCGGGGCCCCCTTCGCCCGAGCTGAAGCTGTTTGTTGAAGGGCCTTGCTGACGTTGCTCTCGAGTCCGACGGCGCACAAATAGGCAAAACCCGAAAATCGACCGGGAATGCCAGACCTGTCGTGACAAGTGTATAGATTGGTTCATTCCTAACCTCAATATCACTGGCTATCATTGAAGTTGCGTCACTGGCGACACCAGGGAACATGACGGAACCACGGAGGAAGCCCGCTCGGCCAACGTTTCGGTGATGTAACCACCCCTCACCCTCCTCTCCTCGGTACTCGCGCGTTCTGCATTCTGCAATTCCAGAATAACTCTTTGCTCTCGGATGAATGCATAAATCGAGTCCGTCTTTCGATCCCAACGTAAAAATACCTTTTCGGTGGCAGGCTCGGCTCAGCAGATGCATTGAAGACTGCGGTTTCTACCCGTTCGACGCATGGTCTGGTGGGTTTCGCGTGTTTCGAGAGGTCTGCATGACGCTCAAGTTTTGACAATTGGCCCAGCAAGCCATGTCTCTGTATTAGGGGAGGTGGCGTTGAAAGCCTCGTTGCAGTGCACATACCAATGTGAGATCAAGGAGGATGCTTGAACCATGCGAGTCTGATTGAATCAACTCTGCGGCTTTGTGAAGCCTGGCCAGAGAACGGATTAATCCTACAAAATTGGGATCGAATCACTGCACCGTGTTTTCATTCCGGCTACGAAGCCTTGGAAAAATTATCGCGCGTGCGCAACGCGCTTGAACGTGCGACGCTTCGTCCGGCGTTCTGCTTTCTTTCCTTAAGCTGGTGGAATTGGACTTCAAGTGGAGACCATCTCCCACACGTGACCACCGTTTCCTCCAACGGGAGTACGAAGGATCAAAACTCGCGGACACTTCAAACGGTTCTACGAGTTCTCCTGACACGACCGAATGTGCCCCGCCGGTAGGATCCTCGCCTCGGGAGTCATGCATTCATCGGTGGCGCGCATTAGTAAAACCCCAGAGGGATCGTTGAAGTCATTATTGAAGCTTCAACGCTTCGCTGTAGCCGTGGAAAACGCGGGGAAAAGCGAGGTTTCACCGAGTGCCGAGCCGACCTCGCCTTTGGGAGCCGAGGACGCGCGCATATGCCCCTGGGCCGGAAGAGCCGTCGGATTCAGAGTTGTCGCCGTGCATGCTCGGTCATACCGTAGCGCCGGAGCCGCGCTTCTTGTCTTCCTCATCACTTTAGTCCTGTCACTTGGTATCGATCATGCGAGCCTCTTTCGCCATCCAAGTCATGCTGGTCCTGGCCGTCACACTCTACTTTCCCCATGTCGCGAGTTGGGCCATTTGTCCGTGAGTCAAGAAATGGGGGTCTCCTTTTCGTGCTTCGTAGCACCAAGGCCCGAGCTTCCGAATTCGTTGCTCTCGGATGCTGGTGCTGAAGCTGTCGCTACTCTGCTTGTGGATCCGCCCCTAGGTTCAAGTTCGGGGATCCGCCCATGAACTCCGCGATGTGCTCGGGAATATGTCAGTTTTCGTGCTACAATCTCGAACCTTCCAAGCAGTGAGTTGCAAATCACAGGTGTGAGGCCAAAGCCCCGCCGCCTGCCCTTCTTTCGAAGGAAGACCAAACGCTAATCCACTGCCGAACGTTCATTCCCCAGGAAGGGATGCTTGGATCATTGTATCGGCGAACATGGCCCGTCGAGGAGCAATGATGCATTGCATGATTGCAGTGACAAGTGTGACATCCCCGATAAAGAGTGCCGCCAGTGAGTCCTTTGAGCCCCTCCAAGGCTGCATGATCTCAGGTCGAAGATGTCAGCTGATGATAGGTCCTGTTCCGTTTGTTACATTCCATGATTCTTGAAATTCAGGAAAGGACCTAATTATTGCGCACACTGCTTCGAAGCTTGCATTTCGTGGTTCCGCCCTAGGAGGCATTGATCGATGGAGGGGCGCCTTCCGATGTGACTTTGAAACTTCATTGGGTCGGTATAAGGCCATTTTGGTGCATAGCTTTCATCCTCCAAGTTTATTTCCCATCCCGTCACTTATATGCATTCATGCCTACTCTCGTCTGATATTCGCTTCCCGAGCACACTCTCATTGCACGTTTCCATCGTGATGCCAAATTGAAAGCTTACTAACTGGATCAGTGGTCGTTGACCTGTGATATTCCACACCAAGATACATCACTCTCGTGGTTTCAAATGCCCTCGAAAGTGTCAGCACGGGTCTCCCGACAGAAGAAAAGATCGATTTGTCCCTCCACGCTCTCTCTCTCCTCTCTCTCCGTTCACAAAAATCAATCGTTCAAGCGACCGAGCTTCGGTGGAATCCCCGAGGCGCTTAACGTCTGAGCTCATCGATCCGCTTGGGAAATCTCTTTCGTCACCGCTTCGTTTCGGTAGGAGTATCGTCATGTGATCAACCGCACCGTCCTCGCGTTTGCTCAGGGGCTCTTGCACCCTGATCGATGTGCCTCGGTTGCGGACGACCCGGCGGGCCGCCGATTATTGCCCCGCCGTATTATTGTCCAACGAAAAGCGCCAGGCGCCTCGATGCCCCTGAGCGGAAACTCGAGTCACTCCTTGCAAGTCAAGTAAGGTCGGCCGATGTGACGAGGTCTTGTCTCTCCTTCCCGGTCGTTGCTTTCATTCATCCCCTTCACATTTCCCAATCGCAGTTGCGCTCTCCTTCTTTTTCAGTGCTGTTCGCCTTCATCGGTCGCATTCCAAGTACTCACTGAGCAAGCAGTATGCTTCGATCGACGAAACTCCCCGCCCTCCTCCCCCTCCTCGCGTGGCTCGTCACTCACTCGACCCCTATCCAAGCGTGGTCTCTCTGCATGTACGTAATCGTACTCATTCCCCCCCAAAAAACGACAACGTCTTCTCACACTACCTTACATTCCATTCGTTTCATTCTCTCGTCCGAAAAAAAAGGTTCGGCAATTCCCCCGGCGAACTCGCAACTTGCTCAGGGCTCTGTCAACTCACGTGCCATGATCCCAAAATGGGTAAAGTCAAGTAACGTCACCGTTCAACTCGCCGCAACCCCCCCTTTTCCGGAACCGCGTTGTCTTGAATACTGATACTCTCGGTGATGGAAATTATAGTAAGCAATGCATTGATCACTGTATCGGCTCGTTCGGTCCGATGCGTAACCATTTCGCCGAGAACGAGTGCATGACGACGTGCGATTTGAATTTCAAAACTTGTGCTAATTTGTCAGTACTGCTTTCAGACCGGGGACGGCTATCCGTTGTAGAGAGGGTTTCCATTGACTTTGATTGGGGTGTTTCCCCCCCCCCCTTTCTTCAGGAGGAGCGGTCCCAATTCGCAGCACAAGGGATGCGACCTTTGTAAACAGGATTGCAAGAAGTGGTTCGGTAAGGCGACGTAAGCCGCAACGCGCGCCCTGGAGGCTGAAAAAAGGGGCCCCCGTACGAGTCGCTCCGAGGCCCGAGGGGTTATTTCGCTGCGGCGATCCTTAGATCTTCTCTCGACATTCCCGTAGCTCGCGTCTCTGCTTGTGCATGGATTTTGAGAATAACATTCGCGTTCGTCGTCATAGCGTCTTTCATTCCCACACCCTCGCCTTCTTGCTCAGAGGCATCGGGAAAGTCTGCATCTGAACCTGCAGATGTCCCTGCCCTGCTTCCTGGGCCCTGTTTTTAAAATCCACCCCTTCCCCATTCCTACACCTCTTCGTCTCCCCGTCCCCGTCCACGTTCACATCCATGCTCAAATCCACGTCCGCTCCACTTCCTTTCGCCGTAAATCTCCCCTCACCTCCTAACCCACCACTACACCCCTCTTTCCTTTCCCCATCCCTATTGCCAAATTCCCAAACCGTTGTTCTCAGATCAGAGCAAATCCGTCGACTTTCGTCCAAAGCGGATTTGAGAGCTTCGATTTGTACTTCGAGGTCGTGCGCGTGTTGACGACTTTGTTGGAGGGCGTGATGGAGGGAGGGGAGGGAGGGGTCGTCAGAGGAGGTCGAGGGTGGAGGTGATTCGGCAAGGTGTTGAGGTGGTGGGAAAGGTTGGGCTTTGGGGAGATCTCGGTCCGGTGCGGTGGCGTGACATTTTGAACAGGGTGAAGAGGAAGAAGAGGAAGGTGGGCGTGGTTTGTAGGAAAGTTCACGTTCGAGTTGGTCGATGCTTTGGAGGTGCTTTCGCTCGCGCGCTTGATATTCTTCCACGAGGCCGGCTTTGGTTTCGAGATCCCTGTTCAGCACTCAGCACAAGGGGCGGCATCAGTTCAGGATCATCATTGAAAGTTTGAAATAATGACGCACTTCATGTGCTTTTCTCTTCTCTCCCTGAATGCGCGCTGCGCTGCACGATTCTGCACCGCTCGTTCTGAAGAAAGTAGCCAATCTTCGGGGGGTCAGCTCCGCTCCACTATCTCATAGGATCCCTCGTCTACTTATAGAACGTACTACTCGTCTTCAAGCCCGCGCCCGAGGGGTTTGCTTTCGAATACGGTTCATTCGGATCCAACAGATCGACGTCGTCCTGACTCGCGGCGACACTGGTCGAACCTGGGCTGGACCCCGCAGGTGGGGGTGCGGCTTCGAGCGGAGGGTGATCGAGCGGGAGGGATCGAGGGGAGGGGAGGATCGGCCGGGGTGGGTTGGGGTGGGAAGGTAGGGAGTTCGAGTACGGAGGTGGGATGAGAATGTGTTTTGAGGCTGTGTGGCTGAGGCCGGGGCGATGGTGATGCTGCTGCTGCGCTGAGGTCGAGTTCGGGGACACCGAGGTGCCTGAGGCTATTGGGGCCGGTGTGAGTGTAGGCGAGAAATCATGGGACGGGACAAGCGACGTAGGTGCGAAAGGGTTGAGATCAGGTGAGATGGCCGAAGTGGTGGCTACTGGTGCAGGTGGCGTTGGCTGAGTCAGCACATTCGATCGTGCTGTTGCGCCATCCGCGGCGTTGGGTGTGCTGGCCATGAGGTGAGCCGCCGATCCGGTCTGCGTCATCGCGGCGGAGTGATTCCGAGTCGCTGGTCGTGCAGCCATCGTGCGATCGAGTGGCGTAGAAGTAGTGTCTATCGTAGTGGGAGGGCTGGCCTGTACTTGCGCGAGTCCATGCGTTGCTGTTGAGCGCTGATCAGCGTGAATGTGACCACCGGCGTGATTGGTGCCGTTGCCATTATTGCGGGCGGTGGCGAGCTCACTGAGCTGCTGTAACGCCGAGATCCCGCCGGCGCCGGCGCCGCGGCTCGTGCTGGGTTTAGAGCTCGAGCCAAAGCTGCGGCGGTGGTGGCTGCTGCTGTCCTTGACGCCGACAGCGGCGTCCGACATGGTGGATGAACGGGTGGTACCAGTCTGGATTGTGGTGGTGTGTGCCTAAAAAGCTAAGCTTTCGAGCTTTCGGTTGGAAGAAGCGATTCCCAGGTGGTGAGAGGTGTCACACTCCAAAATCAATAGGCAAATAAATGGGAGGAGCAAGCAAGCGCTGCCGAGCTTCACCGCGAGTCGACGCAACGCGCGCGTGGGTGTGCCTGGGCCCTGGCCTCGGCCCACGAATGGGATGACTAAGGCCTCCGTAGCGCGAATTACGTAAAGGGGCGCTGGCGCTGTCTAGGGAGTGCCAACCTTGTCAACTTAAGGCGCGCGTGCGTGCGAGGCCCAGCCGGTTGGTAAAGGCGTGGGGGAAGTTGGTGCAAAGGTGGGGGGGAAACCCATAGCCAAGGCCCAACAGTCACGTGGCGCCCAGAGCAAGACGATCGCCCGGAGCTTTTTCTTCCTCCATGTCACCTCCAGTAATTAATCGTGCGACGGTGTTCAGAATCCAAAATGTGCTCTGACGGATCCGAGCGCGACGAAACGGTCCTCGAGATTGAAGTGTCATTCGAGATTCCGAGCCTCTGGCGTGGCAGAACTTGGGTGAACTGGATAGCTCCGAGGTGCTTTACTCGAGCTATTCGTGCCCCCACCTATGGTGAATGATTGATATAATTTTATTTGAGTAGTCAAGATCCTCGAAGCCTTTTGAAAGCAGCTGTGAGAGCATTGAAAAGGCTTCAAAGTTCAGGCGCTGCAGGTTCGACGGCCCATTTCTCAGGCCTCGGCGTTCTACATGACTACGTTCACTTGGAATAGGTGTACTGACGACACCACCACATTCACGAGTTTGATTGCTCTATACAAAAAGTACTATGACATCATGTATCGCCGGCAACTTACTGACCATGGCTCACGGCCCTTACATGGCCATGGCGGCGAACAAATCACCGAATGCCGAAACACTCTCCTCTCGGAGTCGAGTCGAGGTGCGATGCGCTTGTCGCTTTGGTGATCTTGCCGGTTCCTCGGAGCTAGGTAGCCGATGAGAGAAGAGAGCGAGAGTCGAGAGAAAGCTGGAAAAGCTGCTCAAGGCGATCAAGGGCAATGAGAATAATTTAGCATCGGAATTTCCTCACTGAATCTGTCGGATCTCGCCTACTCGGGCCGAGGAAGCATCGGCGCCGGATGGACCTGCCGGTGCGACGGCCTCTTCAGGCTGGCTTGTGCTCCGTCCGCCCACTTTGCGACGCCGCTCCGAGTCGCACCGGCTCGAAAAGGGACTCCCTTTCAGTTCAGTATGGTCCTACCCGATTTGGATACGCAGTTCTTCGTGCCGACTTTGAAAGGCGCAAAAACGAATTTCAAAGGCTCGTCATTGGTTCTGGTCAGTTCAGTCAATCCGGGTCTTGCGTCGTCATCGGTTTGAGAAGAGCAGCGGCTGACGCGTCGTCGATTTTCCCACCCACCCCATTCGCATGCCTACACAACAACAGCCTCAACCTTCGCTAGGCTCCCTCCCTCAACTCGCATTGGATCTCTACGTGCACACGTTCCAACTCGAGCTCGTCGGCTGTGCCGCGTTGAGGGATACGATACCCTGTGTTGGTGGGGTCGATGTCGTCGAGGGTGAGCAGAGGCAGAGTGTACAAGGTGGTTTCAGTTGGGCTACACAAGGTCCGTCTTTGGGTGCGGTTCAGCTGGTATGTGGAGAGGTCTCGAGGATTGATCCAGTCAGAGCAACCCCACACCCAGTCTATCAAACGCCTTCCAGCGCAAGTAACGGTGATTCGATCACCCTGCTGCTGCCTCGAGCACCGATCATCCAAGCGAGGAAACGGCACTACTTTGATGCGTTGACGGCGTGGATACGACAATCCGAGTTCAGGGACGTCCTGATCGTTGGCGCTGTCGATGCAGCGATGCGTGGGGACGACGGCTTGAGGGAGTGAGTTGCCAGATTAGAGGTCGTCGTTTTTATCTGATCAAACTGCTCATGAGGTGGGAGGTTGTGTCGACGCTTTAGAACCAACCCCTTCCGATCGATCGTCCTCCCCATCCGAGAAGGCACCGACCCTTCACCCCTCCTCGAACGACTATCGAAATCCGTACGACCCTATTTCAAAGCATCAGATCCGTCATCGAAAAAGACGATTCCAGCAATACCACATGGTGGTCTCACGCGATCCCTCTTGCAACACTTGTCTACCTCGGAGGACGGAGCGTCGCTCCCAACCGTCGGAGCGTTGTTGGTCTATACCGCCGAAGGAGAGAACGAGGCCTTGGCGAAAGGATTGGGGGACGTGGTTAGGTCTTTGATCGTTGGGAGTGACGGTAGTGATCTCGCTGGGACAGGGAGTGGGACGGAGTGGAAGGTCCCGAAGAGTTGGAAGCTGGGTTTGATGGGTGATGAGTTGGGTAGTCAGAGGAGGAGCGAGATGTATGGCTGATTGAAGGTGGGTAGGTGTTAAGTCGGTGGGTGTGGGGAGCTCGGTGAGGCTGGAATGCAGTTCATGTGTCAACAAGACTGATTAAGCTTGGAACGGCAATGAAGGAGCCGATGTCGACTTGGGTGCCAACATTTGACCCCGAGCATCTTCAACGCATGCGAAAGAATACAATTGCCACTCCGATCGCGCACTGATGTCGACCATACCCTACCAATAGTTTATACTTGACAAGGGCATTCAAAGAATTTGTTGATACCCTTTTGAGCATCGTTGCTGCACCCGTCGCATCCTTTATATCCGCGCACATGTCGTTCAGATCGAAACTGCTGCCTCGGTGTCACATTCAGGCCGACGATCGATAATGCCGGCGGATCAGTGTCGTGTGTTACTCGGGATCCCCGTCGGAATCAACATTTCAAATCGTCAAGGGAACAGTGGGTTTGTAGCGGGGCCGAGCTCAGGAGTCATTTCGGTTGTAGCGGGGCCGAGTTTTGGAGTCATTTTCAAATTGTCAAGGTCAACACCGGTTCCGGCAGGGTCAGACACCGGTTTCGGCACACTTCTCACCGAGAAAGCGCTTCCGGGTAAACTCAGTACTTGGATGGCTCAAGGATCAACTATCAACGACAAGGCATGCGGCCGGATTTGGACGGAAGACCCGGGCCGGATGTGCGGATGAAGGGGTGAAGGGGAATGAAAGGAGAGCGGCGGTTTGAACGGTCGGGACGTGGGAGGGGAGTTTGCTTCTTGTTTTCAGGTAGACCACTTCCAGGAACCAATACAAATCTTGCCGGGCTCACACTTTCTGAGTTCTCAAGTCTCGTTTTGCATCCTTCTCCAGTCTCCGGCCTCAGCGTCCCAGTCTCGTTTCGAGGCTCTCGTACTCCTGTCTCTCGTCTCTCGGCTCTCGTCTCTCTCGTCTTGGGTCTCTTAGGAGCTCAGTATTCGTACCTTATCCCTTATCTTTCTCTATCATGTTTGATCGACCGCGTTGCTAAACCATAGTCGCAAACCTTACAATCGACGCGGGTCGTTTTCCCATGAAAACTAGGAAGTTGAACAGCGCCTTGTGTCTGAATTGCTTGATCCCGGGCGGTTGGAGAACGCGGAAAGTTGTTGCAGTGCTCGATCACGCAGCACTGCGGTGAAACAGGGGGGGGGGGGGGATTAGGAAGCTGGGGATACTAGAAAGGGGCTGCAAATGTTGAACCATGAGACGCAGCCTAAACTGAGTGTACGACGGTTAGTATTATCTTCCATTCTGATAGCGTGAGACGACCTGCCTATGGATTCACACTTGGGGGCTCGCACTTTTGTACGGCGCCCCAGTCCATGCCGCCGTTTGCTCAGCGAATAGTACCGACTGCAGTGGCAAGAGTCGGACACCTAAGCTCGGCAGGCCGCCCAACACGTCCAACCTCTTGAGCGGGCCGTATAAGTCTCGGTAGCTTTCTAAACACGGGTAGGCAGGGTCGTATACGTTAAAATGTAGGAGTAGAAGGGAGTTGCGGAACTCAAACGCGAAACGGGCTGGGCTCTTCTCCAACTCGTTAAGATGCGAGGCGGAAGAAAGTTTGCGCGCCTATGAGCGCGCCACAGCAAGGCAAGTACAACTTTCCTTTGATTTTGGTTGGGCGTCACCTTCATTCGTGAGCTTATGCGAGTCTGTTCTTGTACGTTCGCTTGGCTACGGAACCGAATCGAGTCCCGCCGGAGCGGAATCTTCCGCAGCAGTCCGAGTCGGTCGAACATTTCGCGATTCATTTCGCTGAGAGCGCAGGATTCACAGCAATGAAGGGAGATAGATCTCACCAGAGTGTATTGAGACACGGAGCTCGAAGGAACTCAAACAAATAACTCGCGATGAGCAGCTTTGCGAATTCTCTAACTCGAATTGATACGGGCCTTGGCCAATCAGTTGCACATTCCTACGTATCCCCAGGGTCCACCTTATCCGCCGTTCCTGCTACGACACCCGACCCTCTCTTCCTCTTCCTCTTTCTCTTCGCGCCTTCCCCACTCCCTTCCCCGGCCTCACTCGTGCCCACCGAAAGCGCCACAACCCCTCTCTCCGTCCCCCTCCTCGACGAACTCGTCACCACGACCGCCTCATTCTCCGCCCTCCTCTTCTTACGATCGAAACCACTCTGCGTCACTTCATTGAGCTCCGAAGCGTCTTCGGAACGTGGTCGTTTCTTCCCCTTTCCCGAGCCCGAGCCCGAGCCGAAGTTGGGGTCGGAGGCTTTAGCGTTGGCAGTTCCGATTCCGGGTTTCTTCTTCTTCTTCTTGATCGATAAAGGATTCGGACCACTCGGACCTTTAGGTCCCTTTTTCTTCTTCTTCTTCCGTTCTACGACTTCCATCGTCCGTCCTCCTCCTTCTTCTTCTTGGGTCAAGGTCGAAGTAGAAGCCTCGTTCGAAGCTTTGGTCAGGTTCGACGAGTTGTAGGAATCGATCAACGAGCTCGAATTCGACGTCGTCGGGATCGAACCTTGCGATGCTAGAGTAGCGAGTTCGATGCGAGGCACGTGCAGTTTGGCGTTCTCCATCTGTGTTGTGTTGTGTGTGTAGGTGAGGACAGGTTTTTTTTTGAATGTTACACTTCACATTCGTGGAAAGGTTTCGAGCTGAGGCGAGGGGCAAGACTTACGGCTAGCTTTTTCTTCATCGTTTGGTCAGAGGGGGATTCGAGTAGCACGACTGAACGGTTGAGGTAAACGATGGGTAGACCGGGGACGGTGCGTAGGTGTTTACGCAAGTCGAGGGATTGGGTCGCGATCACGTAGCGGTGCGGATTATCTTTGCCTGGGCGGGGGGAGGTGGGGAGTGAAAAGGTGTCAGCGAGGAGATCCGAGGGAGAGAAGGTTCGGGGTGAAAAAAAAAAGGCTCACCTGCCATAGCGGTCAGACATTCTTCTGCCGGTCGGGCTTTGAGATGGTTGCATTTTCGTCGTTCGAATTCCTTGGCGAGTTCGACGCTTGGTTGAGCCGACGGTCCGAGGTCGTATAGGACTTGCATGCAGCATTGGGTGATCACTGTCGCGGCCGGCGGGGTCAACGCAGCGAGAGACGCGATCAGTGGACGAGTTTATCGCATAGGATGCAGTTGGACTGACTGGGTTTCAACGTCGCTTGTAGCACGTCCGTCAGGCGGGCTTGGAGGTCGAGTTTTTGAGCGACGATTGCGTTGACAAACTCGGCGTCGACTGCAGAGCCGTAGACGATGTGAACGGAGGTTGGCTCAGTACGGCGCGGGAGAGAAAGAGAGAGGGAGAGTGCCTACTAGAACGCACCGAGGAGTTGGTAGGGCTCCCTGTAGCAAGTCGTACGAGGTAACGAGCGGGACGAGCAGCAGATCAAGTCAGATCACGAGGGTTGGGTGGCAGAAGGGTGACCGTCTGGGGTAACTGACCTGAACTTGAAGCTGGACTGGTACATTTGCATCACCTTGCGGTACGACTTGACTCGCTTTTGGCGCATCGTGGCGGGGAGGTGAAGCTCGAGGTGGCGGTATGGAGTAGGAGGTGCGCGGGTGGGAGGTTGGGTGTGTAGTTGGAAAGGGTGGTGGGTGCTGACCCGCGTATCGCACGCTGCGGCGAGTGAGTGACGTCTTGCGCGCGGCGGCTCGCGGCGGTCTGTGCGCGCCTGCGAAGCTCGGCCCAACCAGCTCGCCAGCTCAAGCGCAGACCAGCGCCCCGGTCGAGCTCGCTCAGCTGCGACTTAGCTGGACTTGGCCTGGCTTAGCGGGGTTGCGCCGAGTCGAGCGCCAAATCGAGATTAGACTCGACCCTTACTATGGCGCCTTACTTGCGATCGTATACAACCCCGCCGCCGCCGATCGAGCACCTCAGCCCCTATATACGCACGAACGGGACGTCAGAGGTCGGGAGTCGCACGTGAGCAAGACGAGAAGAGCACACCGCGTCGACGTTGAGCAACCATAGAGCATCCCAGACTCGTTTCCTTGCACCGACAACCCCCGGGAGAAGAGGCCATGGCGCGTACGTTCCTCAGCGCTAGTTGGCGACGCTCTCGTCTCTCGTGTATGCTCACACTCACCCTTGTCCTGGTCCCATATCACCTTGTTCTCATACGCCATTCGGACCCACGTCCCTTCCTTTGGACGTACTTCACGCCGTACCACGTGACCGGACCGACCCTCTTCATCCTCGAATCAACTGCCCGCCTTTCTTCCTGAACGAACGACCCCATCTCAACTCGATCGGAACAGGCGGTAATCAACGTGAGAATGTAAGGCATCCCCTTGAAAAAGCAAAACTTACCACTGCATTTCGTCTTGGCCGAATCGCGGTTCTGCTCGAGACGATCTTTGAACGAGTGTTGGGAGAACGAGGAAACTGATCCCACTCTCCCCTCCCCTTGCCCCCCCTTCCTTCTTCTTCCTTATCGTACTTTCGTTCGTAATCGCACCTCTATACGCATCTCTCGCCGATCTCGACGCGCGTGTTCTTTCTACCGACCTCGCCTAACTACTTTCGGCGTCGACGTCTCGTCTTGGCCTTTTCGCTAATTCCTTACACGCCGCTCTATATGAACCCATCGTTCAACTCGGTAAGGATCGAGCCAAGGTGTGTTCGTCATTCCCCCCCCCACCACCACCCTCTAGAACATAAAAACCCCGCTCATCATCAACACTTTCTCACCTAACCGCCCCCCCCCCCCCCCCCCGGCCCCTTGATAACGAAAAAAAAAAAAAAGGCCCAAAAGAAAGCTCTGTCGATGAACAAGGGTCCTAAAGAATCGGGCACGACTTTGAAGAAACGTCAAGAGGAGGACGCGGAGAAGATGAGGGAGAAGAATCGGTTGGCGGTGGAGAAAAGACAGAAGGAGGAGGAGGAGAAGGCGAGGCTCGCGAGGGAGGGTAAGTAGGGTGGGAGGGTTTTTTTTTTTTTGGTTGGGAAGGGGATAGGATAACGTTGTCGGGGGGTGGGTTTTCAAGAGGGCGTAAGGGGTGATTTGGACTTTTCAAGGATGGGGCATCGGTGTCATGCATCTTTCTTTAGAATGACGTTGGGGTCGAGTTTCCTGACTGGGAATAGGTCGACGCGAAACGAGCAGCGAACAAGTCGGCTTTAGAGAAAGTGGTCAAAATCATACTCTCTCTTCCTCGCAAACATTTTTTTTGCTCGAACAAGATTGATCCTGATATCAATCACGCCTTCCATCACGAGAACGTCATCCCAAGTCGAGGAGAGATCCGGATCATAAATTTCCGCATCACCGCACTCTGGGTGAATTCTCTTCCCTTTCCCCCCCTCTTATCTGACCCCATCCGTCGAGTACCTAATCCCTCCATCAATCTCAAACCAACGACCCCGAACCACTCAAACACAACCCCTCCCAATCCTCCCTCTTCTCAACCCTCCCACTCCTCCTCACCTTACACCCCTTAACCCAATCCAATCCCTCGCCCGCATAACTGACCAAAGCACTCAATTCGACTTGAACCCCTTCTTCGAGCTCCGCTCCCGCTTCGATCAACCATCTTCGATGTTCGTTCAATAGATCGCGTCGAGAAGTGAAAGGATCGTCACTTCCCGTTCCTGGGGCGTTCTTAAGGGGGGAGAAATCGGTTGAGCGTGAAACTTGGAGAAGAGCGAATGAGGGGGGTTCGACGAAGGGGAAGACGTCAAAGATGAATAATTCGAGTTTGATACCGTTTGGGGTTGTGGGCTTGACGAGATTGCCGGAAGGGATTGAGATGTGGGGGATCTTCTTGGACGCGATGTGGTAGGTCAATTGGTCCGAAAAGGTACGGATCGAGCTGAGGAAATCGAGAGAGTAGAAATGATTCGCAATGTTCGCGGCGCGGTAAGACAACTCCCCCTTTTCGTCGCGCGATTCGGAGAGGGAGGTTGGCAGTTCGGAGTATTCGATAACGGTGTAACGATCGTTTTTGAGCGCCACGACGCCGACGGATTCGGTTGGTTGAGTTTTGGTCACGACTTTGGCGCCGCATGAGGCGTTCTGAGAGATGCAGTAGCCGAGAAAGGTCGGGTCGCTGACTCGAACGAGGCAGTTGTCGACACAGTAAGCGTGTAGGTACTTGATGCCGCGGGTTTGAAGATCCGAGAGGACCGTTGTCGAGGAGGTGGAAGAGAGAGGAGAGTCGAGAGCAGAGTAGAGACCACCGTTACCGTCCGGGGCGACCGCGACCGAGGACGGGGTGTCGAGCAGGATCTTGCCGTCGTTCGAGAGGCACGGCAACACACCTGTGGATGTCTATCAGTGGCGCTCAGCATGCTTGTTTTTGGTTGTCGTACTTCACCTCAACGCCACACTTGAGACCCACCCTGCTCAAAAAAGACGACCTGTCCTTCCTGCAATCCAAAGTAACGATTCTCCCTGAAAAACTGCTCCGTCGGTCCCCTCGTCGGACCACTCGTCATGATATACCACACCAAATTCTTCCCCTCCCCCACTCCTTCTCCACCCACTTCTTGAGCGACGATTTGCAACCTCTTGATCCTTTCGGCTTGTAATTGGAACAAGCTCTTGTGCGAAGGGAGACCAATGTCGTAGCAACCTTTCGGGGCCGAACTACCGAGACGGGTACCTTGTCCTCCGGCGAGCAGGAGGATCGCCACTTGGCCTCGACGGATCGAGGAGAGGCCTTGAGAGGTCCATTCTTGTACTTGGGGGGAATTGGACGAGTCGGGAGTGATGACGCCGACGCGGTCTCGGGGAGGAGGGGAGAAGGTATCCGTTTCGCTTTCGCTTTCGCTTGGAGCAGAGGAAGAGGAAGCTGATGCGTCCATCTCGCGTGCTTTGGCGCAGATGCGGTTCACGCGCTCTGGATCGATCGTGGAGAGTTGGGAGAGGAGGGAGTGTTGTTGGGTCGGGTTGAGGGTGTCGTAAAAATGGAGAACGTGCGATTGGTCAGCGGCGGCGTAGCGCGCTCGGATCGAGTCTAGCGTCGCAGGGGAGGGGGAGGACATAATGCGTCTGGTCTGCGCATGAGATGGAGAAAGAAGATAGGTCAGGGATGAGCACATGCATCATCGTGCGCTGACCGTACGACGTCGCACCGCCGTCGCGCGCTCCGAGTCGAGGCGAGGCGGTCCAGTTGAACCAACTCGGTCCGACGCGTCACTTTCGGTAACAGTCGACTCACGCTTAACCAACGGCGGAAAGAAGAAGGAGGTTCGACGTACTCGCAAGTTGAAGAGCCCGAACAAGCCAGCGAGCGAGATGGGGGGAAGAAGCCAAGGACGGCGTGCTCGGTTCGCGCTCCGGACTGCGGACGATGACCCGCCGTCGCACGTGTCTCGGTCTGTCAAAACTTCTCAAGCGCTTCCGTAGGGCTCCCATTCATGAATGCATCTCTCCAAACGTTCTATTCTACCGATATCGAATCCAGTCTTACATTCACAGTGAACCGACTATTCAAAGACACCCACTGATCGCTCCGAGTTCGAACGAACGAAACTTTTCACCCCTCCCTTAGCCCAAAATCCTGACGACGCCGCCTACCCACCCATCCGCGCCGGCCAAACAAGCGCCCAGCCAACCGACCTCCGTATCCAAAGGTACGATCACCCCTTGAACGATCAATTCTGCGAGAACGGGTTTGGGCGCCTCGAAGGAGAGTTGCGAGGGTGGTGGGGGGAATAAGAGGGGGAGGAGATGTTGCAGGTGGCTAAGGAGGGGAAGAGGTTGGCCTGTTTTTTTTTTTCCCGAATGTCAAGGAGGGAAAAGGGAGGTGTGTCAGACTCGATTCGTTCATCTGAGCAGAGCGAGCGAACTTACCGTTTTCTCCTAAAGGCGGGCATTGGTCTTGTAGAACTGGACCGCCGTCGGGGAGGTAGAGGCGTAGAGGTACTGATTTGACAGAGTTGTACGTCTCTGAAGAAGGGGCGGAGGCTCTCGAGGAGGTCGTAAAAGACGAAGAGGGTTGGTTATGGGTCGGGGTCGGCGGTGGGGGTGGAACGAGCCGAGAGGCGATGCTCCAGAATTTGTCGAGGTCGTCTGTGAGGGCGAGAAGAACCGTCTTAGCCTGTGTAGGATCCAACGAGCCCCGATTCCCGAGTTGTGTTACACACTGTTGACGACACCTTCCCACAGACCGTCCTGCTGCTCTTTACGAAGATTCGTCACACGCTTGACCGACCCCCATCGCACGTAATCCGCTTCCTGGTTTTTCGAAAGCTAGATCAGCAATTTTCATCTCACGCTTTCTCGAGCTACAAGCTCTCGTTCCCTTCGTCGGCTGACCTTGACCATATTCATAAAACACGCCCGACAACCTTCGACCCCATTAGCCAACAACAACGCATCCTTGGGGGGTTCCTTGAGGTGCAAGGTGAGCTTCCACGGCAATTCGAGAGGCTTGAAGGGTTTGGATGATGAGCTGGACGATGGGGAGGAAGATGATAGGTGAGGGACGGAGAGCAGTTCGCGAGTTGGGGAAGAGCGAGGAGAGGCGCGCGTCGAACTGGAGGTCGGGGAGGGGGAGGGGGAGGAAGAAGTAGGTTGTGTCGAGGTGGAGGAGGAGGAGGAGGAGGAGGCGGAAGAGGCGGAGTGATAGTCGTATAGGAGCCCTATCGGCCAGTGCCTGCACGAGAGATATGGCCCACTATGAGTAAGGACGTGGTTCGCTCGCTCGGAACACGCACCATTTGAGAGGGACGCCGTTGTGTTCGAACCAGAGATCGTGCAAGTTGATGGTGGCTGCTGTCGCTTGGTCGAGGGCAAGGTCGAGGAAATGGGCTTTGATGTCGTGTAGCAAGAGGGGGAGGTAGCTGATACGACTGGCTTGGGTCTGTGTGAGGGGGTTATTGATTAGCTCTGGAACAGAGTAGAGAAGGAGGATGCGCGTACGTAATAGGCTGCTATGAGTGTGGGGTCGACCTTGCTCGGCAGCTCGTTGGCGGCCACGTGGATCTGCAACGGGAGCGAGCCGTGGTAGACGAGCGAACGCAGCCCGGAAGCGGTCACGGTCGACGGGGTCGCCGCCGGGGAGGACGGGGTCCAGGTGGAGGTGGATGGGGATGGGGTGGTGAAGGACGAGGCGCGGGATTTGGCGGGGAGGTAGCGAGAGGTGGACAGCGAGGAGGACACTGCGCCGACAGGGGCGAGGGGAGTGGGGGGCAGCGGAGCCATGTGGGGAGGCAGCCTGCGACACAGGTGACAAGCGGTCAGCGGTGAGCAAAGAGGCGACGATGAGCGCAGGATGCGCACTTGCTAACGCGGTGACGGGGTCGTGGCAGGTCGTGGCCCCTGTCGTGTCGAGTCGCGAGTGGTCAGTCCGGTGCGATGTCGCAACAGGCACAAGCGCCGCGCTTCAAGCCTGGACGTAACGCGACTTTGGTAACAGCTCGTAATCTCTCGCTACCACGCTTTGTAAAGCTGGAATACATAATACGCGCGCCTCTCCTTCTTGCCCCCCACCCACCGACCTACACGCACGCACCCCAGCGCACCCCCCCACCGACCATGACGGCTACGACCACCCTCGCCACCCCGTCCAGCTCGACCGCGGTGCTGATCCACGAACTGCAACGCCTTCGCAACGCCAACGTCGATGATCCGCACAGAGTCGTCACGCTGGCGACGGCGTTGATTGAGCGAGGGTACGCCAAGAGGAATGATGATGATGGTACGTCAGCCGGACCGACCGTTTCTCAGTATTGAGCGTGGAACTTATTGCTGTCTTGGGTCATCAGTGTGGGCCTTCTTGGAACAGGCCGCTCAGGCGGCGCTGCAATGCGGGCAGGTCTCCTTGGCTCAGGTCAGCTGTCGGTCACTGCAACGACCAGTCCCCACACCCAACCTATATCTCACCCATACCCTTCCCGCAGGTCTGCGTCCAACGCCTCTCGTCCCAATTCCCCAACTCGAACCGCGTCGCCGCCGTACAAGGCATGCTCTACGAAGCTCGAGCCGAAACGCACAAGGCGTGGGCCCACTATCGAGAATGGCTGACCAAGGACGAGGCGGATGTGGTCAGTCGAGCTTTGATCGTCGGCATGTGCGTTCGAGTGTCGCGCTAATTGAGCACAGCTGTCCCTGCGATCGATCAGACGATGAGGAAACGCCTCATCGCCCTCCACCTCAGCTCGAATCAACTATCATCACCGCCTCTATCGAAAGCAGACCCATCGCCTTCCGAGCCGAATCGGGAACACGGTCTGCGCATGTTGGTCGAATACCTCGAGACGTACTATCAGGACCCAGAGGCGTGGAGTATGGCCGCTAGAACGTATGCCGAGATGGGGTCGTACGTTCGCTAGCGATCGTGCTTTCTCTTTTAAGAGAGATTCGATCCAATCTGATCCTCTTCATCTCGATCTCGTGATCAAACAGTTATGCGCAATCCCTAACAGCCCTCTCGCACCTCCTCCTCCTCGCACCGCATAACCCCTTCCACCTCCTTCACCACGCCGAAACGGCCTACACGCTCGGCCAATACGATTTGGCCTTCAAGGAGTTCCTCAGGGTCGTCGAGATGAGTGATGGGATGCAAGGCGCGGGGAGGAGGGCCGCGACGGCCGCGAGATTGGTGAGTTGGTGAAAGACTACGTAACCCGGGTCTCGAGGGGGAGATGGAAACTGATGGGGGTTCGGTGGGCGCACTTCCTTTCGCTCAGTGCATCGAACGATTACGATCAGCCACCAAGGCTAGTTCGGATCCGTTATTGAAACCTCAACGAATCGACGAGCTCGAGAGAATGTTGACGAGGTTATTGATGGAGGGAACCGCCAAGGGTGCACAGCAAGAGGTGTGGGGCAAGTGGTTAGGAGGGATACAGGAGAAGAGGGGTTGAGCTTTTGGTGAGGGATGGGATGGGTTTGCGGACGGATAATCTGTTGTATTTACGTGGAATATACGGGCAATGGGAGGGGAGAACTATCCACCGTTTGAAACGACATGGCTCGTTATCACGAAGGACGAAGATAGGAGAGGTGAGCCGGACGAAGGGGCTCGAGACGAGGGCAAGGGCGAGTGACGAGTTGAGAGGTGTTCTAGGGACTTCTCACAAGAGGCGAGGACGAGGGACGAGTGCAAGGATGTGACCTTTGACGAGATTCGAGTTGCAGAAGGGAAAGAGAGAAGTGAGCTACGGAACTGGGAAACTAGACCAGAGGAGTCGGGGACGAGGTGGCGAGCTTGAGGAGGCGAGGCACGAGGATCACGTAATAGTGTTGAGGCCAAGGATCACGTAATAGAGCTTGGTTGATGTTCACGTAAGAGTCGGGGGCGAGAGGGTTGTGAGCGTATAGTTGGAGGAGAAGAAGGCAGTGCAGGTGCCGAAGCGGGGAGAGGAGGTCCGAAGCGCGGGAAGGCCCAAGTCACGCGGATGACGTGGGTGCTGAGAGGCCGAACTTGGAGTGGCGAAACTCCCATTCGTGACACCTGCTATGGAATGAAGTGTCCTATCATTGACTGCTACATACCAAGACTTGGCAATGAGAACCCTCATCCGCTGAGCTACTCGAATTGCTTTGATCTCGCTTGCAACTACCGTGGCAACTTCATCCCAATCTTCTACGCTCGCCGACAACCACCTGACACCAACATCAAAGATCCAGCCAACCGGTATCCCTGCTCAACCTATCCAATGTTTGGTCCTCTAGGCGGTGGCTTTGGTTCGGTGACTGCAACATGGAAGATGGACTACGATCCCCAAACTGGCAGGCCTGGATCCCAACTCAAGACCGTTCCAATCAAGATCTACCCACTCATTGTTCACGGCATCAAGATGCACAAGTCTATTATAGGTAAATCCCCCCCCCCCCCCCCCCCCCCCCTAAAAAAGTTAGCTCTTGGAGTTAGGTGGTGGCCCCAGAGGCAAAAAAGTCACGTGATGTTGTGTTTTTGATCTTCATTGCATCGACTCAACATCAGCACGACCCAGTGTAGCTCGAACTTTTCGTGGCCATGCAGAGAGATTGCCTCTATTGCTGTTCCCGCACCGGCCGGTGCCGATTCCTGTTCCCGCACCGTCCGGTGCCGAAACAGATCTCACTATTTGGGCACTTTCCATACCAGGGCAAATGCCTCCCACCAGCGCACTTGAGGCCGGCCCTCGCAGCCTTCGGCCACCGGCGCTCGCGATCTCCGAAATGGGTTTCCCATTTCGGGCTTCGGTGTATCGCTGGAGCGGAGGCACGGCAGACTTGAGGACTTGTAGACGTAGATAAGTTTATTTTAAATCTGTACCGATCCCAACTGGTGTGTACATGCTTAATTTGTGCTATTATGCATTGTGCTTTGAGTGTATTCAATTACACTAGTCGTTTTGGCCTTGACGACTTTGCCGCGCGCGGTCCACTGCCTCTTGTCGTCGGGCCAGAACAAATGTACGGACGTGTCCGTCCCTTGATTTTAGGTCCATAATATCAGATAATACTGATGCTGTTGAGCAATTATATGAGTAGAATCACTTTGAGTCTGCAAGGAGAACATGATAGCATGGGTATTTTAGTACTCATGATGAATCGAAATTGTCATGTCTGTACCGCAGATCTCGTGTCCGTACCGCAACCCCACCGCATGTCCGTCCACTTGTCGGTCGCGCGGTCTGCGGTACGGACATGGCTAGGAGATGTTGGCACACATCCGACCAATTGCAACGCCGCGGCTTCGCTCGCTCCGAAGTAGTCAGTGTGACAGAAGACATGTGGCTGTATAGATTAAACCTTGTTAATACCTCATTACATCAACGAATACCTAGGAATCATCTTCGAGTGGTGATTTTGCCCGTCAAAGGCCATGTATAGTGCAAGTCATGAACGCCGGACGATCGAGCCCCTTTTCGCCGACAGTGCTAAGTGGACGATCTTCTCCGCGCCATCATCATTTCCCTGTACTTTTGCAAACGAATCCCTTTTCACGGAAGAAAAAGGCGTCAGATCGACCTCACAGAGCATTGCGATCATCGTCGAAGGCGGGTGACCGAACTTGTGCGCAAACGAAGTGCCGACCTTTTCACCGACGTTCTATTAAAGAAAGCCCAATCTCAGGCTCTGTTCACGCTACCAGGTATAATTATCTCTTCATTCATATCACAGCAGTGCGGTCTGCGGGAGACTGCCTGTGAGACATGCTTCCAGGGACACGCCCGGCGGCTGACTCTGACTCGGAGTCTCGTCAACCATCGCGCGATGATCTCGCCCGTACTCGGATCAAAAATGTGCTCCCGAATACGATGTCTTTTCCTCAAATCTTCCGACATAGCTCGTCTACATGCGAAGAACAGCCCTTCAGTAAAGGAATGTCAATTGTACAAGCATGCTCAGTGACCTGGACGAATCGACCAAGTTTTCGCCGCGGACGCCGGCCGACTCACTCGTTCACTGCAATGACTCCCGCCGCCAAGCGCTGAACTCGGAATTACTCGCTCTCTCTAGCCTTGAGGCTTTCTCGCACCCCTTTTCGAGTTTCAAACAGATATACGCCTTTGAAGGTTGACTGGACCTGAGCCAATCGCAGACCGATCTCACGGCCGAGTGCGCCGAGCTTCGGAATCTCGCGCGGTTAGCTGATTGGCTTGACTTCACGCGCGCCGACGCTCCTTTCCCTCTCCCCACTCACTCGCACCACTCGCACCACTCGCACCACTGGCCTCGACTCGGACTCGGCACTGATCGCACCACGCCACACCTCGACTTCACATGCTTTCACATCGTCACATGCGCCATTCAATCCGCAAGATGCAATTCGATCTCTCTCAACTACAGCTCAACGTGTCACTTCAAGCCGGCTGATGCGGGCACGGTGCGACGTCGCACGACAAGACTATCAACACCTCCAACCTCGTCATTTTCGGCACGATACGATGGGCAATCCTATCTGAGAGGGAGTGGTCACTTTCAGCAGCGTGCTAGCTTGCCTCGATGCATCGCTCGAGCGTTTTCGGTCGGACACGTGCTCGGTCACCCCGATCGCGCCCTCGACATTGGCCGACTCGCTGCCATCCGAGCCTCGCACCACACCGCTCTGACTGGTATGGTCATACTCTGCGCATCAGCACCATCGACAAGACGCTCAACTATCCCGAGGTCATGAATCGATGCAAACATTACTCGATCCTCGTCGCCCCACCCCCAAACACCACTGTCGACCAGTGACGATCTCCTCCGCCACCCCCACATCGTGCACCCGCGTCGTCAACGTCAACCAATCGCACGAATGCATTCCCTCACATCTCTTTCTTGATCGAGTCGAAGAGTCTCATCGACGTGGCTAGCTTGGGGTTTGTTGGAACATCTGTTGCACGACTCGACTGATTTCGTCAATGTCAAGATCGGAGACGTTCATCGGCACAAGCACTTTCACCCCGTCTCGACTGCGCCGCGAATCACTCAACCTCCCGCGCTCGTCGTCCAGCTCGTCGAATCATCCATCCAAAGCCACTAAGTCTCATCTCGTGCTAAACATCCCACGTTCCTGCTCGCCCTCCTCGCCATTCGAATCGATCGGACTTGCACGCTGGCTTTCAACCTCGTCGATCGCACCATCTAATCAACTTTCCGGCAAAACTCTCGAGATTGGCCACGGAACGCCACCTCATCGCTTCACATCTTACTCAAAGTCCATCGTCCGTTGCGCACGTTGAACCGTACAATCACGACTGGCTTCTCCGGACCTCTCGGCGCTCGGTTTCGGCGTTGGATCGTGACGATCCTGCGACAATCGATCTTGGCGATTCGCTCGACCAGCTTGATACGTGCGATCACTGTCCCACCTCGGCGACTTGCGCGTTTGTACAATCTTTGGCAACCCTGGACATGCGGTCATGAACTGCGATCGGCGTTGCATGGCGCTCCATCTCCTCTCGTTTCGCTTGCACTCACCTCGCTGGGTGTCGACGAACTCGTTTGGCAGTCACAAAGCGAGCAAACATCCGAAAGGTCAGTGCGGCCCTTCAACCTGACGTCCTTAACTCTCTTCACACCGCGTGTTGCAAGTCTGTGCCCTCTTGCTTATGTTTGACTCTTCTTTCGCTCCACCAGGTCTCATTCCGGCCTGCGCCTAACTCGACTCTTTAAACTTTGACTCGCTCGAAACCGTTTCTAGCTCTCATGGATAAATGATCGTCGACTCTTCCAATTGAGGATTCAGACTTCTTCGGGGGGACTTGCTCTGCTCGACTTTGATCTCCTCTCAATCGGCCCTGACTTCAAACTCAGTGCGATAGATCGCTCGTCGAGGATGGTGGAAGCTCGTATCTTTGCCGTTGCTGCCTCCGCCACCCAAGACTCGATAAAGACTCGATATTCGCCGATCCCTCGCACCACTCGACTCGACTCGTCTTTTCTCTCACTGCACGAAGACACGACGACGCAACACCTCTTCGCCATGGTGAAACACGACTTGGCCGGTACATGCGGCTCGACCTTACTCGACCCGGCACTTGAAGTGTGAACCCGAGCCGGCTGAGGCAAGCGCGGAACCCATTCAGCAACTGCAGCACCCTCAGCATCGCCAATCGGCTTTCAACGACTCGATAACGAGCTCGAAGGTACGTACAGTTGCGTCCGGGCTATGTCACTTGCTCACTTGAGCCATCGCGACCGGAACTGCTCGACCTCGGACGACTCGCTCAGACCGCCCACAGTGAGCTGTTTCGATCTGAGTTCTCGCTTGCGATTTGCACCCCTATATATATGGGCAATTCCCACATACCACATACCACAGACTCCCGAGAGACCCTTGCAAAGAAGCTCGCACGAGCACCCTGTGCTATTTGACAAGCCCGCGCCTAGCCTGCAAAGAAGCTCGCGCGAGCATCTTGTGGTATTCGACAGCCGCGCGCCCAGCGTGTCAGATACCACAAGTATATAGGTATCATAGGTGGGGTACAGCCCAATTCCGGTTTACGTTTTGGATTAGAACCCCAAATCCCCAGTGAAAATGAAAAGTGGCAGTGCAGGGGGAATTGCTCGTGCACTGCTGAAATCCGGTTGCTCGAGGATGGAAGGCGACCCGGGGTCAAAATCGCCAAATCGCAGTGCAGGGGAAATTGCTCGTGCACTGATGAAATCCGGTTGTTCGACGCTGGAGGGCGACACACCGAGTAACCCTGCCAAGCCCAGAGCGCTGAACCGAGATGGGATCCGAAACGACATTCCCATTCGGAAATCGTCGGAGATCGTCGGAGATCGTCGGAGATCGTCGGAGATCGTCGGGCTGGCGGCGTGGCGTGGGGCGGTAGACTTGCAGTGCTTTGGGTGCAGGTCAGATGGAGGCGGTCTCTTCTTGCCGGCTCTGTAGAAGAAATGTCTCGCCCACTCGTCTATACTACATAAGCCGCTCAGCAACACTTCGAAACTCGACCAAACTCGCACCCGGGCTGTAGCACGGTTTTAATGGTCCAGAAAATGCAGAAATGTTCGCACATGACATCTAATCGGAACGACGTTGATACGACAGGCCGCTGCGGCAGACTCAACAGTATTCTGGTACATCCACTACAGGGCCGCAATGCAGCCAAAAACAGCCGTTTTAGGTACATGGATTGCGGGTCGACGGGTTCAGCCTTGGGACTTCGCGCGCTTGGTGAGCTGATTGGCTTGACTTCACGTTCGCGCGCGCCAACGCCCCTTTCCCTCTCCCCACTCACTCGCACCACTCGCACCACTCGGCACGACTCGGGCTCGGCACGGATCGCACCACGCCACAACTCGACGTCACATGCTTTGGCATCGCTCACATGCGCCATTCAATTTGCAAGATGCAACTCGACCTCTCTCAACTACAGTTCAACGTGTCACCTCAAGCCGGCTGATGCGGGCACGGTGCGACGTCGCACAACACGGTTAACGACATGTCCAACGCTGCCATCTTCAACACGATACAACTAAAACTGCGACCTGAGAGGGCGCGGTCACTTTCAGCAGCGTGCTAGCTTGCGTCGATGCATCGCTCGAGTGTCCTCGGTCGCACACGTGCTCGGTCATTGCACCGCCTCGATCACCCCGAACGCCCCCTCGCCACTTGACCGATGAGTGTGGGTGAGCTCTTCATTCAGATAGTACCAAGCTCTCACTTCATTCGCTCACCTTGTGATCGTCTTTGCTGCTCATCACTCTAGTTCAGATCGCGCGTTGGCCGACCCGCTGGCAACCGAGCTTCGCACCGAACCGCTCTGTGACTTGTAGGACCATACTCTGCGCATCCCTCATCAGCACCATCGAAGAGGCGCTCAACTTTGCTGAGGTCTCGAATTGATTTTCGTCGCTCCACTCCGAACGCACTGCGACCTACGCCAATCTCCTCCGCCACCCCCACATCGTAACGTCAACCCATCACACGAATGCAATTCCTCGCATCTTCTTCTCGATCGAAGCGAAGAGATTCATCGACGCGGCAAGCTCGGGGCTTGTCGGAACATGTGTTGCACGACCCGACTGATCTAGTCGATGTCGAGATTCGAGGCCTTCATCGGCTCAAGCACTTTCACCCATCTCGACCGCGCCGCGAATCAGTCAAACTCCCGCGCTCGTCATCCAGCTCGGCAAGTCATCCGTTCAAAGCCACTACACCAAGTCTCATCTCGTGCTAAATCTCCCATGCCCGCTCGCCCTGGTCAACATCAAACTCGATCGGCCTTGCACGCTGGCTTTCAACCTCGTCGATCGCACCATCCAATCGACTTTCCTGCGAAACTCTCGATGTTTGCCGCGTAATGCCCCATCGATTCACAGTTTACTCAAATCACCTCTTACGCTGCGCACGTTGAACTATACAGTCACGCCTCGGGCTTCTCTGCACCATTCGGCGCTTGTTTTCGGCGTTGGAGCGTGACGATCCTGCGCACTCACATTCGATCTCGGCGATTCATTTGACGAGCTTGATACGGGCGACCACCACCCCACCTCTGCAAGTCGAACATTCGTACACGCTTCAGCAACCCTGGTCTTGCGGTGATGGACTGCGATCGGCGTCGCATGGCGCTCCCTCGCTTCGCTTCGTGCACTCACCTCGCTGGTTGTCGACGAACTCGTTTCGCAGTCACAAAGCGAGCAAACATCCGAAAGGTCAGTGCGGCCCTTCAACCTAAAGTCCTTACCTCTCTTCACACCTCGTGTTGAAAGTGTGTGCACTCTTGCTTATGTTTGACTTTTCTTCGCTCCACCAGGTCTCAGATACCGACCTGCGCTTAAGTCGACTCTTTAAACTCCGACTCGCTCGAATCCGTTTTCGGCTCTCACGAATGAATGATTGTCGACTCTTTCCACTTGAGGATCGATACTTTTCCGGCGAAGCTTACCTTGCTCGACCTCGATCTCCTCTCTATCGGCCCTGACCTCAAAACTCAGATCGCTCGTTGACGAGCGTGCAAGCTCTCATCTTTGCCGCTGCTGCCTCCGCCGCCCAAGACTCGACATTCGCCGATCGCTCGCACCACTCGACTCGACTCGTCTTTTCATCTCAGTGCACAAACAAACGACGACGCAACATCTTTCCGTCACGTTGAAACGTCACTTGCCCGGTACGAGCGGCTCGACCTTACTCGACCCGGCACTTGACGGGTCACCTGGAGTCGGCTGAGGCAAGCGACGATGCGTCTTCAGCAACTGCAACACCCTCATCATCGCCAATCGGCCTTCAACGACTCGATACCGAGCTCATGGATATATGCAGCTGCGTCCAGGCTGTGTTGATTGCCCACTTGAGCCTAGCGACCGGAGCACGTGCTCGACCACCGACGACGGGCTCAGACCGCCCACAGTACACAGTGAGCCATCCAGTCGGAGCTCTCGCTTGCGACTTGCACTCTTTGCTGATGCGATCAAGACTTGTCGCGTCACTGCACAGTGTAGATTGTTGGTCACGAACGACCCGGACTAGGAGCGCTCCTTCGAACGGAACTTCGCAGCGATGCTTACAAGCTCGCACGCCCAGCATTCGAGCCCGCAGATCACCATCCCTCGGTACCTCTCGCCACCAGTTTGAAGGACGAGTGCCTCGATGTCGAGATGGGAGACCCGCATTGCCTCAAGCACTATCACCCAGTCTCGACCCCGTCTCGACCCTGCCGCGACTCACTCAATCGCCGGCCCTCGTGATCCGGCTCGTCGAGTCATCCGTCCACACCACTAAGCGCTACGTTTCACCTCATGGCACCTCAACATCTCACATTCCCGCTCGTCTTCCTTGCCGGTCAATTCGACCGGACTTGCACGCTGACTCTCAACCTCGTCGATCGCTCCGACCGATCGACTTCACGGCAAAGCTCCCAAGATGTGCCACGGAACACCTCCTCATTGCTTCACATCTTACTCGAACTCTTTATTACGTTGTGCACGTCGAGCATAAAGTCCCGACTCGGGCTTCTCCGGACCACTCGGCGCTCGATTTCAGCGTCGGATCGTGACGATCCTTCGTACTCTCAATCGACCTCGGCGATTCGCTCGACCAGCCTGATACGTACCATCCCACCTCGGCGACTTGCATGTTTGTACATGCTTCACCAACTCTGGACATGCGGTCATGGACTGCGCTCAACCACGCACGGTGTTCCAACCCTTCTCTCTTCGCTTGTCACCTCGCTTGGTAGCGACGCACTCGTTTGGCAGTCACTAAGCGCGCAAACGTCCGAAAGGTCAGTGCATGGCCTCAACCTGAAGTCCTTCCCTCCCTCCACTTCTCGTGTTGCAAGTGTGTGCACTATTGCTCATGTTTGACGGTTGATTTGCTCCACCAGGTCTTTGATTTCCGCCTGCGCTCAACTCGACTTTTTGGACTCCGAATCACTCGCAACCGTTTTAAGTCCGTCTCCCGGCAGAATGCTCGTCGACTCTTTCTACTTGAGGATCCAGACTTTTTCGGCAGGACTTGCTCTGCTCGACGGAGATCTCCTCTCCATCGGCCCCGACCTCAAAACTCAACTCGGTGCGACAGATCACTCGTCGACGAGTATGCAGGCTCTTGTCTTTGTCGCTGCTGTCTCCGCCACCCAAGACTCGATATTTGCTGATGTCCTATGTCCTGTGCGAGGAGGCTTCTCCAACCATCCGAACTCTTGTGGGTGACCTAGCGCCCTGCCGGCTCGCCTCGAGATTGAGAACGAAGGTGTCACGAATGGGAGTTTCGCCACTCCAAGTTCGGCCTCTCAGCACCCACGTCATCCGCGTGACTTGGGCCTTCCCGCGCTTCGGACCTCCTCTCCCCGCTTCGGCACCTGCACTGCCTTCTTCTCCTCCAACTATACGCTCACAACCCTCTCGCCCCCGACTCTTACGTGAACATCAACCAAGCTCTATTACGTGATCCTTGGCCTCAACACTATTACGTGATCCTCGTGCCTCGCCTCCTCAAGCTCGCCACCTCGTCCCCGACTCCTCTGGTCTAGTTTCCCAGTTCCGTAGCTCACTTCTCTCTTTCCCTTCTGCAACTCGAATCTCGTCAAAGGTCACATCCTTGCACTCGTCCCTCGTCCTCGCCTCTTGTGAGAAGTCCCTAGAACACCTCTCAACTCGTCACTCGCCCTTGCCCTCGTCTCGAGCCCCTTCGTCCGGCTCACCTCTCCTATCTTCGTCCTTCGTGATATGGACGCGCTGGAACTCGCATACGGCATCAAACGTCTCGGACCTGCCGAATATATTCTAGGCATCCAAGTCAAACGTGGACAAGACGGCTCTATCACGCTCTCACAAGAGCGCTACCTTCGGGACATCCTTGCCAGGTTCCAATTCACCGATGCCAAGCCGGCAAGTATTCCAATGCAGCCAGGTGTCGTCCTTGACTTCGAGGACTTGGCGGCCACTCCTCAGGATCGTACGCGCTACTTGCAGGCCATCGGTTCGTTGATGTACGCCGCAGTTGGAACTCGTCCGGACCTCGCCTTCGTGGTCAGCTACCTCGCTCGCTTCTCCCAGCAGCCTGGCCCGGAGCATTGGACAGCCATCAAGCAGGTCCTCCGTTACATCAAAGGCACTCTGGACTTGGGCCTCACCTATCGCAAGACCAGCCAACCACTCCGTGGCTACTCGGATGCGAACTGGGGAGCCTGTCTAACGACCTCACGATCGACCATGGGCTACGCGTTCATCTTGTCCGGAGCCGCTATTGCTTGGTGCTCCAAACGCGAGCACAGGGTGGCCAAGTCCACTACCGACGCAGAGTACCTCTCTCTTTCGTACACAAGCGGTGATGCCATCCACCTGAGCGAACTCCTGGCTGAACTTGGCGCTCCGGTCTCCGGTCCAGTCGTACTCTACGGGGACAACCAAGGTTCGCTGGCTCTTGCGCAGCACCCGACCAACCATCAGGGGTCTCGTCATGTTCGCATCTCGGAACATTACGTCCGCGAGAGGGTAGCTGAGAAGGAGATCGAGGTCCGCTACATCGCCACCGGCGACATGATTGCCGATATTTTCACCAAAGCCTTGGGTCCCAAGCCGTTCATGTTCCATCGGGAGAATTTGGGTTTGCGAGGTGCAGTGGTATGACAGCACGGGGGGGTGTCAATATATTGCTGTTTCATCCCACTGGTATTCCCGATTATGATTAGTTACTAGTTGTTGATATTAGTCGCCCCGCGCGTCTCGAGCCTGCCTCGCGCGCGCTCCCTTAGCGCTTATCTTCTTTCTCCAACTATCTTTACTATCTTCATCGGCTCTCGTACTTACGCACTTCGTGCCTCGGCCTCAGTTCCTGAAAGTAAACGCAGTTGCAGCGGCGAACTTCTGCACGAAGATCGACCTTCAAGGTGTTTTCCAACAAAGTCGCATCAAGGACGAAGATGTGAAGAAGACCGCGTTCAGCACCCCTAACGGGATCCTGTACTCACTTGTCGCTCAACAAGGCGATCGCAACAGCACGGTTACACTACACCGGCTCGTCTCATTTGCTTTTGCTGGACTCATCAATCGCAAGATCAAACATTACGCCGACGACCTGTGGCCCATCTCTAATACCTGGGCCGAACACAAACGGGATGTCCGCGAGACTCTCGAGCGAGCCGAAGTCCACGGCATCCGCATTCCTATCTCAAAGTTCAAATTCGCTACAGAGATTCGCGACTCTCTGGGCAGGAAGATTCGCCCGGGAGAAAGCTCGATGCAGCCGGAAAAGGCGGCTGGCATCCGAGCTACCCCAGCTCCTAAGAACAAGAAGGATCTTCAACGTTTCCTAGGAGCGGTGGAATATAACCATCGATCAATCCCGCACCTTGCCGAGCTAGCGGCGCCCTTGGATGCACTGACAGGGGTGAACAGCCCCTGGAGATGGTCCCGAGCTTGCAGCGACGCTTTTGAAAGTATCAAGGCTGCATTTGACGACAGTGCCAAACTCACCTGCATTCGCTCAGACGAGCTTGCACCCGATGGTACCTTCCCAGTCCACCTAGACACCCCTCCCGGCCGAAGGAGAAAAGGTGCCAGAGAACGAATCCAAAGGGAAGTACCTCTTCCTCCAATTCGACGCCTCAGGTACAGGAGTCGGCTACGTGCTAAGCATCCACGGGCTACCACTCGCGAAAGTTCTCGCCTTCCCAATTCAATTACAACACCCAGAACCAAGAGCTCCAGGGCATGTACGAAGGATTTCAACGCTTCGAAACAAAGCTGCGAGGACGTCCATTCATCGTCCTCACGGACAGCCAGACTCTTGCGAAGTTCACAACACTCCCAACGCTGTCTAGAAAACAGACGCGCATGTATCTCTACTTCTCGGAATTTGCATACACGGCTGAGCACACCGCAGGCAAGGCGAACGCCATGCCCGACATGTTATCGCAACCCCCTTGCGATGCACCCACCTACCCTGACCCATGGGCCCCGAAGTATATCGGGCCTTTCACCTGCCTCGGGTTTGACCCAGCCAACTCGACGTACAAGCTTGCCCGAGTCCCGGAACGCTGTACATCTCGCGGGATCCGTAGCACGTTCCACGCATCCCAACTCAAGGTTTTTAAACCTTCAGACGAATCCCGATTCCCAAACCGACTCGTTGACTCAGTCCCGGTCTACCCGATCGACTTACCGATGGCCATCGCATACGTACTCAACCATGAACTCGTCGAGAACGAAGCAGGCGAGCTCGAAGGCACACTCGTCTACTCCGACACCCCTCAGGGACAACGAGCAGGAGCCAAAATCGGACGTGCCTCATTTAACGAACTCCTCGCGACGGGACTACACCTCGGTCCGGCTGTCCCTGAGGAGTACTTGGCCAAGAACAAGGTCACCACCATCTGGGACCTCAAACCTGTTAGACGCCAGATTCCCATCGCCGACCCTGACTATAACTTGACGACTGGCTCTCCATCTTCAGAGGAAACCCATCTCAGAATACACCAAGAGCGAGCGCTGGCATCACGCAATGAACCGCGCGGGGACCGCCCAAACGAGGGGACGCAACTTCATCAGCGACCTCGAGGAAAAGGCCGCCAAGCCAACAGGATTACCTCCGCGATGGAGAAGATCCAACGAAGTCAAGCACTGCTCGTCGACTCGACCGCCCAGCCGATCACGATAACTGGTCGTATGAGATGGAGACCGTGCGGCAGGAGGCCTCCCGCACGCCGACCGGCCGCACCTACGCGACAAGTAGCGAACGCCACTCTGGAGGACCCTCCGCCCCTGAGGGAACAACTTCGCCTACAGGCGCAGCAGGCGAGTCATCAGCGGCAGCAAACCGGCCAAGCCGAGTATCGACGTATTCAAGATCAGCAAGCCTGCGTTGAACGCACTGGCAAAACAAGCCCTCAACAACTGCCGGGATCCCCCCTCCGAGGGGCGGTGACAGTGAGCGCTGCAAGTTTCGCCGCCTTGCACCACACGCCCCAGGGCACCCCTACCCAAAGTCCATATATCACTCCAGGGGATTTGTCGATGCCGCTCATCGCCGGCCCCTCCAACGCCCAGGGCACCGAAGCACTTTTGGGACCAAGCCCGAACCCGCAGACGCTGGCCGGGCAGGGCTCACCGTCGGCATCATCGAATTACAGGCAGGCCCCGACGCCTCCACGGGATTATTGAAACCCCAGGAGTAGAGACGCTCTACTCAGCGGGGGACGATGTAGGCCCGCCCCTCCAATTCACTAATACTCATCAGAGCCGTTAGCCTCCATTTCCTTTTCCTGTCTCTCTCTAGCTTTGCCGTTGAACTCTCCTCTCTTTTCCTCCCCCCATCCATTCATTCTCCCCGAGTTCACACGGATCTACCTTCGATAATTGCTCGACACCGCTTATCGACTTTCTTCACTTCACTTTCCTTTCTCATCAAATACAATTCAAGGACTTGTACCGTCTTTCTCTTGCCGTTCGATAGAGAGGGTACAACCTGGGCTTTCCGCTTTCGACTTCAACACGATCTGGGAAGCCTACAGCTTTTTTGACGGTACAGGTGCTGTAGGCTTCCCAGATCGTGTTGAAGTCGAAAGCGGAAAGCCCAGGGCGCGCGGAGAGCGGGCGGGCGGGCGGCGGCGGGCGGGAGAATTTCGCATTTGGTATTTGGAAATTGCCCACATAAATAGGTCGAAACACACTACTGAAGCTTCGGTGCTCCTGTCTGGTCTATGCAGGCTTGCTTTCGTTATAGCCGGGCCGCCGCATTCCCCCTGAAGCTCGCCCCACTCCTGTCGTCGATCGTATTGGGTTCGGCAGGATGATGTCGATTGGTCTGCGCATGCAGGATCTAGGAGTTTGATCATAACGCGCAGTACGAAGTCTAGTTTTACATTCAGATTCGTCCATTGAAATTGCAAAACAGGAACGCAAATGTCGAGCACGGTTCTACTCGCAAAGTGTCTTGAAAGCCGCCTGGACATGTTCATACGACATCTGACCGGAGTTCCAACGCGACGCAAGTTCTGGCTCAGTCTCGAAGTCTTCCAGGCCCGAAAAAGAAAATTCCAGCGAGCAATTTTGCTGCAGGACACTCAGAACCTTCTCCGCGCCAGACCAACGAGATGCGCATGCGTTCAGGAGCTCCCTGAAGCCGGATCTCGTAGACAGCCAGCCTTTCCTGATTGCTGCATTGTTGAGCTTTTGGGCGTTCCACGCGTTCCAAATATCTGCAGCGTCCGACTTTTCGAAAAGGGTCGCGTCGGAAGGTTCAGATTGAAAAGCCGTGCGGGACGCCACGTAGAAAAAGGACTCTATGTCGTGCCATCGCTCATGCACCACACTCTCGGTTTCGGGTACGAGCAGGAGTCGGGAGATGTAGGGAAGCGTGCCCTGTGGTTGATCATGGTACAGGGGAAGGGTGGAAAGGAGTTGGGTGAGACCAAGAACGTGTCGAGGGCTAGCACGGACGAGAGAACGTACCGAGCGGCTGAGGCGACACTCTTCTTCCGCCGTTCGAGCCTTCTTTACCGCCAGATTGTAATCAATGAGGATTCCATCGCCGTGCCGGTCGACCATGACGTTGCCATAGGACACGTCACGGTGAATGAAGCCGTAGTTCCAAAGCTGGCGATGCCCTGTCACGCAAGGCAAAGGGTCGTCAGTGTTGGCACACCCTTCAGCGCGCTGTCCCGCTCTGCTCTGATCATGAGCACTCACCCTCAATCGCACCCTCGAGAGCGCGCGCGAGCTGCTTGGTGTGTTCGAGCGTGGCGAGTGGGTTGTAGCATTCTTCATGAATGACGACCTCCTTGGCCCGCGCGGTGATACCGTCGAGGGATTCGTCGCCGGGTAGGAACCCGGGGAGGGTCCTGTATTCGGCGCGAAAGACGCCGACCAGCGGAGCGAGCCCTCGAGGTCTCTTGTCTTGGATCACGTTGCGGATCTCGACCAAGTCCGAGTTGCGCGACTCCTCGACCCAAATGATCGTCATGGCGCGGGTCTTGCAGCTGGTGCCCTCGCCAGTGGTGATCTCGTACGTCGACGTCGCGCGACCGCACTCTCTTTGCCGACGGAACAGAAGCTTCTTGATGTTGGCGTTGGACATCGTCGTTGCTCCCCAGCTGAACTCTGAGGCCGCCGGCGGAAAGAAGTCGGGGCAGAGCGTGAAAGGGCCGTAGCGGTCGTCGAGCGAGGTCGTGGTGGCGAGAACGCCGTTGAGCCGATCGCTGTGTTGGACGAGACGGTACAAGAACGTCGAAAGCTCTCCATTCCCTTCGGTGACTGTTCTAGATTTGGTAGAGAACACGCCGCAAGCAGACATCACGTATATCTTGAGACGTTCGCCGCGAAGGGTGAACCCGATCGCATGTTCGCGAATCGGCGTCGCGAGGAGTGCCGACAACCGTCGGAACAACTGGCTCTCGGCGTTAGAGTTGCCGGCTTTGGTCTCGCCGACGGCGGCCACTTGCGTAAAGGAGCGTTTGGCCTGGTTCAGGTCCACCTTGTCCTTGGCCTTGTCCTTGGCCTTGGCCTTGTTCGTGCTGTCTTCTTCTGCGTTGTTGTCCTCGTCGTGATGCTGGCCCTTGCCGTTTTCGTTCGCGTTGAAATTCACGTTGGTGTCGGGGCCCGCATCGGCGTCGGGTTTCTTGGCTTGCGGATCGGCGTGACTGGGAAGGGCCCATACATTCGGGAGGGTTGGATCGTGCGCGACCGCAGCGTGGGTCAACAGCACAACATCGGCCGTCTTCTCGGTCGTCTCCACGCGGTCACGTGCGACGCTGATGTAATAGGGTGAGTTGCTGCAGGCGACCAATCGCCGGTCTCCAGTCTAGAGGTCCAACAGTAAGACAAACGGCAATGGGAAGGCGAGTCAGCTCTCGAAGGAATTATTCACACACCATCGAGTAGGCCAGGCGTCGACTTACCTTGTTGATGACACCTGCTATGACCTCGCCCAGCGCTTCTTCGGTGCCAATCTTGGAGTCCTTGGGCCAGATCTTGTTGGCGAGCTCCTCAGCGGTCGGATGGCCGAAGAAGTAGGCCTCGAGGGCCGGACAGTGTTTCTGGTGCATCTGCACCGCCTTGGAAATCCTCTCGGCTCTGTCCGATGCTCGCTCGTTCGAGGCCGGCTGCCGGCGCGGTCGTAATGGGGTCGAGTTGCTCGACGATACCAAGGGAGGTAGTACGTCCCTCACCTCGGCAAGGTCGTACGCGTTGGGGGTTGCGTTTGACCTTGACCTTGAGCTCGAGGTCGAGGTCGAGGTCGAGGTCGAGGTCGAGGTCGAGGTCGAGGTCGAGGTCGAGGCAAGAGCCTGAGCGGGCGAGTCGGCGCCGTGTGCCACGCGCGTCGCGTTCTTTTCAGCGAGGCGCGCGCTCGTCCGAACTTGCTCAGTATATAGCTATCATAGGTGGGGTACAGCCCAAGTCTGGATACGTTTTGGAATAGAACCCCAAATCCTCAGTGAAAATGAAAAGTGGCAGTGCACGGGGAATTGCTCGTGCACTGCCGAAATCCACTTTTGCGACACTCGAAGCCGACCCCGGGTCAAAACCGTCAAATCGCAGTGCACGGGGAATTGCTCGTGCACTGCTGAAATCCGGTTGCTCGAGGATGGAAGGCGACACACCGAGTAACCCTGCCAAGCCCAGAGCGCTGAACCGAGATCGGATCCGAAACGAGATTCCCATTCGGAAATCGTCGGAGATCGTCGGGCTGGCGGCGTGGCGTGGGGCGGTAGACTTGCAGTGCTTTGGGTGCAGGTCAGATGGAGGCGGTCTCTTCTTGCCGGCTCTGTAGAAGAAATGTCTCGCCCACTCGTCTATACTACATAAGCCGCTCAGCAACACTTCGAAACTCGACCAAACTCGCACCCGGGCTGTAGCACGGTTTTAATGGTCCAGAAAATGCAGAAATGTTCGCACATGACATCTAATCGGAACGACGTTGATACGACAGGCCGCTGCGGCAGACTCAACAGTATTCTGGTACATCCACTACAGGGCCGCAATGCAGCCAAAAACAGCCGTTTTAGGTACATGGGTTGCGGGTCGACGGGTTCAGCTTTGGGACTTCGCGCGCTTGATGAGCTGATTGGCTTGACTTCACGGTCGCGCGCACCAACGCTCCTTTTCCTCTCCCCACTCACTCGCACCACTCGCACCACTTGGCCCGACTCGGCTCTGATCCCACTACACCATAACGTTATCCCTATATATATGGGCAATTCCCACATACCACATACCACAGACTCCCGAGAGACCCTTGCAAAGAAGCTCGCACGAGCACCCTGTGCCATTTGACAAGCCAGCGCCTAGCCTGCAAAGAAGCTCGTGCGAGCTTCTTGTGCTATGTGATATCCGCGCGCGCAGCGTGTCAGATACCACAGACTCCTGCGCCTGCCTTGCAAAGAAGCTCGCGCGAGCATCTTGTGCTATGTGATATCCGCGCGCAGCGTGTCAGATACCACAGACTCCTGCGCCTGCCTTGCAAAGAAGCTCGCGCGAGCATCTTGTGCTATTCGACACGCCCGCGCCCGGCCTGTCAGATACGACAGACTCCCTACCACAGACTCCCGCGCCTCGCTTGCAAAGAAATACCACATGCCACAGACTCCTGCGAGGCGCTTGAAAAGAAGCTCGCGCGAGCATCCTGTGGTATTGGAGAGAGGGGTGGGGGCAGCGGCACTCTCCGCCTTCGGCCACCGGCGCTCGCGATCTCCGAAATGGGTTTCCCATTTCGGGCTTCGGGTATCGCTGGAGCTGAGGCACCACAGACTTGAGGACTTGTAGACGTAGATAAGTTTATTGTGAATCTGTCCCGATCCCAACTGGTGTGTACATGCTTAATCTGTGCTAATATGGCATTGTGCTTTGAGTATACTCAATTACACTAGTTGTTGTGGCCTTGAAGACTTTGGCACGCGCGGTCCACTGCCCCTAGTCCTTGGGCCAGAACAAATGTTCAGACATGTCCGTCCACTTGATTTTAGGTACACATCTAGATCCGAACAATTATATGAGTAGAATCACTTTGAATCTGCAAGGAGAACATGATAGCATGTGTATTTTAGTACTTATGATGATTCGAAATTGCCATGTCCGTACCGCAGATCTCGTGTCCGTACCGTAACCCATGTCCGTCCACTTGTCGGTCGCGGTTGCGGACACGGCGGTCTGCGGGACGGACATGTCCGTCCCTTGATTTTAGGTCCATAATATCAGATAAAACTGATGCTGTTGAACAATTATATGAGTAGAATTACTTTGAATCTGCAAGGAGAACATGATAGCATGTGTATTTTAGTACTCATGATGATTCGAAATTATCATGTCTGTACCGCAGATCTCGTGTCTGTACTGCAACCCCACTGCATGTATAGGCTCGACTTCACGTTCGCGCGCGCCAACGCTCCTTTCCCTCTCCCCACTCACTCGCACCACTCGCACCACTTGACACGACTCGGACTCGGCACGGATCGCACCACGCCACAGCTCGACGTCACATGCTTTCACATCGCTCGCATGCGCCATTCAATCAGCAAGATGCAACTCGATTTCTCTCAACTACAGCTCGACGTGTCACCTCAAGCCGACTGAGGTGGGCACGGTGCGACGTCGCACGACATGAATATCAACGACTCCAACATCGTCATCTTCAGCAAGATACGCTGAACAGGTTGATCTGAAAGGGCGTGGTCACTTTCAGCAGCGTGCTAGCCTTGCGTCGATGCATCGCTCGAGTGTCCTGGGTCGCACACGTGCTCGGTCATTGCACCGGCTCGATCACCCCGATCGCCCACTCGCTAGTCGACCGATGAGTGTGGTGAGCTCTTCATTCAAATAGTACTCAGCTCTTGCCCCATTTGCTCACTTCATGTTTATCTTTGCTGCTCATCACTCTAGTTCAGATCGCGCGTTGGCCGACTCGATGGCATCCGAGCTTCGCACCGAACCGCTCTGTGACTTGTACGACCATACTCTGCGATCACAATGCACAACCCACATCAGCTCCATCGAGGAGACGCTCACCGTTCCCCAGGTCTCGAATCGATGCATATGTCACTCGACCCACATCGCCGCGCCCCGCACACCACTATCGACCGGTGACGATCTCCTCCGCCACCCCCACATCGTTCACTCGCGTCGCCAACGTCGATCGATCACTCGAATGCAATCCCTCACGCTTCTTTCTTGATCGGATCGAAGAGTCTCAACGATGCGGCAAGCCCGGGGGTTGTCGGAACATCTGTTGCACGGCCCGACTGATTTCGTCGATGTGCAGTCCGAGACCTTCATCGGCTCGAGCACTATCACCCCGTCTCGACCGCCTCGCGACTCCCTCAACCTCCCGCGCCCGTCATCCTGCTCGTCGAGTCATCCGTCCAAAGCCACTTCGTCTCAACTCGTCGTTCCAAACATCCCCCGTACTTGTTTGGCAGTCACAAAGCGAACAAACGTCCGAACGGTCAGTGAGTGCTTCAACTTGTCAGCTTTCCCTTCCTCCACACATCGCGTATTGCAAGTCTGTACCCTCTTGTTTATGTTTGACTTTTCTTCCGCTCCACCAGGTTTCAGATTCCGGCCTGCGCTTCACTCGACGCTTTGAACTCCGACTCGCTCGAAACCGTTTCTAGCTCTCATGGATGAATGAGTGTCGACTCTTTCGGATCAAGAATCGGGACCCTCTCTGCGAAACTTGCTTTGCTCAACCTCGATCTTCTCTCGATCGACCCTGACCTCAAAACTCAACTTGGTGCGATAGATCGCCCGTCGAGGAGCGTGCAAGCTCTTATCTTTGCCGCTGCTGCCTCCGCCGCCCACGACTCGTTATTAGCCGACCTCTCGCACCACTCGTCTTTTCTCTCACTGCGCGAATACACGACCAAGCACAACCTTGCCGTCATGGTGAAACGTCACTTGCCCGGTCCTCCTCTTGCGACAAGTTCCCATCCTGCAGACTAGCGTCGACGTTCTCGGAGATCCGCCGGCCAGCAGCTTTCAAAGCGCTGCGTGCGAATTACTCAATCGCCCGCGCTCGTCATCTCGATTTTCAAGTCATCACAGACCGTTACGTTTTAACCCATGGCTCTAAACATCCGCACATGCCTTCCTCGCCATTCAAGTTGACCGGACTTGCGCGCTGACTCCCAACCTCGTCGATCGCTCCGACCGATCGACTTCACGGCACAGCTCCTGAGATGTGCCACGAAACACTCTCATGCGTACAAACGTTAACGGTTGTCTATGTCTCAACCCATCATGCCAAACATCCCACATTCCCGCTTGTCTTCATTGCCGTTCAACTCGACCGTCCTTGCACACTGGCTTTCAACCTCGTCGATCACTCCGACCGATCAAGTTCCCAGCAAAACTCTCGAGGCGTTCCACGGCACACTCCCCATTGCTTTGCAACTTACTCGAACTCCATCCTACGTTGCGCACGTTGAAACATGAAGTCCCGAGTCGGGCTTCTTCGGACCACTCGCCGCTCGATTTTGGCCTCGGACCGTGACGGTCCTTCGCATTCTCAATCCAACTCGGCGACTCGCTCGACTGGCTTTATTCGTGCGATCACCATCCCACCTCTGCAAGATGCACGTTCGTACCCGTTTCAGCAGCCCTGGTCATGCGGTCATGGACCGCGATCAGCATCGCATGGTGCTCCATCTCCTCGCGCTCCGCTTTGCTTCTTGCACTCACCTCGCTTGGTAGCGACGAACTCGTTTGGCAGTCACAAAGCGAGCAAACGTCCGGAAGGTCAGTGAGTGCCTTTAACCCGAAGGCTTTCCCTTCCTCCACACCGCGTGTTGCCCGTATGTGCACTCTTGCTTATGTGTCACTCTTCTTTCGCTCCACCAGGTCTCAGAATCCGGCCTGCGCTTAACTCGACTCTTTATACTCCGACTCGCTACAAACCGTTTCTCGCTCTCATGGACGAATGATCGTCGACTCTTCCAATTGAGGATCCAGACTTCTTCGGCGGGACTTGCTCTGCTCGACTTTGATCTCCCCTCAATCGGCCCTGACCTCAAAATTCAACTCGGTGCGAGAGATTCGAGGAGCGTGCAAGCTCTCAACTTTGCCGCCGCTGCCTCCGCCACCCAAGACTCGATATCCGCCAATCCCTCGCACCACTCGACACATTCGTCTTTTACTCTCAGTGCACAAACACACGACGACGCAACATCTTGCCGTCACGTTGAAACGTCACTTGGCCGGTACATGCGGCTCGACTTTACTCGACCCGGCACTTGAAGTGTCAACCCGAGCCGGCTGAGGCAAGCGCGGAACCTATTCAGCAACTGCAGCACCATCAACATCGCCAATCGGCTTTCAACGAGTCGATAACGAGCTCGAAGGTACCTACATTTGCGTCCGGGCTATGTCAATTGCTCACTTGAGCCATCGCGACCGGAACTGCTCGACCTCGGACGACTCGCTCAGACCGCCCACAGTGAGCTGTTTCGATCTGAGCTCTCGCTTGCGACTTGCACCCCTTGCTGATGAGACGAAGATATGCCGTGTCACTGCGCAGTGTAGATTGTTGGTTACGAACAACCCGGAATGGGAGCGCTTCCTCGAATGGAGCTTCGCCCCGATTCGCTCACACGCTCGCACGGCCCACATCCGAATTCATTCATTACCATTCCTCGGTTTCTCTTGCGACAAGTCTCCAGCACGCAGACCAGTTTCGGCCTTCTCGCCACGGAGATTCGCCGGGGATCCTTGCTCGCCCAGCGGCTTTCGAGCCGCCGCGAACGAATTGCTCAATCGCCCGCCTTCGTCATCCAGCTTGTCAAGGCATCCCAGATCGTCTACGTTTCACCCCATGGCACCTCAACATCCCACATTCCCGCTCTCCTTGCCGTTCAAGTTGACCGGACTTGCACGCTGACACGCTACTTCGTTGATCGCACCGACCAATCGACTTGCTGGCAAAGCTCTCAAGATTTCACACCGAACACCTCCTCATCCGTTCACATCTTACTCGAACACCGTCTTAGGTTGCGCACGTTGGAATCAGACAGCCAGGACTCGGGCATCTCCGGACCACTCGGCGCTCGAATTCGGCCTCGGACCGTGACGGTCCTTTGCATTCTCAATCCAACTCGGCGACTTGCTCGACTAGCTCTATTCGTGCGATCACCATCCCACCTCTGCGACATGCACGTTCGTACCCGCTTTAGCAGCCCTGGTCATGCGGTCATGGACCGCGATCAGCGAGCACACGTCCGAAAGGTCAGTGCATGCCATCAACTTAAGAGCCCTCCCTTCCTCCACACCTTGTTTTGCAAGTAGGTGCACTCTTGCTTATGTTTGACTTTTCTTTCGCTCTCAGATTCCAGCCTGCGCCTAGCTCGACTCTTCAGACTCCAACTCGCTCGAAACCGTTTCTCGCTCTCATGGATGAATGATCGTCGACTCTTTCCAATTGAGGATCCAGACTTTTTCGGCGAGACCTGCTTTGCTCGAGTTCGATCTCCTCAATCGCCCCCGACCTCAAAACTCAACTCGGTGGGACAGATCCCTTGTCGAGGAGCATGCAAGCTCTCGTCTTTGCCGCTGCTGCTTCCGCCACCCAAGACTCGACAATCGCCGATCACTTGTGCGAGGAGGCTTCGTCAACCATGCGAACTCTTCTGGGCGACCTAGCGCCCTGCCCGCTCCCCTTGACATTGAGAACGCAGGACCACCTTGACTCTTTGGTCAACTGCTCGAGCGACGTTTGCTCCTTTCACTTCTTTCCCTGCATTTCTGGGGTACGAATAATTGAGGATGTGCTCTTTGATGCAATGCCAGGTGGTCTTGAGCTCATATGTGCATGTCTGAGAACCTTTGGATCTTCTTGACGCATTCTTGCCGGGTTTTCCTGCGGCCTCCGACACGGTTCTGCCGCAAACGACCTTAATGGAATGTTCTTGTATCAAATCCGACATGAGCGCTGGACTGCCAACTGCTGAACGCAACTAAAACTATCTCGGAGTACGTCACAGTGACTCACTGGATCGATGGTATGTGTTGCTCATGCGTATGCGTCGCCCATGGTGACGGAGCCGCAGTGACATGCCGCGGTCCGTTTAGAGTGGGCTTCAACTTTGCAATCGGATCCGTAGCCTGTGTCCTATAGACTTTTTACGACTGTAGCAAGTAAATATGTGTGAAGAACAGCTACTTGCAGAGGTATGCCGTGATCCGACACCCGAGGGTTCATCGATTTTCACGCAAAGTCGAAACTCTGCGGCCCGCATCCCTCACCGACGATCATGACTGAAAGTATGCTTTGACACCGCAAAGCACCCCATGGATTTTTCCATCAAGATTGAAAAAATTCCATTAAGAAAGTCCTCCATCGTGTGTCGAGGATCACTATCCGATCGACCCGCGAAAAGTAAAGGAGCCGAGTTTGCGCGATCGAGGGCCGACCTCCGGGATT